>OZ025293.1:367137829-367792829 GCA_964019185.1 Maratus speculifer
GATCACTGCATGAAGATATAATTTGAAAAAATAATGAAGATATAATTGAAGATAATGAAGATATTATTGAAGATAATGAAAGATAATTGAAGATAATTAAAGATATTTTTTTTTTTTTGTTGGAAATATGTATATATAACGAAAACACAATGGTAGCAAAGGAAAATAGATGGTCAAGCGTTGGTCATTGCACCAAAGGAAAATTTTACTGTTGTGTTTGGAGAGATAAGAGAAAAACATTTATTGTTTCATTTCATAAGTAGGCTAAGTGATCGTACTAATTTTGTGAGGGACATTGCGTTGAATGCAGGCCAGCAAACGACCCAAAAAATGCTACCAATATAGTTTTTTCTTAAAATAATGGAAAATCTTTAATCATGATGACAATAACTCAAGGAAAAAACAAAGTTATGAAAATATAAATTTGATAAAAAATAAAAGTTACCTGTATATTTCTTGGCTGCTGAAGAATAAAAATCCAGACAGACAAGTGCACAGGAATCAAGACACAAATTGATGAAGATAAATATTTTTTTATTTAAGATAACTTGCGTATTTCATTATGAGCTTTGAATATTTCTATATATGTATATAAACATATTTTGTTTTCGTGTACATCGATTATTTACTTTGTTGCAAATTTTTCACAATGGTATTATTTTACGAGTTGACATATTCGAAATACAATTCTTCTTCACAAGGTATCCTTATACGTATCTTTATATCATGAATTAAACATTTTTTCTTGATCGAAAAAAAAAACAAAGACAATATCATTTTTTTTGAAATATCAATTATATATATATATTTTCAAAATATATGTTTGAAAAACTTCTCACAGAGATATATCAATATTTACTCCTGGGGCGCCGTTCCATATTCAAAATTTATAAAACTTTATGGCCAAATGACGATATGATGAAGAGAGACATTGAGAAAAACTTTATGAAAAATATATCCTCACTTCTTGAAAATAAGATTCACCACCTCGGCATTTTTTTCAGAGGAAAAGTGAGCTTACAAAAAAGGCATTGAAGAAATGAGAAATAATTCGGTTAGAAAGATTTTCGATGAGAGATTGACGAAATAAAATATTTGAGAATTACCATGACGTCAGTTAACTTATTGTTGTATATCCAGAAAGAAGCAACAAACAAATGATTCAGGATGCGGTTGAAGATGGACTTACTCCTTGCAGCCTTAAAAAATCAACCTCGATAAGCCCTGGCGTGGACATTGAAGAACGAAAACGGACGCATTCAACGGTCCCCGGGGCGCACACCTGCCCCGAACTCCGCTAAACTTTTCCGACATTTTCGATCATCCAACAGCAACCATCTCGGCTGGGGTCTAACAGTGCGACTCCTCTGACCGCGGGGAGTCAGGAGGGAAAAAGAACAAGGGTTACTGTAAACCAGGCATACGCCAAGTTGGCGACGCACGAAAGAGGGGAGCGAGGAAAATTAAGCCAAGTTATGATACCAAGTATGGTGACAAATGAATTTAATAATGAAAGAATTGATAAACACTTAAAGAAGGAAGGCCAAAGCAGGTGGCCAGGCACTCAACGGCTTAAAACACGTCACCTGCGGAATTTAATTTGATAGGCCAAGGGGCGGGCCAGATTAACCGGAAATACCACCCATAGAACAAACTAGATTGTTCTAGAAGGTTTTTAAACCGGAAGGAATGATTTCAAAACAAGATATTACCGGTTTGGAACATTCGAAAGCTAGGTAAAGAAGAAAACATTACAGGCGACAATATCAAAAGAAACGAAATCGAAATAATATTTAAATTAAGAACATGAATAAAAAGACATGATATGAAATAAAATAGTTAATAAAATTGAATTAAACTAAAAAAATATGGGGGGGGTTATCGAGTAACCACCACAGAGGGCGCTGTAGACTTTGGAGTACGAACAACTACGTTTTACTGATTTCTCTTTTATTCTGTTAACAGTTTTTTAAAGATTGGACCATAACTTAAATTTTGAGTACAAAATTGGAATCATCCCAAACAGTTAAGATGTGCAAATTGAGCTGTGAACAAGGGGGGAGGGGTTAAAATGCTCATAATCAATGAGCAAAGTAATCGATTTTGTTGCGGTTTGAGTGCAGGTCATTCCCTTACTAATTGATTTATTCAAAATGACGTACAGTTTTGGTACCCTCATTTTTAGATACAGGGCGCCGCCGATACTTTTCCGACATTTCATTGACATTATCCCTGGGTGTGTTACTAACAGACCAGCATACTTGCAGGAAGTGTTAGGGATGTAAAAAATACTTGTAATCGCATGGGAATGTAATGTTGGAAATGCTTTGTTTGCGAGTTATGGTTAAAAGAAACGTAAAAAATAGCAACAGAAAGAAGCAGAAAATCAGCAAAAGGTGAATGTGATACAAAACATTTTATTGTAAGGTTTTACTTAAATTTCGTGAAATTTCGCTACTTATTCATTCTGGACGATTCCGATTTTGAGATAAACATTTGAGTGAATGTTCAAACTTTGCTAAACATTCAACATAACTACAAATATCCCGTCAAAAAATACTGGTTGTTCATTACTCCAAAGTTTGAAGAACGTTTTGCAATCGCCTTTTGCAGTAAAACCTTACAATAAAATGTTTTGTATCACATTCACCTTTTGCTGATTTTCTGCTTCTTTCTGTTGCTTTTTTTCCGTTTCTTTTAACCACAACTCGCAAACAAAGCATTTCCAACATTACATTCCCATGCGATTACAAGTAGTTTTTACATCCCTACCACTTCCTGCAAGTATGCTGGTCTGTTAGTAAAACACCCAGGGATAATGTCGATGAAATGTCGGAAAAGTATCGGCGGCGCCCTGTATCTAAAAATGAGGGCACCAAAACTGTACGTCATTTTGAATAAATCAATCACTAAGGGAATGACCTGCATTCAAACCGCAACAAAATCGATTACTTTGCTCATTGATTATGAGCGTTTTAACCCCGCCCCCTTGTTCACAGCTCAATTTGCACATCTTAACCGTTTGGGATTATTCCAATTTCGTACTCAAAATTTAAGTTAAGGTCCAATCTTTAGAAAACTGTTAACAGAATAAAAAAGAAATCAGTAAAACGTAGTTGTTCGTACTCCAAAGTTTACAGCGCCCTCTACCATCATTTTTTGACAGTTCCCTTTAAAAAAAAATTTTGGACAAACTTTCGATATAAACAAAGTTTACAGCGAAAACTGGAAATGAATCGACCTTTTTTCCGTGTTTTATCATCGCTTGATCTTTTGGACGCTAAACTTTGATGCCCCCTGGCTCCTACAGAAGACGTTTGCGCCCCATGGTTTCCTATGTCCTAATGATTGTCATCATGCCTTCTATCACCCCTTACAATTTGTCCGCACTTCGCTGAAACACCCTGTAGTTATTTTTAAACTAGATTCCTGTATTTATACTTGCTAAAAGAATTGAAGCGAGCATCTGGGACCCGTATTCTTTATCTAGTTCTAGCTCACGCACCTTATTTTTTTACATAAGTTTAAAATCTTGCCTAACCGCTTCACGGGGGGAAGGGGCTCTCCGCACTACAGCGATTTAAATGAAAGGTAAATTTTACGAATAACCTTAACGTTAATATACCTTTCATACCTTTTAAATGGTTATTTCCTTAAAGCTCTGAAGATTAAAGTTAAAACTGACCCCACAAAGCAATTTTCTTTTTACCCCTTTATTTTATTTATTTTTTTTTAAGGAAAATAGGCGAATACCACTATTAAACTTTTAAAACTGATAACTTGGATGTCTTTCCTTTGCCGATGAAATTGCAAATCTTAATTTCTAGGTCAAAATAGTTTGCACAAGCATAGCTGCCAATTTGTACGGATTCTTCCCACCATTTAAAATTAAAAAAAATTGGCCTTGCTTCATCATTGGAAATCGTTCGATTTCGGCGATTGTTTTGAATAAATTTTCTATTTAATTTTTGTGGCAGGAAAAATCCGCACATGCTGGCAGCTATGCACAAGCGATCTCGTCTTGCATCGTAAGTTGCCATAGCCTCCAATTGAGGAGGCAGCACCGACATTCGCCTCATCAAGTTAACGGTTGAAATTACAGAACTAAGTAATATCTTGGTGGCAAACGCCTAAACCTAACATTAGCGGTTGACTACTAGGTTTTCCCGTTTCAGTCCTCCATATTTCCACTTTTGGGTGCAGAAAACTCAATGGTAATCCTACGAGTCAACCTCTAAAATCTAGTTTTCAGGTAATTATCACCAAAATAAGACTTGGCAAACGGATTGAGTTTTAACCCTTTCCGGCGCGGTGTCCCTTAAAAAGGACACCTAATTTTAATTTTACTGGCACCAAGAATATTTAATTAAAATTTTCCTTTGATAAAATGCCTGAAAATAAGCAAGTTCGTATTCTCTAATAAATTCGTTTATAAATTCTGGTGGCAGATAATTATTTCAATTAAACTTACTCCGCGCCGGAAAGGGTTAATGTGTGAATAGTTTTAATTCTGGAATTTCAGCCATGAACTCGATAAGGTATGTGCTGCCACCTCCAGTTCTATATCAAACTCATATCTAACTTCTTGCTCTCAACACGTTTTGAGCAATTTATATGGTAGTCGTTGAGTTTAATTTGTTGAAATTTTATTTCAAATGGACGGGAGAAAATAGTTTCACTTTAAGGTCTGAGCTACTTCAACCACGTATCCCAATCTGTACTGAGAGTATTTGGTACTTTAAAAAAAAATAGTTGGAAGGTATGAATCTTTTCTTTTTTAACTTCAAACTGTTCTTATTCATAATGAAACTTTTAAAATGTATTGAATTAATATTTAATGACAAATTATTCAAAGCATTTTTTAAAGCTCCGCATAAAATAACATTACATAGATTTGCATACTTGCCAAATATTGTACAAAAACCTGAAAATAGATTTTATTCCTAAACATTATTGCTTTTGTGATACATTTCGAAGCAACAATTTGCACAAAGCAACACAAGGTTCACAATAAGTTGGAATAAAGCAAATTTTCGAAATTTTTTATGTACTTCAGTTGTCATCAATATAGTCGGTAATTCTATAGCTCAGAATTAAAAGTTTACCCTGATAGGCTTGGACCTGAGTGTTAAAAGCTATAAAACCATTTTAAATGAGAAGACATACGTGGGTAGGACATATGTAGCCTGCACCAGTGGTTCACAAACTTTGTTATTCGACCCGCCATAAATTTACATGTTCATCAACAATCTAATCTGGTATACGAAGTCTTTTTGCACGATCTATTAATTAGAAAGATTCAACTTTGGTAAAACGTTTAAACAATTTGGCACAGTACTCCCTCTCAAATCCGCATTTTCCAAAAGTAAACTGTGAAAGGGTATAGCGAGGTAAAAATGGCGAAATGGCCCCCCTGGTCAATGACTGAATTATTATTTGTACTACTAGTATCAGCACTCTAAAAGAGTACGAAATGAAAGGTCATTGACCCCTGATCTTGACCTGACTTTAAGATATTCGAGAAAGTTCGTACACGCGCCGTTAATTTTTAACTGTATTTTTCTGAAAAATTATAAAAGCTAGAAAGATGGGACCAATCGCGTATATTAATAGATACTTTGAAAAATATTTTGTATTTTTTTGTATTTTTTTTTCCCGAGTTTTCGTGAAATGACAACTGTGCAAAATAATTAAACAAAGTATAATTTTTTTTTTTTAATACTGTTCTTTTATGTCTACTGCGCCAAAAAAATAATAATAATATTCTTTAATTTATATACTTATACCACACAAAAGCTGGTCAAAATCAAAGAGGTGCTTCTTTGAGTAATATCTAAGAATATAGAAAAGGCAAAAATAGAAACTAAAAAGAAAGGGGAAAAAAGAGAGAGAAATTGATACCGGACAAATTTAAAAGAAAAAGTAGACAAATTAAAGCCACTGAAATACGGTTAGTGGGTGGGTGGGGCGATGAAACTAGCGATCGCCCCGACCTACATCCCGAATTTGTCTTGCTGAAATTCTGTCTAAAAATTTTTAAATGATGAAATCAATATTGTAAAAAATGAAAATTGTGATGATGATGATTGAAATTATATTTGATGTGTAGAAATTGAGCATTTCAGGAAGAATTTATCTAATTCTGAATCACTGTAATTGGTATTAAAGCAAACTGAAGTTAAAGGGGGAGGGAGGGAAATGGGTCCCAGAGGCTCACAGTTTTTTTTTTAAATATATATACATATATTTTTTTTAAGAAAATTAATATATATATATATTATAAATACCGGGTGTCCCAAAAATGACTGATGGATTTTAAAATTCAATAACTCGCAAACGGTGACAGCTATTTAAAAAATTTTTGCAGGAGGGTTATGTATAATGTCAGGAGTTTTTTTACCGTAATTTTTTATTTTAGTTCGCATATCAAACAATAGGTGGCGCTGACGGCGATTGGAGGCCATGTGATCAGTGCTGAGTGAAGCGTCGACCTGGCCTTCAATCGCCGTCAACGCCACCTATTGTTTGATACGTGAACTAAAATAAAAAATTACGGTAAAAAAAACTCCTGACATTGTACATAACCCTGCTGCAAAAAAATTTTAAATAGCTGTCACCGTTTGCAAGTTATTGAATTTTAAAATCCATCAGTCATTTTTGGGACACCCGGTGTACACTGAGAGAAAAAATATACCTCCTTCACCTAGAATGAATAGTCAGTCACTTTCTGAATACTCAAACTAGAACTACAGATGACCGAACTTTGCGAATAGATTGAACAACTACACTGATGTCCAAAAGTTAAGCATAATTGGTAATTAAGTAAGTAATGAAATAAATATAAATCAAAATGTGGTGAAACTCCAGGTGTGTAAACAAAATAGTACGCGTCATATATTTTCGAAGAGTTTTCCCCGAAATCGAACAGGGGACCGTCAACAAATTGAAAAAGAACGAAGATCTTTTAGATAACCCTGTCAAAACGAATGTAGCAAAAGCGTTCAAACTGCACATTATGATTAAGTGGCTTATTGTAATGTACTGTGTTTATTTTCATAAGGATAGCATGTATACTCGTAGAGAAATTAAGGTTTTTATAAAAACAGTCCTAAGTTTTTTGCTTATAATTTGCAGAGTTCTTAATATAAATAGTGTTATTTTTGAAAAAATGACAAACATCATTGTACACAATACCCTGTCATCAGAATTAAAAAATAAAAAAAATTGTATGACAAATGAGCAGGTTAACTAAATAATTTTTTCTGCGCATGCGTGAACGCTATTAAAATTTCATTTGCATATCATGTTAGTTAAATGTATAGAGCAACTTTTGTGAAAGTCTCAAAAACATAGCTTAAAAATTCTGAAAATTATCGTTGATAGAATGAGATCAAAATCCTTTATTCCCTAGATGAAGCAAAAAGATGAGGGGCTGTATCCATATTCCATTGTTTAGTGCCTACACAATATTGCACGTACAACTAATATTTGAATAAAACCCCTGATTTTTTGCTTCCTTTTAGGAATAACGGATTTTGAGTTGATTCTATAGACGATCATTTTCAAAATTTTCAAGCTATGTTTTTGAAACTTTTACAGAAGTTGCTCTATACATTTAGCTAACACAATATGAAAATGAAGTTTTGATATCGTTGACGCATGCGCAATGAAAAATTATTTACTAAACAACTCATGTTTCATACAATTTTTATTATTTTTAAATTCTGATGACAGGGTATTGTGTACAATGATGTTTGTCATATTTTCAGAAAATAACATTATTTTATATTAATAACTCTGCAAATTATAAGCAAAAAACTTGGAAAAATTTAGGACTGTTTTTATAAAAACCTTAATTTCTCTACGAGTATACATGCTATCCTTATAAAAATAAACACAGTACATTACAATAAGCCACTTAATCATAATGTGCAGTTTGAACGCTTTTGCTACATTAGTTTTGACAGGGTTATTCAAAAGATCTTCGTTCTTTTTCAATTTGTTGACGGTCCCCTGTTCGATTTCGGGGAAAACTCTTTTCGAAAATATATGACGCGTACTATTTTGTTTACACACCTGGAGTTTCACCACATTTCGATTTATATTTTTTTCATTACTTACTTAATTACCAATTATGCTTAACTTTTGGACACCAGTGTATGTTGAATAGACGCAATGACCTGACATTTCTAGTCTAGTGTTTTCTAGGTGACGAAACGATATTGAATCGTTTCAGTAACGAGAAATTATCGCTTGATTTTGGGAATAGTTTCATATACTAGAATTCTAGTTACTAAATTAAACCTCTTGTGTTCGCATCTATTTGCAGAGATTTTTAAATAGATTTGACAACGAGAATATAAGAAAACGCTTTTGAATTCTAATAGGGAACTCCAGAACTCTCTGGCATAGGGAACTAGAATTTATAAGGATAACATGGAACTATTTTTTCAAGAGCCACAATTTAGATTCTAGATGCTGGAACTATATTTTTTTCTCAGTGTATGTATATATATATATATATATATATATATATATGGGTGATTCTCAAAATAGGGGACAATTTATGTCTTTCGGCATACAAAAAAATTTGAGAGGTTTTCTGTTATGTTTTTATATTTAGATATGTTTGTCTTAATATTATTCATTATTTGCACTCAAGAATTACTCATTTTTTAGTTAAAAACACATTAAAATACCAGAATAAATGTTCAAAATGTCATTAGCATGGATGTCCACAGCAGCTGTGCCTTGCGTATACTAGCATTTTTCAAGAGTTAATATCATGTTTATAAAATAAAAGAAATGTTATTCTTTCTTTAAATTAATCACCCATATATATATATGGGTGATTCTCAAAATAGGGGACAATTTCAAAAGTGAAATCTCAAAAAAATTATTGTTAGCAAAATTTCTGAAAAAAATAGGTGTTGTTAATATAGTATTAGGTATACTTTACTAGTCAGCAGAGCTAAATATTTAAAAATTAACTTAAAAAAAAATAATTAGTATTTTTTGAGCCATGCTAATGACAAAACAAATTGCATGGAATAAATATACAGTAGACTCCCTTAAATCCGCACAGCTTGGGACCAGAAGTTGTGCAGATTTTAGAATTTTGTGGATTTCTGGTCGTTGCTTTGTTTACATTTTTTAAACAGTAATTTGAGTGTAATTAATAGTGCAATCAGAACTATAATGAATGCTTACAATATAATAAAATATTAAAATAAGTAATAAACTAAAATAATAAAAATTTAGATAATTTTTAAAATGATTAAAGTACTAATAGCAAAGGTCAAGTTAATTATCAATAGTGTATGATTAAATATTCATTATAAAGATTAAATGTATTTTTCGAAAATTATTCAAGAAAACTTGCCTCATAAAAGTGCATTACTAATTCATATCAAAATCATAAAATAAGGATTTTTTTCAAGTTTAGCCTGGCTTAATAACCAAAAAATCTTGATTAATGCATAAATATATTTGGTAAGAAGATTCTGATTACCAGTGATATCCGCAATATCTTGAATTTTTTCCAAAAAAATTTATTCTAAAAACTTGAATAGAGTATAAATAAGAAAATTACAAATTAAAATATTATATGGAATTGATACAAAACTAAAAAAATCAAATTTTGTCCCAATATCTGAATTGAAATTTTCATTGTTTACATCCATAAAATAGGTGCGGATTTTAGAGAGTTGCGGATTTCTGGTTTGCGGATTTAAGGGAGTCTACTGTATTAAGAAATTTTTATTTTCTTCCTGTTTAAATATTTTTTTCTATATTTATTAGCCTTCCTTTTCAGCAAATGGTTTCCATTTTTACATATATACATATAAGGAGAATAAAAACATTACCAAAGAGCAAACTTTGTTTACATGAGCAACATTCTGACACTAACAATGTAAAAAGATGTCTTAGTGATTTTCTGACAGATTTAATGCATATTTTAGGGATAATAAATGTAATACCTAAATTTATATGTAAAATTAAACTTTTATAAAAGATACAATATAAGCAATGGTTACATTTATGCACATAGGAGTCTTTAGCATGGACAGAAAAACCAAGCTAATGACACTGATATTTGTCCATGCTAATGACAAATTTTAATTTAAATAAGATTATGAGCCATAATATAATCACAATGCAATAGTCCTTTCTGGGGCTTTTTAAAACACAAAAGTCCTATGCAAATAAGTAAAATAAAAATTTTAATTATAAAATAAACATGAAAATTATTATCCATTCTAATGACATACAATTGATGTACGCCCCTAATATTCAACTTCTATTCTTAAAATACAATACACGCTTCTATTTTCAGGCTGGGATAAAATGGCTACTTGTTGCCATGGAGAAACTTTATATTTTCAAACTATTGCCATATGTGAAAATGAAATTTTGATTAATAACCAGCTGTTATAGTATGACCTTGTTTTGAAAATAGAATATGGAGGACAAACTTTAATTCTTTTTTATATCCTATAATTTTATTTTTAAAAAGAAATTTATTGAATAAATCCTCTCCTTGATTAATTTAAAGAAAGAATAACATTTGTTTTATTTTATAAACATGATATTAACTCTTGAAAAAGGTAGAATATACAATGCACAGCTGCTGTGGACATCCATGCTAATGACATTTTGAACATTTATTCTGTTATTTTAAGGTGTTTTTAACTAAAAAGTGAGTAATTCTTGAGTGCAAATAATGAATAATATTAAGACAAACATATCTAAGTATAAAAACATGACAGAAAACCTCTCAATTTTTTTTGTATGCTGAAAGACATAAATTGTCCCCTATTTTGAGAATCACCCATATATATATATATTGAATGTTCAAATAAATTTTATTTTAAAAAGTAGTAATGAAAGAAAAGCAATAATACAGAATTTACAATTTCAGTTTTGATGGCCAACTTCTACATTCATTCAACATGATTGCAGAAAGTAATGAATCAAAAAGCCCGAGAGGATTAAAATGACAAGAAATTTGATACCTTAGTAAATTGTAGGACGAAACGTCACTGTCAGGTTTTATGCAATTTCAGCAATCGAATCTTTCCAAGCACATCTGGTTATATATGTGCAGCGAATCAAATTCTGTGTATTTCAATGAAACAAAAAAAAAGATAGAAAATTTGAAAATATTATTAAAGAAAGTGGCAAATGCATAGGCAGGAACGATGTCAAAAATAAAGTGAATAATTAATGATTAAATATGATGTTGGACAGTTCATTTTTCCAACTGGGACAAATCACAAGGGCAACTCGGATGTCGTCAGATGCAAAGTTTTTATTATTACTATTACTGAGAATTAAATATTACTTTAGCATGGTTAATTAGTAAGTTATTTAAATAAGTATATTGATGTCAAATACAAAACTTCAAGTTATCTGTATTTTTTTTTTTTTTTTTTTTTTTCAGTTAAGCTGGTGAAATGTGTTATCACTCTGACTGGCAAGTGCATCTTATTTTGCTAATGTCTGCCACCAGCAAAGTTGGGATTTAATGCTAGGAATTTGCATATTGAGTGAATGAGGTATATGTGCAGATAACATGTTTTTAACATGCAGTCTTGTTTGTGTTTTGGTTTTAGTGCACATCTTCTAGAAATATTTACACTCAAATCTCATGTTTTAGCTTTATTTTTTTTTATTTTTTTTCAAATAATTTATTTTGTAGGTGTGAAGCTTTAAAAGTATGTTTTGTAATACTTTGATTCTTACAAAAGCAACTTATTTAAGAGTTTTTAAATATGATTTCTGTTGATTATTAAGAAAATTTCAAAAGTATTTTTTTTAGAAGAGCTGTAGATTTTATTTTAATTGATCAAATGGAAGAACTGCATTTTATATGTAATAGAAAAGAGTCTGTAATTACCCCCCCACACACACACACACACATACATACATACATACATACATAGACAGTAACATCTATTTTAGACAGGCAATATTCCAATATTCAGATTTTTTATAGACAATTCAAGCACTCAATTACACCATCTGGGGGAGGGGGAGCGAAAAGATAACTTCTTGCTTCAGGAAAATTCTGTACAAGCACATTGCATTTCATTTATTTTTAATTTGTTCATAAAGAATTTTTTGCACAATTTCAAATTTAATGTGACATTAGTGTTATATTAGAGGACAAGGTAAAAATTATCCAACTATCTAAACCTTACAAGTGTTTATAATAAATTATTTTATTTTAGTTAAAAGAACAAAGTTCCTGTACTGACAGCTGCAATAGAACCTTATCTATAGGCCTTTTTAAGTCCCAATAAAATGAATAGCAAGCAATACAGCCCTTGCAGGTATAGGTCATCATAGGTTACAAAAAAAAATTAAATAAAACTCAAGAATAAAGATGAATTAGTTAACTATTATTTTAGGAATCTCTTATAAATTGCATCTCACTTTAAGTATGACATGCAGTGCTGTAGTCGGAAAAAATATTTCTGGGAACTTCCTTTTCAAAGAATTGATGTTGACGCTACTGGATTTTTATTCAACCAGAAGCCAATTTAACCCGTCAGGAGTCGCATGTCAGTCTTTTCGCCGCCCGTATAGCTTATCTTCTCCTAACTTGTATCACATTACAAATACAACGGAGATCTACCATGTAGCTGACTTTGAAAGTTTCCCGACCACTTTAGTGAACTTACAAGCACACCTCTGTTTTTCTTTCAGGTACATTTTTAGAAACAAAGTTTAAATTGGCGAACAAGTCTACGTAACAATCACTAATGTCAGTTCATTTATACTTTTTCCAATTACCCCAGTTCTCATGAATAGAACGCATAATTTAAGAAAACTGCAAATGTATATCTTCATTGAAATGTTATTTTCATATATTAGATGAAAAACATTTCTTATTTTACATTTTTGGTATGTGGGGGGCCAGCGGCGAAAAGACCGAGCGCGACTAATGACGCTGTGAAAAAAGTTGTGACTACTCGCGGGTTAAAATATTTTGTTAAAAGCCATTTTTTTTAATTAATCCCTTAACTGGTTTGCCGAATGGCGTTTGGGCACGATGAATTTGCTTATTGCAATCATTTAAAGCTTTTTGACACCACTATTATTTTTAAGAAAATTTTTGAGAATATTGAAAGGCGGAAATGGTTAGACTAAATTTCACGAATATTTCATTTAAATAATAGTGGTGTGAATCCGCTTTTTTCAATTTATTGAATTAAACAGTCAAGGGGTTAACAGTTATTATATTCTACTTTTTATAGTATTGTATTTGTGTAGCCTTCATCTAAAAGTAATATTTAATCAATCCCATTGTAACATTATCCATTAAGAATCAAAATTGAATTGAGATAACAGAAATATAAATATGTGTATTACTTACAAATAAATCTAATTTAGATGTTTCCTAAAGAATGATAATGACAGGTGTTTCCTCTGATTTATGAACTGTCATGTCTGCTAATTTTCCTCCTGGTAACTACCAAGATTTCACAAATGATTCAGGATAAAATTCTTTTAAAGGAGATCCTATATGGTTTATAAATATAAGTGAACTGGCTCATTCTGTAAGGAGTTAATTTTTCGCATCAACCATGATGTTATTTAAACAGCTGAATGCTCTTTCAAATTCAGATGTTGAAATAGGCATAGTTTTCACAGTTTGGAGAAGAGGATTTAGTTCTCCATGTTCATCTCCAGGCTAGGTTCACTTTGCTTTAAAAAATAAAAAGTTTGTGCTTGTATGCAATATATTTTTTTTATAGTAACAAATTAAACATTTCTGGGAATGGTGTTCCCATCCAAACAGTATTGGTGATGGATCAACAAGGGGACAAGAGGATAAGCTGCGTTAACACATTGTTTTGTCATGGCTAAATATAAATTTTTACTTGAGATGTATTGGGCATATTTTTTTACTTAGAATTACAACTGTTTGAAATAAAAGCACAAAAGATTTACATTGTTTTATAATATTTATTTCAATAGATGTAAAAGGTACATAAAAATAATAGGTGTGATGTTCATTTAACCAAATTAAGTTGTAAATAATATGTGCCAATAATGTGACATTACAATTAAAGAGGAGAGTCATGCGTGTAAAATAAGAGAGTGGTAGAAAAATAAATTTGCATAAAAATGGGTTTACCTTTACATATTTACTTTAATCACTGGTAATTAACCTTGATAATAAAGTTATATGAGAAAAACCTTTGAATTTTGGAACAAGGATAACTTCAGGAATTTTGAAGAAACTGGGAAATTTGTAGAAAAAAAAAGGGGTGTACATGAAATAAAATAGCTTTAAGATTTTTAGGCAGAATTACATAGCTTATAAATTGTATTTTTTACATTATTGATATTGAAAACCAATGTGAAAACACTACAAATCAAAATATGCATGTCTGTAACATATGCTTTGGTAGTTTTTCTATTATAATAAATTTCAGATATCAATACCATATTTTAAAGGAAATTCAATTAAACATGTTTAGTACCTATATGGCAAATTTTCATTGTTTTTAATATAAAGAGATTGCTTGTACAGCCTATTTATCTCAATTTTAGGCAGAAATACTTAGAAATTAGTTACTTTTATTACTTTGTATATACAAATTGATACTAAACAACTCTTATAATAATTTGGTTAACAAAAATTCAAATATAGCATTTGTATAAAAATTTATCATATTGATAGTTTGATCATCATCAGTTTGGGAATTATTATAATTCTCAATTTTTCACTAAATTTCTTATAGTTTATTTTCTTTAATTATGTGGGTGCTTTGAAATACTAAATAAAGGGGATTTTAAGCTATCAACTAAAATTCTTCCATTTGAACTTTCTATGACAACGCTTGTATTCATGTGTTTAGACAGCAATTTAAAAAAAGGCAACAAACATCCATTTTAAATGAAAGCTTATGTGCTAAAAGTAACAGCAGTACATTTAAAGGCTTATAAATACCTTTTAATAAATGATGCATAAGCACAATTGGCAATGTTCTCAAGATCAATAACAATAGAATATTTTTACAAAAATTGGAAAAATGAATTTTAGATTTCATTTTTTATTGATCTTGACAATGTCGCAGATTGTATCAGAAATATAGGAGATCTGTTTATTAAATATATAAGACTAACTCATTGAGGGGAGATTGGATATATTACATCCCACCATATTTTAATCATGATTAACACTAGAAATTTTTAATTAAATTTTACTTTATAATGTTTGGTGGGAAAAAGTTGCCAAATTTTTTTTCTTATTTTTAACTGAATTTTTAAAAAATTCCAGTGTAAATTCAACATTACAGAAGAAAAACACAATTTCTTGCCTCTGAAAGGGTTAAGCACACAATTATTACTTTTAACATATATATTATTTTAATGATATAAAGTGATTTTCTTATATTTAGTGTTCTGTATATTGCCTTATATTTATTGAATGTGAAAATATTTTTTAAAAAAGTATATGCCCATTTGAAGAAAACATTAATTTTATTTTGATAATTACAGACAAAAGCAGCTTGTACAGACTTTATTACATAACCCACTGATGTATAAAATGCATCACAATAGGTAAAAGTTTGGAAAAATGAACAAAAAAAATCACTAGCTTGTGCTAAAGAACAACTTCAGTCAATACAGATGTACAATTCTCATGCGCTCCAACTGCCATTCAGGCCAAATTAAGTACAAAACAGAAGTTTGTGATTATACATTATTATAATGCCCATGTCAAAACCCACTATAAAGTAATAAGTCTTACAAGATACCTAAATGATTTTTCCTTATACTGAAAAGAATCTTCCAAATCAATAGAATTAAAACAGAAGTCTCATGATTATTCTTGTTAATTTTTAAAAAATTTACAATACAAACTATAGTAGTATAGAATAATTATCACATCAGGCATGCATAGCAAATGATTAATTAAAACAGCAAATAAATCTTCCTTATACTAAAAAGAATCTTGCAAATGAATTAAATGAAACAAACATTTATGAATATTTTTGCTATGTTTTCTAAAACAGAGCAGTACAAACTACAGTAAAGAATGTCATGCATGCATAACAAACGATTCATTAAAATACAAGTGCAAGTAAAGCTGTCTTTTCATAAACTAAAACTATACCTATAAATAATTGAAAGTTTTATGAATATTTTTGCAAGATTTTTGAACATAACACCAACTATTAAAGTAATTATCAAGCCATGCATGCATAACAAATGATCCATTAAAATACAATAGCAAGTAAAGCTATCTTTCCATCAAACACAAAATATACTTGAAAATGAATTTAAAGTTTAGTATTTTTACTAATTTTTTTAAGCAAAACAATACCAATTATTAAAGTAATTATCAATCCATGTATTCATAGCAAATGAATAGCATTAGAATATAACTGCAAATTAATTTAATAAAGCTCAATTACTTGTCACTACAAACCACTGAAATATGCCAATAACCAATTTTAAAATCTATAATGATTCTCTATTCTTTAATTTAAAATAAAAAATTAATTTTATAAAAATTCAAATACTGATGGTTTGTAGTACTAGTGTGTAAATGTTGCACATATACACACACACATAAAAGCTATATAAAACTAACTTGGTAACAAAAGCTGAATGCTATCATACATGCAAGCACATACACATATACACACATTATCACAAAACAGGAATAAAATTGAATGGTGAATGATTTAAATGCAAGTAAGTATATTAAGTAGAATATAAAAAAGATTTTTTTTCAACAATACTTTTTTGATAAATCATCTAATACAAATCATAGAAAACTCCATGTATTTCTTAAATTCTAATATAAAAGAATAAATCATGTAGACAAAGAGTGAGTACTTTGTTAAATATTTTTATATCAGTTAAACTTTTATATGAAAACATTTACAGTAGAGTCTCAAAAATCTACACAGCTTGGGACCAAAGGCTATGCAGATTTTAGAATTTTACAGATTTTAGAGTTTAATAAATTCTGTATTGAATAATTTATTTTAACTTCTTTTTTATTTCCAAAAAGAGCATTGAATTTAAGCATTATCATTTTAGTACCCCAAATCATTTTTTTTTTCATACAATTTGTAAAAATTTCTTATGTAGTCCTTTGGTTGAGAGTTATTTTCCCTTGTTGAAGTTTGTTTTTAATTCTGTAAATATAGGGTAACATCCCCAGTAATTGGCACATTAAGGATTTGCCTTTAAACTTACTTCTATTTTCATTACCAAGAAATAAAATATTTACTTGCAAATATTTTTCAGGGATGCCACTCAGAAAATAGCAAAAAAGAGGAAATTATGCATAAAGTAAAATTTACAACATTTTTCATAACATTTATGTGTGAATTTTGTAAACTATATTATTTATAATAAAATAAAAAAAGAATTACAGCTCTTTTTTTCTTTTTTTGTAAACTTTTAATTTATAAGAGTAAATAAAAATAATTTTTCTTTATTTCACACCATTTTACATCAATTAAGGTAATCCAGCAATAGATTCGATGATTATTCCAGGAGTAAATAGCAAAAATTTGCAAGGTTTTTTTTTTTTTTCCATTTGAGAAAATAGTTGTTTTATTTCATGATTGTTTGAAGAAAATCGCCGCTTTAGATCGCGATCGTTTAACGAAAATCGCCGCTTTACATCGCCATTGTTAGACGATAATCGCCGCTTTACACCGCGATTGTTTGACGAAAATTGCCATTCTATTTCGCGATCGTATGACGAAAATAGCCATTTTATTTCGTGGTCATTTGACGAAAATCGTTGTTTTACATCGCGATTGTTAGACGATAATCGCCGCTTTACATCGCGATTGTTAGACGAAAATCGCCGCTTTACATCGCGATTGTTAGACAAAAATCGCTGCTTTACATCGCGATTGTTTGACGAAAATTGCCATTTTATTTCGCGATCGTTTGACGAAAATAGCCGTTTTATATCGTGGTCGTTTGACGAAAATCGTTGTTTTACATCGCGGTCGTTTGACACAAATCGCCGTTTTATGTCGCGATCGTTTGACGCAAATCGCCATTTTACATCCTGATCGTTTGACGAAAATCGCCGTTTCACATTGCGATCGTTTCACGAAAATCACCGTTTAGTTTCGCGATGGTTTGATGAAAATTGCTGTTTTATATCGCGATCGTTTGATGAAAATAGCCGTTATATTTCGCGATCTTTTAACGAAAATCGCTGTTATATTTCGCGATCACTTGCGAAAAAAGCTGTTGTATTTCGCGATCGTTTGTCGAAAACTGCTGAGTAATTTCGCAATCGTTTGACGAAAATACCTGTTTTGTTTCGCGATCGTTCGACGAAAATCGTTATTTTATTTTGCGATCGCTTAACGAAAATCGCGAATTCTTAAAAAATAAAAAAAGCGGAAATCCGCCATTTGGCAGAAAAGTGGCATCCCTGATTTTTAAATCAAAGAGTGCATATCTGTGCAGCTATTTTGCCCACTAAAAGCAAGAATATTTGAAAAAGTATTTTTATAAAAATATATTTATAAAAAGTTGCTTTAATCACCAGTAATTGGCACTTAGACTTTTATACAATTAAAGTAACTCTTTTCAACTAAACAAAACTGTTGTCAATTAAAATTTAAAATATATTATAAATCAGATAATAATAAATTGAAATGCCTTTCTTAATCCAGAGAAGAAGCATTTGCAACAAAAATGGCTAATTTGATACAATCCATAATTGTTTCTCTTTCCTAGGCAGTATTGTCATTTAGTAGCATAAATCAAAGTTATAATCTGTAAAGTAAATGAACATATAACTGGTATATGGTCTTGCATTTATAAAAGACTGGATATAAATCTTATTTCAGGTCATTTTTGTAGGATATGCCAATCACTGGTGCCTGCCAATTACTGGGGATGTTACCCTACTGGTGTGCAAAAATTAAAGACTGAGCAGATAAATTAGCATAAAAGATGAAAGAGTCAATAGAAAGAAATGAAAGACCAATAAAGATATAGACCTAAACATATGCAGTAGGACATGGCCATATATAAAGTAAAAGGAGGTGGTGCTAAGGGGGATAAAACACAAAGGCGGTATCTAATTAGAAATTTGGTGAAATCTATTGCACTCTGTAAAGCGATTTCAAGGACGTTACTTTCTTACCATTGTGTGATACGGCCAAAAGGCAATTCAGGGGATGTCATCTGGATGACTTTACATGAGGTTGAATCATTGGGAAGTTGAAATGTGACAAGTGGGGAACAAGAGTTCGGTATAGCTTAAAGCATCGTTTCACAAGCCTGGAGTGCATTTTAAACGAAGGGAACAGCCGTCGGAATATTCAACAATGATCATCCACAAGCAACAACAGTGGAGGACCATTATAATGTCTTACAGTCGAAAAGAAAGAAACGTCAGACAGCTTGGGAAAATTACAAGGCAGATGAAGCAAACTACTGGACGTCGGATATCATGTTTTACCATCGCAAGGAGGATGCATAATCGTGGTCTATTTGCATGATGATCAGTGCTGTGTGTACCATTAATGCCTGTGCATTAGAGATGCCAGGAACACAAAAAGTGGTCACAGCAAGAGTGGGCTCGAGTACTTTTTACAGATGACAGCTGATTTAGGGTTCATACTCATTTTCCAAGAAAAAATCCAGTGATGTATTTATTTTCTGGGATGTACAATTTTTCCATATCAACAATTAATGACATTTTTTAAACGAGTATCATGACACTCTTATCTCTTCATTTTAAAATAAAAACAAGGTTATCTCAAAAATAAAGTTTATATATCACTCAAATAAACAATATGACTGTTCTATCTACTAAATGTCTGTACTATCAAATCTACTAAAAATGTCTGTAGATTTTTATCAACAGACATAAAAATATGACTGTATTTTTATGTCTGTTCATAAAAAAACATGAACAGAACTTTAAAAGAAAAACTGTTTTGGCATAATGTCTTGAATGAGAAATCAAATTTATTGAAAGGTTAATTGATTTGACCTTGACAAAAATGTAATTTGTGTCAATTGAAAGTTCTTGATTAATATTTATGGGTAAAATGATGATTTCAAGTTACTTAACACTGATTTATTTGTTTTTATAATTAAATGTTTGATTTCTTGCTATATTTAGTATTCATTTAATATTTGATTTCTTGATAGGCTGACAAGTTATATTGATTTTGAAAACATAAAGAGATATTTATTGGTTTTATAATCATTTGATATCAATTTAATGAGAATTTATTGTTATTTCTAATAAATAATTGATAATTTAACAAGACTTATGATTAAAATAATTACAATTTTGTATTTTGATGATGTAAACATATTTTGATGTTTTTTCTTCTTATATTTTTCCTTGAAAGGTATTCAGTCTTGACACTGCAACCAGGCAGATAAAATGTATACAGTCAACGCTCGTTTTTGCGAACTCATAGGAAACACTCAAATGGTTCGTAAAATAGAAAGTTTGTAAAACAGGAAATCATCAAAAATGACATGAAAATATATATTATTTATGTCTTCTTTTATCAATCTCCCCTTCTTCATAGATGATGCAATATTTTAAGATTATTTATTCTGAAATAGTTATACATGAATTTTTTTAATATATAAGAAAATGCAAAATGCAAATTTATGTACAGAAATAAATTTCTGCACTCAGAGGAATATGTTATTAAGCTTTGAAAACATTACATGTGAAAACAGACTATATTAGTACTTAATGGATGAAAATACATAGATAAAAAATTAGGAATGGAAATAATCACTTATCTTTTTTTGTTTTAAAATCACATTTTAGAAAATACATGTTTCCAGTTTATCAATGCTTGAAATCATTTCACAGTTATTGTTCTCTCCAAAAAAGTGCCTTAGCCCTGACAACCATTGAGCTGCTTGTTTGACAGTCGATCATTGGATTATTTCATTTTCTTCTTGTTCAAAATCTGGAAGTTCTTCCTTTTCATTTATAGTGTCAGCAATAATTTGTTCATCTGATATTTCTTCCGTACAAATCACGTATGAATCCACATTCAAAAAGTCCTCGAATGAAATTTCAGGCAACAGCAGATTTCTTTTGCAGAGTTTATTTATGAGTAACTCATCTCCACTGATATCGTCGGATATATTTTCTTGGTTTTTTTTCAATTAAGGTGCAAGCCTGCGTGTTGAAATGCTTTAGATATTGTAGTCGATTGAACATCATTCCAAGCACGTATTGACAAATGCATCACACCTTGAACATCAATTTCATATGGCTGATCCAGCTCCAAGCCCATGGCTACTTTTTGCAAAAGCACTCTTCGATATATGCACTTGAAACTGTTAATCACATTTTTCATAAATGTGCCCAGTCATCCATGCATTTTTCTTAGCATGGTATGCAGCTGGTAATTTGTTAACATTTCTGAAGCATCTAGGCTTCAATTCTTTTCCAATGAAAAGCAAGGGCAGTTTTTGTGTTCCATTCATGTTGGCTGCCAACAAGATTGATTCTCTGCTCAGTCTTTTTGCCTCTGCTACATTTTCCCCCTTTGAAGCTAAGTTTTTTTTCCGGTAGCATAATAAAGAACAGGTCTGTTTCGTCCGCATTAAAGACATCCTCTGGAGCATATTCAGTTAGCAATGTTTTTAAATCGCGTTCTGTCAATTCATTTGCCAAAGTCGTTTTTGCTGTTCCACTTTCACCGCACAATTTTCTGAAGCTCAAACTGTGCCTGGACTTAAATTTTTGAAACCAACCATCTGGGGCCTTGAAGTCTTTGATGTTGAGTTTCAAAGCAAAAAAGTTTGATTGTTCTTTAAGAAGATTACTATTTATGGGACTGTTCAGTCCTCTCATACACCTGTTGAGAATATAATTGACGTTGACACTTCTTTTCGGTATTTAAAAAAATAAAAAAAATTGCAGAATTATAAAAGTTAAGTTCGCAAAAAAGAAATTTTCATAATTTGTAGTTCATAAATGGGAGCGAAAATTTACATAGCATCTATGGGAATGTATTCGGGACCACGTTCTAGTTCGTAAAATCGCAAGTGTTTGCAAAAAAGAGGTTTTTAAAAATGAGCGTCTACTGTATTTTGGTTCTGTAACTAAAATGTGTAGTTCAGAATCTTGAAATAGTTTCATGGCTCTACATGATAAAATACAAATTGAATTTGTAAGAATAAGAGTACAATGTATTATCTTGGCCACTAAATGCTCAATTCTAATGTGGACTTTATTAATAAACTATTTTAAACTTAATTGTTCTCCCAACTGTGAAATACTGATTATTTGAACACTTTCAGAGTGACATTATCCTTTTTTTTTTTTTTGCCAAAACGTGGGGTTGCTAATGAATTTTTCTTGTGCTAGGATAATTAGCTGAAATGAACACTATCTGCACATAAGGATATTACCTGAAATAAACAGGTAAGGAAATATTTTCATTACATATGAATTATTTAGAAAAATAACATTTTTCTTTATTTGACATGGAAAGTCTTGAGAAATTTAAAGCAAAATGTTCTGTTGAACGAACAAGTTTTACTAAATTAACCACAAAATTAGAAACATTACTAAATGAAGATATTGACAATACAAAAATTGATGAATTACTAGAGCTTCATGAAATATTGTCTTTAAAAGAATCTACTTTTCAAAGTTTAAATCATGAAATTGAAGCTCAAATATCCGACTTAAAAGAATATGAAAAGAACATTGCTAACAGTGAAAAGTATAATGATCAGTTGATAAGTGCTAAATTTAAAATTAAAAATAGATTAAGTAAATGCAATAAAGATAACATAGATATTTCTACTATGATATCAGGTAGTTCTATGAATGCATTGAATAGCTCTGTCAGTGGAACAGAAGCAAGTTCTTATTCTGCTATGAAATTGTCCCAATAAAATGTTCCGAAATTTTCTGGTGAAATCAAAGAATCGGTAGAATTTAATTGTTTTGAAACATCAATACACCAGAATAAATCACTGTCCAAGATACAAAAATTTGCATATTTAAAATCTTTTTTATGTAATCGTGCATATAATGTGGTAGAAGGATTTCCGCTGACAGAACAAAATCATGATACCTGTATTTCTGTGCAATGTTACATTTGAAAAACCCTCTTGTCCTTTATTTTTACACACCAGCATTATATTTTGATGGTCTATACAACTCTGCTACTCAAAGAATTTCAAAATTCTTAAATAAAATCAAACCTTCAAAAAATTCTGGCAGTCACTGTCAGATTCAGTCTTATTATCTTCAGATAGGTTCGTTATTGCTTTTTTAAAAAATTCAACATCTGCAACATGATTTTAAGACACTATTTTTATTATGCATCCATTCAACAATTTCTTCAAAAATTCTTTTAACCTGTTAACCTGGGTTGGAATTTTTTGCATAATTCAACAGAGTTCAAATGCTTTAGCTTATGGAAAGGTTAAATGAAAAATCTATCTTCATCCTCATCCTCATTTTGAATAAATAAAGTGCCATGCCATGCATTATGCATTAACTAAAACCTTGCATGAAATATAAAATAAATTAATTTGCTATTTTCTTTAGCAGCTGATAATGGTGCCACTACTAAAACTTTTCTGCATTTGTTTACATCTCTCATCCATTTCTATTATCTTTTCTTATATGCAAGCTTCTGTGAAATAACATTTTATTTGTGTAATGTCCTGTGTCACTACCATTTTCCTATAAATTTAAAAATTATTTTATTTTTGTTCACTGTTGTTTGGAATCAAGATTATAAAGAATACAATAGCAAATTTCACTGTTTACATTTTGAAATGTACGCAGATTTTGAATTTTAGAAGTGCAGATTTTGTAGACTGTACTGTATTTCTTGTACCTAAAAATAGTACTAACCTGACTCATTAATACTAGATTCTAAGACATTTTTTCAGCAGTCTGATGTAAAAATGTGGACAAAATTTAAAGGTTAACTTATTCATCTTTTAATCCATTCAAGTCAATATCATTTTAAACAATGAATATAAAATTGCCATCAATCCTTGTAAGATCTTACTATTCCCAGCAGCTACAAAGTTACTATTCTGCATCTGGATTTACAATATGTTTGAAAGATTGTATAAGCAATAAGTACTGTAAAACTGTATAAACCAAATACTGCAACAAGAGCCATAAACTATTTATCTGGGCTTTCTTTTTCAAAGACTGATTAGTTGTGACCTTTTCTATTGTTATTTAAAGTAAAATGCATAAAAAGATATTCTATCCAAAGCAAGTGCCTTTTAGGAAATTTTTAATCTTTCATCGCTCATTTTTCAAAACAGAAATTTGTGTCTTATTGAATCAAGAAAATGTCCTGATTAAATAAGGAAATTTTTTACATTAAAACTTTATTGGTGAGGATAAACAAGAATTCTGAGTGCTTCATGCAGTACATATACCGGCTGCTCATCCCCAAGGGGTTAAAGAAATTGTTTTTTTGCCCCCAACAAATTTGCAAATGTTCAGAACCATCAAACTGTCAAACAAATTAAGTGTTACTGCAAACTCAATTATTTTAATACTCCTACTTTACCCCATTGGGTTTATTCAATGCACCCAAAGTTGTGATTGAAAATCTAGTCATATTTTATATAATAAAAAATATTAAGGGGGCTCAGGGGTTGAAAACTTTTCAAAAACTATTTTTTTTAATGATCTAGTTTGATTATTCAATTAATTCTTAACCCAATGCAAAAAAAAACGCATAAAAATATTTGCATTTTTAATGGAGTTATAAGCATTTATGTATCAACACTTTCATAGCCGTACCCATATAATTTCAACTTTAAGTTGCGTTTTCTCAAAACTTGATTTTTGACAACTAACACCAAGATTTAAACAGAACTATTTGATAAAATGGCTTTTTTTTTTTGCATGCATATAACATCATTAACTATAGAATGAATTAATATAGTTTAGATAGTTTAATATTTTGAGTATTTTTAATGAAAAAAAATTTATTTTTTAGAGGTTTTTTAAATTTTTAAGGTTGAGAGTTTTTTTAATAAGGTTTTTTTCGAGTGATTGTTATATCCTTAATTCATTCTATAGAGTAAAGTTTCCTGATCATTTTAAAGCAAAAATTAGGTTCTTAATCAATTCAACGTTAAGATATCTTGGTGTTGGTAATATAACACATATTTTTTTTTCAAAAATTGTTACATAAATTTTTCTAGATTTCTTATTATATTACATTGAAGTACTTCATTTTATAATTTTATAAGACTACAAACATACCTTTAAAATATCAGAAAGTTTAAAATAATTACACTGAATACTTCTGTTTTTATATGGACTCAAAGCAAGAATTCTGTTTACATGTTTTTCCGCATCGATCAACCCCTGAGCCCCCTTAATAAGAAAAAAAAGGAGAAAATAATCTTTTTCCAATCAATTTCTGCATATTAGCCAATAATTATGTTCATATACGAAACAAAAAGGATGAATTGAAGAAAACAGATACTGACAATTGAAACTTGTTGTAATTTCTCAACTCTTTCAAGGGCAATAGTGCATTATGTATATGTAACCTAATTCTAAATCCTAATTGCCAAATAACACACATAATAATAATTCAAATTAATTTGTAAATTCTGGTATCATTCAACCATTTTAGTAACAGAATTTATTCTTTTTCTGAAAGAATACCTTCAGGATTAAGGATTAGTGTTGTTCAATTCAGCTGTTACTATAATTTTTATATACAAGAAAAATATGTTTACAAGCAAAATTTTAACTGGTATAAAATATTTTAAATAAATTGTTACAAACTTGTAGTGTAATGCTAAAAACTTTACATACCAATATGTTAACATGTAGAATCATCCAACATTAAATATATAAAACAAAAATTTCTTTAAAACAAAAACAGTATTCTTAATGACACATATTATATGCCTAAGATAACATGACATAAGCCCAAAAAAGTCCAGCTTCATTAAATAAAACATAACAGAAAAAATTATTCATCAAAATATGCCAACACCTAGAAACATCTAATATTTCTTACATAAATAAATGTTAACGTCAAAAATAAATAACCCAGTCTTTATAACAAATGTAATACAAGTTGGTAGATCATAGTCAAGAAAAAGTTCACTTATTTTTATTGATAGACTTTTAAACTACCACTATTGTGAAGAACACTCGTATACAGTTGAGACTATGTATTGGACAGAAATTGAAAACATCAAGCAACAGTGCACTATACTTAAGCAGTTAATATAATACCTGCCTTAATTACTTTAGCAAACAATTTTAATTAAAGTTATCACAACAAATTAACTTTTTTAATACTGTCAAAATTATGAAACAACAATTAAAGTACATGCAATAGTATATTTTTCTTTTTAATTTTCTTTAATAAATACAGCACTAACATTCAAAATGTTGGACTATAAATATATTTCTTGCATAATGAGACAATTTTTCCAGCATATTTTCTTTTACAGAATGATACAAAACAACACTGAAGAGATAGAGTTAGTTTGAAGATCTAAATTTAAGAAGTTGTATTAGTCAATTAAAAGGTAAATAAGATTCTTTATTAGATTTATGAGGAAAAAATATACAGTGACACTAAAAATATTAAGTACCTATAGAAAGATGTACTATAAAAATTTGTCTCATGATCATAACAAATTTCAGTCCTATAAACACAAATAATTTCGGAAACTTAAAATTTACTGTTGTTAAATTATTTTTAGAATGCATAGTTTAAAATTAGTTATATGAATTATGTTTAGTTAGTTTAACTAAATTACTCCAAAATGACAATGTGCATTTATAAATTAAATATTAGACCTACTACATAAACACTTTTTTTAAATAATCAGCATATTTTAATGTTATGCCAGTTAAGTTCAATGACACAGATAACTATATTAGCTAGAAGAAACATTTATATTCATTTTTTAATACATTATCCATTTTATTAATATTTTCAAAAATTGCACACACTATACTGGTCCATAAATAGTTCAATAAGAACTTGTTCAACTTCAATTTAACTTAATTTACTTTAGAATTTTTAGTACAAGAGCTACCATATTAAATAATTGTTACACATGCATACTATATTGTTAAGTAACACATCAAAATAATATTTAACATGTTTAAGTATTGAGAAAGTAAATACAAAATGGTCATCAAGCCAAATTACATTACAACATTGAAACTGTATTTGTATTGAATACTTTGGTCAAAATTATTTTCCACAATACTGGTTTAGCTATGCAGAGGTATAAAATGTTTGCTATAGAGGTTTTGGACACTGTTCCAAGAAATCTAAATAGGAATAGAAGGGGAAATACACAGTCATCAGCACCAGCCAAACATGTGTTAGAAAAATATTTTTTCATGTACACTGTGATTACAGGGAGTTTATCTAAATATTTCAGTTTTCACCAAATACTGAATAAGATATTAATTTGCCCATGGCAGTAAATTTCAGAAGGAATAATTTCAGACATGGGTTTCAACTGGGAAGTTCTTTTATTTTGGAATTATAAAGGGCATTACTATCCACTGCAGTATTAACTAATACTGGAAAATCACTGTCAAGCTACTTCCTTTGGCCACTCTGTGAATAAGGGCTTTCTTTAAATATTCTACTTCCACCAGTTCGTTCCTATGAAAATCCCATTCCACCTTCAGTGAATGTAGTTTACACTTGTTATTAAGTCCATCATTTTCAAATAATATAATTTCACAATTCAAAATCCTGAAAGGAAAAAGAAAAAAAAAGAAACATTAATATCAAAGAAAGCAAAATGCAAGCAGTGAAAATATATATCCTATAATTGATCTTAAGTAAAAAGTTTAGGGTTTATAAAGCTTTAAATGTGGATTCTGTAACATTTATAAAAAATTTAATGCATATCATTCAACAGTTACTGTATTAAAACTATTTAAAGAAACACTACATATTTTTATTATTGTATAAACATTATTAATGAATTAAAATAAATTGATATTATAGATATAATACAAGGTATGGACATTAATTTTCAGGACAGATCAAATAATTCCAGAAAATATTAAATTAAATACATATCCATTTCATATTATTTCAAAGTAACTTCTACCTGCTGTGATGCACTTCTGTGCTTGGCTGTATAAATTTTGGAAGCAATTTTTTAAGTTCCATTTCGGAATACTCTTTATGGACGTCACAGTTTTCTTGATAGCTTTAATAGCCTCAAATCCAGTTTCAATAGGTCTTGTACCCAAATATGCATAACCACCTCTTTGGAAATGTTCAAATCAGTGGCAAATACTCAATCGAGTGAAGTCACATGCTCACAAATTTTCTCAATTGTTTCTGGTGAGTATGGAATGCAGTTATCTAACATGCACTTCAACTTCCACACATTTCTGGCTTTCCCAAAAGCAGCTAAATCATTCAAAAATGTGAACATGAGAATGTTTCCATTCTGTATGCTTGTTCTTGATAGTAACATACCCTGGGTCTTGTCACAATCGGACTTTGAGTAATCATAATCATAATCGATTATAATCGACTACAAAAACTGTGTAATCGCATTGTAATCATAAATTTTAATTTCGAAATAATCACAATATAATCATAATCAAAAGATTTCACTTTGATTACAATCATAATCTAATCGTAATCGCAATGCAGATAATCACAATGTAATCTGAATCAAAAAGCTATATAATCGTAATCGAGCACAAAAATACGATTACGTTCTTCGATTACACCTTCCCCCCCCCCCCCCCATTCTTCATTTCGCCATATCCAGAAAATATTTGGTCGGTGAGTTAAACATTGTACCAAGGAAAGAGTAGTCAACGTTTGGAGCTCGTTAAATCGCCCCTAAAGTTAAAAGTGAGAAGAGGTCATAGGTCAGGCAGCAGTTCGGGGTGAAACAGAATGCATACTTTACACTGTATGTAGTCAACGCTATAGAGGGCTGCCCCTGGTATATAGTATAAAAACATAGAAATAGTCTGACCTTGTTAAAAGATATGGGTATTGGGGAAAACACTCTGGTCATTTGAGGGGTCTTGTTTCGCGTGTTATTGAGTGAAAGTGATAAAGGATAGAAAAGAAAAAAGAAAGAAAAATATTTTATTTATGGTTTTATTATGGGCACTTAGCAATTGGACAGACATCATCCTCTTTGAAATGTGGGAATGGGAAAATAAAGAAAATGGGAAAAAAAAAGAAAAAACAGATGCTTAAATTACATGTGACAATTCATCGAACAGCTCATTTGCATTTTGGATTTCTTAGTGGTTGGTTATATCTATAAGTAGTTGTTTACAAGGTTCTAGAGAAAGAGATGGCAAAAAGAAATAATAAAAAAAATTGAAGATTATTTCACGGAATCTGTATCAGAATTTAATGAAAAAGGCGTGAAATTTTTAAAATACAAATGTAAATTGTGCTCGTCAGATGTCAGGGTCTTCATAAAAACCAAGTCCAATTTGAACACCCACATGCAGGTAATTTTTTAATAGATATATACATATTGTATGGATTTATTTTAGAAATATTGCATAGTTATATCTTATCTTTTTCTTTAAAATTGTAGTGAAAGGATTTTTTTACATTAAATTAACTATATGGTGTTTTTTAATCATAAGTATACAGTCTGTTTATTCAAAATTTGTATTTTAATATATCTGGATAAGTTAAACATATAGATCAGTTTTCTTACAAAAGCTCTAATAATAAAAGATTGTTTTTTATTTTTTTATTTATTATTATTTTTTTTAATACGTTTATTTTATGAGAATCCCCTCCAAAAAAACAGAAAGACTGGTTTGTCAATAAATATACGGGTGTAAGTAAGATTTCTTTAAGGGTGAAAGACGATGTTAATAATACCTATAGTTGTTAGTAAATTTCTTTAGCTTATGCGCCGACAAATTCGATGACGAACCCCTGGATTTTAAAATATAGACACCAAATTTTTTTTTAATCTCTGATTATTTTAAAAAGGAAAAAAAAAACTACCAAAAAAAATCTCTCTAAATGAGTTATAAATAAAAAATGGGGGGAAAAAAGGTAGTTAATTTTTTTCCCAGAAAGGTTTGTTTCCCGCTCTCCCGTCCCTTAATATAATCTTACCAAAATACAGTATTTTATAATATTATTATTATTATTTGCCTGTTAAGGTTTATGTGTCTCAATTCTGTTTAAAATATGTGGTTCAATTGGACAGAGGTATGCAAATGAAAGAAAAAAGAATGAATTGCTTTAATTCTCCCATTTCGAAAATTTTGGTAGAAGCTTATTTTATTTAATTTTTCTTCATTTTTTAAATTTTGTTTTGCTTATTTGCCTAAATGTCTTGCAACAAATATTCTGAGGAAAATAACCTTAGTTAAACTCATTTCATGTTTAAATTTTACGTTGAAAAAAATGTGAAACATGTCCCCCCCCCCCCAAATTTTAGTTTATGTGTAAGGGGAGGGGGGGGGCTCATTCTACGTACACCGGTATTCGTGAATTTCAAATCAGAATTTTGCATGTTACATATACCTATTCATTAATCAAACATCCTTTGAAATGCTCTTAATTTCAAAATAAATTTATAATAATGAAATCAGTTCTAAAATATTCAAAAAGGAAAACATTATTTATATAGAAAAGAATAGCTCATTTAATATAAATGATTTATTTTTCCTTTAAAAATAAATAAATTAAAGGAAACGCATATTTTGTAAATTTGTAACTCTAGTTTGTAACATGTAGACTGCAGAATTACTGCAATCGAACTGTAATCGTAATCAACTAGTTCGGTAATCATAATCCAACAAAAAAATATTAATTGTAATCCAAATGTAATCATAATCTTGAAATAAAAGAATGGATAATCGATTATGTAATCGTAATCAGGCTTGCATAAATAGAGACATAATCGTAATCTATTTTTTGAAATTGAAAGTAATCGTAATCTTAATTGATTACAGTCCTCTGTAATCGACTCAATGTTTGGTCACAATACACATGAACATATTTGTTTACACCTATGGTGTGTTGTCAAAAGCTTTATTACAGCATACCTTTTTATCTTTATTTACATTCATATAACTATTAAAAATTCAATGCCTTTAAAATAGCAGTCCTCTTTATTTTTTGTTAAGCAGCAATAATTCTTTTATTTTATTTGTTTATTTAACTTCCACATTTCCCAGCATCCACTATTGTTTCTAACAACCATTGTGCATTATCACTGGCTTCTGATATATTTACCCTGACAATCACTAGGTGGCATATGTGATTTGAGTTGACAATATTGGTGACCCATTCATCATTCCGTGATTGGTGGAAGTGTCATGTCTTGTATGATAGGGCAGTTTTAATTTAGTAGAAACATATACATACTTGAGATTGCCTGTCAATAGTAGCTTCATTTTATTTTTTAGTTGTTGTTTATATTACAAGTTATAATGAAGTCTTTACTGAAAGGTAATTGCTTATTATAATGGAGCTGGGTTCCTAACTGCAGATGAAGTTTTGGTTTAGTGTTATTTCTTTCTTCATACTTTTCAACATTTCTTTATCTAAGCCTTGGACTTGAGTTATTCCGTCAATCAGCTTTGTAAAAATCGTGCATTTTGTCGATCGAGTTTACAAAAATCACAAACTTCATTGATTAGGCTCGTAAAAACTGCAAAATAGATTGACAGACTTCGTAAAAAGCACTAATTTTTTTGATCATGCACAATTTTGTCAATCGTGCAAAGGAAAATCGCGAATTTTGTCGATCAGCTTTGTAAAAAGCGTGCATTTCGTCAATCAGCTTTGTAAATACCACAAATTTCACTGATTACCTTTGTTACATATTTTGTTGATCAGGTACAAAAGAATCAATTAAGTTTGCTGGTAACAAATAGAAAAATTGAAAAATTCATCATCAGGCACGGAAAAATCGCAAAATTTGTTTATCATCTGAGGAAAAATCACAAGTGTCGTCAATCAGCTTTGTGAAAATCATTAATTTTGCTGATCAGGTACAGAAAGATTGGAAATTTTCTCGATCGGCTTTGTAAAAATTGTGAATTTTGTAGATCCGTTTTGTAAAAAGTGGAAATTTGGTCGATCAGACATGAAAAAATTGCAAATTTTGCTGATTAGGGGCAGTAAAGTCAGGAATTTCATTGATCAGGCATGGAAAAATCTTGTTGATCATCTCTCTCCTTTGTTGATTAAGTTCATATTTCTTTCGGCATCAGCCACTTAAGTTTATTTTCTTAGCACTTTTAATAATTAACACTTTAAAACTGATTATATATTCTTACCACCAGAATTAATTATTTTGACAAACTTAAAAAGGTAACCCCCACTCCCCTCTGGAACCATATTTTTTATTCAATTATAGGCCACAGGACACCTCAAAATCGAATTGTCTCAGTGTTATTGATGTGGCCCCCAACCATCCAGACATATTTGTAAGTGACCCTTCTCTTGAAAGATTGTGCACCCCTACTTTCTTTAATGGAAAGATATAAAATTGGAAGCATGATAATAGAAGTGGTTTGTAATATAACCCTGCTTTCAATTTTTTGATAAATTACTCATTGAGTTATAAACAATTTTGATCACTAGACAAACTTTTCAAACTTTACTTTGAGTGGTTATTCTTTCATGTGAAAATATGGTTCCAAATTCCCACTTTGACCAGGGGTGCCACGGATGCGTTATAGCGCGTAAACAAAAACTAGTAAAAAAAATCAGCGATGAGACGTAAAAAAAAAAAAAAAAATAGAGCTTACGCTTTAATTTCTGTCAAAAAAAATCGCATAAAGGCAAATTTAGTTAAAAAAATCGCGAAAAAATGACAAATTTCGTCCAAAAATCGCGATAAAACGGTATATTTTTTCAAAACATTTGCGAAAATCTGGCACATTTCGTCAAAGAATTGCAAAAAAAAAGGCAAATTTTGTTAAAAAAAAATAACGAAATAACAAATAATTGCCGGCAAATTTCGTCAAAAAAATTCGCAAAAAATTGGCTAATTTTTATATAAAATCCTGAAAAAGAGGTAGATTTCTTCAAAAACTCACGAAAAAAAACAAAACAAATTTCGTCCAAAAAATCGCGATAAAATAGCAAATTTTGTCAAAAGATTCGCGAAAAACGGCAATTTTCATTAAAAAATCGTGATAAAACGGTAACTTTCGTCAAAAGATCACGAAAAACCGACATATTTCGTCAAAAGATCGCGAAAAAATGACAAATTTCGTCAAAAAAACGCAAAAAAACCCGCCAAATTTTGACAAAAAAAAAATCGCGAAAAAAAAAAGAAATTTCGTCAAAAGATTACTTTAAAACGAAAAGGGGCACCAAAAGAAAGTTAATGCCAGGATAGAATTTTTCTGTTCCAAAAGATAACTTTCCTGCTTCTAATTTTTTTTTTTTTTTTTTTTTTTTTTTTTTTTCTGCTCCAAAAACAGATTTTTCTGTTTCACAAACTGTTTTTGATTGTTCCAAATCTTTCTGAGTAAATGTAACTTCTGAAAACACCCATTCCTTAAACAAAAAATACCCCTTTACTCAACAAAAGTATTCTTTTTTCAGGAAAAATGCCTTTTTCAATAAATCAGTTTTGCCTCTTTTTAAAAGAAATGCGAACAGTGGTGATACTTGTTATATTCTACAATCAAATAAGCATTATTTTATAAATCAATTTGTATCTTGCACTTTTATTTATTTTTTTTAAATAAAGAAAATTTCTCTTAATAGTTTTAAAAAATAATAACATTGGCTTTTTTTTTTTGGGGGGGGGGGGGGGGAAGGCAAATGAACAAGTTTAATTTTTGAGTCTAAAAATATGACTTATTATTAGTGGGGACCCGCTTTTGTAAAAAAGGGACCCAGAATTTTAGAAGTCGTGGGTCCCCAGGACCCAGGATTCTTCATGTCCAGTGGCATCCTATATTTTCTGAAAGAGCATTGCATTTGCAAAAAAACAGAAAAAATAGTTTGATTAGATAGTTTCTGAACAAAAACACATGCAAGTTTCATGCATTTCTGAACAATAAAATTTATGTCATAAAACTGCCCTTTTGGATTTGAGAAAAAATAAGACAAAAGTTCAACGTTCTTACCACACCACTAGCTGTATTGTTGTTAGCTGCTTGTGAAATCATCCCTACTCTTAGTGGTGAAGAACCTCTGTGTGTTGCAGGAGGTGAGGAAGCCCTATTTCTGGTAGGTGAAGATGATCCCCTAGTTGGATTGAATCCTCTACCAATAGCATGATTAGAAGAAGCTCTCCCCCTGGTGAATTGAAACATTAAATATTTATAAGTTCATCTATGGAAAGATATTTAGAAAAAAATTACACATTTTACATTTAAATATAAAGACTATACATAATTCTATTTGAAATTATTCCTCTCTGAAGTTTGAATCTGTCATTCACACACAGTATATTAATCCATATACCAGAACTAGTATACTAATACAACCATAAATAACTAATACAACTAAGAAAATGGATACATATAAAAAAATCAACAAGATTTTTAATTTGTACATATAAAGCAAATCAGCCAACTTACAGCCAATAAAAACTGGAAAATATGAAAAAATAGAAAATTTAAATGAAAGTGGATATTCGTAACTTTTTGTATCTTAATTGTTGTAAAAAAAAATTTGGAATAAATTAAATAATATTTTGCAAAGTTTTTTTTTTTCTCTTCCAAAAATAAATTCCTTTTATTAATATCAGTTAAATATGTAAACTTTCAATTAAAGTTCTGCATCAATGAAAAATGAACTGCCTTTGTGCCATGCCATCTAATGACAAATTAATAGCTCCTAGTTAAAAATAATTTTATTTTAGACTTTTTTTAATACTTATTTATAAGCACAAACTGATATTTTTGCAACATTTGTGTGCAATAATCCTTAAGTCTGTAAAATTTCTTCAATATACACTGAAACCTGTATATTGAAATTGAAACCTTATTGTCTATAACAATAAACCTGCATATAATATTTCATTTGACTAACAGATATCTTAAGGCCCCTGTCCTCGCTCGAGGAAATGCTCGCAAGCTAATGCTATTCCTATGGGGAAGCATTTTCCTAATAACTCTTTCGAATTTTGACATTTTTGAATAATTTTTTTTGCATTGGATAGCTGGGGTGCATGCCAATAGCGCACCTTTTTTACTTTTTCGATTTTGGTTGCAGATATTTTTTACAAAGTTAGTTTCACTTTTAAAACCGGTTTCGAAACTGAAAGTGCTTTTTAAAAATATATCTGCAACCAAAATCGAAAAAGTAAAAAAGGTGCGCAATCGGCATGCCCCTTAGCTATCCAATGCAAAAAAAATCATTCAAAAATGTCAAAATGCGAAAGAGTTATTAGAAAAATGCTTCCCCATAGGAATAGCATTAGCTCGCGAGCGTTTCCTCGAGCAAGGACAGGGGCCTTAATAAGGAGTTATGATGAAACCTGTATGTAACAATTTTGTGCATCTTAAAATGGTTACTTCGTACTCTCAATCCCTTTTAACTGCCAGTTGAAAGAACCTCTAAATCCTAATTTCTCTAAACAAGCCAGAGAATAGAAAGGTCACCATGATACATTTATGGCTGTCTCATTGATTAGGCAAGTTGGTTGTTAGCTCTGAACTGCAATGTCTATACCAATAAAAGAACAAAATGCTCTGTCTATCTGTGTGTGTCTGCGATGGCTAGTAAAATGTACAGCATGTACGAGGCTCGAGATTTTTTTTAGAGTAGCCCCAAATCTCTCCTGATGTACCTGAACTTCAAAATTTCAAATTTGCAATTACAGGGTTCCCAGCAAAACATGAATGGAAAAATCCCTGACTTTCCATGACCTTAATCTCGAAAAATTCCATGACTTACCCTGACCAAATCTCAAAAAATTCTCTGAACAAACAGGTATACAATGAAATTTGCTACTTATTTCCAGAATTTTTTGTCAAAATTAGTGATTATTTTCTGCAATTATTTTTCAAATTTCTTTCCCCTGATTATTTGATGAATTTTGTGATTTTTTTTCCAAGATTATTTGATGAATTTTGTATCATTTTACTTTTTTTTCCAAGAATTTTCCATGACTTTTTGAAAATATTTGTAAATTCCCTGACTTTTCATACATATTTTGAAATTTCCCTGACTTTCCATGACGCTGGGAACCCTGAATTATTAACTAATTAATTAAAATCCAAAATTCACTCTCATTAAAAAATCACTTTTCTTTCGCTTTTTTCTCCATTTGCTTGCTTGTGGTTGGTTGGTTGTTTAAAACTTTTGACCCAATAATTAAAAATCTGGACAAAATTAAAGAAACCAATTTAAAAGTGAATTTTTTTCCAAAGACCTTTAAAATTCATAGACCGGCAAACATCCAGTTTAATTTAGGATTTTGATCACAGCTGTTGTATCTCAGAATATTGGCACTTCATACATTAGAATGTATGCATGGTTAATATTGCAGTAAAAAAAATATACAAGGTTTTTCTAGGAGTTATTTTATTAATCACTGATTAAATTTAAATGTATTCTTATTCTAATAAATGAAAATTTTTTATGGCTTTAAATTGCTTTTAAAATGAAAATAAAATGGCTGTTATGCGTACAATTGTTCGAATCGGCAGACGATTAATATACCATAATAAATTATCAAATAGCAAAGCAAATTATTTCTATTTAATATATTTCTGTTGTTCGATAAAACCAGACGATTATTAAAATATTGTTTTCAAACTTGGTTTTTTGAAAAAAATATCTGGATGTGATAGATCAATGAAGATCGCCATGAGACAATTTTTTGTAAATTAAGATTTTTTGATTGAAATTTTTAGTTTTGGATTGGGTTTATGTCCATGGAAATTATTTTGTCCTGTTCGGATCCAGTTATAGTTATTTGGAGTAACTTTGGAATAACTTTGTTGGAATAACTTTGTAACAGGATCAAACTAACGTGTGTTAGTTTGATCCTGGTTTAATGAATTTCGAACCAGATTTTTTTTTTTAAGAAATGAAATTAAATGAGTGCTACTTAAAAAATTGAAAGTAAATAAAAAAAAAGATTCATGAAATAATTTTTTTGGTTCGAAATTAGGTTGACATGGATCAAACTAATTCAAGTATTATGGAAGATTACTTAAAAGTTGACAGCTATGTTTATAATATTATATACTTTTAGCTAATCATTCAAGTATCAATTTCATTCACGGTATAGGCAGATTAGAGAGTGATATAATTAGTTTGAAATTCAAAATATTTCACTTGATATGTCTATGTGATAAAAGTAATTAGTTACATAATTTAGCGGAGAATTTTTAAGGATAAGTATCAACACTTTAACAAGAAAATCACGCAATCACTGCACACATATTCCCTCCCATGTTTCCCATTGAAGTCCTTTTGAGCATTTTTTTTTTTTTTTTTTTTTTTTTAAACCAATTTCTCACACAGTCAGTGGCCACGTATTTCAAACAATGTATTTCCATATATTTCGAGTTAAAGAGAAAATCATACAAATTTAAAGTTCGTTTAATATTATTATTACGTATCCGGGCAACACCTGCGGGTCAGCTAATTACTAATAAGATTTGCAATTCAACATCCTTGTGCTGAAATCAGGGATGAATTGCTGGACACTGAACACAGGGAGGGGAAAAAAAGGTATGTTCCCTAACACCTTTGACATCATACTCTCTTCTTTTCAAACTGTGGTAGCGACAATTCTAATCCCACTAACGTTCTGTGCTAGACGAGTTTTAGTGCCTCCCCCTAGACTTCAGAGCCATTCTGATTGGCTAGCCAGATTTAGGTGAAGTGGCCAGACATCCGACGACTTTTTACACTTATTCGGATGTTCGTTTTCAGCTATTTTGGTTCTCAAGATGCAATAAATTACTTTTCATTTTCGGATGATGAAATTGATATTTTCTACTTAAAAAAATTCCAAAAATACCTGCAGAAAAAATTTCATCAGTTTTATACCAAATCTTTTTTTTTTTTTTTCAAAATTTTTTAAGATTAAAACTGTTTTATAAGTTTTAAATGTTATTTAAATAAAAATTTACTAAAGAAAAAAAATCTTAAAACGCATTGTTATTTATAAAACTCTGCATTTGCAGGCGGAATTTCCAGTTTTCCATCTAAACCATAAAAAATTGCAAAATCAGGAACGTACTTTGGGGAACGGAGGGGGGGGGGGATTCTCTAAACAATTTCCTGAATTTGTAACTGAATGCTTCTGTACCTTCAAGAAACATATTTCAAATTTCCATATTTAGTGCTATAAAATTTTTTAATGATTATTTTTTATTTATTTATTTTTGTCTTAATTACTTTAATGTAACGTTAGTTGAAATTTTACATTTTAGCACATAACATTGAACTTTTGATGCAAATAAATTAATTTCAGAACACAATTAAATTTGATTTTTTTTATTATTATTCAGATAATCATAAAATGTCAGTAAACAGTTTTTTTTTTTCCCAGAAAAGTTAGAAACTTTGAATAAATGTTATTGTAATGTAAAGTGCAAAAATGAAAAAATAAATAATAATCATAATTTATTGTGGGTGTAACAATAGTTTGTAGTTAATGTATTCCGCATAAAAAAAAAAGCTTAAACGGGTGATCCATAAATGTCACACACTTTTTCCATATTTTTGACTCCCCCCCCCCATTTGTTACAAAGTGTCATACATCACTTTTACCCTTCCCCCCTCTTGTCACATGCTATATTACGTAAACATGTACTTGCAGATCAGAAACAAAGCACTGCGATTTAGATCACATTTCAAATTTTATTTTAAAACTTTAATTATGTGTTTTAATAACATTTGTGAGCTGAACAATAAAAATAATTTGTATTTTGTATGAAATAAGATTTACAAAATAATAATAATACTTAATATAGAAATAGTAATTGATGATTATAGATAATATTAATTGATAATTATCTATAATCATCTATTACTATTAATATTGAAGATATTAATAGTAATACAATATTAATATGAAAGAGCAATTGAAAACAGTAGTATTTTGGAATTTAAAATAGAATTTGGCTTTAAATCTCATCTTTATGAACACAAAATATTTCAATTTTAAAATAACCTCATACTTCCTATTTTAATCTACAAAATTTTAATGGTTTCATTTTAACCAAAATGTGTAATGTCACATTTATTTCTTTTTACCTCCTTCCACACCATTGTCACAAATTGTCGCAATTTCCTGAACTCTCTCCCCCCCCCCCCCCCCCCATCAAGCATGACATCATTTATGGACGTCCGCTTAGTAATAATTTAGCATACAATTTTTATGGATATTTAAAGCCATAATTTTCATTCCCAATTCAGAAAGATAGTTGTATTATTATTATTATTATATATAATAAAAAAAGATAAACTTTGAAATACCTGTAAATTGATATTTTTGTAATTTATTAGTGCTTTTTTTTATATTGTTTTTTATGCATTGTGACAAAACGAGTGCTTTGTTTTGTTTTATCAATGTTTATTGTGTCCACAGATGATTAAATTCCTTTTAACCCCCTTCCCCCCCACTCAATTTCGTTTTGGTAAGGTGAAATAACAGCTTTTTTTAGACTTTAAATCGTAAATCATTTTATCCACAACCGTAAATACATAGTTTTAAAAGCTTAAAAATAAAATCCAGATAAAATTTTAAAAAAGTTTTTTCTTTGTGTGTGTGTGGGGGGGGGGGGATGTAAATTATTTTTTTAATTACGAAACATGTGAAATCTTAATTGTATAATTGTTTGGAAAGTATAAAAGAATGTATATAATCAATAATAATTATGAATTTTATTTAAATAAAAAATAATTTGATAACTATCATAAACATTTATTATTATTTATTTAAAATAAACTTATATAATTTAAATAAAAAGTATGTAAAGTTTATAATTAATAACAATTATAATTATTATCATAATTAATAATATAATTATAATCATAATAATGATTATTAAGAATATAAAAATAGTGACACATATTTCGTTCACTGCATAGTCTGCATTCAAAAATACTGTATCAAATTCACACAGATAAATTTGTATTAGAAGAATTTATTTAATATATAAAAAGAAATATTCAGTATATTTAGTTACACAAAATATGGCATTTAAAAAAAGTAATTAAAAACAATTGAAGGTTACTATTACACAAGAGAAGCAATACTAAACTTTCACACTACAATCTGAGTATTATTATTATCACTTAATTGCAATTATTTTTAATCAAACAACTTGTTTCATTGGATATGGTTAGAGCTCAAACATAAGTCTTAAAAATATATGAAATTCATTAAAACTGCAATCACTAAAACGAATTTTTTAAAATAAATACTTTCTGCTACTAAAATCCCAAATAGGAATGTAAAAAATTGAGAACAATGGTACACTATTTAACTAATTCACTCATCTCAAAACAGCCGCTGCTAAGACATTAAAAACCAGTATGGTCTTGATACCTGAATCAAGCAAGCCAATCGGAACGGCTTGAACGTCTAGAACAGAACATTAGTAGGATCAGAATTGTCGCACTGTGGTAGATGGGACTTCTTTCAGCTATGCTAGCATGATCACCTTAGACCAGGAATATGTTAAACATTGGTTCGACTAGGAGAAACTTGAAACAAACATGATACAGTATTGTTTATAAGAAAGGTGATCCCTTTCTTGGCAACTTTTAGTTTTATACAAGTCTTGTTGATGATATATTGGAAATTCAATGGCAGTTTGAAGGGGGGGGGGGGGGGAATCACAAAAATAAGAAATGATGATGTTTGTTTCAAGAAAAGGTTACTGGTTCTCGATCCAGCAGGAACAGAAAATTGAAAAGTATTCTCCAGCGAATGTTCAATTAATTATGTATGGATATTAACGAACATTCAACAAATATATTTCAACTCAATGAATGAATAAAAAAATATGCAAACAGGCTGTGCAAAACTAAAACCAGAATATTAGATTTTCCAGTTAAAAACAAATGAATCTATCAAACAGTTAAACATGTATACTTCTTATGTATCATGTTATAACACTTAACACATTAAAATCTGTCTATATTGATAAATTGCATGTAATAATATTTTTTTCAGTTCTTGGAATATTGTTATAGACAGGATTCACTGTTTGTATAATATTTTAAATATTATTTTTCCTTCTTGAGCAATTCCTATCTCCAAAAATAACATCTTAAGAAAAAACTATCTGAAAACATGAAAAGATTTTCATGAATCACATTTTTACTAAGAGGATTCAAAAACTGAAATTTTTGAAGATCTTACTTTATTTCATTATATTTCATCAATTAAACCATATGCTTGGGTATGCTGTAGCTGTATTAAATTTAAATATATCAGAAAATCATTGAAAAGATGAACTTATGGTACACTGGTTGAAAACTGCTATTCTAGATTTAAACTGTACTTTCAGTTACACTTATTCAGTCATAAAAAAATAAATCGTTAGTATTTCAAATAATGAGAGAAATCTTATCTGTACCTGCTAACTCCTCCAACTGACACAATTTGAGGAGGTATGTTCCGGCTTGGTGATCTTGGACCTTGACCATAATTTGGGCCCCAACTTCCCACTACAACTCCAGCTACTTCAAGCTGACCACCTCTGGGTACAACTCTTTGATGTCCTGTATTTAAAAAAAAAAAGTAGTTTATATTTCAAAAATCACAAGGAAAAAATAAAATATTAGCAATTATAAAACAGAAAAAAAAGGATTTTTGAAATATAAAAGCAAATTATTTAAAAACATAGGACTAGTGTTCACATTTCTTTTGAAAAGGGGCAAGGTGCATTTACTAAAAAGGGCACTTTTTTGTCAAGAAAAAGGGCACTTTTTGTAAGAAAAAGGGCACTTTTTGTAAGAAAAAGGGCACTTTTTTATCAAGCAAAAGAACAGTTTTTGATAGGAGCAGTGATATATTCATAGGGTGGCCCGGGGGGACAGAACCCCCGGAACTATCAAATGTCGCCCACTGGAAAATTTTAGGTTTTGTGCTTTCAATGGTAAAAAATATTATTTCTCCCTTGGAACTATGTTGTATCCAACCCCGCCCCCCAAGCCACAGAAGTCCCTCTCGGAGAATAGTGTCTGAATTTAACACTGGAAAGGGGACTTTTAAATCAACACATTCTATGCCTTCAGCTGGATTATTTTCAGTGCAGCATCAAAGTGAACTGGAATCATGCTATACATACAAGATTTCTAGCACCATGAAAAATTTGGACAGGGAAAAGTTTAGGGTAAAAAAAATGAAAAATGGTACAAAATATTAATCAAAATTTGTCAAATGGGAAAAATCAAAGAAATTTAAAGCGTGATTATAATAAATCACTAATATTGACAAAGGATTGCGGAAATAAACAGCAAATCTCTTTGAATGCCCAATTGTCATGGAATTTTTAAGATCTGGTCAAGGCAATTGTCAAAAATTTTTTAGCTGGAAACCCTGATTTATGTAAGTCTCATGTGAAATAACTTCACTTTCCGAACATCCTACTTAAAATCTTAGCTTGTTTCTAAAAAGTAAATATATTTCTTTTACTAGGGCAAACCAAAGTTGCAAAAAGGGCAGCTAAAATTTAAAAAGCCGAACCACTGGCTTTTATTGGTTTTAAACCTTTCTTTTTTCTTTTTCTTATTTTTTTTTTTTTTTTTTTTTTTTTTTGCTATAATTAGCTTCTATCTCTTTACTTTTGGCTTTTATATCCTTTTAATTTTACTTTATATCCTTTTAATCGTTGCTCCAAATCGCGCCAAAACGTGCTTTGTACCAAAATAAAAATTTAGTAGGATTTCGTCGATCCGAGACACGAAGAAAAATTTCTTTTTTAATTTTTTCCAGATCGCAAATGTCGCTAAATCGTCAAAAAATTAAAATATCGCAGTCAAAAAATCGCGTAAAACATTTTTTTTTTTTTTTTTTATCAAAAAGTCGCATAAAACACACAGTTTTTGTCAAAAGATAGCTAAAAACACATGGATTTTGTCAAAAAAATTGCGAAAAACATCCAAAAGTCTTGAAAAATATTCGAATTTTGTGAAAAGATCGTGAAAAAGGCGCCATGTTTGAGTAAAAATCGAGCAAATAACGTGAATTTTGTCAAAAGATCGTGCAAAGACACACATTTTGTCAAAAGATCGCGAAAAAAACGCAAATTCCCGTCAAAAAGATCGCAAAAAACACGCAAATTATTGAAAAGTGGCGAAAAAAACGGGAATCTTGTCAAAAAATTGCTAGTTTCGTGAAAAAACGAACAAAAAATCTCAAAATAAATAAGTAAATTTCGTTAAAAGGCCATCAAAAAGCACAAATTTTGTCTGAAGATCACAAAAAGACGCAAATTTCATGAGAAGATAGTGAAAAATCTGACCTTGCTACTAATTCATGTTTACTACTACAAAGTCAGATTTTTGTTGCAACAAAAATGGTTTTTGCTGCTCTAAAATGTGATTTTTGTTCCTACAATATTGGATTTCACTTCTCTAAAATCAAATTTTCGTTGTTTAAAAAAAAAAAAAAAACGAGGCCGAGAGGTTTTGACCTTTCAACTGGTAGACGGCAGGTGCTCGTTTCGAACTCCATCGCGGCCGTCGGCCTAACCGTTTGGGATTTTCCGTGGTTTTCTTCGAACTGTTGATTTTTTTGCGTAAATACGGGTTAGGTTCCCTTAGAAAGACTCCCACGGAGGGCATCTCACCCCTTTAGTTTAGTACCTATTTCTCACGTGTAGATAATTAGCCAACATAAAATAAACCAACAAAAAAAAAAAAAAAAAAAAAAAAAAAAAAGAATTAATTGCTCAAATTCTGTTTTTGCTGCTGTAAAACGACTTTAGTGTAATTTCATCCATGCCCCCCCCCCCTCCCTACATTTAAAGTCAATCATTTCCAACCAATTAATCCTTTTAGGCACATTTTAAATCAATCCGCGCATTGCAGACGTATTTTTTAAAAAAGTTTTCTAACTCTAATTATTATTTTTTTTTTCATTCATTTGAGATTGCAACAACCTAAATCAATAAAAGAAAAAAATAAAGAAAATAAAGAAAAAAAGACAGCCTGTGAGCTATGATTCAGCACGTGAATCCTTTAGTTTAGATTGAATTCTTGTATTTATGGCCTTTATCTCTGCACAGTGCAGAGGAGAAGGGAGAAAATATAGGTCATGCGGTTTTTTACAAATGGATAATTTGAATTAGGCCTTTTTTTTTTTTTTCTTTTGCAAATTTTGAAAGATAATTATGGAATAGAAAGGATTATTTAGGAATTTCCAATGTTTTTGAAACGTCCCGACCCTGGTCCGACCCGATTTTCATTGACGGTTTTGGGCCGGGCATGGGATTTACTTTTTTCTGAAGACTCGGCCCGGGCCTAATCACTAATCTTGCCGGGCCGTGCTCGGGCCTTACTTTCATCTGAAGAATCGGTCTAGCTTTGTTTTTTCTGCGCAACGCCGGGGATGATTCATTCATTCTTCCTTGTCTTCAGACGGACCAAAATATTTAGTCTTGCTTGAATCATCCTGTATAAAAATCATTTTTTCGACATGGCCAAGTCTGTTAAATAATCTAAAATTTTGCTTGGTCCAAAAATTCTCGTAAAGTCATTGCATGCTTTTTAAATGCCATTGTTCTACAATTAAACATTAAAATTTATTCTTTTTAAAGAATCATAGATTTCTAGGTTTATTATAATAGAGTTAAATGCATGAAAAAAGAACCTGCTTATGACGAAATCTTCTTTTAAACTGAAAATGATTTTAAGCTGTTCATCCATGCAAAATGACTAGAAAAATGTGCGAGAGGAAAAAAAAGTATTATACATTTACACCTGCTAAGAAGGGCTATATTTGCTATATATATATTTTTTTTTTCTTTCCAATGCCATACCATCTTAGAAGATTTTACTTTTACCATATATCATTTTTTAGATTTTTATGTCTCGATTGCATGGAATATGGATTAACAATATTAATTAATGATAACTGAAACATTTACATAGAAAAAACAGAAGTTCATTAAAAACATAAATATCGCAACCTACTATACTTCTTCATAAATAAAAATTATAAATATGGGAAAAAAAGGACTAGGGATGGGACGAATATTCGGCCACTATTCGGTATTCGGCCTATTCGGCCCTTTTGCCGAATATTCGGTTGGCCGAATATTGAAGGCTTGTTGACCGAATACTTCGGCCGAATACCTGTAGCCGAATATTTAGAGATATCTTGCCGAATATTGCTAAAATCTCGCCGAATAGTGAAAGATATCTTGCCAAATAAATTTCAGATTTAAAGAATTTCATTTCTTACATTTTTTTTCTTTAATCCAAATTGGCTACTTCATTTATGAAGTCATTCTCACTCTTACTTACAAAATATAGAGTTATTCAGATACTAAAAGATATACAGCCTTTCTGTATTTCCTATAAAAGTTAGTGATATTCTAGAAAATGTTGCCCAAGTTGGATATTTAATTGTACGGGAAATAAATGTCATCATTTGAGAATGATATATTAGAATTCAAGATATAAAAACACTGCCTTATTCTAAAACGCTCGAATATTTATTAATGTCTGTAAATTCCATGCACATATAAAAAAGGCTCTTATGAAATTCATAACTTATTTTCTATAAAGTAAGAAATGAAAAAATTTATTCACTAGGTGTGTTAACGAAGATTCATTTTCAAAATTAAATATAATATATCATCATTCCAAATACAACGGTACGTCTGAAAGCAGAACTGGTGTCAAACTCGATACACATTAGATGACACAACTTGCTTTATGAAGATGGTTTTATAAATATTTTAATATAAATTCTAAATACGCAACAAAATAATTTTTTCATTCTATAATTTTCACTTTTAAATAATTATTTGCATAATTACTGACTTAAATATGTAACATTATTATATATATATTTTTAATTTAATCTTCCTTCCTTCATGTTGTTATCAATTTCTGTTTATCCTCTTAATGCTTGTTGAATAAGTGGAATATTGAAGTTGAATATTGTATGTGCTGATTCAAATGTCAAAGATTTTGTTAACATATGCATTCTACTTTAAGCATAACCTTTTGCTTTAACATAATTTGTAATTTAAAGCTTGGCATCTGATTTCAGAACAGTCTCATTCTTACAAATTTGCTTATCACTAGGGACACAAACTTTAAATGATCAAATTTACTTCATTAAAGGTTATTTCAGAAAATATGTCCTTGTGAGTTCTGAGAGAGAGATTAAGAATATTATTGATTGTGGATGCAAGAAGTATCAATTGATAGTGAAAGTGAACAACATTCTTCATATTTTAATGGAAATATTTTCCCATCTTGACGTACTGAAAATCAATTTGATGTACATTAGAATAAAGGATATAATGCAATTTCATAATTTTTTTGTGTTAAAATAAGTTTTTCAAATTTAAAAATACATTTAAAAGCACATTTAAGAGTAATAATTATTAATGAGCTCCTATTTTTTAAATTATATATAATCAAAATTTATTTTCTTTATTGGAAAAAAATTTTACTATTCGGCCGGCCGAATATTTGGTATTCGGCCTAAAATTTGGCCGAATATTCGGTATTCGGCTATTCGGCCAAATCACTATTCGTCCCATCCCTAAAAAGGACTAAGTTTTTTTTTGGTCAGAACACTTTAAAAAGAGTAAAAATCAATGTTATGTAGAAAGTCACTCGGGCCGGGCGGGATCGGACCAAAATTTTAACTTTTTTCCGGGCCGGGGGATGTTTTTAGCTAGTATATCGGGTCGGGCCTCTAAATTTTACTTCTGGGCCGGGCCGATTTTTTTTCTATGGATCGGGCCTGGAAATTTTGGCCCGTGCAGACCTCTTCCAAACAAGAGTATGATGGATTACAAAGTATGATGGATAAATAATAAAGAATAGAAAGCTAAGCTTTTATTTTCCATACTATTAATATGTATATCTTTTGTTAATTATCCGATTGCGTTCAAATTTTCAGAGAGATCAAATAATAATAAATTAGGCCGCTTACGAAATTTCTATTAAAATATAATAAGTTTTCTGATAATTAGAACCCTCTAAAAAAAATCCCACTGTTAAGGTTACTTGGATAAAAAAATGACAGCTGCAGTTTATTTGTTCAGATAACAGAACGGGCCATTAACAGCTTGCATCTGATGATATACTATGCTATGTTGAAAGGATTTATTTTTTTTTCCATCACAAGCATAATTTGTGAATATAACGCAATAAAAGTTAAGCTAGTTATGCATATTTTCAACACAAACATTTAAATAAAATAAAACTGAAAAAAAAATTACTTATTTTAAACGTATCCGCTAATCTTTTGCATGATTATCTTTCCTTTTTTCTTGCATCTTTCGATAATTTTCTCTTAGAGTTCGATGAAGGCATATCTAAATGAAATGAGGGGGGGGGGGGGGGGGGGGGAAGGAGGATTTTAAAACTGCAAATGACGCTCTGGAATCTAGGAATACAGAACAGAAAGTAATGGGAAATATTGATTCCTTCAATACACAAAGATCTGGGGTTCCTGCACCTTTTCTAGCTTTGAGTAGGGAGGGTCCGATTGTCCGATTATCGTCACCTGTCGTGAACAGGTATTCATGGCGTGTTGGAATCTGCAAATATTGAACAGAATGCAGAGGGGAATGTTGCAATCTTGAATAAACAATGAATTGGGGCACCTATCTCGGCTGTGCGTAGAGTGGGGAGGGTCCGATTGTCCGATTATAGTCACCTGTCGTGAACAAGTAATTACAACATTTGAATGACTTGTTTCTCAAGCATGAACATGTTTTTTTTTATAAAGGGAAGAAAAATAAGACATTTTTTCAAGAAAATACGGAGTGCAAAATACATGTTTTGAGAAATGGGCATGGTGCATTTTCACTTATAAAATAAGACAGGGCGTGTGTTATACAGGGATGCCACTCAGAAAATAGTCAAAAAGAGGAAATTATGTGTAAAGTAAAATTTACGACATTTTTCACAACATTTATGCATGAATTTTGTAATCTATATTGTTTATAATAAATTAAAAAAAATTGCAGTTTTTTTTTTTTTTTTTTTTTCACTTGACGAAAAAAGCTGTTTTATTTCATGATCGTTTGAAGGAAAATGCCGTTTTATTTCGTGATCGTTTGACGAAAATCGCCGTTTTACATCGCGATTGTTTAATGAAACTCGGCGTTTTATTTCGCGATCGTTCGATGCAAATCGCCGTTTTACATCACGATCGTTTGACGCAAATCGCCGTTTTACATCGCGATCGTTTGTCGAAAATTGCCGTTTTACATCAGGATCGTTTGACGAAAATCTCCGTTTCGTTTCAAGATCGTTTGACGAAAATCACCGTTTCACATTGCGATCGTTTCACGAAAATCACCGTTTCGTTCCGAGATCGTTTGATGAAAATTGCTGTTATATATCGCGGCCGTTTGATGAAAATAGACGTTTTATTTTGCTATCTTTTGACAAAAATCACCGTTATATTTCGCGATCGTTTAACGAAAATCGCTGTTATATTTCACGATCTTTTAACGAAAATTGCTGCTATATTTCGCGATCACTTGACGAAAAAAAGCTGTTGTATTTCGCGATCGTTTGATGAAAATTCCCGTTTTATTTTGCGATCGTTCGACGAAAATCGCTATTTTTTTCGCGATCGTTGGACGCAAATCGCTATTTTATTTCGTGATCGCTTGGCGAAAATAGAGAATTCTTAAAAATTAAAAAAAGCGGAAATCCGCCTTTCGGCGGAAAAGTGGCATCCCTGGTTATATACAAAAGGGCAACAGGGCGCATCAATAATTAAATAAGGGCAGGCAGGGCGCGGCGCCCTTCGAAAAACGCATAATGGGAACACTAATAGGGCACCCAGGTATGCCACTTTTTTGCAGAACTGCAGATTTCTGTGTTTTTGCTTATTTTTAAAATTTGCAGATTTCCACTTAGGAAAAGAAAAAAAAAATCCTTTTTTTTTTTTTACACTTTCAAAGATTTTATTTATGTATTACATACCCATCATACGTAGTATAGGGTAAATCTTGCAATTGTTTTGAAAATCAAAATTATTTTTTTGACGGTTTTACAAGTTTTAGATACTGGAGATATCGAAAAACATTTTTAGAAAACAAAAAAAATTGCCGTCCATCCATCTGAGTCTGTAAGCACTCTACTTCCAAACAAATTGAGATAGAGACTATGATTTTTTTTTTTTTGCAATTGTTTGACAAGAATCTCAGTTTTGCATCACGATCATTTGATGAAAATCGACATTTTACATTGTGATCATTTGACAAAAACTGCCATTTTACATCACGATCGTTTGGCAAAAATTGGCGTTTTACATCACAATCATTTGACAAAAATTGCCATTTTAACTTGCAATCGTTTGACAAAAGTCGCCATTTTACATCGCCATCACTTGACAAAACTTGCTTCTTTACATCTCAATCGTTAGACCAAATTTGCCATTTTACTTCGTGATGATTTGATGAAAATCGCCGTTTTATTTCGTGACCATTTGACGTAAATTGTCGACAGTGTGATCATTTGACGAAAATCTCTGTTTTACATTGCAATCATTTGACAAAAATTGCCATTTTACATTGCAATCGTTTGATAAAAATCTTCGTTTTGTGTTGTGATCGTTTGACAAAAAATCTGTTTTATGTAATGATTGTTTGGCAAAAATCGCCATTTTATTCCGCAATCATTTAACAAAAATTGCCATTCTATACAGCAATCTTTTGACGAGAATAGCAGTTTTATTTCGAGATCGTTTGACAAAAATCGCTGTTTTATTTTGCGGTCATTTGAAGAAAATTGCTATTTTAAAATGGGTTTCAATAGGTGGAAAAACCACATTTGTTTGTTTGCTTTTTAGTGAGCTTAAATTTGCTGTGTTTAAATACGTTCTTTGCTTACCGCTTTGTAATTAATTATTGTTCTGAAAGAGAAAAAATATATATGCATTGTCTTTTCATCTATCCTTTTCAGACTTTGAACATATTTTTAGTATTGTGGATGAAAGAAATTAGTTTGCATGATGAATTCACGGCATGGTGTTTTGAATTGACAATTGGCTATGATATATAGCAAAGCTCAAAAATCTATGGATAATCTATAATGCATTTTAAAAAGTTTAAATTAAATATTGATGAATTTAATCAAAGGAAAATAAAATACATTTTTATGACTTTTACTGGATCAAAGTTTCAATTAAATGCTTCAGACATTGCAGGAATCCTAATTAATAAAATGTCCCTGGTTATGCTACATTAAAAAATATGCACAGAGTAAGAAATAACCATGATTATGAATAAAATGGCCAATAAAATCTAAATATTTGCACATTATAGAGTTTTGGATTAGAGTTATTTCTAGTGATCATCCATTCTTTTGCATTACCTATTATGTTAAAAATGAATTTTTAGTGAATATCCATGTTTTTATAGTTAAAAAATAAAAAGGAAAAAATATTTTTATAACCTTTTGTTCATAATATTTGCAATTTCATTAACTGTAAAAGAAATTTTTGAAAGAGTTCATGACAATTTATTTAGAATGCAGATTTTTTAAATGTATTTAGTTACGCAAATTTTAAACAATACTTTTAAATTTTTGAGGAACTTTCATATTAATATTTGTTTTTTACTGTGAATTATTGAATAAAATTTTGAATTTCGATATATATTTGCTAGTGCTTATATTTCATTTTAATGCATTTTTGTATTACATATATATGTTTTTTTTTTTTAATTATTACTATTATTCAAATAATGACACAAATTTTATTTTCACATTTTTCTTTGATTTTTACCCTGTACATTGTTTAATATTTTGCTTGATTGTTACTTTGCCTGTTATTTAACGTTTTGCTCTAGTTTTACTTTATGCATTATTTAACTTTTGCTTAATTTTTATATGACAATTATTTGATGACACCTAATTCATAGAAAAGACTATCATTTTGTCTGTATTTTAAATGGCATTAGAGATTTTTGTTCTGCGATATAATTATGGCAAATTTTGACTTTTTTTTATATATAATTTCAAGGTTTAATGCAATGTTTATATGATATTATCATTAACATTTTTTCTAAAACAAATGAAATGTGCATTAAAACAGTTTCTTACTGCTTATATTAACTTTTTATTTTTATCATACTAAATATTTGAGATAAAATATTTCATCAATAAAGGCAATGTCTAAAAAAAATGTTTAAACATTTTACAGATAAATTATTAAATCTTCAAATCAAAGGCCTCAATGTCAATTTGTTTTAAAAAGGTCATTTTTCATCTTGCTTCACATAACAATAGCACCTAGAAATTTACAGTTAATAATGTTACATTATTTGTAAATTTCTAAGCATATAGCTTTTCATAAAAGTTAATTTAAAAAAAAGCCAAATTATCCTGATTGTATTTAATTTTCTCTTTCTGATATGCTATGAAATTCAGTTATAAGGCAACTTTTCAATAAAAAAGATGAAAAGATATACATATTATTTCAAACTTAAAAAAATGATAAAGAAAAATCTTACATATTTTTTGAGTACATGCACAAAATTCCATAAAATAAAACAGAAAATTGGGAGAGGTCAAGGAAATTATTCAATTTAATTAAGATATTACATAGCAAAAATTTAGCATTCATAATGTAATATTAATGATTCTAAGTACATTCTTTTGTTCAAAATCGTGAAAATAAATGAAATTTTATATCTAGTAAGTCAATACTCTCATACAAAATAACCTTATTTTCTGTGATGTTTTAAGCTCTTATTTTTGTAATATTCTTATGCATAAAAGTTTGGAATAGCAATATTCTTTAATTTTATTTGACATTAAAATATAGTTAATAAATTTGAAGTCTGGGCAGGGGCGAATTTATGAAGTGAGGGGCCCCTCTCACTGGAACTTTTTGGGGCCCTTCCATCTTGAAAAATTATGCAGATTTCAATTTAAAAAATAATATACATTCAAAACTTAATTACAATAATTACTTACAAATTAATTTAAATTTGTTCAAATCATTAAAGATTAGATGCATAAATTCATTTCATTTTCAAATTACATCAGAATTTTACATGAACTTATATTACTGTGGCGGATAAATGTGCTAAAATTAAGCATCTTGTAAGCATCTTACTTCATCCTTTCCATTTTTCAATAAAGTTGAAAAGGGATTATGCATTCGGTTTGTCTGTCCATTCTGGCTGTCTGTCCACGCTGTAATTTCCATAAATATACTGGGATTTTCATGCAATTGATAGAAATTATTTAGGGTCACTAAAGCATGCTTGGTATTGCATATGAAATATGTGAATTAATGGTTCATTTACAAAGGCACTCAAAAAAATCTAATATGGTATGGTATATAAGAAAAAATCGTTTACAGAGTATTTTAATGATATTACGATATTTTAAATGTACTGAAACTGATATAAATTACTGAATCTCGCTGCTATCACGTTAAAACACAGCATTCATAGCATTTTTTATTCATTTACAGGGACACACAAAAGAAATCTGTTACAGTACTACAATTAAGCATAGCTATTAAATAACCATTAGAATAAAACTTTGAAGAAATGTGCGAAAATTGGGAGAAATTACTTTAACCCTTTAACGATCATAGCATTTTCATTGCTGTCAAAATAAATGAATGACACCGGTAATTAAGAACAAATATATTTCTAAATAAGAAAACGTGATTTTTCAAATACAAAATAAAAGGGATATTTTTAGATAAAAATACCGGTGTCAGTGTTGCGTATCAGAATTAAAATTTTGTGGTTTCATGGCGAAACCAATGAACGTTAAAGGGTTAAACAGGCAGGTATCTCATAGCAAAAATATGAGGGTGTTGAAGTTTTGCACTAAAAGTGCAAGAAAATTAGGGGGTGAAAAAGGCATGCCGCACAAAAAGTTGGAGAGGTCCTGGATCAAGCTCTATGTGATCCTAGGGTGTTCAGGATTTTAACTGAAATGTAAAAAAGGAAGAATAACTAACTGCAAAAGGATTCCAGAAATGAAGAGAAAGAAGAGATGAATTACGAGAGTCATTTATTAACAATTTATGGTGTATAAAAAATTCAAGGGTCGATACCGGGCTCCAAACTGCCTGGGTTTTTAACTGGCATGTAGTTGCATTATATATTTTTTAGTAGTTTCTAAAGCAATCTGAGGATGCTAGAACTATGTTAAAGGCATTGCATGCAGTTTGGATCATTTTTAAAATAGCTGCATTAAGTACCCCAAGAAAGTGATTAATATTTGAAACTAGTGGTAGTTAAAATCTGGAAAATGTTTAGCTGGGGGACATATAAAGTCGTTAGTGAAAAAACTAGTGCACCTGCTCATTTTTAAGAGAGCTATAAGAGAAAACCAAAGGAGAGGGAACTGATCATTATGAGCGGATTCCTAACATGAAAACTTGTTAAATAGTTAGTTTTTCTCAGTTTAGATCTTCAATTAGTCAAAATTAAGCACAGGTAAGAATTAATCATTAAAATGAAATTTTGAAGAAATGGGCAATAAAAAGGGGATGCTTAAAATAGGCCCCTAGGGTACCAATAAAAATATGCGGGTGTTGGTCCAGAGAGAGGCTTCCAAGACTCAACTTTAAAGTTTTGCAATGAGAATGCGAGAAAATTTGGAGGTGAAAAATGCATGCCGCACAAAACGTTAAAGATTCCCTTAATGATTCTAGGATACCCAGGATTTTAATTGGAATCTAGAAATGGGAGAGTAGCTAAATTGTAAAGGGTTTCAAAAATGAAGTTCGAGCTAAGAGATAGTAATTTTTAACAATTTAGGATGCAACAACTGCAACGGGCCCTGTACTGGGCCCCAAGTTACCAGATGCTTAACTGGCACATCGTTTGATATAAAAGTATTGTTATTCTTAATAGTCTTTAAATTAATTGGAGCATGCTAAAACTATGTTAAAGAAAATTGCAATTTGGATCATTTTTTTAAATGCTGCACCAAGGGCCCCAAAGAAGGCGAATAATATTCAAAATTGATGTTAGCTAAAGTCTAAAAAATGTTTTTGTCATTCATGAAGTATTTGGAGGACCTAATAAGTTGGTTTAAAAAAAGCTAGTGAATTAGACCATTTTTAAGTAAGGGCTCAAAGGGGGCCAGTAAATAATCAAAAACAGGGTTTTAACATGAAAACATATTAAAAAGTCTTAGTACTTAATGCTTTAGATCTACAATTAGTCAAAATTATATTAATCAGAAAATGCTAGAACAATGCGAAAAAAAATACATGCAATTTGAATTATTTTTAATGAAGTTAGAGCAAGGATGCAACAACTGCAACGAGCCCTATACTGGGACCCAAGTTACCAGAGGCTTAACTGGCACATCGTTTGATATAAAAGTATTGTTATTGTGAATAGTTTTTAAATTAAGCATGCTAAAACTATGTTAAAGAAAATTGTTATTGGATCATTTTTTAAAAAGCTGCACCAAGGGCCCCAAAGAAGGCGAATAATATTCAACATTGATGTTAGCTAAAGTCTGAAAAATGTCTTTGTCATTCATGAAGTATTTTGGAGGACCTAATAAGTTGGCTTAAAAAAAGCTAGTGAATTAGACCATTTTTAAGTAAGCTAAAATAAAGGGCTCAAAAGGGGCCAGTAAATAATCAAAAACAGGGTTCTAACATGAAAACATATTAAAAAGTCTTAGTACTTAATGCTTTAGATCTACAATTAGTCAAAATTATATTAATCGGAAAATGCTAGAACAATGTGAAAAAAAAATGCATACAATTTGGATCATTTTTAATGAAGTTAGAGCAAGGATCCGAGAAAGCAATTAATATTCAAAATTGGTGACAGCTAAAGTCTGAGAAATTTTTTGTTGTTCACATTACAATCGTTTCACGAAAATCACAGTTTCGTTTCACAATTATTTGATGAAAATTGCTGTTTTATATCGCAACTGTTTGATGATGATAGCCATTTTATTTTGCGATCTTTTGACAAAAATCACCGTTGTATTTCGTGATCTTTTAACGAAATTCGCTGTTATATTTCCCCATCATTCGACAAAAAAGGCTGTTGTATTTCGCGATCGTTTGACGAAAATCGTTATTTTATTTCATTTTATTCCAAATGGCAGAAAAGTGGCATCCCTGTTCTTAATTTGTGAATGACCCCTATTTGTAGCAAAAAATATGCTCCAACTTTAGACAACTGTTAATCGGTTAATTTTAATCCATGAATAATGAGACTTTTTTTGTCTTCCTTGTCAGTGTGACAAGAAAATTTTACTGGTTTCAACTTATAGGGCCCGGGGGATCGTATAGTAAATTTAAATTTCATAATTTTTTAAGAAATGTTTTTATTGACCCAAATCACTTGTAAAATATTTCTTTACCTCGTTTGAAACATATTTCTAACCAGAACTATATGTCTATGACTAACAATTTAGGAGTTAGCAATTGGACACTGTTAAGAGTGGACAGACAACCTGTATAGGGTCATTCCATGCCAAATCAACCAGTGACTCAACCTGACCCTTTCCGATTTCAATGAAACTGCTAGGGATCATTCTCTATGATGATATAAATTAGAGCATATTTTTATCTTTTGTATATCGCTTTAAGTTTTTATACAATTAATTATTTAAATTTTGAAATCATCATTTTTTGACTTGCATAAATATTTTCAATTTTGAATTTCTCAAGTTCTATCAAACATAGAAAATTTTATGACCACTCATTTCAAAGAGGAGTTTATAAGGTTTAATTTGATATGCAAGTCGATTATATATAGTTAAAATAAATAAAATTTAAAATTTTTTTAAATTTGAAAATTTTTTAGTTAGTCATTTTTAAAAAATTTTTAAAAAATGTATGTTTGTTGTAATATTATAAGCTTTAAATTCTGAAATTTTTAGAGTGAGATCTCAATGGGATCAGGAGTTATTAAATAAAAGCAAAAATTACCATAAAAATAGCAATTTAATTCTGTCTATTTTGTTATTTATAGAAAGAACTTGAGAAATTCAAAATTGAAAATATTTATGCAAGTCAAAAAATGATGATTTTTCAAAATTTAAATAATTTTATAAAAATTTTAAGCGATAAACAAAAAATAAGAATATGCTCTACTTTATATCATCATAGAGAATGATCCCTAGCAGTTTCATTGCAATCGGAAATGGTCAGGTTGAATGTTAAATTTTTTTGGTTGATTTGACATGGAATGACCCTATAGAAGAAAGTAAAAAATCAAATGTGACATGATAGTTTTTTTTTTTTTTCATATTAATTTTCATATTTTTTTCTTAGTAAGAAGTAGTATAATAAGAAAATAGGTGTTTCATCAAAAGTGTACAAAAAATGCTTAAATTTGTATTCTAGTGTTATTGGTTCAAATAACATTTTAACCTCTTGTGAGGGGCTGTGACAGCATGTGTCCGAAGAGAAAGGGATGTTGTGAGGGGCTTGTGACACTTTCTCTGGACACAGGGGTAGGAAAATCGAAAGTGGATGGGGGCGGAGATTGTCGTCGTAAAAGTGTCAAATCCGTAAATAATGACTTCGCGTTTAAGACGGAATGAGGAAAGATTCTCCTTTCAATCACACGTCAGTTGGGGTAGCAGCTCTTTTTTATGCGTACATTATTTTTGTGTAGTGCTTTATTTTCAATTTTTTTTTAAAGTTTTATTTGTAATTTCAAATGTCGAAAAAGAGAAAAATTTTGTCTCAAAAGGATATAGAAGATATTGTTGCAAGATGGGACGATTTATCGGAAGATGAAAATTTTGCAGATAGTGATTCTGATTGTCTAGAATCAAGTTTTTCGGAAAATTTAGAACAAATTCGGGAAAAGAAATATTTTAGTACCGATGAACCTGGAAATTCGACAGCAAATGATTCGATATCTCCTACTAATTTTTTGTGGACAATGGACCCCGAAAATAATGTACCAATAGTACACAAATTTAATTCAACGTCTGGAATAAAAATTGATATTCCAGATAATGCAACTGAGATTGATTTTTTTCAATTATTTTTTAACAGAGAAATTTTAGATACATTAGTTAAGGAAACTAATAGGTATCAAGTGCAAAATCAACCCCCACAATGTGAGGATGAAAATACTGCAAAACGTTCGCATCATGTTAAATGGAATGGTACTTCAGTACCAGAAATGATGTGTTTTTTAGCCACTACACTTTTATGTGGTCATGTAGAGAAAGACAAAATTGCAGATTACTGGACTTCAAAATCAATGCTGGAAACACCCTTTTTTAGAAAAATTATATCTTTAGACAAATTTAAACTAATTTTAAAATATTTGCATTTTGCAAATAATGAAAATGCTCCGTGTAAAACAGAAGAGTCATACGACAGGCTTTGGAAAATAAGAAATATTTTTGATATGCTTGTAAAAAATTTCAAATCTGCTTACAATCCAGCACAAAGTTGTGTAGTGGATGAAGTAATAATGACATTTAAGGGCCGAGTAATTTTTCGGCAATACATACCTAAAAAACATAAAAGATGGGGCATTAAAATCTACAAATTATGCGATGAAACTGCGTACACATATGATATGAAGGTATACCTTGGCAAAGATAGAGTTGAATCGCTTGAAGGAAAATCTGCTGCGGAATCTGTTGTCATAAATCTTATTCACGATTTAAAGGGAAAAGGACATAATTTGTTTATAGATAACTTTTTTACCTCGCCAGTACTTTTAAAACATTTAAGGGATCAATATCAAGTGAATTGCTGTGGAACAGTTCGAAAAAATAGAAAAAATATGCCTAAAGACTTAAATGCTAAAAATCGAGGAGATGTAGTCTCATCCTATTCCAATGGATTATGTGCAGTCACTTGGAAAGACAAGCGAGATGTTTTTGTGCTATCATCATTTCACAATCCATCGAAATCCCAGAATAAAACGGAAAGTGAAACTAAAAAAAAACCTGAAATTATACAGTGCTACAATAAAAATATGGGATTTGTCGATTTAAGTGATAGAATGGCTAATTCTTACGGATTTGCAAGAAAAACTTTAAAATGGCCGAAAAAGTTGTTTTTTCATTTTTTGAGCATTGCAGTGCTAAATGCTTTTATATTATATTCATCGAAGTGTACATCAAAACAATACCACAGAAATTTTCGTCTGAATTTAGTAGAACAAATTTTAAAAGTATATGGGAAAAACACAATATTTTCAAGCCCATTGAGATCTGTGAATTCTAATGTGGGGCATTTTCCAGTTAAAGCAAAGAAAAGAGGCCGTTGCGCACACTGCACCAAACTGAAAAAGGAAACCAAAACTTGGGTAATTTGTGGTGATTGCAACATTCCTTTATGCCTCGGGGATTGTTATAAAAACTTTCATTCTATTAGCAGATAACGTGACTATTATTTTAGGTAAATATGTATATTTACTTATATAAAATATACTTAATTGTATTTTTCATATAAACAAGACCAAAATTTTTTATTGTCTTAAATACAGAACTTACACTACTGAAATGTTTCATGAATAAATTGATTTTTAAAAACTTTAACAGTTATGCTATTTTTTTTTTATTTTTTTTTTGAAAAAATTACTTATTTATTTATATATTTATTTATTTTTTTTTTATTTTTATTTTTTTTTCAGATTTCATTTGCTTTTAATAATAGCATATTAAAAAGCATTTCTTCAGTTGATTTTAATATTGCATTTTAAAATAGCACATTAAAGTGTTGATACAATAAAAAAATTCTTTTAAATGTGTACATATTAAATTGATGCATAAACTGAGAATAATTTGTTGTGGTAAGCATTTCAAATTGTACCGAACAGAATCCTCATGCTCTTATTCAATGTCTAATGAAACGGTTTCAACCTGATTATAAATAGAGCTACACTGAAAAAAAAAAAAAAAAACTGTAAAGTTACAATATTTTTTTTCTAGGAAAAAAATTCTTAAAACTTTTCAGGGAATGGTAACAGCAAAAATTCATGTAACCTATTCTATTACAAGGGTTTTTGCTGTTACCGTTACATAAAAAATTCTAGGAATTCCAGTTTCTTAGGAAAAGCTTAGTAACTTTATAGAATTTTTTTAGCACATATTGCTACGTAATATGATTTCGTGTCATATATATTTTCTTGGCAGAGTATTGAATATTTTTGATTTCGCTATAATTACTTGGATTTTATTAATTTTTAATTTTTAAGTAATTTTTCTTCATGCAATTAAATACGTTAATTGCATGAAGGTTTTCATTCAGAATTCGATCTGAATTCTCGATTTCTCAAAAAATCCTATTATTAAAATATAACTTCCTTTTTTTATTTTATATTAATTATATCAGGAATCAGCAATATATATATATAATGTTAGAAAAAGAAAAAAGCAAATAAAAAAATAAATAAATTTTAAAAAAGCGTTAAATTATTTCTATACTTTTATGCATTTTATTAAATACCTACAATATAATTAAAATTATTTTGCAATGACTTTTACTAATCAGGTTAATTCTGATACTTCCTGGCTCTTTCATAATATTTGCAATTCAGAAAATAAGTTATTTAGTGCTTCCAATTTAACGTTGGCATATTATTTTTCGTTCATTTTAAAATCTTGGGATATTTGTCCTTTTCCTATAATTGAAGTTCTTTTTTTCTTATGTAATGACATGCAAATTATAATTTTTAAAAGGAAAAAGAAAGTCTTTTTTTTTTAAATTAATGTTGAAAAGGTATGACAATTTGCTATAATATTAGCATATTTACCGTTATACACAATAAGTTGTGTGAATGGATTAATATTTGGAAAAGTCTTTTTGGAATATATATCTCTTTTATTCTAGAAAAAAATTGATTTGTTTATTCAGAAGTAATGATTATGAACTAAAAGTGATGATGGCAATTTTTTTTTTCAGTTTTCACATCATTGTCAGTATAGAAATAATCAGATAAGGTAATTTTTATGTGCAATTAGTATACCAACTCTTGTTACTGCTTTAAATTAGCTAATAAATGTCTGTATTTTAGATTCTTACAGAAGCTGTGATTTTTTTTTCTTTTTAAGATATGTTTCTGTCTATCTATATTTAATGTAAACAGAAATTTTACATAAAAGAAGTTGCAGGGATAGATATCAGTCAAAATTTTCAAGGTTAATTAAAGGAGCTTCCTTCTTTAATCATTAGAGAAATGTTCTTTTTCCTTGAAGAAAGAATAGAATTAAAAACAATTTTATATACACTTTGCAGCTATTACTGCGCAATTTGTGTTTACTTTTCACTGAAGAAAAAAACTCACACACATTAAAAAATTTAAATTGGGCCGGCGGGGGGGGGTTCATTTATTTCTTTAAGTTGATTTCTATTTATCATGTATTATTCTTAACACGAAGAATTGTATATTTCTCTGAAAAGTCTTTTAAATTCTAATTACAAATCTTCGTTGAGCCTACTTATCCGTTTGCCTATATGACAATCGCTCTATATGTGTATATACAACATTTATTTAACTATTTATTTATGAACTATACGGTTTATCATACAAAATTTTATGAAAATATTTTTAAAAACATCTAAAACTGAAGATTAAACTACAAATTCGCTTAAAGTAGAAATATGAAAAGCTTTCATACAAATATTTATTATGAAGACTTAAATATATTCATAATCGTAATATTTACTGCATCAATAAATGTATTAATATATAGATTCACAGAAAAAGTAGTATTTTGAATATTTTGTATCACACCAAGTTACCGGAATCCTTGAAATTTATAATTAAATAATATTTAGCCTATATAAAATAAAAATTCTAAATAGTATTAAAAGTCTTAGAGCCTACAAGGTCACCACTATTTTTCTTTTTCATAATCGGATCACTTGAAAATCTGTCAGGACAATATCGTGATCAATAGTAAGCAATTTCACGACCTTGGAAAGTTTTGTTGTTTGAATAAGATTTTTACAGCATAACATGTTAAAAGCAGAAGGGAGGGGCGGGGGGGGGGGGGGGGGGGAAGAAAGAGCCGTTCCCTTGTGATAGGAGACATTCTATTGTTCACAACACCATAGTACCGGCGAGTGAGAGACTACGCTTATGTATTGTTTAAGCAGAGAGATAAGAAGACCCTTTTTATGCATTTATTGCCTTGTAAACAAGGTTTTACTGGACATGGAAAATGCTGTTCTATATTTTTTACTGAACTTTTTTACTTTATTTATTTATGGTCTTTTGACTGTCTTTTCAAAATTTTCCGACACATAGAAAAATACATAAAAGGTGACTTTTTTCCTAACTCACTGATACTGAAAAATATCCAGAGGAGAAGAAATAAGCATAAGGTTTTTCGAAATAATTTTATAACTTTCCGATAAAATAAAAAAAAGGGTATGCGACTTCGATCCGTTTGTCTGCCCGTGTATATATCTGTACCACTGTAAGTCCATTCGTCTGTTTGCCCTTTAATGTTCTTGAGTATTTTTGGAGTGTCAGGAAATTTAAATGGCATTTTGAATCATTATTGACAGTGGTGACCGTCCTCCCCATAAATCCAATGACGCAAATCCCCTCCCCCCCCAAAAAAAAGAATCTTCATACTTTAATATTGACCCCTCCCCCCTTAACAGAATATCAATTGTAAAATATATTCTTATAATTTACTGCACATTCTAAAGATAGCGAGTTGAGCATAGCGGAATGAGATCTTATTGCCCTTTTCTAGAATTTAAAGAAATAAAACACAGGATGTTAGCAGCGATATTAAAAGAATCAAGATATACAAAAGATAGCGAGTTGAGTATAGCAAAGTGAGTTCTTATTGCCCCAGAAAATTTCTGGAAATTAAGTATTGAAAAAATTTAAAAGTGATATTTAAAAAAAAACAAGATTTTTTTTAACAGTAAAAAAAAAGGGGAAATATTAAGAAATTAAAATCCCCCCCCCCCCCCCAGAAAAATGTACTTTTTCCCAAATTTCCCTCCAAACTAAAATGTATGACACATCTTACGTCACCAAACCCCTCTCTGCGTATTTATGATTGAGAATTTCCGTTTGAAAATAATGCATGAATTTATCAATTATAATCCTTTTAGAGAAACGCATGCAACTTTTGAAATGCATTACTCTCTATGGTTAGAAATTATTATTCAAACTGCATTTTAATCTTGTTAAGCTGCTCGAAACTTACAAAATTTAATAAATATTTTCTAGCGCATATTTTACGCATTTTTTTTTCATTTAACATGCATAATTATCATCACACTTTCTGCGTTATAAAATTTTATGAATATTAAAGAATAATCCTATGCTCAGTAGTAGAAAGAAAAATTATGCGCCGAGCGCTGATAAAAGAGCAATATCCAACATATTCGGATACCTTTCAAAGTTTTCTTTAAGTGAAAGAGTACGTTTAAATATGCAATCTGAAAAATGCACAGTAATATATTTGAAAACTCAATTTCTGCAATTATCGGCAATAGTTGGAAAAAAATCTCTGAATTTTGTGTACAATCTTGCACATGATCTACAGATTTGCATGTATATTTTATAGTATTATAAAAATTAATTGAGTTTAAAAGTTAACATAAAGCATAATAAAAAATTACCCTTTAAAAATCTCTGTAAATAAACCAAAATGTATTTGAGATATTCTATACAGCCCTGTATAAGATCAAAATATCAATAGAAATTATGTAAACTATGTTAGATTCAAAATAATTTCAATTTAAAAATGCACACTATTACCGAAAATGTACATCCATTAATTTTTCCATGGGCAGTACTATAGCTAAACTCACTTATGAGAAACTCTAAATGAACTTTAAATTCCATATATACTATATTCTAGAGTTTGCGAATTAAAATAAACCTCGGTGATTTATATAAATTTCATTATGTTTAAAATAATTCAGTATTATTTAAATCCATCCTCATAGACTATAACTTAACTAATATTTTTGAATGACCTTGTAAATGAATCTTAAATGTTGCGCTCTTTAATATTAGTGCTGTATATCCCACAGTAAACCTCATAGAAATTTTATATCAATCTATATTTATTTGAGTTAAAGTACGAACACACAGTTGTTGTGAGTTCATAATCACTTTTCAACTATATTAGAAAGTTATAAAAATATTGTATTGTAAGAGAGCTTAAAAAGGCGTGAAGTTGGAAAAAAAGTTTTATGCCAATAATAATAATAATAATAATAATAATAATAATAATAATAATAATAATAATAATAATAATAATAATAATTTAAGAACATTTAAATAAGAAGTTTTAAAACAGAAAATTCATTTTACGAAAATAGATGCATCTCTGTTAGCAAAAACTTCAGAATAAAATTTTAATCATGCATTTTAGGTTTCCTGTATACTTTGCTAAAACCTAAAGGGTAAAAATTAAGACAAATTAATAATTTTATCCCATTTTTACTTGTCTCAGAGAAAAGTAAAGCACTCGTTCAATAAAGTACTTTCAAATACTTTAATTATTTTTCTTTATAAATTTCAACAATTAATTTTGATAAGTTCAATTTCTTTGCAGTTTAAAACATATAAATAAATTATTGAACAGCATTTTTGAAAAAATAATATAAAACTCATAAAAAAAATAGTAAATGGGTTTTCTAGCTATGTACCACTTTGATAGTTTAAAAGTCTATCATTATTTTTAAAATTTGGAAACTTTACTCTGAAAACATCAGCATTAATCACTTATTTTAAAATTAAACGCAGTATTACCCTTACACTTTTATTTCCACAAATGTAATTTACTAATGCAAATTATGACAAATTTAATGTTTTAAAGATTATTTAGTGTTAATGAGATTCTAAAGTCAAGTTTTTAATGAAATATTAAAAATAAACAAACAAATTAGCATAAAATATACACGCAATTTCTGATTTTTTAAAAAGATATATTAACAGAGCAAATCTGCTAATGCACATTTTTTTTCCTGATCATATACTTCGTAACACAATTGTTTACTCTAGTTTAAAATCTAAAAAGATACAAGACTCCAAGCTACTTTCAATGTACAATGAATGTAATGTGAAACAAAGAGTGTGTGTTAGTTTATTTAATTGTAAGCTTTTTTTGTATATGTGGAATGATTTTATTATATTTAATACAATCTCAGAATGAAGTTGAAAAAGTGCTTAGAATTGTATAAAGTAAAATTGACAAATAAAGCTTATTAAAAAATTAAAAGAATTTATGAAAATCTAAAATAAGCTATTTGCTACGTGAATCGCTTGATTTTCAATTGAGGCGCGAAGATTACAAAACCCTAACCTATGTAGATCTAAAGAGGCTGCCACCCAGATAAGAAAGAAAAGAGAGGAGAAAGCTCTCGTAATTGCTTCTCTTCTGAAATCTATTAGAGGGAAACGCGACGGAGTATTTCCTACCCCCGGCAAGCAAGTAGCCCCTCATAGGATCTGTACGCTTGTTTGAAAGCCCGTGCGTAAAGGTTAAATAAATACACAAAAAATGAGTAAATGTTTAAAAAAAGGCTCTGGGGCCTATTTAAGATATGAAGTTGTTGATCTGAGAAGAAGATTCCAAGAATCAACTTTAAAATTATATACTGAGAAGGTGAGGAAATTAAGGGGTAAAAAATGCCAGGGAATCCTGGACCGGGCTCTATGGCACGTTAGAGGGCCTCAGGATTTAAACTGGAATGTAGAAACGTGAGAATAATTAAATGGAAAAAGAATCCCAAAAATTAAGATCGAATTAAAAGAAAAGCAATTTATGAACACTTTATTTGCAGAAAAACTTCAAGAGGCCCTATATCGGGCCCCAAAGAGTTGGGATCCTAACTAGGGGTTAAAAGGCGAGAAAAATTAAATGGAGTCTCTCAACAAAGAATACTGGGCAGAAAGGGAACAATTATTAACAATTTTGTGCATAAAATCTTATAGGGGACCCAACCCTTAAAATATTAAAAATATGAGTCTAGTGTGCATACTACTACCTGTCTTCGACTATTCTCACCTAAATTCACAGACTTCTATGTGTGGTATATTTTGCTAGCCATCGCACATAGATAAAACGAAACTTTGTTCTATTAGTACAGATTTAGGACACAAAGAATTCATTGGCAGTAACCTGGCAAAGATCTTAACTGAAATATACAAAAGGGGATAACGAAATGAAGAAAGGGTCCCAAAAAACGAAGAAGATCAGATAGAAAGGGGAGAAGTTATTAAAAATTTAAGGCATAAGAACTTGAAAATGTCCAGGGGACCGGGTCTAAAAAAATTAAAAATCTGATCCCTAAGTGCACCAGGAACTGGCTTAGACTATCCTCACCCAAATTTTTAGACTTTGATGTGCGGTACATTTTGCTAGCCATCGCACACAGACACACAGAACAAAAGTTTCTTTTATTAGCATAACTAATCAGTAGCTAAGTAAAAATACATTTAAAATATCAGTTTTATGAAAACTGCATCCCAAATGTGGGGCCTCTTAAAGTCAAGGGTCCCAAGTGATGGACCATGATTTAATCAGCCCCTCAATCTGTATTATTAAATCGCTATAGAAGGTCTCTAACAGGCTTCTTTTTGGCTCAGACCCAAGTTTCCTTTGAATCCCACCCCTTGCCTCCAATGTCCTAATAATTCATAATGAAAAAACAATATTTATTACATGAAAACGGTATAATATTAACTGAAAAATTAAAAAGGAACATTAAGAAAATTCTTTTTTTCAAAACGTCACATTTTTTTAAAAACTCAAAAGAAGATTTGGGGGCCCTTGGGATGTGGGGTCCCTCATGATTGCGACCATCGCGACCCCTTAAATCCGCCCCTGAGTCTGGGACAAGCCTTGTTAATGATACTTGTAACTGTGTAATTTGTTCAGTTATTGACTTTTTCCCCTCATTTGTAAATTGTATAACATAGTGAATGCTTGATCAAAAATGCTCACAAAAAATTCAAACATCCATAGTGGACTTGATTAATTCACATTTTTCAGCTAAGGACAAAAAATTTCCCATTATCTGAGAATGACTCACATGTCAAATTTTGTCTACTATAGATTTGTACAGGGAACATACAATTATTTTTATCCTAGAGAGAAGTCCAGATTTCTTTTGAAGGAATTTGTTAGTATAAATTTAAAAAGTGCTTCAAGAATAATATTTTCAATTAAAAACCTCATTTATTATGTTCCTAAATAACTGTTTTCAATGGCAAATTTGTTTTTTTATATCCAACTAATGACTAAAATTTTAAACAATTTTAATTCTTAAAAAATATCATCGTAGAACGACAGAAGAAAGACATAGTTCCTTTTTCCAATAAACAAAGGACTTCAAGGAAAAAAAGAGATAGTTAAAGATATTTTTTGTTAGTGTTTTTATTCGTTATATTACTAATACTGATCATACAATCATTTCAAAATCATAAAATATTTTTCTTAATATCACATAACAATATTATGTGATTCAATATGTATGTGTATATTCAATTTATTTTCAGTTTTTAAAGGATTGTAAAATACTAAGATACTTATGCTACATTGTTTTTTCTCAAGTAGTGAGAAAATTTTGTTTTTCAATTTTTGTATAAATAAAATTTTCAGTATGAGCCTGAGAGCTGAAGTTTTATATATATATATCCAGATTACCGCAAATGAAATGGAAATTAACATTTCAATGAATTTCCAGGTTTAGTTTGAATTTCCCTGATATTTCCAGGTTAACAAATTTCTGAGATAGTTCAATGTTTTCTAGGTCTGTGACCAAGCTGTTTTATCTTTCGTTTTTGGGATTTATGGGTAAAATATATTTGTACACAAACTCTGAACATACATAAAAAATTTATTCAGCTCAAAAATACATTTAAGAAATTTGGAAAAACATACCTCTACCCCGTCCTTGAGGAATAGGTTGAACAGAAACTGGAAAATTCGGAAATGGGGGATGAGGAGGCCTGTGTGCTGTAGGTAGTGGAGGACTCATATATTGAACTTGAAGTCCTTCGACAATTGCACTTCGCATTTGTTCAACTGCCACAACTTCTTCATACTTGAAGATTAAACAAATTTTTTAAGAAAATATTTTAAAATGTTTTACAAATATAAAAACAAAATATGAATAACAGTTTTCTATCATTTCCACTCATCATAAATTAAAGAATAAGTTCTAGCAAAAATTTGAGTTTATTTCACAAAATGATTCATCATATTTTTAATTTTTACTTTATTACCAAATGCTTTAAAAAAAAAAAACTTTGTAAATTTAATTATTAATCCAATATATGGATTACACGTAATGTGTTATTGTAAACTTAGACATGATACTGCATCAGGAATCTAACAATCTCCTCCACTAGCTGTTCTAATAATTTTTGGTGATCTGCAAAATTTAATGCCTATCAAGAGTAAATTTAAAATTCATGTCTCTTCATAAATATAAAATCCCAGATTTCCCCCCCCCCCCCAATAAGCTTTTAGTAAAATATACTTTAGATAGATAAAATATTAAAGTATTAATGTAAAGTATATTGTTAGTGTTTTTTTCCCTTCAACTTTTATAAAATATGCATTAGATAAAATATTAACACTAATTAACACAGAAAAAAAAAAAAAAGGAATTACGTACTCTGTTATCACAAAGATCCAGAAGATTTTTGGCAGAGTTTGCCTTGAGCAATTTACGATGAAATATTTTACCATCAAAAAACAACCATGGACAACACATTAACCATGATATAGGAGCTCCACAAGCATCGTTGGCTATTAAAGCATGCTCAACCCCTTGCATAAACAGAGCTGCTAACATGACACCTCGAGGAGTTATTAATGGAACCTGGAAAAAAACAATAAAAATAATATATATATATACAGTTATTTTCTTTACAATTTTACCTAGAAGTGTAAAGCTAGAAATACCTCTAATTTTTGTGTATGCTCTGTATCCATCATGTGTGGATCAACTGCTTGTACCAGAAATGCATCCAATTCATGTTTATACAGAAAGGGCATTTCAGGACTGCTGACAAGATACCTAGAACATAAAAATCCATCAAATTTATCTGTCTAAAAAGTTACCACAGCTAGATGCAAAACATCTAACCTTAGATGTTTTGCAATGTAAATATTAGCATAACTCTGTACATCTTGAGGACCAGTTTAATTCACTTGTGTTTTATAGTTATTAAAACCAAATTCATTATCTTGTACTCAGTTAAGGATGGAGATTATTTAACCTATTAGGATAAGTAACAGTGTTATGACACTGGAACCTACTATTGCATTAATATGTTACTATAAAGTCCCTGTTATATAACACATAGTTTTTAAATGGCAGCATCTTAAGTCACTGGCCTTAACCAAGATTTCATTTTTGTACCTCTAAAATAAGAATAATACTCATTAAAAACGTTCTCAATCATTTCTTTTGAAACATTTGCCCAACAATGTTGAATAATTGGGGAGGGCGGGGGAACATCTCATTGCTCCACGGCAGGGCTCGAAAAATAGCGTTCCCGGGGAACCCAGAAATCATTTCTGGGAACGTATATTTTTTTCCTTAAGTTCCCGGCCGGGAACCTAACAAATCACCGTGACCGCCAACGATGGCGCCGACGCGTTATAACAAGTAAATTACGCAAAAGATTGGAGCCTGAGCGCAAAAAAAATAGCTCTTACAACGTGTGATGTATAATTGTCAAAATATTACGGAAAAAATCCGAATTTCGTCAAAAAATCGCGAAAAAACGGCAAATTTCCATAAAAAATTTCGAAAAAAAAAAACGACTAATTTCGTCAAAAGATTTGCGAAAAAATGGCAAATTTCGTCAAGAAATATCGATAAATAATAGATTTCTTCAAAAGATCGTGAAAGAGCCTGAATTTCGTCAAAATATTGCGGGAAACAACTAAAAAAATCGCAAAAAAACGGCAAATTTCGTTACAAAAAAAAGTGAAAAAAGTCGGCAAATGTCGCTAAAATTTTTTGAAAAACAACGTTTTATTAAAACATCGCGATAAATCGGCAGATTTCGTTAAAACATCGGGATAAAACGGCATATTTTGTCAAAAAATCACGAAAAAAATGGCAGATTTCGTCAAAAAAAATCGCGAAAAAAAACGCAGATTTCGTGAAAAAAAATCGCGAAAAAAAAACGCAGATTTCGTGAAAAAATAGCGAAAAAAAGGCAAATTTTGTGAAAAATCACAAAAACGGCAAATTTTTTTTGAAAAATCGTGATAAACGGCAAATTTCGTCAAAAAATCGTAATAAATTGGTAAATTTCGTCAAAATACTCACACATTTTTTTCTGGGAGCCTACACTTTTCATCTGGGAACCTACACTTTTTATGTAGGTTCCCAGCTGAGAACCTTAAAATTTTTCGAATTTTCGAGCCCTGCTCCACGGTGATTTTGTCCCCTGGACCATCTCCTGAATTCAATACTAGCGCCAAGTATAACCCTATCGTCACCCTTAGTTATGACCAGCAAAGAGTTGTCATTTTTCAGAATATATTACTTTTTTACAAAATAAAATTTAAAATACAGCTGTAATACCTACTGAAAACGGCATACATTGGTCAATAGCACATATCTTCTTTGTTGACGAATTAAAGCCAAAATTAAATAGTCTTTTTTTTTTTTCAATAAACATTACTCATATTTATTTTCTGCAATTAGATACCATATAAATATCAAGAGCATGAAAAATACAATATAACAGTGATGTTTGCAGGCAGGATTAGAAATTAGCGGTCGTTATTTGCCAAAAGCAACTAAATTACTGCATTTGACAACCAAAAAATTATAGTTAGTCGTCAAATTTGATATCTAGCCTTTTTTCACTGTAATTAGTGTTTTACAAATGCTCTTACTCCTACTTTAGCTTTTTTTTTTTTTTTTTTTTTTTTTGGTTATCCGGGCATCAGTGTTATTCATACATACATATGCATACTTATGAAAATAAAAATCATCAAATATGCCTATATGTACACATATCTGTATATATCGAAAACGGTTGATGATGATGATATGATACATATATAGGTACATATAACACTGGTGCCCGGTTAGTCCAAAAGTAGCATTTTCTGTCCCTCCACACATACCTTAAAATCATATGAACCCCAACTGAAAGATTCCAGTACTGAAAAAGCTTTTAATTTATGGTACTCACATAATGAACAGTTGAGTTAGGAGACCTGGTTTTAAATACTAAATATAAAGATTCTAATCTTTCGAACTGTTTTTTGAATTCTTTGTTTTTATTTTCAATTTTTGTATCCATATTAGCTTTATAAAAACAATCACTTAAACATTTTTCTGGAATCCATATATTGTAGTTTAATCAGGTTTTATAGAAAGGGAATTTCACTTTGGTTAGTGAATGACAAACTGCTTAATATATACACACACCCTATCCTAAACACATAAAAATAGAAATAATAATATTGTTAACATGGTTGCAAAAAATTAGAAAATATGATGTATAGTGAAATTGCAACCATGAAATGCAGTTTGGCAAGTAGAAAAAAAAAATTGTAGGCATCATTTGACACCTTACTTAAAATTCCCAATTTCTAACCCTGTTTGCAGGTTGATTTATACAGGATCTAATGGGTAACAATTTATACCAATCTACATCTAATCACACCAATCTGCATCCTTTGAATTAGATCACACCCCAGCCTTCAAAAATTCGTTGATTTTGAAAATTAATTGCAACACTTATCGTTACAGATTGTTCATGGAAAACTGGTTTACTAGACTATACCCTTATACGCTCAACGAATCTGGTGCGATCCTGATGGAACATTTAGTGTTTTCATAAGCGTGACTTTGACTGTGTCCAGGACATGTTTCAATATTCTGTTGTTGCTGATATGTGTACTGATGAGGCTGTGCATTGCACAGCGAAACACCTAATTTTGCATACATTTTTATTTTTAATTAAATGGTTTCTATAAATTTTTTTATTTAATTTCTTTGCTAAATGTAGACAAGTCTGTTTAATATATGGAAATTAGTTTAATTTACATCTATCTACGTATAAAATTTCAGTGCATTGATTAGGAATTAGAGAACTCTTAAACTTTATATAACACAGATTCATGATTCAAAAATTATTAAATTCTGCTTAAAATATCCCAAAACATGTAAATCCATTAAAAGTAAAAAATCATGAATCATTGCTTTTTAATGAAAATATGAAGGAGAAATACGTGCAGAAGTATATATTAAACAAAACTTTAAAAATTGCTTTAAATGCAATCTTGCATTACAAATGCACTTTAAATTAATAGAGTTTTATCTTTTTAAAATAAATCCTTTTAAATGCTGCATAACCTAGTGCATATGATTGTTAGATTTTCTTAATATATTTGCAATTCATATAACGTAAATGAGAAAAGCAATTATTTCTAAACCCTTCACCCCAAAAATACAGCAAAATTAGAGTTCAGAAACATTAAATTTATAAATTTTTAAATAAATCTTTTTGCAACATTTAAATAAAATGCATTTAATATATTTATTATTTTATGCCATTAAAACTTCAATTCTTGATTTTAAATAGAAAATCTACTAACTAAACAATATTTTGTCGCATTCAAATAAAATGCTTGAATCTACATATTTTTAATTAATTACCTCATTTAAAACAAACAATAGAGCTTCAGATTGATTTGAATTCAAAGCAGTGACTGGAAACCAACCACAGTAGAGATAATTTATTATTATATGCTAATTTATTATCTAATAGATTTTCATCAGTCTTTCAATAAATCTAGTTCTTCACATACAAAAGATAATTTTATCACTTTTTATTTTGAAACATATTGTTATAACAGCGTTTTAAATGTAAGAAAAGCACTGAGCAATAAATATTATCTGAAAATAATTTTGTTTGTGTGAACAACATTCGATTTAAAAGTTTCATTTCCTGTTTTTGAGAAAGAACAAGGAGTGGTTTTTATTCACGGTTGTTTATGAGTAGAGGAGAAATAAGAAATGATTGTCTCTTTTTGTTAAAGGTTGAATTAAAGAGATTTGCAGATTGGATTTCTACAGAAAAGGTGTTTTATTAGTCAAATAAATGATTAGTAGTTGAATCTATTAATGCAGTGAAGTTTATATCTTGAAATGAGCTGGAAGTTTTAATTTTTTTTTAGAAAATTTTGTGGAAATAAGTCTTATATTTTATGTATGTATGGGTCCATATAAAAAGCAAAAACTAGTGAACTGTGGAACCATTTTAGTGCAGCTTATATTCAAACTATTACAATAATTGAGAAAAAAACTATTTTTCATTTATTTATTTTTTATACTAAATAAATGCAATTAATTTTCTTATAAATTAAATCTGGAATGTTTAAATGAGATTTTATAGCACGATAAATTAGGTATACAGTTTCTGAAACATGTCAAAATATTAGAATAAAATTTAAATTGATTCAAAATATTAGAATACTTCATTTTATGCAACAATATTACCTTATGAATAAGAAGTAAATGGTAGTTAATATTTTGTAGCATCCCCTTTAGCTTTCTTAACAGTCTGCAATCGATCTTGCATATCTTTATGTACAGAATTATATCTTCATCTTTATGCTTTTAAATTATTTTCTGTTATTTTATTATTTAAATAATTCTTTTAAAACTTAATAATTTTGTTTGTGTATTATTAATATTTTAACATTAATGTATATAAAAAAACTTAAGTGTTGGCCTTCTTAACATTTATTACCTAGAATTAGAGAAAAAAAATCATTTCAGTACACCAAGTATATTATTTAGTTTCTCCATGTGTGTCAAAACAACTAAACATTGCATGTATTTTCTGTAACAATACTTGGAAATTGGTGATTTGAATTAAAGAGATCAAGAATGAGTTCTCATAGCTGAAAAAGAAACTCAGTTCGCCAACTAAGAGTATTCTACTAAATGGAAGTGAACATGTTAATAAACACAATTGCAAGAAAAACTAATACTTTACCTTAAAACACAACAAAGAAGAATTAAATGCTGTGGTACATGCATTGGATCACACATTAGAAGGGTATTGCTTCTCATACAAGTTAGGAATGCTTGCAATCGCTTTTTGTTATCTTCTGGACCTGACCCAAACCATAAACGTGTAACAGTAGGAACAGGCCATCCTAGAGGCATTGAAGGCACAAGTTCAGGTTTATTATACTTATTTGATTTTGACCACACCCATTCTTTGATTATTATTTCAGGTACTTTTTCTAAAAATACAAAAAATAAAAATATATTAAAATATTAAAATAAATCAAAATATAAAAACAGCAAAATAAAAATCAATCATTAAAAAATCCTTTTTAATGTATAGTTGATAAGATAATATTCTAGAATGCACAGATTTCATGAAAATTCGCATAAAAGAAGTTTCATACTATAAATTTTAAACATTAACCTCTCTAAAACATGATACACAGAAAAAGACAGAAACAAAAGAAACTGTTTGACTTAAAATAAATTTAAGAAAAGTTTAAAAGGAAAAGAATGCATTGAAATATTTTAATAGCCCTTTGATGTATTTTTGAAAAAATAATCTATATATTATACATGACAAAAATTCCCTACATGATGAATAGGGCATATTAACCAACATATCCATTTTGAAAACCATACAATTTTTACAGTGTGCTTAAAAACATGTTACATTGAAAAATATATGCAATAAAACATGTAACATCGCTTTTTATGCACAAGTTATCTGAATCTTTAGTTGCAAGCAAATATTCTTTTATGTCACTTTCAAAAGAAATTCAAACATCCAAATTCGCACATGGTACAATCCATGAGCAATGTTTTCTTTGTGATAAAATTATGCATGCAATTTTTTCACTGATGATTCTATGAATACTTGATTACACTGCTTCAATTTTGCTTTTTCCAATTTTGATTTATTTCTTTTCCTTCACTGAAGAAATTGAACAATTAAAAAAAAAAAAAAAACTGAACGTAAAATTATCAAGAAAGCAAGAAGCTTGCCTAAAAAACACTTTTTTAATTGCAGATCTTAGGATATTGTACATAACATAAAGCAAGATCAAAATTAAAATGCAACTTACGTAGCTGGTGTTGAAGTCTACATGCAGAATTACTAGTATTTTGCAATTTAATATTAATTTTTTCACAAAACTTTATAATCTTACTGTGCAACTATAAATTTAAGACAAAAATCATATGTTTGCAACAATGATAGTTCCACAGACCTAGCTTATATACTGACAGATTAAACATTTTACACAATCTTCTTAACCCTTTCCGGCACAAGCAAATTCTATTAGTAAAATGAGAAATTGTCGATTGACACCGGAATTTATAAAGGACTTGTCCAGATATTACGAATTCCTTAATTTAAGCTTTTATTGTACAAGCAAAATTATATTACAATATTACTGGTGCCGTTTGCAAGTTTGGAATTAAAATTAGGTCTTGCCGGCCCGGCAACACTGCGCAAGAAAGGGTTAAGGCTCCACTGCACTAAAACTGTCTTATAAGGAAATCCCATGTTAGCCTATGTAAAACTCTGAAACATGATTGCTCATTACCTAATTATTAAAATTTCATTTTCACCATCAGAAATCCGCCAGATACCAATGATGTGCAAGCCTTAAAATTATTTCTGCAAATTTTAAATACATAAAAAAACCTATTAACTTTGAAATTTCCATTTCATTAAATTTTGTTGTCAAAACTACTTAAAATTTATTTAGACGGTTTATAAAAACACATAAGCAATGAGTATATGCAAAACACATATTAGGTAATGAGTAATCACGCTTCAAAGTTTTCCCATATGTTAAAATGGAATTTTGCAATTGAGGACTTTTTGAGGAGTAAAAGCCCCTTAAGAAGTAATTTATTGTAATATCCAATGACAATTTTGATAAATCTATCAAATATTAAAGTGAAAAGGAAATAAACCTTTGAAAGTTTGAAAGAACAAGTGATTTTTTACAAAAAATTGAAAATAGTTGAGATGCTAAAAAAACATAAAAACAAAACAAAAAAAAAAAAAAAAAAAATTAGAAAAGAAAGTGACACAGAAAAAGGAGTAAAATGAGAAATATGTATAAGAGGCAAAAGACCTACAGTAAACTATTGTGAATAAGCAGATTTTATAATTAGGTAATTCAAAAATTGTTAAATGCATTTTAGATAAATATGGGTTTTACAGTAGTAGAGGGAACTTTAATCAATGAAATACTTTTCCACCACTTTTATTTCCAAAATTACAAATACTCATATTTCATTACAATAGGGGTGCACACTAGGGATGGGACGAATATTCGGCCACTATTCGGTATTCGGCCTATTCGGCCCTTTTGCCGAATATTCGGTTGGCCGAATATTGAAGGCTTGTTGACCGAATACTTCGGCCGAATACCTGTAGCCGAATATTGCTAAAATCGCGCCGAATAGTGAAAGATATCTTGCCAAATAAATTTCGGATTTAAAGAATTTCATTCTTGAAATTTTTTTTCCTCTAATCCAAATTGGCTACTTCATTTATGAAGTCATTCTCACTCTTACTTACAAAATATAGAGTTATTCAGATACTAAAAAATATTTCTGTAAATGTATATAAAAAAACTTTCTGTATTTTCTATAAAAGTAAGTGATATTCTAGAAAATGCTGCCCAAGTTGGAGATTTAATTGTACGGGAAATGAAATCTTTAGAGAATGATATATTACAATTCAAAATATAAAAATACTGCCTTATTCTAAAATGCTCGAATATTTTTTAATGTCTGTAAATTCCATGCACATATAAAAAAGGCTCTTATGAAATTTATAACTTATTTTCTATAAAGTAAGAAATGAAAATAATTATTCACTAGGTGTGTTAATGAAGATTCATTTTCAAAATTAAATTAAATATATCACCATTCCAACTACAACGGTACATCTGAAAGCAGAACTGGTATCAAACTCGATACACATTAGATGACATAACTTGCTTTATGAAGATGGTTTTATAAATACAGTAGACTCCCTCAAATCCACACAGCTTGGGACCAGAGGTTTTGCGGATTTCTGGTCACTGCTTTGTTTACATTTTTAAAAAAGTAATCTGAATGTAAATGAAATCAAAAGTATAAATGACTGTTTACAATATGCTAAAATATTAAAATGAGTAATAAATTAAAATAATAAAAAATTAGATAGTTTTTTAAATGATAAAAATACTAAAAGCAAAGGTCAAATTAATAATTATTCATTATAGAGATGAAATGTGTTTTTCCTAAATTATTCAATGAAACTTGCCTCATAAAGGTATATTACTAATTCACATCAAAATCATACAATAACGAAACTTTATTTCAGGTTTAGCCAGACTTAATAACTAAAAAAGCTTGATTAATACATTAATATATTTGGTAAGATTGTGATTACCAATGATATCAGAAATATCTTTATTTTTTCAGAAATAAAATATTCTTTATCTAAAACACGTGAATTCAATATCCTTAACAAAAATTACAAATTAAAAAATATATGGAATTGATATTAAAACTAAAAAAGTCAAATTTTGCACCTACATCTGAACTGAATGTTTCATTGTTTACATCTGTAAAATATGTGCGGATTTTAGAGAGTTGTGGATTTTAGGAGTGCGGATTTGAGGGAGTCTACTGTATTTTAATATAAATTCTAAATACTCAACAAAATAATTTTTTCATTCTATAGTTTTCACTTTTAAATAATTATTTGCATAGTTACTGACTTAAATATGTAATATTATTATGCATATATTTTTAATTTAATCTTCCTTCCTTCATGTTGTTATCAATTTCTGTTTATCCTTTTAATGCTTGTTGAATAAGTGGAATATTGAAGTTGAATATTGTATGTGCCGATTCAAATATCAAAGATTTTGCCAACATATGCATTCTACTTTAAGCATAACCTTTTGCTTTAACGTAATTTGTAATTTAAAGCTAGGCATCTGATTTCAGAACAGTCTCATTCTTACAAATTTGCTTATCACTAGGGACACAAACTCTAAATGATCAAATTTACTTCATTAAAGGTTATTTCAGAAAATATGTCCTTGTGAGTTCTGAGAGAGAGAGAGAGATTAAGAATATTATTGATTTTGGATACGAGAAGTATAAATTGATAGTAAAAGTGAAGTACATTCTTCATATTTTAATGGAAATATTTTCCCATCTTGACTTACTGAAAATCAATTTGATGTACATTAGAATAAAGGATATAATGCAATTTCATAATTTTTTTGTGTTAAAATAAATTTTTCAAATTTAAAAATACATTTAAAAGTATTTAAGAGTAATAATTATTAAGTTGCTCCTATTTTTTAAATTATATATAATAAAAATTTATTTTCTTTATTGGAAAAAAATTTTACTATTCGGCCAGCCGAATATTCGGTATTCGGCCTAAAATTTGGCCGAATATTCGGTATTCGGCCAAATCACTATTCGTCCCATCCCTAGTGCACACCCTTTTGAAGAGAAGGGCCACTTAGAGATATGTCTGGGTGGTCGAGGGCCACATCAATAACATTGAAAAAATTCGATTTCTAGGAGTTTATCTGTGGCCTATAATTGGATAAAAAATATGGTTTCAGAGGGGAAGAGGAGGGGGGTTACCCTTTTAAATTATCTTACCCAGTCAAAATATCCAATTCAGTAAGTAAGGATATGTCAACAGTTTTATGTTTGTATATATAATAATTATTGCAATGATTATTACAAAATGCACGATTTTTACGAAGCCGATCAATGAAATTCATGATTTTTACGAAGCTGGCCCACGAAATCCATGATTTTTACGAAGCTGATCGACAAAATTCACAATTTTTATGAACCCGATGAAGAAAATTTACAATTTTTCCGCGCCTGATCAATAAGATCAGCAATTTTTACGAAGCCAATAGAAAAATGCACGACTTTTACAAAGCTGATTGATGAAATTTCTCAGTTTTTCTTCGCATGATCGGCGAAATTCACGATTTTTACGATGCCAATCAGCAAAATTCGCAATTTTTTGAAGCCGATTGGCAAAATTCGCGATTTTTACTAAGCCGATCTACGAAATTCGCGACTTTAACAAAGTTGATCGACGAAATTCCATGATTTTCCTTCGCATGATCAACAATATTCGCGATTTTTTTCCGCATGATCGACAATATTCATGATTTTTACGATGCCAATCGAGAAAATTTACAATTTTTCCACGCCTGATCAATAAGATCAGTGATTTTTACAAAACCAATCGACGAAGTGCACGACTTTTACAAAGCTGATCGATGAAATTCGTGATTTTTCTTCGCATGATCAGCAAAATTCGTGATTTTTACAAAGCCAATCGGCAAAATTCCTGATTTTTACGAAGCCGATTGGCAAAATTCCCAATTTTCAAGAAGCCGATTGGCAAAATTCCCAATTTTCAAGAAGCCGATTGGCAAAATTCCCAATTTTCAAGAAGCCGGTTGGCAAAATTAGCAAAGTTTATGCAGAAGGTTGTCGAAATTCGCAATGTTTACGAAGCTGATTGACAAAATTCGCCATACTTACTTAGCCGGCTAACGAAAATCGCGACTTTTACAAAGCGGATCGACGAAATTCGCGACTTTTAGAAAAAGGATCGACGAAATTCTCGACTTTTCTTCACATGATCCACAAAGCTCACGAATATTACAAAGCTGATTGAGAAAATTTACAGCTTTTATGCGCGCGCCTGATTAGTAAAATTAACGATTTTTAAAATGCCGATCGGCAAAATTTGCGATTTTTATGACGGCAATTGACGATATTCGCAAATTTTACGAAGCCAATCGACGAAATACACGACTTTAAAGAGCTGATGCGTGATTTTTCTTCGCATGATTGACAGAATTTGCAATTTTTCTTCACATAATCGATGAAATTTACGATTTGTTTTTGCATGATCGATGAAATTCGCGATTTTTCTTTGCATGATCGATGAAATTCTCGATATTTACGAAGCCGATCGACAAAATTCATATTTTTCCGAGCCTGATCAATAAAATTAGTCATTTTTACAAAGTCTATTGGTAAAATTCGTGATTTTTATGAGGCCGATCGAAGTCATTCGTGATTTTTATGAAGCTAATCGACGAAATGCGCAACTTTTGCAAAAGCTGATCGATGAAATTCACGATATTTCTTCCCATGATCAACGAAATTCTCGATTTTTACGGGCTTGATTAATTAATGGGCTTGATTTTAATGGTGCCGATCGAGAAAATTAACGATCTTTCCGCGTCTGATCTGGAAAATTCGCAAATTTTGTGAAACCGATCGAAGAAATTCGCAATTTAACAAAGCTGATCGACGTAATTCGCAATTATTCTGCATCCAACTTATCAAAAAAATTATCGTAAATTATCGAAGTTCACGGGCCACACGTTAACACATCGCGGGCCACTTTTGGCCCACGGGCCACAGGTTGTGCATCCCTACATTACAACAATTTTTATATGAAAATATTTTTAAATAGCAGTTCACTCTAGTTCAAACATAGAACCCACACAACAGCATTATGATGCCAGAGTAAATGGAATGCGATTTGATAGAACAATCATAGTAAAACAAAATATATAAAGCATAATAAAGCATTTCTCATCAGAAATGTGTCCAAATTACAATAGACAAATACCTTCAATGCCTTCTTTTTCTTTCTTTTGCTCAGATAAATATTGAAGGTGGTGTTGATTAAAAAGAAGAGCATAAATCATTTGTCTCAATGGCCTATACAAAAGACTAGGAGTTGGAAGTTCTCTTCCAGTTTCATCTTCAAACATAACAGGAATTTTGATTTCACCCTATAAAGACAAATGTGAAATGGAATCTGGTAAATACAGAACTTAAAAATGAATTATAATTTGAAAGTAACAGATTAATGAAGATACAAAACACATTATAAAGGTCGAACATAAATTTGGGAGAAAAAATGCTTACTATACGTAAGTAAGCATACACATAAGTAAGCATTATGAGTATGCATAATAATAATATTCCATGAGCAGATAACAAAAATTTGCAAGTTTTCTTACACAATCATTTGAAAAAATTCACAATTTTATTTTGCGATCATTTCACGAAAATGGATGCTTTATTTTGCGATCATCGGACAAAAATCACTATTTTATTTTCCAATCATTTGAAGATAGCGCCGTTACATTTTGCGATCATTTGGCGAATGAATTCTTTTATTTCGTGATCGTTTGATAAAAATTGATGTTTTATTTTGTGATCATTTGATAAAAATCACTGTTTTATTTTCATGATTGTTCAAAAATCACTGTTTTATTTGTGATTGTTTAACGAAAATTGCTGATTTATTTTGCTATCATTTAGTGAAATTTGAGATTTTATTTCGGGATAATTTTTGACAAAGATCACAGTTTTATTTTGCTATCATTCGTCAAAAACCACTGTTTTGTCTCCCTACTGTTTGACAGAAGTAACTGCTTCATTTGACGATCATTTGGCGAAAATAGCTCTTTTTATTTTGTGACCATTTGATGAAAGTAGCTGTCTTATTTCACAATTGTTTACAAAAACCACTGTTTTATTTCACAATTGTTAGACAAAAATCACTGTTTTATTTTGAAATTGTTTGATGAAAATCAATGTATTACTTCACAATCGTTTGAAAAAAACCACTGTTTTATTTCGCAATCGTTTGACAAAAACCACTGTTTTATTTTGCGGTTGCTTGATGAAAACCACTGCTTTATCTCTCAATTGTTTGATGAAAATCGCTGTCTCATTTCACGATCATTTGGCAAAAATAGCTCTCTTACTTCGTGATCGTTAGACGAAAACTGCTGTTTTATTTTTTGAATGTTTGACGAAAATTGCTGTCCAGTTTGCAATCATTTTATTAAAACTGCGATTTTATTTCAGAATAATTTTTGACAGATAACACTGTTTTATCTCCCGATCATTTGATAAAAATTGACATTTCATTTCGTGATCATTTGACAAAAACTGATGTTTTACTTTGTGACCATTTGACTAAAGCTGTTGTATTATTTCATGATATAGTTTGATGCAAATCCCTGTGGTAATTCGTGACTGTTTGATAAAAATCACTTTTACTTGCCCGTTTGACAAAAATAGTTTTTTTTGTTCTGGGATTGTTTGACAAAAATTGCTGTTTTATTTACTTGAACGTTTGACAAAAATCAATACTCGGGACTGAGAGCTTTCCAGATTTTGGAATTTTTTGGATTTCGGGTCATTAAAAATTCTTACCCCCCCCCCCCCCCTTTTCAAAATCTAGAATTTTTCAAAAACATAAAAGTAACAAAATTAAATCAATCCCATGTAGAATATGAGTAAAAATGTTTTGAATGTTTTTAAATTGTGTAAACAAAAATTACAACATTATTTAATGATAAGAACAATAAAAAAACGAAATGGGCAATTAATATTTTATCTTCAAATTTTACCTTTTGTTTTCTTTAATTCAACATAATTTACATAAGAATTTTTTATAGATAATTTATAATAAATCTTATTTCTTAAATAATTTCATTTGTTGAACATGCAGGTAAACTTTTTCCATAATGATTTTTTAATCATTTTTGAGAATTCTGTTGGAAATATTACAAACACTGAGGAAGTACACCATTTTGGAAAGTCTGAGACGAAAGAGAGAATACAAGAAAAGAAACAGAATTCTGCTATTATATGTGCATTTAAATAATGCAATGCCATTGCCATAATATTTTTTAAAAAGAGGTGGAGAAATATTTGACAATTTTTTTTACAAAACGAATCTTAATATAAATTAATTTTAAATAAAAAATTTGACAAAAAGGCGATTTTTCTTAATTTTAAGTGTAAAAAAGGGGGATGGTAGAAGAGTCTGTGTTCCCTCACCATTAAAATAGCTTATTTCAATGGTTGAACATTGAAACTATGGGCTGAAAAAAAAATATTAATTTGTAAAAATGTTTAAAAATTTCAGAATTTACAAAGTTAGTGAATTTTAAAATATTTTTATTTTTCAGATTTTGTGTTCTTCTGAATTTTGGAGTTCCGGATATTAGGTCCTCTGCTGTATTAAAAAAAGCTGAAATCTGCCTTTTGGCGGAAAAGTGGCATCTGCGTTAGAGATCTGCAAGGCCTCGGCCCGGCCTGTGAGCTGATTTTCATTAACGGCATTCGGGCCAGGCTGGGCTCAGGCCTTAATTCTGAAGACTCATGCCAGGCCGGAAAGGCCTAGTTATTAATCTTTCCGAGCCAGGCTTGGGTCTTAATTTTTTTCCTGGAGTATTGGACCGGACGAGCCTAACTTATTTTTTCCGTACAAAGCCGAGACTGATTTTGTTCTTCCAAGTCTTCACGGACCAAAATAATCAGTTCCTGTTGAATCTTCCCGTATGAAAATCCTTTTCTCGACGTTGAAAAGTCTGTTCATAAATCAGTAAAGTTTGGCTTGATCCAAAAATTTTTGCAAAATAGGCATATACTTTTAAGTCATTATTCTAGAATTAGACATTTGAATTTATTCTTTTTAAAGAATCGTAGATCACTAGGCGTCTTGAAATAGAATTAAACACATAAAATAAAGCATGATTATGATGGAATTTTCATTTAAACTGAAATCTGCAAATTTCTTTTAAACTGTTCATTCATACAAAATGAATACAACAATACGCGAGAAAAAAAATATATTAAACATTTACATCTGCTAAGAAGGAAACATATTTTTTTCTTTCCAATGTCTTAAAAGATTTTACTTTTACCATACACCATTTTTTAGTTTTTTTTATGTATTAATACTAATGATAACTAAAACATTTACATACAACAAACAAAGATTCATTAAAAGTGTAAATATTGCAGCCTATGGCACTTCTGCATAAATAGAGATTACAAACATGAAAAAAAAAATGACTAAGATAAGTTTTTTTGGTCTGAACTCTTCCGTTAGATTAAAGATCAATGTTCTGTACAAATTCACCCTAGCCAGGCCGAGCTCGGGCTGAAATTTGAATATTTTTTCCGTTCAGGCCAGGCCGGACTGGCCAACATTAATTTCGTTCGGGCCAAAATTTTAACTTTTAAAACAGGCTCGGGCCTGGAAATTTCGGCCTGTGCAGACCTCTAATCCCTGTGTATTATTCATTACTGTTCACAGAGTCCATAATATAAAACATTCAGTTAGGTAATTAATAAAACAAAAGAACAACCTTTTTTTAATTTCATAAAATACAGGAATTTCATTTAAATATTTGACCTTCTTTTTTTATTATTCATAGAATTTTTGCATATTTTTACTGGCAGTGCATCCCGGGACTCGGATGCTCTATTCATACTGATGACTAAAATCCTCTAGTTTAAAAGGTTTAAACACTAATCCTCACAATTTAAAACATTCATCAATAGGTTTGTTTGGTGCACAAAATTAGATGATCTGATTGAAGTTGATAAGGTCATTCCTGTTCCTTGGTATATCCTATTCATATCCTGTTTTGAGAGGGCTCAGATGCACAGTATATATTTTAAAGGTAACTCTTCCAGCTGAACTTTTTATTTTTCAACTGCTGGGACTGGAGAGCTTATAGATGATTAGTCTATAAGCCCTAAATACCCGTCTACTTGAAGCAGAGGCCAAAGCAGTGTGTTGGGTTCCCTCAACTGCCAGGATCCCCCTTTCCAGGGACACGGGTTGCCACGCACGGCCAACATGTGGGTAGTTTATAAAAGTTTATCAGATGTAAAACTGAAGTAAAGTACATGTATCGGTGATGCGTTTAGATATAATTTATATGATTTTAAATATAATTTATATGCTTTTATTTTTAATTTGTATGTATGGACTGGAGACCAAAAGTTTTTAATACTTCTTTTAGCACTTCCTGATCTCTAGATTTTTTTGGCGGCTTGGTATATAAATCTTGCATTGATGTGGAGGACAAGAGGATGCTATCGAAGGATGAATCTGGTTGATGCTGTAGCTGTGACCAAATATCTGTTTTAATAGTTGCTGGATTCTTATTTAATTCTTTTCAGTTGGATGAGTGTACAGGGTCTATAATGTGCCAGAGAGTAGGTGTAGTATAAAGTAACCTTTTCTGGTGAATTATGGTTTGATTTTTGGACTTAGTGAGTTAGTTTTCATGGAGATAAGAGGGGGGGCTTTTGTCAGAAAAATGGTTATTTTTTTTCTCCTTATTTTTCTTATCACTCCACTCAAACTATTCCATCCAAACCTGTTTCATTCAACATACATCATTCAACTAATCTTTTATAATCTTTATTTTTATTTAATTATCCCTTAAATAAACCTGAATTAAATACCTTTACTTTTATATGTTTCAGTTTCAAAAGTTTAACTTTCTAATTTAAATACATTCAATATCTTTATTTCAGTATTTAAATCTAACAAAAATAAATATCTTTATTTTTACCTTGAGTCACTAATTCTCTTAAGCATCAACATTAACTTACGTAACACTCTTATTTCCCGGTATTTGTTTTTCCTTCCATACAACAAACTTTTTTTAGCATGGCCAATTGGCATTGGTCCGTTCTCACAGGTAACTTCTGGAAACCAAAGGTGGCGTTTGTCATCAGCGGAAGATGACGTAAGTGGGCATTGACGGTAGCTATTTATAGCAGAAGGAAGGAACAGGGAAGTGTGCTTTTACGCTCTTGCTTTTAGATTAGTTTTTGTTACGTTTTGGTGTATGATGTTTGTCCTTATGTTTTTAAATTGTGAAGACATTACTGATGCAATGTAAATAGAAGTTTTTAAGCTGCTATGAAGGAAATGTTATGAAAGCTCGAACGTGATGATAGCTTGGACATTAGAGATTGGGAGGTCAATGAATATAAAAGAATGTTTGGAAGTTGATTTATCAAGTTGGACTGTCACTAATTAACTATGGAAATTCCAGTTTCGTATAAGGATCTCCTGAAGGGCAAAAATAGCCATTGCCGCCGACAGCGTGTTTTTAAACAGGTTTTTCCTTTTTTAAATTTTTTTTAGAAACAGTTACTTTTACCTTGTGTTTTTCTTCTCCTCTTTTTCAAAGTATAGTTTTTCTTTATTGTCCCAGATATTAGTCTGGTCGAATTTTAATCTAGCCAAGCTTATCCCTTTATTAAAATGATTTCCTTTCATGCTATAGTGTTGTTGACTGGATCCAAAGGAACCAGCGGATGTTTAATCCGGTTTTGATGCTACGGATCGACCGTGGCAATAGTGGTCTCAGACCTGAGCTTTCTGGAGTTAGCCGTGCCGGGTACTGGGAGTTGTGTGTTGGTAGCACTGAAATTCTTTTACAACTTATTTTAAGGAACTCTGAAGTTGGTACTCGCTATGAGTTCCTTGTAAGATCCTTTTGCTATAGTGTAGGAATTCATTTTTGTATTTCTCTCCCTCCAAATAAAGTCCTAGGTGGCAGTAACAGGATAAAGTTGGGGAATATCTTTAATGGCAGTAAAGATGTTGTAGGAAAGCATTCCTAGTGGCAGTATGGGATGTTTTAAAGAAATTTTTCTTTTTCATAATTTAGTTTGGCTAGCCTGCATGTAATCTTTTGGGGGAGGAGATGACATGGGTAAAGTAGACCTTAATTTTCAATTTAATTAAGCTTGATATAAGTTGATATAGAAATAATAATTAAATACATTTAAATTTAAATGCAGTTTGATTTTTTATTGAAAAATTAATTAAATGGATTATATGGATAAATGGATATAACGGATAATATAAGATTTAAATTATAATAGATGGTTTATTGGTGCTCTGGTTCATCTAATTTGAATAAACATCATGATTTCTATTTTATGCATATTAAAGGAATTAAGTAATTTGAACATGTACAATTGGCTTTTAATTTTGACATTTTTTAAATCCACTATGTTTTTATTTGATTAAATAAAACTAGTTATTTGTTTATAAATCTGTTTGATTATTTTCTTCCAAATACACCCCTTAAACTACACGGGCATACTATATCAGTTTACAATTCCCCATGAGTCGATATACATGATGATATCAGCTCATGCGGAATCGCTCTCACCTCTGAAGAGGAAACCACAATGAGAGTGAAACAAAGAGGAAAGGAAGATCAGAGGAGTAAGAGGAAAAGGAAAGAAGAAAGATCACTCAGGTCCCTGGGGTTGTGAAGCCCATGAATACCTAAAGAAGGTATCCCCCTGGGGGACTTTAATTTTTTTATTTATCTGCGTATTATCCACGATCTTTTGTCATAATTCGCATATTTTTCCAATCTTTCGAGAAAATTTGCATATTTTCCGGGATCTTTTGAGAAAATCTGCATATTTTTACAAAATTCATGTATTTTCCCCGATTTTTTGATAAAATTTGAGTATTTTTCTGCAACCTGTTCACGAAAATTACTTTATACCCCACGATCGTTTGATGAATTTAATTTTTATTTTAAGATCCTTTGGGGAAATTCGCGCATTTTCCTGCAATCCTATGATGAAATTTGCTTGATTTAACATGGTTTGTACTCACGTTTTTTTTTTTTTTTTTAATCCGTTATGCCCCTCTATCCCCGATAAAAATGTCAACAAATTTTAATGCATATTTGCATCGATCCCAGGAATAATAAAATTCATCGCCGAAAAAGCAAATTTCCACAGAAAAGTAGAAAGTCTGCAAAATGTCCACTATGCTTAAGTAGTGTTTTTTTGCCATTATTTCCATACTTAAGTGTTGAATGGCATAAAATATACAACAGCTTTTATCTTTTAGCTTTCAACACCACGTGCTAATGTTTTTCCCCTGCTCATAGGCTCTTTTAGCCATTCAAATCTCCACTTGTTTTTCAGTCCCGTATCATCTACTTTTAACGAATATCATTCTTTGATGAACTCGACTCCTTGCATCTTTAAATGGCAAAGAATTTAATGTATAAAAATATTAAGCCCTAAAAGCATACACATGAAAACAACGTAATAGCGAAATCGCAATGTGTATTGGCACGAATCACAATATCCTCTATGTACAAGACTCGACTACTGTGCATTCTGTTTCACGCAGCATGGAGAAAATTTCTTGTCTTCTGGCTCCCAGTCAATTCATCCAGCAGTGCGGCGCTAGTTTTATCTCAAACGCTCTCTCCCTCCCTGTAGAGCAAGCACGCACAAAGAAGAGAACTCAGGAATAAGTGTTGAAAGCAAACGCGTAGTCGAAAACAAAGTAATTAAAAACTACGATGTCGGTCATCTTCTCAGGCTAGCTTTTCTCAATTAAAATATTTATGACCAAGAAAGATTTTTTCTTTTTTATATTTTGAAATTAGAATTCTAGAAAAATGAATATTTTCTTTTGGCCCATCTTTTTAAATATAAAAAAAGACTGAAAACTTTCATCCCTGCTTCCAATACAAGTAAAAAGTTGCCAACAAAACCATAAAACTTTTGACAGATAAAATTACCTGAGACAATATCTGAAATATGTATGGATGCATCAAGCCCTTTTGGTGCCTCTCACGAGCCATGCGCATTACTTCAGTAGATACTTTAGGCAGCTGAGGAACATCAGACATACTTTTTGATGTTGTTTTCTTACTTTTATTATTATTCTGCTTCTTAAAAAGGAAAAAAAATCATTAAATTAAAATTTATTTATAAAGGCACCATAATCATATTAAACATTTTTTTAAATGATATTGAATTAAACAGAAAATTCTATAAAACTTGCTAATAATTTAAAAAGCAAATCAATAAAATTAATTATTGATTCTGTAAAAATAAATTGTAAATAGAATTTTAAAAAAAGGGAATTTTTTGTCATTGAAATTGTATGTGATTAAAATCTTTACAATTCCTAAATTTAATATTAAAAGGCAAACGTTTTAGATTATTATTAATTCTTTTATTTTCACACTTCAATTAGATTTTTTAAAAATCTAAATTTACTTGAAAAAAGAATTATGAAGCATCATGCATACGGCACACACTACATATTTTAAACTATTCACTAAAGTTTCAGTTCACTTCTTACATAATCACATTCATCTATACAAGCCGATTTTTTCCAAACATTTTAAGGAAACTAATTTTCTTTTAAGGTGGATCTGAATTGTATGAAAGACATGAGATAACTGCAGATTCTAAAATCTATGAAGATCTTCAACATTAAAGGAATTTTGGTATCAAATTCTAAATATTAAAAAAAACTTTCTTTTACCTCAGACATGTTAATATTTCAAAGAGCATATATTTTTTTAATACCTCTTCACTACTGAGTATTAATACAATTTTATTAATTATTACTGAATTATTTCTTCTTCCATTTGACTTCAGAGCAAGACTTATTTTATTTGCATTAGCTCTAACATATTCTGATATCGAAATTGTAATTATGTTTGAGTATTAATCATTAACTAAAATGGAGGTCCCCATTTGGAGACCCAGGGACCCCCAAAAAAAAAAGCTTTTTTCTTTTTCTTTTTTTTTTTTTTTTTTTTGAAACAAAATGCTGAAGTGTGCTTTATCACATGAGTATCCAGCACAAAACACAACCACAAAGACTGGTTTTAATTATATATTTCTGCTTCTTCCCTAATGAATCAAAATATTTTAATTTCAAAACAAAATGTAAAATAAAACAAGCATATTTCTGCCATGTATGAATTTATTTCTTGAATACCTCTTTAGAAAGACTTTCTTAAATGTCGATTCTAATTTACTGTTGTGAATATAAATTAAGTTTGAAGCGATATAACTACATTCATGAACATTCATTTAAAATTGACAAACTAGAAACAAGTTTTTCCACATATGCACAAGTTTCAAATAAGTACATTTATGCAAAAAGATATACATATAGATTTTCACACAAGATTTCTGATGAAATAATGATATTGTCCAACTACCTAAAATAGAGAAAAATGTAATATATAATTAAAGCACAGCAATTTAAAAAAATATTTACAGCATTTGGCTAATTACCTACAATAGAGAAAAGTACGGCATATTATTAAAGCATGGTAATTAAAAAAAATATTTACAGCAAACGTCCAATTACCTAAAGTAGAGAAAAATTTGGCACATTATTAAAGCATAAATAAAATATTTAAGAATATGAAAATTTACCATACACCCTTATTCCTGTGTCAATTTCACATTGGAAGAAACTTACATATTAAAAGGTAGATAACTGAAGTAGAGTTCTGCATGGGTCAGACTGACCCAAACTCAAAAATTTCATTTTAAATCCAACCCAAAATTACAAAAAAGAAAAACCAACCCCATTTGAACCTGACTTGCAATCAACCCCCAACCAACTAAATTTAAACTCAAACTCTTTTTTTTATTATTTTTTTATTTATTTTATCTGAAACATTATGCTGGAACTTCTTTTGAAAAGTCAAATATACCAAAACCTTACACACAGGAAAAGTTTACAGCAGAGTCAGGTCAAGTTAGAATAAAATCTGATTATGTGACCCAATGCAGGACTCTAAACTAAATAGTAAATTTATAAACTGAGACATACTTACAAATAATCCCCGCAAGCATAAATACTTAACATCAGATTCATTCTCAAAAATATCATAAATTCTGCTTTTAATTCAGAGGGAATATAATATTCCCTCATATAAGGCCACTAATATTCCCTCTAATAGGGCCACTAAATTTTCCTTTATTATTTCTTTTCAAGAATCAATTTTATTTCAGAATACTATTTCATCAGAATACTATTTCATACCCACTGATGTTTAACACACTGTAAAGAGTGAGAAACATTCATTAGTAAGTAGAGGACAAACTAAAAATCATTTCTTAAGTTATTGAAATAAAAATTTGAGAAAATTTTACTACTTACTAAAGACATGGAATCAAGAGCAGATTCAAGTCCACTATTATCTAAAGAATCAACTCTGAAAGTATTGTCTTTATGATTTGATAAAGAATCCATTTTGTCTGAAAAGAAGAGAAAAAATGTTAATTAAAATTTTCAAAATGTTTTCAAAAATATAGCTGAAACCAAAATATAAACTCCCACACAAGCATATTTCACATTTAATATAAATATGTACCCAGGGACTTACCAGCCCAGTGTGCAAAGTGTGCGGCACACACGAACACCAAAATATTTCAGTTTGTTGAGAAGCAAATACTTAAAAATTCCTTAATTATACTAAAATATATCATATTTCTTTGACATCTAAATTATCTCTTGTAGATTTAACTTTATACAAAACTTTTTTTTATAAATATTCAATTCTTTGTTGAAAAATTTATGTTTTAATAGACAAAACAATAGTAGAATAAAATTTTTTCAACCTTTATAAACAGAGGTGCATCACATACATTTGTAAACAATGAAAGGCACTCGTACTTCACGCAGCTGAAAATATGTAACCAGTGTTGAATACAGATACTTTTCTCCGGGAAGGATTTCTGTGGTTCTGGGGAAGGGGGGGGGGGGAGAGACATCTAATTGCTCTGGGGAGGATGCCTCCTCCTGAAATCAACACTGTATGCAACACTATTATCACACTGTAGTGGAAAAGCATAATATACAGTTTTATTACAATAGGGGCTTAATTCCACCTGTTTCTTATTTTTTAATAGCAACTGTCAACTTGCTCAGAAATTGTCATAAATAAGAAGAAAATAATTATCCGAAAATACAAGTAAAAGTTTCCACTACAGCATTAGACCATGAATAGAGATAGACTTATATGTTAGAAATGACTTATATGATGCACATATATCTCATGGTGATAGCTATTAGTCCCCTATGATTCAAAAACTATTTTAAAATAATTTGCAGCAATAATTTAATTCAGAATAAATTTAAAATTAGATTTTTAGAAGGGCAGTCTATCTTCAAAAGTCTTCTGGATGAAGAAGCTAGAAACATTAATCACTGAACAACTTAATAGCATTAAATAATTAAAATTTATTCAAGGTCATGGATATTAAAAGAAACCTATTGAAATATTTTTTTATCTTTAAAATGTATTTTTAATTTTAAAAATTCGAATGGGTGCAAAAAAAATCTTCTAAGGACGCAATCGAGGTGTCTGCAGGGGACGTGTTGGAGAATCCTGAATAGAGAAACAATGTAAAACAGAACTTAGGACTATGCATGTATAATATCATCACTTTAGGAGTGAGAGGAGTTGGCAAATATCATCAAAAGATATCTCTAGTGTCTGTGTGTGGGGGAGGGTATCTTTTGATATATTTATCATTTCTGTATGATCCAACTAAAATTTTTTCTTTCTGTTAGCAATTTTCTCTTTTTGTTAGCTTCTGTTTTTTACATCAGAATTTTCTCTTTTTACTTATAACTTCTTTGTTACATCAAAATAGTCTGCAATTTTTTTTTATTTTAGCTTGTTATCTATTTTTATGAAAATACTCATTAATGAAACTTAAAACAATTAAAGGACTATAAAAATTATTTTTAAAATATGGAATACCTCAATGTTTGGCATTCCTGTTCTTCTGTTTTATGTGTATGCATATATAATCTGCATTTAAGAAAACAGGTGTAAGATATGTTTGAAATAATACTTGTGTTTACCAGTAAAGAAAAAATAATGTTGTTCAATTGTTTTGTTAATAAAAAGTTCTATCTGCTTCCCCCTTCTCGTGAAGAAGAATGAGCAAGTAGGCATTATTATTGTTGAATTCTTTATATGACAAAAACCTATGACTAAATACTTTTAACTAATAGATATTTCCTTTTTAAGTTTGTTAAAATATAAAATTATTTCATATATAATAGAGATATTTTAATGACATCTCTTCTTTTGAATCAATGAAGCATGCAAATAATAAATGTATAACCATATATGTATGTACCACTTCAAATTGCAAATTCAAAAATCTAAAGAATTTATACATTGATAACGATATCATTAAGGCTAGGGTTGAGGAATGATAACGTATGATATCGAAAAGGGGAGCTGGGGTCCAAAATTGCAAAAAAGTTCATAACATTGATTATATTTGCATTCTCTCATGTATTAGTGTTTTGCTCAATGTACAGATTTAAGTTGGAGATACTGGTGACAGCTATGGAACAAATTTTAATTGATAAAAATGAAGCATCAGCAGTTTGTGAAGCTGTTGGTATTTCCTGCCATAGGTTTAACACTTAGATTTTCGCACTTAAAGATTAAAGTTTATTTTAGACGGCCAAAGCAAAAATTTTGTTCAGCACTTCAAAAATATTCATTTCTGTGGAAACTTATGTATTAAACAAAAATTGCATTTTTTTTTTTTTTTTTTCCCACACTATAGATATTTGAACAAAATAAACACCTTTTATATATATTATCTGGTACTCTGGACTAATCATGATGGCGAAAAAGGGACAGTGTTGATTGAAATAGACTAAATTTGGCCATAGATGGCCAAATATTCTTATTTTATCGAATATTGGGGGGGGGGGGGGGTGTGCCTTACCCTGCACTGCCTGCATATACTCGGTGTCTATTCAAATATTGCATAAATAATTGCAATGATTGTAAGATTTGTACATTTCATTTCAGAACATAAAATTGAATTTTTGAAATAGGAACACTTACTAGCACCACACATAACAGAGACTAAAATGGCAAAAAAAGAAAGTTCCACTTAGACATAAATTAGGAGCTACAATGATGGCTGTAATATGAATGGAAAAATATAGATTTATGAAAAAAGAATTTTAAAATCTGTGAGCTTTATGCCCTAATAACCAACTTAGAGATCTGTATGGGCCGGGTTCGGGCTGATTTTCATTAACGGCATTCAGACCAGGTGGGGCCAAGGCATTACTTTTTTAGAATAGGGATAGGGCTAGTCACTAATTTTTCCGAGCCAGGCCAGGCCTGGCCAAACATTTTTTTTCGATACAAAGCCAGGACTGATTTTATTCTTCCTAGTCTTCAAGGATAAAAATATACAGCCCCAGTTGAATTATCCCGTATGAAAATAATTTTCCCAATGCGGCCAAGTCTGTTCAAATATCTGTAAAATATGGCTTGTCCAAAATTTTTTTAAAAAAGGCATATACTTTGAAATCGGCATTATTCTGTAAAAAATAATGCCGATTCTGTATTCTTCTATACTAAAATTTATTCTGTTTAAAGAATCATAAATTTGTAAGAGCCCACTTATCACGGAATGTTCTTTTAAACTGAAAACTGGAAATTTCTTTTCACAGGGATGAGATTGACCAAAAAGCAAAAAAGCTGAAAACTGCGCGAACTATGTTTGAGCAATGACAGGAATTTCAATCGCAACAAGTACAATTGCTATTAATAAATATAAATTACATACAATTTAGCTTTGCACAAACAAAAAAGGAATTATTAACATGAAATAGGCAGAAAGTATTTGATTACAATAATGAAAATTTATTTTACTAATATCAGGGATGATTGTGACTCAGAATGAAAAATCCTGAAAAAGTGATACAAAGTAGAAAATCCTGAAAATTATAAAATGCAAAATATACCAATTTCAAAGGTCCCATTCAATGAAAAATATTTGGAGAAGGGGAAAAAAAAAATGTGACAACAAAATTAATTTTTAAAGCAGCAAAAAAGTTTTTGGAACAGAAAATTCCAATCCAGCAATAACCCTTTTTTTTCGCAATGTTTTGACGGAATTTATGGTTTTTTCGTGATCTTTTGACGAAATCGGTTGTTTTTTCGAAATCTTTTTACGAAATTAGCTGTTTTTTCGCACTTATTTGACGAAAGTTACTGTTTTACGCGATTTTTTAAATGAAATTTGAAGTTTTTTCATGAAATTTTCCGTTTTTCCGCGCTTTTATGACAAAATTTGCAGTTTATTCGCGTTTATTTGATAAAATAGATAGCATTTTTGTGATTTTTTGACGGAATAGATCGTTTTTCGCGATTATTTTAGACAAAATTGATCGTTTTTTCGCGATTTTTTAGACAAAATTGATCGTTTTGTCGCGATATTTTTAGACGAAATTGATCATTTTTCCGAGATTTTTGTGACGAAATTGATCGTTTTTAGGCAATTTTTTTACTAATTTGATCGTTTTTCGACGAAATTCATCGTTTTTCACAATTTTTTGAGGAAATTTAAATCTTTTTATTACGAAATTTGCGTTTTTATCCCGCGATTCTATAAAGAAATTAGTTTTTTACACGATTCTTTGATTAAATTCGTGGCATTTTTTTTTGCGTGACCCATTAACAAATTTACGTTTTTCCATGACCCTTTGACGATATTTCCGTTTTACCCGTGATCTTGTGTCAAAATATCCATTTTCAGGGTATTTTTGGACAAAAAACACATTTAACATTTAAAGAATTTTTTTTCTGCGATCCTTTGTGAAATTTCTGCTTTTTTTTTTCGCAAACGTTCGACGAAATTGTATATTTCTTTCTGCGAACAATCGACAAATTGATTTTTTTCGGCGACTATGTGTCGAAATTCGTAATATTTTAAAATTCGAATTTTCCACTTAATATAATAATCTCATAAACTCGGAAAGATCGATCGAAAAATCCGGAAATTTGAGGTATACATGGAACACAATCACTCATGTTGAAGTTTTCTATTTTAAGACAATGCCGTTATGTTTTTCAATGAGCATTCGACGATCACGATGAAATAAGATAACCACTGCATGCAATAAAGGACCTCTCATATTTGAAGTGAGTGTTGCAAAGGTAGGAGTGACCAATTCATAAAATATAGGACATTTTTTGTGAAAAATATAGGACATATATAGGACATTTTGAAAATAACGTTATTGGATATATATTGCTATAAAATACATTTTAAAAACATAATCTACAATAGTTTATATAAATTTTCACTAACAATAGTAAATCAAGATATAATATTAAATATATATATATATATATATAATTAATTTTACCATTGTTATTCTTAAATCTTCTTGGTACAATGGAAATTTTCCAAACCACAATGTTAGATTTCAAGAAAATCTTATGTTTGAGAAAGGCTCACATGTGATAGATACCCTTGTCAAATGCATTGTGAACAATGTGTAAATTAAAGGTTCCAACACAACACTACGCCTAATTTTCTCATAGATTGCACTTCTCTATCGAAAATTTTAAAAGCTGATTTATTTATATTAGGACCATTTGATCTAAAGATGAGCAAATGATTTAGATCCATTTTAGAGGCTTTCATTTCATTTATTTTGCAGTTACATGATCAAAACGCTCACTTCCAATTTATTTTTTGGTAATACCACCAATTTCCTCACCCCAATATCTAGCAAAATTGTTTAATTATTACTTACCCATCATACGTAGTATAGGGTAAGTCTTGCAATCGTTTTGAAAATCGAAAAAAATTTTTTGACGGATTTACACGTTTTAGATAGTGGAGATTCCGAAAAACATATTTTTAGAAAAAAAATTTTGCCGTCCGTCTGTCTGTCTGTCTGTCAGTCTGTCTGTCTGTAAACGCTCTATCTCCCGAACAAATTGAGATAGAGACTTGAAATTTTGTATGTAGTTAGTATGTAAGAATGGGACGAACCCTATTTAATATCAGCAACCTCGATTATCCGGAACTATTTTTTTCGGACTCTCGAAAAATTCGTTCTGATGAAAGGTATATAAAAATTTTCGAATTTTTTTGTTCTAAGGAATGGACGTAAAAGGCAATAAAATAACACACATTTTGCATATAGAACGAAGTCGATCGGATTATTAGTTGCCGAGATATTTATAATCTTGTTTTCCACATTCTTCGATTTTTCATGACCCTGTATTTCATTCAAATTTCAATTCAGAAGTATATTTTAATTGGAAATGAGACGCTTAATCCGACGCAGTTAATTGTTAGTTAATAGAATTATTATTTTTGGAGTTATAAGGATGTTTCTTTTACGCAGTTCGGTACTACCTGAGTAGTTTGGCGTTTTATATAATTTGTCGAAATTGGTACATCAGCAGTACTTTAATAAAGCATTGCTATGTATATTAACAATATATATAAATTTTGTTTATTAATTGCAATGCATTGTATAAATAGTTTTCACATGTTTTATTTTCATATACATATCCATGATGGGTAAGTATTACGGTGGCCCCCAACGACTAGTTTTTAGTTCTGGTCATTTAATGTCTCATAATACATGAGTGTGAAAAAAGGGGATTCTTTGTTGAAATCATCACTAATTTGTTTTAAAATATATCAGCCAAGGCTACGAGGTATGGCACATGACACTTTCTTTGAATTTAACTGTATACCTTGTGGCAAAGAGGAAACTGTAAACATTTACAAAATAAATTTTGTATTCCATCTGATGACTGAAATAAATAATTAGGGCCATGTGAATTATCCACAGAATCTTCGATCGTCTCTTCCTCAAAGTCCTTCCTTAAAGTCCAAGTACTCAATCCACTTATTATTATTATTTTTTTTTTTTTTTTGATATTGAAACTAACTTTTTCTGCCAGTAAAATCCACAAAGCGAGATTGAAACTAGTTGTTTTGTTTTTCTGAATTATCTCTGAGCTTCGCTGTTTTGAAATGCTGCATTAACTGCAATTAACCGCTGTTACTGATGGGAACTGGACGTGGTAATGATCTTTACCATTCACACAACATTCAGCAATTTTTACCATGCCCGTCAACCTGATCTATCCAAGCATCACAGAATTTCATCAATCTATGTTCACATTGTGTCATCGCATTAACGCAATGCAATAAATATGCCTTTTCTACATTAAAAAATAAAATAAAAACGATGTATTGCAGCTGAATACACGATAAGAGAAACTAAGATAATCGCAATGAAACACAGAACGACGTTGAATATTAGACTAACTCAGCGAGCAAAGCGATGCATGAGAAAACAAGCAATGATATTAATACCAAATACATGAAAAAGTAGAGAAATATAGGACAATTAGAAAAATATAGGACAATATAGGACATTTTTGAAGATTATTTTATAAATATAGGATATATAGGAAATATAGGACAACTCTGACCCCTGGTGTTGAAATAGAGGCATATTTTGGTGTGGATTAAATTTATTTTACAATTTTTTTTTTATTATTATTTAAACGAATAAAAAGCGGAAGTCTGCACGAAATAAATTCTTGAAAACTATAAAAGGAAAAATTTTAAAAAAAAATGGTAAAAAAGCAAAAATTTAAAAAAAAAAAGAAAAAAAAATCAGAAAATCCAAAAAAAGCGGAAATTAAAAAATGACAAAAAAGCGGATCCGCGGAAGAATCTCATCTCTGTTTTCAACTCTTCATCCATGTAAAACAAATAAAATAATATTCAAGAAAAAATATATATATATTATACGTTTACACCTGCTAAGACAGGAAATTGTCTATAACATTTTCTTTTGAATGTGATTCTGTCTCAGAAGATTTTACTTTGACCATATACCATTTTTTAGATTTTTTAATGTCTCCATTATATGGAATACGGATTAATATTAATGATGCATATACATACAACAAACAGAAGTTCATTTAAAACATAAATATTGCAGCGTATGACAATTCTGCACAAATGAAGATTTTAAACATGGAAAAAAAATAAGATCAGAACTCTCCCATAAGAATAAAAATTATTCTGTAGAAATTCACTCTGGTCGGGTTGGGTTCAGACCTAAATTTAAACTTTTTTCTGTGTTAGGCCGGGCTTGGGCTGTGTTTTTAATTATTATATCGGGCCAAGCCGCTAAAATTTTCTCTATGGGCCAGGCCGAATATTTTTTTTAATGGATTGGGCTGAGCTCGGAACTATAAATTTCGCTCCATGCAGACCTCTACACTAACTGCCTAGTATCACCTAAGACAATAATAACCTTAAATATCCTAAAATCAAATATTGAATATTATTTTTTCCAAACAAATCTAGAGATGGGGGGGGGGGGCGAGGGGAGGGCAATGTCTTCAGCTTATTTTCATACATTGCTTTGATATAATAACTTTGAAGGGAAATATTTTCGAATGAACCTAATATTGTTAGCAGTGTATAATTTTGAATTTGAATGATTTTTCATTTTTAAATGAAAATCCATCTAATCGAAGCTCGAGTTAATTTCCCACTACCTTTGGTAGCATACACCAGGGATGCTATTCACATTCCGGTCCGATTTTTTGAGCTAACCATCAATTTGTATTTAATTTCTGACATTTATACAGGGTGTCCGAAAAGTCTGGAAACGGCCGAATAACTCGAGAAATACATATGAGATTGAAAAACGTAAATATATGTGTTAAATATTTTTAAATAAGCTACTCTGTGATACCAAATTTGACCTTCGAAACCGACCCCCTGGGAGTCAGAGGGGGTCCAACTTTGAAATCTTAAATTATAACCCCCATTTTTTATTGCAGATTCGGATTCTATGGACAAAAATACGTAACTTTTGTATTTGATGTTTATTTCAAATCTTCGTTTATCACGGTGTAATCGAGCATATTAAATCGATACATATTCCCACTTTTCCAACGGGATTTTCCCTAATCGAAACTGATTGGGCAGAATTTTTGACATCAAATTCCTCGTCTTTTGTAGGAATAGAGTTTCCTGAAAATCACCCGTGGCGATTATTTCAATAGTGCTACACTGTTAAAAATTTGACCCATTTGCTGCAGCGTCACTCCACAGCTATTATAGAATATCTCTTTTGTGACCAATGAGAATGCTCCATAACACTGTAATCGTTTTCTATAAAAGCGGTGGAGTGACGATGCAGCCAAAGGGTCAATTTTTTTACAGTGTACTTTACTGTGTTATGGAACATTCTCATTGGTCATGAAAGAGATATTCTATAAAAGCTGTGGAGTGACGCTACAGCAAATGGATAAAATTTTTAACTGTGTAGCACTACCGAAATAATCGGCACGGGTGATTTTCAGGAAACGCTATTATTGCAAAAGACGAGGAATTTGATGTCATAAATTCTCCCCAATTAGTTTCGATTAGGGAAAATCCCGTTGGAAAAGCCGAAATATGTATCGATTTTATATGCTCAATTACACCGTGATAAACGAGGATTCGAAATAAACATCAAATACAAAAGTTACGTATTTTTGTCCGTAGAATCCGAATCTGCAATAAAAAATGGGGGTTATAATTTAAGATTTCAAAGTTGGACCCCCTCTGACCCCCAGGGGGTCGGTTACGAAGGTCAAATTTGGTATCACTGAGTAGCTTATTTAAAAATATTTAACACGTATATTTACGTTTTTCAATATCATATGTATTTCTCGAGTTATTCGACCGTTTCCAGACTTTTCGGACACCCTGTATATAAAGCTTTCAATTTTGACAAAAAATCCTTGATAAAACAAATAATGAAAATGCGCACAATCCCACATTTTTTAAAACGCAAAATGATATCCAAATCACATACCTGCCAACCTAGAAAAATTCCAATGTGTAAAACAGCGTGCTAACAATAGTTTTTAAGGTTTAAAACAAATTTTCTTTTTGAATTGCAATCAAAATTAAAAAACAGGTTAATTATATGCTAATTAATTCATTATATGCTAATTAATTCATAGTTAAGAAATAGCAATATAATGCAAATAATAGCAAACAAAGCTAAAAGCAATGTTAATGAAAATTCAATGAAAAAAATGCACAATTAAGAGCTTATCTTTCAAAAATTCAAATGACCTTAGTTAAATATGTTCAATATATTGCTACTATTTTAATTTCATATTATAATCATTTAATAACAGTATTCATATAATAAATTGACAGTTACTTCCAATTATTTAATACCTTTCCTTGTATAAATTATTATACATTACAAACTTCCAATTTTATTTATTTAAAAAGAGGGATAAATTTATAAGTTGAACTGAATTCTAATAATTATTTTTCATATACAGTAGACTCCCTCAAATCCGCAAACCAGAAATCCGCAACTCTCTAAAATCCGCACATATTTTATGGATGTAAACAATGAAACTTTCAATTCAAATATTGGGACAAAATTTGATTTTTTTAGTTTTGCATCAATTCCATATACATTTTATTTTGTAATTTTCTTAATAATACTCTATTCATGTTTTTTCATGAAGGAAGAATAACTTTTTTTGGAAACAATTCAAGATATTGCTGATATCACTATTAACACAATCTTCTTACCAAATATATTTATGCATTAATCAATATTTTTTAGTTATTAAAACTGGCTAAACTTGAAAAAAATCCTTTTTTATGATTTTGATGTGAATTAGTAATATACTTTTATGAGGCAAGTTTTGTTGAATAATTTTGGAAAAATACATCTAATCTTTATAATCAATATTTATTCATGCACTTCTGATTATTAATTTGACCTTTGCTATTAGTACTTTTGTCACTATCTAAATTTTTATTATTTTAGTTTATTACTTATTTTAATATTTTATTATATTGTAAGCATTCACTATAGTTCCGATTGCACTATTAATTGCACTCAAATTATTTTTTTAAAAATGTAAACAAACCAATGACCAGAAATCTGCAAAATTCTAAAATCCGCACAACCTCTGGTCCCAAGCTGTGCGGATTTGAGGGAGTCTACTGTAATTACATTCTTGGTAACTTCAGATAATTATTTAAAACTAAATTTTTATTTTATTTTATTTTATTTTATTTTATTTTTTTTAACACAGTTTTTTCTTGTTTTCCTTAGAACGGAAATTTATTACATTGAAATCTGAATTTTCCATTATGACAGATGGCTTTATGAACCTACAAATTTTTTTTTTCAATTATTCCAAATGTATCTGCCGCAGCTTATGTATTAGTGGAGATGAAGACTGCAATGTGACATTAACTTTTTCAAATGTTAGAATAGTATTCTGTAAAAAAAGAGCATATCCTTTCATTTCTGTAGAAGATTAAAAAATTAAAATTTTCCTTCTTTTGAAAAAATTTTTGCTTGGCTACATTTGCAACACTGGCTAACTCGACGTTTTCCAAATGTTTTTCACTTCTCACATGTCGGGAAATACCAAATTTGCCTCCATGCGAAATTGTAAAATCACTTCGGTTAAAGTCACAATAAACAAATTTTGTGTCTTTCTCCGATGGCTTTATGCACGGAAACTCTTTAGTATAGTTGTCTTTATAGGATTGATGGTTTTTTTTTTTACACACACATTAGTTTAAGACATAATCGTAAAATAATTAAACAAATTCATGTAGGAACTCAAGATAGATGAAAGAAAACAAACACAGCTGCATCGCGTATGCATGCTTTTCCAATCACGGAAAGGCAAAGTTGAGTTGAGCATGTTGGATAAGGAGGGAGTAAAAGCAAGCCATGCCTACAAAACTATGACGTAAAATTGAAGAGCTGTTTAGCCAATCAAGGGTGAAAAACAACAGTTTTACAAACATTCGCTAGAAATCAATCATTTGATCAATCTCGCTGCGATTGCTGTGTTTATTTATGCAACAATAGCTAAAAATAACGTATTTAAGATAATATTTAATCTATATTTTCATTTTTAAAAAAAACATGTAAAATAAAATGAAAGAGAATATTGAATGAAAAATATATTTTTCAAAGAAAATTATCAAAATAGTAAAAAAAAGCATAAAAAAATTGAAGTGTAAAAGCGTAAAAAATTACTCAAAAGCATAAGTTTTACACCAGATGCGTAAAACTTGACAGGAACTTGATCACAAACTTGATCACATATTTCTTAATTGGGAAGCGATATCTTGGGATAATTTGCACTGAGAGAATAAACATGTTTGGCGAATCCTTGAAATGAGTTCAAAACAATTTTTTAACTGAAAATATAATTTTTTTTTTCACACCAGATATATTATTAAACCCTGAAAAAAGTTGGAAATGTATCAAAAGTTTAATCAATCAATCAATTATCAAATGTTTATTTGTTGCTGTTGTTGTTTGTTTGTTACTGTTTTTTACATTTGAAACTTCAGGGAAATGGAAAACTTGAGAACTGACACGAATCGCGGCCAAATAAAAAAGTTTTTTGAAACAGTAATGAGATACCATTAAAATCGTAAATGCAAAGAAATTTTCTTTCTTTTTTATTTATCATTTATTTTATTTTATTTATACAGTATAGGATCTGTTATCCAGAATGCTTGGGACCCACGGCATTCTGGATAAGGGGGTTTTTCTGTAATTCGGAACACTTTACTGTAAATATAAGAAAAACATGAAATAATTTCATAAATAGTGAAATAAATAGGTAAATATGAATACTAATACATGTAAATACCTTAATTTATTGATTAATTTACACAAAACAAAAAATTAATTATAATAAATGAAAAAAACATACATATGAAATTTAATTTTGAGATTTTGAAACAGAATCTTTTGATTGGGATTTAGCAAACATTTCTATGATAATCTTTCGCTTATAGTGCATCTCTTGCACTAGTTGTTCTTGTATTTTGTACAGAGACATGATTTGCTGCTCGTGGAAGTAGCTCCTCTGTTGCATGCTGAAATTAATTGTTCGGTATAAAATACTAATTTTTCATTTGATACCTTTTTAACTGCTTCATTTTGCTGGTTGTCCTTCTCATCATCACTTTCATCAGATATATTGTTTGTCATAATTTCACAAATTTCACTGTCAGTCATGTGATTAGTGGCAGGAATGTTTTCATCAAAAAATAATGCAAATGGCCACAGATTGTACCATCCATGGATAAGCGTATCCTTATCCACAGCCTGCCATGCTTTAGCAGCACTCCATAAAGCATCTTTGATTGCAAAGCTTCTCTGGAAATTTTTTATCCCAATTCCTTTCTTGCACTCTGTGAGCATTTTTTTTTATAAGAAGACATTTTTGTAGTGAGTTTTTAAAGATCTGTTATATACAATTTGGAGGCAAAAGCACTGCAAACACATTATCCATTTTTAAGAATTCTGCTTCAGGCTATGCCTTTTTTTTCATGATCTTTTGAAGAAATTTGTTTTTTTATCGTGATTTTTTGACAAAAGTTGCCAAAAATTAGTCGTTATTTCTTGATTTTTAACGAATTTTGCCTTTTTCCCATGCTTTTTTGACAAAATCTGCCGTTTTTCGGGATTTTGAAAAAAATTGCTGGGTTTTTTTTTCGTGATTTTTTGAAGAAATTTGCCTTTAATCGAGATTTTTTTTTATGAAAGTTGTCGTTTTTCGCAATCTTTTGTTCAAATTTGCCATTTTATCGCGATTTTTTGGACTATTTTTTTTTTTTTTTTTTTTTTTTTTTTTTTTTGCGATCTTTTACGAGGGAAATCTGCTTTGTGGGGGGATTTTGTAACAAAATTACCCATTTTTTCGCAAATCTTTTGACAAAATTTGCCGAAAATTAATCTTTTTTTTGTGATTTTTCAACTGAATTTGCTGCTTTCGCGATTCTTTGACGAAATTATGCATCCTAAGGGATGCGTAAGGGCTATTTTTTGCATAATTTTACGCGCTATAGCGCGTCTGCGGCATCACTGTAAGAAAAAAAAAAGTTACCGATTTGCATTCTGATTTTCGGAGCGTTCTGGATACCGGGATGCCGGATCCTATACTGTATATATAATCTTTTAATTCTACAAGGATCGGACTATGCTGATTTCAAAATGCACAAAAAACCCCCTAATGTTACATTTTTGGTCAGTAGGAAGGACACAAGTATGATTTCTTTGAGGAATGAAAGCTCGCCATTTTGGGATGATCGTTAAAGGTTTTTAATGGATATTTCGGCTAAATAACAAAAAATAAAAAATCTGAGTCTCAGGTGCTCTTACCATCATCTATCCTTATCCAAATTTTCAGATTTCTTTGTGCAATAGATTTTCTTAGCCATTGCCAATAAATGCAAAGTAAAAACAAATTTCTTTCTTTTAGATGCAATATTGAATTATTTTCTCCGGAATAATGAAATTTTACCATTATACAGGATTCAGATAGAGAGTGCTTCGATTTTCTTAGGTTTTACTGTGTTATGAATTTATTTACATAGCATACTTTCTTTATTTTTCAAGTAATTTAACATTTCAGATATTTTATAATTTCAGATATTTTATTTAATAAATGAAATAAAATATGAACTGTAAAGAAACAAGACACATTTTATTAAATAAATTTTCTGGTTCAAAAAAATATTTGACCTGGTAAAAAACTGCAAAAGAATGGCAGCTATGCATTAATAGATATACACATATATATATATATATTTATTTTTATTTTTTTTTTTTTTTTTATTTTTTTTTTTTTTTTTTTGATAGTTTTATTTTCAGAGGAGATTGTGTCCACCAGTTTCAATTACTTCTGATTAATTTTTTATTTTATTTTATGTTACTTTATTTTATTTGTTAAGAATAAATTTGGAAGAATAATTCTTTTAGAAAAATAAATTTGTCTTAAAATAAATTTTGAATTGCCATAAATTCATAAAACAGACGATTTTTTATGCATCTCCAGCTATGACACCTTATCATATCCCAAGAATGTTGTATTATATATTAATTTTTAAAATAAATTAATATTTTATGGTACATGAATTAGTGAGGTCCAAATGTGCTAAGAAAATGGAGAGAACTATTTAGTTTTGCTCCTAGGTATGTTGGCAAATATTGAAATTTGAATTAACAATTTAAGGTCATTTTCCCTTCTTCTAAATAAAAAGTGTTAGTGATGGCCTTGAGTTTGTTCATACCTGTGTTAAACATTATACATTTTATTTAACAAAATTTAAACTATATATGTTTTTAATCATTATAAAGTTTACTTTATCATTTATGAAAAGCAATCTGAAAACTTGCAAAAATTTCAATTATATCTTAAACTATGAAAGTTTTTTTTTATATATAACAGCTTATATTATATCAAGAAACAACTATTTCTTATCCATTTAACAAAATCAAGCCACAATAATTTTCACAATAAGGTATGGTTAAGAAAAAATTTAATTACTTGATGCATTAAAATTTGATGTTACATTCTCAAACTCAGATTCATCTTGGTTATGAAGAAGATGGTAATATGCACCACGTTTTGCTTTCCCTAAAACTTGGCGGATGGACTGTAAGCTTGACATCTAAAAGAAACAGGATGAAATAAGAAATATTAAATTTACAAAACATTAAAAAAAAAAAAAAAAAGGGTTAAAAAGGTTTATTTTTGTTGCAACCAACTATAATGAACTTTTTCCTGTTTAAAAATGTTGATTGAAATACTCATAGAAGATATGACAGTACTTATTTAAAACTCAAATTCAAGATACATTTAAGCAAATGAAAAAAATGGGACTGTCGAAAAATGAAATACAGTTAATTTGGCATTATGCACTATGCAATTTCAACATCTACTTTTTCTCCCTGACCAGCTTTTTGTAGACAGACTTTCTTTAAAATAGAATGATTTGTCATGACAAAAGATGAGATTTTTATAGTTAATAATATGTAAAAATATAACAAGTTTCCTTTACTTTAAAATGTTTCTAAAAGAATATTCAGAGCTAAGATTTACTGACTTTTGATTTGACACCAAATGATATGTAGCTGTTTATTCACTCTCCAGTTAATTATATTGAAGATGCTTTTTGATTCCTGATTTAAATATTCGACAAAAAAATATAAAGTTTAAGATATTGATTTTTTTTTTTTTTTTTAATAGAAAATTCATGATAAAATTAGAAGAAAACTAACTTCACTTTCATCTGTTTCTGATGCAAATTTAGAACGATTATGCAGAGAATCATTGTCCTTAATTTGTAGGTTATCTGTGTCTGTTCCATGCGAGCCTTTTCCAGAATTATCATTATCCTGGAAGCGGGAAGCAGCTAAAAAAAATAAGTAAAATTTACTAACAAAACATAAAAAAATAAGTACAAAATATGAGTAATAAATTACTAAACACATACAGAGTAAATATGTATGACAAATTAACATTCTGTAATAATATACTATTTCTAATTGGTAAAAGGTGTAAAATTAAAACTTTAATCATTTTCAAAAAAAAAAAAAAAAAAAATTATGAAATTGCACAATCTATAATGCAAATATCTGGCACACCATTATTCAGTTTTTACCATCATGTAATTTTATTTTACATGGTATATTTCTTTCTATTTTTGTAACTATTGAGTAACTCAAGCCACCAGGGATGCCGCTGGACTTGAAAAATCCTGGGTTCCTGGGACCCAAGACTTAAAATTCTGGGTCCCTTTTTACCAAAAGCAGGTCCCCACTAATATTTTTAGATGCAAAAATTGAACTTGTTCATTTGCAAAAGAAAAATGAAATGCAATAATTATTGTTTTAATATTAAATAACTAAAACCAATATTATTATTATTATTTTAACTAATAAGAGAAATTTTCTTTTTTGTTTAAATGTGCAAGATACACATTTAACTATAAAATATTGAACATTTGAACGTAGACGATAACAAGTATCACTATTGTTCACATTTCTTTTTAAAAAGGGGGCAAGACTGATTTATTGAAAAAGACGTTTTTGTTATAAAAAAGAATACTTTTGCTGAGTAAAGTGATGAGACTTTTTGTTTGATGAATGGGTGTTTTCCTGAGTCACATTTACTCAGAAAGGCTTGGAGTGGTCAAAAACGGATTGTGAAGCAGGAAAATTTGTTTTTGGAACAAAAAAAAATAAATAAATAAATTTGAAGCAAGAAAATTGGTTTTTGCAACAGGAAAATTCAATTCCAGCATTAACATGTTTTTTCCCTGCTCCATTGGCAAAATTTGAGTTTCTTTTCACGATCTTTTAACGAAATCTGCTGTTTATTTGGGACTTTTTGACGAAATTTGTGTTTTTTTCCTAATTATTTGAAGAAATTTGCCTGCTTTTCATAAGTTTTTTGACGAATTTTGCAGTTTTTTCGCGATCTTTTAAGGAAATCTGCCATTTTTTTCGAGATTTTGTGATGAAATTAGCGTTTTTTTTTCAAGATTTGTGACAAAATTAGCCTTTTTTTTTTTTAGACTTGTGAGAAAATTAGCCATTTTTTGCAAATCATTTGGCAAAATCTGTCGTTTTTCACGATTTTTGATGAAATCTGTCATTTTATCGAAATTTGATAAAAATTCGCTGCTCTTTCCGAATATTTTGATTAAACCTGTCGTTTTATCGCAATCTTTCGAGGAAATCTGCCTTTTTAAAAAATGTTTTGAGAAAATCAGCCATTTTCTAAATTTTTTGAGAAAATTAGCCATTTTTGGCAAATTCTCAGACGAAATTTTTTGAAAAATAGTCGTTACTTTGCAATTTGTTAATGAAAGTTGCCATTTGTTGCGATCTTTTAATGAAATTGCACACCCCACAGGACGCACAAGAGCTATTTTTGTGTGTCCTGCCGCCGATTTTTTACGTATTTTATGCACTATAGCGCATCTGCGGCATCCCTGAACCACAATTCTGGTAAGTCAAATAAATGATGCTATATTGTTGCATATAGAATTTTTATGTGTTAGAATCTGTATGGTTTGTCTTATAATGCATGAATAGTATAGACTGGAGGGAAAAATCTTACTTTCATTGAAATTTAATTAGGTGAATTCTTCTCTATGTAATTTTGTCAGGGTTGCAATTTTTCTACTATATTTAATATTAGCTACATGCTTTTTTTCTGTACTTGAAATTTCCTGCTAATTATTCGAATACAGTACCGGACCTCAAATCTGGAATCCTTAAATCCATAAGACCCAGAATCTGGAACGAATATTGAAATCTGAAATTTTGTAATGATTTTGAATAAAAAATTCTTAAAAACATCCATAGACGACACAAAAAACTAAACATTGAAAATCAAAAAACTAAACAAATCCACATCAAATATTTATTTCTGAGGAATCTGATTTATGATAGTTTTTAAATTAAAATATATATCTTGTAAATTAAATTTGGCTGATCCATTTACTAAACCGCAAGTAAGAGATCAATTAATAAAGCTTTGTAGGCAATTTTTTTTAATTTAAACTTGCACATTTATAGTTACTCTGCTTATTGTCATGTCTTTGACATGACATTGATCAGACTGTCTTTTTCTAAATAAAAATTTATTTAATGAATGATGAGGAGAAAGGAAGAAAAAAAAAGTTTATATATTTTGGTTGTTTTTTATTAGTACCTGGCCAGTGATCTACAATTTTCCCTGACCCGGTAGTGATTAGACACTTTTTTTTTTTAATTGAATAGTGTATTTTTTGAATATATTTATACAACTTTTGTAATGTCAAGGAAAGGCTAAAAAGGGGCTGCTTGTTGTCATGTTAATTCAAATAGTTTCAAGTTAATGTTAAAATAAAAAGAACATGACATACTTTTGGTTTTTACCCTCTCTAGGACATTAATAATAAACTATGCCGAATCGTCATTGCTTTCAGCTGCCGGCATGCCAAAACTACAAGATACATAATATTTTAATGTTCCAGTGCCATGGTCGTTGGATCACTGGTTATCTTGTTGTTCACGTCTGTTCCTGATACTCAATTGGGAGTGATGAAGATATAGCGTTTGGTATGAGGTTAGTAGAGTTCAACCAATGGCGGTTTTGCATGAGTTTTACTTTTTCAATGGCATCATCTGTCGTGTAGAATTCTGTTTTCTAGTTTGTATTTAAGAATGAACTTGATGGATGTTCATAGCCTCGTCTTACCATGCCATTATTGCTTGCTTTAGAGCAGCATCTGAATTTTTGGCTTAAGATTGTTATAGTGATTATTATGTTTTAGTTGATTTTATTTTTAAGCAAAGTTATGCTTAGTTTTTGCATGCGTAAATACTAATCATAGATCTTAATGAAAAAATAAATTTGTAAACCGGAAACTTCTGCTTTGTCATTTCAAGTCTTTTCCACACCAATTTTGAAAACTTCCACTTGCTGTTTTATGCTGATTTAGCGAGAAGTATATATAGCAGTTTCAATTTGGTATCCCCTCCCCAACTTTTTCTTGTGACAGCTTAAAAATGAAGTTGGTAGTATAAATTGGACGCCGCTTAAATTTATGTGCCCGGGGCAACCGTCCCCTTCACATGCCACTGTTAAAAAAAACTTTTCTTCATTTATACAGAGAATGCAAAAAGAACAAACAAATAATCACAAAGAATTATTCTGAAAAGATGCGTAGAATATATTTATAATATTTATATGGAAAAATATTTTCCTATGCTCCCCCCCCCCCCCATCTTTAAAATTTTTAACAAATTTCCTCTTTCAAAAAAATTCTGTTTACAACATTGACTTTCTACTTTACACAAATAAACAAATAAGTGAATAAGCAAAATAAACGGCAGATAAATATCTTGTTTTTCTTTGCTTTTTTTTTCTTTCTATAGCAGCCGTATTTTAGGAGTATCTTAATTTTCAAATAAATTGTTATATTTAAATAAGAATTTGTAACACAGGCTAATTCACTATTATTACAACTTCCTGAAAATATGAAAGAAATTTATCAATTAGCAATGGAGATAAATTCTTTTTAATAAAAGAAAGAAACCATGTCAATGGGTTGCTATTGTCGTTACACTTTCTATAGTTTCAGAACAAACTTGGGGGCAAACGGTGGTTAATTAAGAAATCTGTTGAACTGAAACATAATAAAAGTTCAGAAAGAAAAAAAAACAGTTGAACTTTCACGTACTTTTGACAAAAAAATGTTCAAATTATTGCTAGTTTTTTTTTTTTTTTTTTTTTTTTTTTCAGAGTTTTGAAGAAATTGGCATTTTTTTCTGTATTTTTCTATCTATTGACGAAATTAGCACTTTTCCATGATATTTTGAAGAAATTCATGATCTTTCGACAAAATTCGCGTACTTTTTGTGATCTTTTGATAAATTTGTGTATTCGACACAACTATTTCACTTTCATTTGACAAAACCCATGCATTTTCCTGCGATTTTTCAACAAAATTCACATATTTTCCCTGATCTTTTACAAACTGTGCATATTTTCTGCAATCCTACAACAAATCTTGCGTATTTTCCACGATCTTCAGATAAATCTTGCATATTTTCCACAATCTTTCGGCAAAATGCGTGCATTTTCGCACGATCTTTCCACAAAATTAAAATATTTTTCATGATTTATTAACAAATTTCGTGAATTCTTCACAATCTTTCAACAAACTTTATGTATTTTCTGCATTTTTCTGACAAATTACACATATTTTCTAAAATATTTCAACAAATTTTGTATATTTTTCACGATGTTTCGACAATTCTCGCATTTTCACATGGTCTTTCGTCAAATTTCTTGCATTTTCTACGATCTTTTGGCAAATTTTGTGAGGAACAGCATTTCATTTTCCAAAAGGTGTTCTAATATTTCTTAGAATCTGAAGTAGTATTGAAAAAAAGTTTTATCCTTATTTTGAATTATTTTTTGTAATTTGTATTTTTGGCTTTATTTACACCAAGTCTAACATGGCAATTCGTAAAATAGATTTCTTTCCAGCATGTAAAATTTTGCTCCAGGCATATACTGCATCTTGTTTATTTATCATTTTGGTTCAGGACCTAAAAAATGGAAAATTCTGAAAGCCAGAACAAGCGAGTAATTCTTTGATCTGTCTGATTTAAAAAATGCTATTTCATATACTCTTGAATAATTCTCAAAATTAATTGTAGGGGCTTGTCCAGACTTTTCTTACACAGGGTTCATACTCATTTTCCAAGAAAAAATCCCCTGAGAATCCCCTGATGTATTTTCCGGGATATACAATTTTTCCATATCAACAATTAACGACATTTTGATATTACATATGATAATAAAGCACGAGAACACTAACAATCGTCCCCAATTTCCCAGAAGAGACTCATTTTGGCAGGTTTTCCCAGGTTTGGGAAATTTTTTGTATTATCCCCTGAGATTTCCCTGATTTTTACAACCTAAAATTCATCCCCTGATTTTCCCAGGTTTCCCATATTCCCCTGATGAGTATGAACCCTGTTACAGGGTCCTGTTTTTGTGAAATTGTGAATTTTTGTCTTACATTTGTGAAAATTCTAGTCAGGATTTTGTGAATTTTAAATTATCGTTGTCTTCAGGTTCTATTTTTCATATATAAAAAGCTATGTAATATGTTCTTTGGTGAGTTCAACTGCTGATTTACAAGCCAGATTTTATTATTAAATGATTAAATTTGTGAAAAGTTCAATTTGAAGGTGAAAAAATTCTGTGAAAGGTCTATTTAAGAGAAATAATTTTTTTGTGAAGGGTCCTGTTTTGGAATAAAATATTTTGTGAAAGGTCCTGTTTGGGGATTAAAAATTTTGTGAAGGGTCCTGTTTTAAGATAATTATTTTGTGAAGGGTCCTTTAAAGGATCTAAAATGCTCCTAAGCATATCCCTGAACGGGTTATTTTAGTGCAAATGATATTCTGTAATTTTGGAGGCAGTTATAAATAGTACATACAAAGTAATTTAAATTTTTTAACATTAGATTCAAAACTTTTAGCCATAATTTAACTGAAAATTTTCACATGTTCTATATTTTATTTTTCAGTTGTTTTTCAATTATCATACAAGTTTTTAAATAACACCAGGGGATCCAATATGGGCTTCAGAACATAGGTGTAATTAAGTTTTTGATATTTAATATATTGTTTTAGAATCATGGGTGCAAGTTTGAAATTTTGCCAGGACTGAAAATATTTTGAATTACTCTCCCCCCCCCCCCCAACCCAGTGAACAAATATACACATGCATGATTCACGTTTTTTTCATGACCGTTTGATGAAATTCGCTTTTTCCCACGATCTTTTGACAAAAATTCGTGACTTTTTCGCAATCCTTTGACAAAAATTCGCTACTTTTTCGCGATCCTTTAACCAGGGATGCCACTCAGAAAATAGCAAAAAAGAGGAAATTATGCGTAAAGTAAAATTTACGACATTTTTCACAACTTTATGTGTGAATTTTGAAAATATTGTTTATAATAAACTAAATAAAAAATTACAGCTTTTCTTTTGTTGTAAACTTTTAATTTATAAGAGTACGTTAAAATGATTTTTCTTTAGTTCACAGTATTTTACATCAATTAAGGTAACCCAGCAATAGGTTCAGTGAAGAATTTTATGTATCGCATCATTTTAAACCGTTTCAAGTAACCCAGCAATAAATTCAATGATTATTCCGCGAGTGAATAGCAAAATTTTGCAGTTTTTTTTTTTAATTTGACGAAAATAACTGTTTTATTTCATGATCGTTTGGCGAAAATCGCCGTTTTATTTAGCGATCGTTTGACGAAAATCGCCGTTTCACATCATGATCGTTTGACAAAAATCGTCGTTTCAGAAAAATCACCGCTTCGTTTCGCGATCGTTTGACGAAAATCGTCGTTTAATATCGCGATCGTTTGACGAAAATCGCCGTTTTACATTGCGATTGTTTGACGAAAATCGCCGTTTAATATCGCGATCGTTTGACGAAAATCGTCGTTTTACATTGCGATCGTTTGACGAAAATCGCCGTTTTATTTAGCGAACGTTTGACGAAAATAGACGTTTCACATCATGATCGTTTGACAAAAATCATCGTTTCACATCGCGATCCTTTGACAAAAATCGCCGTTTCACAAAAATCACTGTTTCGTTTCGCGATCGTTTGACGAAAATCGCCGTTTTATATCGCGATCGTTTGACGAAAATGACCATTTTATTTAGCGATCGTTAGACAAAAATCGCCGTTTCACATTGCGATCGTTTCAAGAAAACCACCGTTTCGTTTCGCGATCGTTTGATGAAAATTGCTGCTTTATATCGCGACCGTTTGATGGAAATTGCTGCTTTATATCGCGACCGTTTGATGAAAATTGCTGCTTTATATCGCGACTGTTTGATGAAAATAGCCGTTTTTTTTTTTATCTTTTAACGAAAATCGATGTTATATTTCGCGATCGCTTGACGAAAAAGGCTGTTGTATTTCGCGATCGTTTGATGGAAAAGGCTGTTTTATTTCGCGATCGTTCGACGAAAATCGTTATTTTATCTCGTGATCGCTTAACGAAAATCGCGAATTCTTAAAAATTAAAAAAAGCGGAAATCCGCCAAAAGGCGGAAAAGTGGCATCCCTGTTTAACAAAAATTCACGACTTTTTTGCGATCTTTTGAAGGAAATTCCCGATTTTTTCGCTATTCCTTGACAAAAAAATTGTGTTTTTCTGCAATTCTGAAAAAATAGTGTTTTTCTTGGTATCATTTGACGAAAATCGCATCTTTTTCGTGATTCTTTGAAAGAGACTGCGTCATTTTCATGATCCTTCGACAGAAATCGCAGGTTTCTTTTTGCTATTCTTTGACAAAAAACGCGTCTTTTTTGCGATCTTTTGTCAGAAAAAGTGCTTTTTTTTCGCGATCTTTTGACAAAAATCACGTATTATTTAGTAATCTTTTGAAAAAAAAAATCGTGTCTTTTTTACGATCTTTTCGACGAAAAACAGATTTTCCTCGATATTTTGACAAAAATTGTAGTCTCTCTGCAATTTTGACAGAAATAGCGTTTTTTCCACGATCATTTGAGGAAAATCGCGTCTTTTCTGCGATTCCTCGACAGATTCTTTGATGGAAATAAAGTTTTTCTTGAGATCCATCGACAGTAATCCCGTTTATTCCGCAATTTTTTTTTACAAAAAACGCGTCCTTTTGCGATCTTTTGAATGAAATAGCGCTTTTATCTGTGATCTTTTGATGGAAATAACGTCCTTTTCCGCGATCATTTAACAAAAATCACGTTTTATTTATAAAATTTTGACGAAAAATAGTCTTTTTTAGCGATCTTTTGGCAAAAAACGCGTCATTTTCGCGATCGTTTTTCATCATCGGAGATTTTTCCCGTCTCGCTTCCGTCCTCGGGAATTTTTAAAAGACGGAAAACTTGCACCCATGTTTAGAATGCCCACCAATTACAACCGAAAGGCATTTTTATATGGAACATATGAATTATGTATTTAAATAAAGTTTTAAAAAATTACATCTTCAAAAGCACTTGTTTTACTCTTGCTTATATATTATCCATCAATATATGAATTTTAAAATGAAATATTTCAATCATTTTTCATTTTATGATTGACTGGGGGAGGGAGGAAAATTAAAAGTTTTGTCCCTCCACTATATAGTGCTGCTGTACATTTTTTCTGTATTTGATCAGTTCTATAGATCCAATCTTCACATAAATTGGACATTGGTTTCTGTTGTCTCCCATCATCATCATGCCAAGGGAAGGTGCAATTTTCTGTACTGGCTTCTATATAGACCAGGAAGTGGCAACACATACAATCCCTTCATTGAGTTCATGGCTGAAATTCTATTAAACTAAATCTTGAATCACATATAAAAATGTAATTAGTCTGCCAAGTCGCACCTTGGTGGAAAACCCAATTTTAGCAATTGACTCGTAGATTTATCATTTTTTTTCCCCCCTGTACCCAAAGATATAAAAAAATGGAGAACTGGGAACAGGAAAACAGAATGATAAACCTACGAGTCAACTACTAAGATCAGGTTTTCAGGTAATTTCCACCAAGGCCCCAAAGCAGAATATACTTAAAAGTATGGCATATGTTGCAAAACAATGGACTTCGACAGAATATTTCCAATTCTCATTTTCAAAAAAATTCATCTATTGTTTGCAAAATAAACTTGTACATTTCGTCAGTCAATCATGGAGAACAAATTGTGAAAACTTTCAGTCTGTTCTAGAAAAACATACAAAATTCCATGAACAGACACAGAAAAATAAAATCCATAATTTTCACTAATCAGCAGGCTTTCAAGTGCTATGCATATCTGCACCAAAATAACATTGTTTCTATTATTTGCACGAAACGTACTAAGTGTCAAAATGAATGTGTAGCACAATTTAGTTGGCCGTAGCAAAGAAAAATTCCATATTTAACTTTTTCCAGCTTGATAATTTTGTCAAAAAAAAAAAACCTGCAGACAAAAAATTGTGAAAAACACATTTTGTTCATCAAATGATCGCTAAAAGAAATTTTTATTTTACCAAAAACAAAAACAAACAAAAAGTTGTCAAAAGTCAGAAAAAAAAAAAATTCATTAAACTATCATGAAAAAAAACCCACAAATTTCGTCAAGATACTGTGAAAAACAGCAATATCCATCTAAAAATTGCAAAAAACAAATTCCATCAAAAGATTTTTGAAAAAACAAGAATTGTGTTAAAGGAATGCTAACATTCTAAAAAATAAACACAGTCAAAAAATTGAAAATAAACGTAAATTTCTCAAAAAATTATCAAAAAGTTGTGAAAATACTTATTTTTTCAAAAGATCATGAAAAACAAGCAAATTTTGCTCATATGTTGCGAAAGACATGTGAATTTGATCTAAAGATTTCAAACATGAGAATTTCATCAAAGGATCACGAAAAGCACACTTTTTTTTAAATCAAAAGATCGTGAAAAAAATGCCATGTTCGTCAAAAGATATAAAAAACACGAACTTTGCCAAAAATAGAATAAGTTCAAACGATCGAAAAAATAAAAAATTAAATTTGTCAAAATCTCGAAAATACTACAAATGTCTTCAAAATACTGCAAAAACACAGCAAATTCTTGATTAGCTGAAGTTCATTGCAGAACACTACAAAGTATTCTGCTTTGGGTCATCAAGATATGACTTGGCAGACAAATTACTTTTTAATATGTAAATTGAGTTTTAACCTCAGCAGCAGAACTATCTTCAAGTGTCTGTAACATTAATGTTTTATTCAAAAGTCTGCAATATGCAAAATATCATATAAATCTATTTTTGAAGCTGTCTTGCTAATTATTTATGGCATCATACGTATCTATCTTTATACAGGCATGAGATTGCAAAATGTTAAAGAGAAAAAGTGTGTGAACTGGAAAATGAGAAATTAATTTAACACTAAAACAGCTGGGTATTTTACTAAAGTTTTATAAAAAGTGTTTTTCACCAGAATTTTAATTTTAAACTATTTAACTTATTTAACATGTCTTATGAAGAAAATTCTGGTTTGAATTGACTATTACCATTCTGGCATGGGTCATTTTGACCCCTTATGGCAGTTCTAGTGTTAAAATGTGTGCATTAAAGACAATTAAGAAAGTTATTTTATTTGCAATAAAATTGACAATATTTTTGTTTAAATCCTGTTTTTGTTTTTTGTTTTTTTTTTGGGGGGGGGAGGGGGGAGGCTGGAGCTCAGAGTGAATCAATTTATCCAAATACTACTATAAATAATTCTGAAATGAAAGTTTCTATTTTAAGTTTGTACTTCTGATGCAATGTTCTATATAGCAATCTTAGCTAGTTGTCAAATTCTAATTTTAACATGTTTTCACTTAAAAGATAATTTAAAAAACATGGCAATTTAATATTCAATTTGCCACTCAACTGCAAAAAAGTTGTTGAAAACATTAATTTTGCATCAAATTTTCCACGAATCTTTGACGAAATTGGCATTTTTTCTGAAATCTTTTGACAGAATTGGTGTTTTTTTCCATGATTCTTTCACGAAATTTCAATCTTATAACAAAAATCTTTTTCTCACGATCTTTTGACAAAAATTGCGTTTTAATTTTCTCACAAAAATCACTTTTTTTTTCATGACCCTTCTACAAAAATCACTTTTTTTTGACAAAAGTTGTGGGGTTTTTTTTGGAGATTTTATGAGGAAAATTGCAATTTTTTTTGTGATCTTTTGACAAAAACGTTTTTCTGAGTTCTTTGGACCAAAATCATGTTTTTATGAGATCTTTTGACGAAAATCATGGTTTATTTCCCGATCTTTTGACAAAAACAACAGGTTTTTTAAAGATCTTTTGATGAAAATCAGTTTATTCACAATCTTTTGATGAAAATCATGGTTTATTCGCAATATTGACTAAAATTGCAGTTTATTAGGAATCTTTTGACAAAAATGTTTTTCTCTAGCTACTTTACCAAAATTCTTATTTTTCTCACGATCTTTTGACAATAAACGTATTTTTCTCACAATCTTTCAATGAAAAATGCCTTTTTCTCACAATCTTTTGACTACAATTGCTTTCTTTTTGTGATTTTTTGCCGAAAATCGCTTTGTTATCGCAATCCTGTGAAGAAAATAAGAGATTTTTTTTCATGATCTTTATAATATTGTTGTAATATTTTAAAATGTGTGTGTTAAAGGCAATTAAGAACGTTATTTTATTCGCAATAAAATTCATAATATTCTTGTTTTAATCCTGCTTTTTTTGTTTGGGAGGAGGTGGGCTGGTCCTCAGACAGAGTGAATCAATTTATCCAAATACTACTGTAATTCTGAAATGAAAGTTTCCATTTTAAGTTTGTGACAATAAATGTGCTTTTCTCACATCTTTCGACAAAAAACACCTTTTTCTCACAATCTTTCAATGATATTTGCTTTCTTCTTGAGATTTTTTGCTGAAAATCGCTTTCTTCTTGTGTTCTTTTGGCAAAAATTGTTTTCTTCTCGCGTTCTTTTGACAAAAATTGCACTTTTAGTGATCTTTTGATGAAAATCTTATTTTTTTCATGTGATCATTTGACGATATAAAAGAAATATAAGAAAAGCAGAAAATGACAAAAAACATAAAATATCATGGTTTTTAATCTGCAATTGCCCTAAAATGTCAGCGATGCCGGTTTGCACATTCTGCTTCTGGGACTAATTCTAGAATCTCAGCTGTGAACTGTGATTATTTGTGCTGTCACTGCCCTGTCTAGCATTGCTTTCAGCTCTATTTTTGATGGATCAAGCTTCATTTGAGCATTTTGTCCCCAGCCCTTCTTAAAACTTAAACATCTCCAATGTTTCAAGAGGTGATGCTAATCAGTCAAAGCGAAACTAGTCATGTTTTTATGACGATTTTTATCAAATCAGATCAGATAACAATGCAAATAACAACTGACTGGAGACACCAATAAAATTAATGCTATCAATACAGGGATGCCACTCAGAAATTAACAATAAAGAAGAAATTATGGGTAAAGTAAAATTTACGACATTTTTCACAACATTTATGCATGAATTTTGTAAATTTCATTGTTTATAATAAACTAAATAAATAATTAAATTTATAACAAACTATTTTTTTGAAAAGAAAAACCTTTTTTTTTTCTTTCTTGTAAACCTTTAACATAAGTCTTTTTAAATGTGCATTTGCCAAAAAGTATGAAATATGCTGTTAATTTATTGCACATGAATACTTATAAGAGTAAATAAAAATGATTTTTTCTTTAGTTCACAATATTTTACATCAATCAAGGTAACACAGCAACAGTTTTAGTGAGCAATTTTTTGTATTGCATCATTTTAAATTAATTTAGGTGACCGGGCAATAGATTTGATTATTCCACAAGTAAATAGCAAAAAAATTGCATCCCCCCCCCCCCTTGCAATCATATGACGAAAATCACCATTTTACATAGCAATTGTTTGACGAAAATTGCCGATTTACATCACAATCGTCTGGCAAAAATCGCGGTTTTATATCATGATCAATTGACAAAAATCACCACTTTACATTGCAATCATTAGACAAAATTCGCCTTTTTACATCGCGATCTTTTGACAAAAACCGGCGCTTTATATCATGGTCGTTTGATAAAAATCACCGCTTTACATCGCAATCGTTAGATGGAAATCGCCATTTTACTTCGAGATTGTTTGACAAAAATTGCCATTTTATACCGGGATTGTTTGACGGAAAACACTCTTTCACTTTGCGATTATTTGGCAAAATCGCTTTTTTATTTCACAACCGTTTGATGAAAATCACTGCTTTATTTCGCAGTCATTTGAAGAAAATAGCTGTCCTTACTTTGCAGTTGTTAAACGAAAATTGTTGTTTCGTTTCAGGATTGTTGGACGAAAATTGTAATTTTTTTTTTTTTTTTTGTGATCGTTTAACAAAAATTGCAGATTCTTAAAAATTTTTTTAAAAAAAAGCAGAAATCTGCCATTTGGTGGAAAAGTGTCATCCCTGTAATAAAAATGAGTGTTCCATAGTATCGATAAAACAAACAGTTATTGCTCATTTTTAATTATAGGAGTCCTAGCATTTTCCATGATAAAAGAGTTTGTCTGGAACTGTTGGTGTGCCAAATAAACTTTGCTTTGGGATGCTAGAGCTACAAATTAACATAGTAAATTCTGCTACTGCAATTTACACCCCTAACTAACATGCACACAATATAAATAAATATGATCATAATTGAAAATAAATCAAAGTAATTGAATAGTGCTTTCCTTTTTTTGATGAAGGTAAAATATCTTTTGGAGAATGCTCAAAACTGAATTTTTAACTTAATTTTAAATAATTTTTATAGTCTTGCCTGTCAATGTTTTTATGTTTAAAAATATTGAGTATGTGACCATTTTATAACACTAAGAGCTATAATAAAATTATGTATAAATTTTATTAAGGCCTTTTTTTATGTGTGTGTATATATTTTAATGCTTTATATAGTTTGTTTTAACTAAGTTTAATCAATTTATATACATATATTTTTTTCAATAAAGACTAGTAAAATAGGAGTTTCAAATAAATGAGACCATAAATTCCTTACCTGCAACATTTGGCAAATGAGATCCAGCATTCCTGTTTCCTCGGCAATAATATAAAACAGCTTGCTTGAATTTTTCACATCTCTCATCATTATGTGACCCAAATACTTGCCAGGCAACTTCATCCAAATCATCAACACTGTTTAAATTTCTAACATAATCTACAATTGCCTTTATCAATGTATTCGGTGCTACCTGTAAAATCACATGCAAGCATTAGTATTATGCCTATCATCTGGTGAATTATCTTGTTTTCTAGCCTACTGGGTCAATACCTAATTGATACAAAGCCTTCAGACAAATTTGTAATGTCACTGTTCAACAATCCCCTGCTCCAATCACTTGAAGATGAAACTTAGTGCTTGTCATTTAAAAAATAATGGTTAATTATCATATGAATTTTCCTACTACTTAATCTTTAATGACAATTAAGTTAAACATTTATTTTTCATTTTCTTCCTAATATGTAAACAATTTATTGTTTCCTTTTTTTTAATTATATATAACAATGTGCTTAAATATTTCTCAAATCTGATGAATTAAAATTTTAACAAATACATTTAGTAAATGAAAGTTTAAATATTTTGAGAAAGATTTTTATCTACATGAGTTAATTTACATTAATTGATGTTTAAAGAGAAAAAGAATAAAGCATCATGACAATAAGAAATAATTAAAAAAGAGTAATTAAGCCAGTTTGCAAATTTATTAACTTATCTATTCTAGACAAGATGTATCTTACAAAAAATCCATTTCAAAAATAATCTAACATGTTTTCATTTGAAAAATTGTTTAAAGCTAAATTTATTTAATATTCTTGTCAGGTTCCTAGAAAAACCTCTGCTCTGAATTAGAAAGGAATGGCATTTCCTTATCTGAATATTTTATGTATTGTGGGTTGTGTATCCGTGAAGCTCGAAATGCCTTTCTTTCTTTTCTATAATAACGAATGACAGATGTTGACACAGGTGTGCAGATGACGCACTCGTTGATGAATGAAAGTGATGGCCGCGGGGCGTGCCTCAGCTGTCATCTAGCTATTGGAGTGATGTGTAAACAGGAGATGTCATGACTCAAGGTTGGAGTGCGGAATTGAACCAATGGAGGAACTCTAAGAGGCCCTGCTGGGAGAAGGAAGATCTCTGACAAGGTCAACTCTGGACTGAGAGGTTGGAGACAGTTCTCGCTTGGCGTTGAGACCGATAGGTCGCTCAGGATTTGTGGTCCTGTTGGATAGTGTATATTTTGAGTGTGGGACAAGGCATCCCGGTGGATAGTGTTATAGGCCGAGAAGTGAGGCCTAGTACCCTTGTGTATTGAGATTCTGCAGTAATCTCTGATAAAGCGTATCTAACGTGCGTTGAGTGTGAGGAAGAAAGTGTAAGTTGAACGGTACACAACCAACGTTTATTGTAGTTAATTTAATGTTGAACCGGATCATCTATATCCGAGTTGTAATTGTAGATAGTTGTAAATATTGTTTCTTGTGTACATATCTATATCTTAAATAAACTGTTAGTTCAGTTCATTAACAGCATCAGTGTTATTTTACCCAATCCTCACAGCAGGTGACCGATATCACCCATTAATATCGGTGGTGGCAGCTAAAACTACCTAGGACATTCTTCAAAGTTTTGTGGACTGAGAGGAGCGCCCGACAAATTGTTGGCAGCGTCGGGATAGAATCGCCTGAAACCAGTGACCAGCGAGCCGTGTTGCAGTCTGTTAATGCCAGAGTATCCAGTGGAATTCTTGTGTGGTCGTGCCATATCGTCGAGTATGTGCTAAAGCATCGTGCCGTATCGTCGATTGTATGCTAAAGTGTCGTGCCGTATCGTCGAATGTGTGTAAAGTGTCGTGCCGTATCGTCGAATGTGTGTAAAGTGTCGTGCCGTAGCGTCGAATGTGTGTAAAGTGTCGTGCCGTAGCGTCGAATGTGTGTAAAGTGTTGTGCCGTATCGTCGAGTATGTGCTAAAGTATCGTGCCGGATCGTCGAGTGTGTGATAAAGTATCGTGCCATATCGTCTAGTGTGGACTAAAGTGTTGTGCGTATCTTTATTAGAAAGAACTAAACTGAACTGTGTTGTGCCTGATTACCGCTACATCGTGGAGCTATCTGTGAATAGAAGAGTACCCCACCAAATAAAGTATAAGGTAAGGTGTTTTGATCATTCATTTCTTCTGACATCTCGAACCAAATTGTATTGTTGTATAATTAATAGTAATTTAAGTAAATTGTCTATGTAATTTATGTGCAATGAAATAATTGTGTTCAGATAGGTGTAAAGAATTAGTAACCATATTGCTATTGTTTTAAAGAAAGGTCATAATAATTTGAGATGATAATGGTATGCTATTTATAATGATATTAGTGAACTAAATTAATGCATTAAATCTAAATTATTGTTAAAGTAATTGTTAAATGAAGCAATACTGTTTAAATTTTAAGAGTTACATTATCAAAATTCTAAGCAAATGAAGATTTTAATTGGCCAATACTAGTGAGGAAAAAAAAAAGGCTCAAAAGAGAGCCATAGCGGAAAAAAAAGGCTCAAAAGAGAGCCATAGCGAAAAAAAAAAAAGGCCCAAAAGAGAGCCATAGAAAAAAAAAAGGGCTCAAAAGAGAGCCATAGTGAGTAAAAATAAAAGTAAAGATTTTCAGTATATTTGTTTTAAGTGTAAGAACCAGTATTGAGTTCGGAAATATTTTAGTTAGGATAATTGTAGAAATTTATATATGCATGTTGTACAATTTTTCTTTATGTGAATTTTTTGATTGACATCAATACTTCTATTCAATTTCAACGTATCAGTGTTATTATATAAATTGTATGTTGTTATCTAAGTGTATATATTGGAATCTATATTGCATAGCAGTCAAATCGAATTATTGTTTTACTTTTTTGTTTTATTGGAAGTAAATTGTGTGATATCAATGGTTGAGAAAAATTAGAGTATTCAGTAGGTTAATTAGAAATGAAATGCATGGATTATCTGAAGGGTATTAATTAGTTTAATAAGTGGAGAAATATCTGTACTAAGTTAGAAATTTCGGAAATATTAATTTGGTAGGTTTAACTATTCTTGTGGGGTGGTAATAACAATCGGTGAAGGTATGGCTTTCTAATTAAAACTAAAAAAGGTTGATCTTCAGGGGATAGCCGAAGAATTGGGTGTTGAATTCACGGAAGATGATACCAGAATTCAGCTTAAGAAAAAGATAATGGACAGTGATGAGTATGACGAGGGGGTTATTAAGGAATTATCAGACACTATTGTTGCAGAACGATTAGAACGCGAAAAATTAGAACGCGAAAAGTTAGAAAAACAGGAAAAATTAGAACGCGAAAAGTTAGAACTCGAAAAGTTAGAAAAACAGGAAAAGTTAGAAATGGAGAAATTGAGGATGGGACATGAATTAGAAATGGAAAGGCTCAGAGTTCAAGGTTCAGTAAATAACTCTAATGGATCTAGGGAATCTAGTAATGAAAGTAACATCGAAAAATTGATCAAAAGTGTTAAAACTATCTATCAAAGTACCAGAAGGGACTGAGGGATGGAATTTATTTTTCAACAGTTTAGAAAGGGCATTCCAAACTAAAGATGTACCGGAAAACCAGCAGGCCGAAATTCTACTAAATATGTTAGGAGATAAGGCGGATAATTTGTTAATTTATACCACTAAGGAACAAATGGAGAATTATGAGGAATTAAAGGAGTTAGTCCTAAAGGAACATGAGCCAACCCCGAAGGCATGTTTAGAAAATTTCCGGAAAGCTAGGAGAAATCCGAACGAAACCCATGTATTATTTGTATCGCGTTTAATAGCTACGTGGGAAAATTATTGTAAAATTAGAGGTGCGGACACTTATGAAAAGGTCAACCAGTTAATAGTTACTGATAAGCTAATGAGTAAGCTAGATGAGGATACTGCAGCATATATTAGTTTAACTCACCAGGGTAAATGGTTAGAAGCTCCTAAAATTGCTAAAGAGTGTGATAATTATTTTGATGCTAAACATAAGTCTTATACGGTTACGCATAAAAGCTTTAAAGGTAAAGATAAGTACGTAAACAATAAAAAAATGAGACCGAGGGAGGATAATAAATTTAGTGGTAGTTGGAGGCAAAATGGTAGTAATGAGTGTAATTCTTTTCCGGATAGGAAAACAGAGTTTAAGAAGACGAATGATGCTTCAGGGCCTAAATGTTTTAAGTGTGGTTTGAGAAGTCATTACCAACGTTTTTGTAATAAAGTGGGTAAGGAGGGAACTAATAATGGCAATAAAGGGCGAAACCAGAAAGCAGGTGTTCATAAGATTATGGTGAAAGAAAATCAAGAGTTACCTAATGGGGCTATTGTGGCTAGAATATCGGCAAAGGCTGAGCAGAAAACTAATGTTATTGGTGAGAAATTAAATAAACTTGAGAAAATTGAAGTTAGTGTTAATGGGCAAAAAGCAAAGGGATTGGTTGATTCTGGATGTGAGATTAGTGTTGTTCATAAAGATTTAGTACCGGAAGAGAAATTAAAGGGAGCGGGTAGTATTTATTTACAAGGGTTATTTGGTGAAGCTGTTAAATCACCGTTAGTTAAACTACCGCTAGCTATTCCGCAATTCGGGCAAACTAATATTATTCATCAGGAAGTACTTTGCGCAGTAACTGATAATATTAATGAGCAAGTAATTTTACATCCCGAGGTGATTAATGAGTTGTCAGGTGTCAATCTTGAGGAGCCATTGATAGAGTCCGAAGAATTAAAAAGTTCCGAAATTATTATTGATAACTCGAATGAAAAGGAAGATGTAAGTAACGATAGCTGTAATGTTTACGTAATAGACGCGAGATCGCAAAATGTACAAAGTCAGGATCCAGAAAAAACTGAAACGGAGGAAAATAATGAATCTATTGTTAGTAACTCAGATATGTTTAAGAAATCCCAGTTGGAATGTAAAGAATTAGAGAAAGCTTGGGAATTAGCTAAAAAGGAAAAAGGGGATTATTATATTGTAAACGGATTATTGTATCATAAAGAGAAATTGTTAGGCGAAACTATAGCGCAATTAGTAGTACCCAAGGTAAGAAATCTTAAAATTAGCGCATTCATTGGTATTTGGAGGGCATCATGCAGCCAAGAAAACATTGCAGAGAATAAGGTATTCTTTTTATTGGGAGGGAATGGCAAAAGAAGCTAAGCAGTTTTGTGAATCATGTTTAGAGTGCCAATTGACTAGAGGGGTTAAAGTAAATGATAGAGCTCCTATTTCCCCAGTGTCGCGGCCGGAACTTCCATTTCAGGTTGTTAATGTTGATTTAATTGGGCCTATTGATCCTAAAAGTTCACAAGGGCATCGGTATATACTGACTTTAATTGATCAGCATACCAGATGGGCGGATGCGATCCCTCTAAAAAGTTTAACTGCTAAAACCGCGTGTGAGGCGTTACTTCAAATATTTATGAGAACAGGAATTCCTAATGTAATTGCCTGCGACAATGGAACCAATTTTACTGCCGACTTAACGAAAGAATTTGAGAAAAGGTTAGGTGCTAGTCCAAGATTTTCGACTCCACAGTATCCACAGTCCAACGGACTTGTGGAACGGTTTAATCAGACTCTTAAACGTATGCTACATCATACGATTAGGGAAGAAGGAAAAAAATGGCATGAACAAATACCATTTATATTATGGGCGTATAGGGAAGTCCCAAATTCTACGACGGGAATCGCACCTTTCCAGTTATTATATGGTAGAGCGCCGGAGGGTCCGTTATCGATTCTTAAGTCGTCATGGGCAGGAGAAAACAAGGGAGCGCAGTTAGATACTACGCCGATTCATGAGTACTTGGATAAACTTAAGAACCGCTTAGAAAGAGCCGCAAATGAGGCAAAATTGTCGTCTGAGGTTCAACAAAATAGAATGGCGTATCATTATAATTTGAGGTCAAAAGAAAAAACGTTTGAGGTAGGCGATAAAGTTATACTGTTAATCCCCGATTCGACTAATAAGTTATATTCTAGGTGGCAAGGGCCGGCAACTATTGTAGAAAAACGAAACCAGCATTCGTTTATTGTTGAGTTAGCCGACGGGAGTAGGAAGCATGTGCACCAAAATAAGATAAGAGAATTTATCGCTAAATGTAATATAGTTAATATTGTTTTCGAAGGTGATGAGGAATTTGGAGAAGTTGGGGAAATTCCTATTTTGAACCGGGATCAAGAGATAGAACGGGATATTGAGAGGTTTGAAATAAAAGGGCTATCTAATAGTCAAGTCAAAGATTTAAAGTCCATTTTGAGGGAAAATAAAGAAGTGTTTATGGGTCCTGTACGACCAGCGGAAGTAGGGGAACATCGTATTGATCTGAAACCCGGTGTAGAAAGGAAAAAACCAAAGTTATATAGCGTGCCGGTAGCTTATAAAGAGGAAGTGGATAGGCAGATTCAGGAGTTGTTAGAATTAAATCTAATCGAACCGTCGAATGCTGAAATTAGCCATCCAATTGTTTGCGTTGCGAAAAAAGATGCAACTGTCAGAATGTGTATTGATTACAGAGCTTTAAATTCTGTAACGCAGGTTCCCACCTTCCCGATGAAAGATTCCCAAGAAATTATGTATACCGCAGGGGCGGCTAAATATTTATCTTCAATAGATTTATTGAGGGGTTATTGGCAAATTAAAATGGCTGAGGATTGTAAACCTCTGACAGCTTTTACGACGCATAACGGAACTTATCAGTGGCGTACAATGCCTTTTGGATTATCAGGGGCTGCTGCTACGTTTCAAAAAGACATGAATGAGGTTCTCCAAGGTCATCGGAGGTATGCAGAAGCATATATTGATGATGTCATCATTTTCTCCGATACCTGGGAAGAGCATTGTGAGCATGTCAGGGCTGTCATTGAAGAGTTGAAAAATAGAAATTTTACGATTAGACTAGACAAATGTAAATTTGGAGAGAAATTGACTAAGTTTTTAGGTCATGTTATTGGGGGTGGAACTCATGCACCTGATGAGGAGAAAATCGGAGCAATAAGGGACTTAAAGAGACCAAAGACTAAAAAGGAAGTTAGATCAGTTTTGGGATTAATGGGATTCTACCGATCTTATATTCCAAATTATGCTGAGATAGCTATACCTTTAACCGAATTAACCAAAGGAAATGTCAAAAATACTGTACCATGGGATGAAAGGGCAGAAAAAGCATTTAATACTCTTAAAGATGAGTTGTGTAAAGTGACGAGTTTGGCTACACCTATCGTAGGCCGGGAATATCAGCTTCACGCCGATGCTTCCGACCTTGCAGTAGGATGTTGTCTTACTCAAAAATATGAAAAAGGTCAGTTTAAACCTATAGCTTTTGCCAGTCAGAAATTGTCAGGGGCTCAGCGTGCTTGGCCGAGTATAGAGAAAGAGGCTTGGAGTGTTCTCTTCGGGTTGCGGAAGTTTGAAAAGTGGACTTATGGATCTCAAATTGAGGTCATTACCGATCATAATCCATTAAAATTTCTCACGGAAACAACCCCAAGGTCGCCCAAACTCACTAGGTGGGCTCTAGCCTTGCAACGCTGGAACCTGAGCATTTCTCATCGTCCCAGAGTTCAACATTTGAATGCTGATGCAATTTCGAGGCTACAGAGAAAGAGCTGGGAAGAACAACCAGTTACTAGCCCATCAGTATCAATGTCAAAATAGTAGACAACTTTAAAGGATGTCATCACATGTCTAATTTTTTTTTGTGTGTGTGTAAATATCTTTTTTTAAGTTTTGTGTTTATAATAGTAAATTAGCATGTGTATTGTTTATGCAATAGTAGTATTAGTATAAGGTTCAGTAGAGATGTCAGTAGAGAATGTTCAGACACCTGAAAATGCCTATGTAATATTTAGAATGAAGAAATCTGCAAAGAGACTATTAAACTCTTCCGTAATATTATTATATGTTTGGGGAAAATTAGCCCCTAAGAGGCATATTTTCCGCTAAGGTGGGGGGTGTCAGGTTCCTAGAAAAACCTCTGCTCTGAATTAGAAAGGGATGGCATTTCCTTATCTGAATATTTTATGTATTGTGGGTTGTGTATCCGTGAAGCTCGAAATGCCTTTCTTTCTTTTCTATAATAACGAATGACAGATGTTGAAACAGGTGTGCAGATGACGCACTCGTTGATGAATGAAAGTGATGGCCGCGGGGCGTGCCTCAGCTGTCATCTAGCTATTGGAGTGATGTGTAAACAGGAGATGTCATGACTCAAGGTTGGAGTGCGTAATTGAACCAATGGAGGAACTCTAAGAGGCCCTGCTGGGGGAAGGAAGATCTCTGACAAGGTCAACTCTGGACTGAGAGGTTGGAGACAGTTCTTGCTTGGCGTTGAGACCGATAGGTCGCTCAGGATTTGTGGTCCTGTTGGATAGTGTATATTTTGAGTGTGGGACAAGGCGTCCCGGTGGATAGTATTATAGGCCGAGAAGTGAGGCCTAGTACCCTTGTGTATTGAGATTCTGCAGTAATCTCTGATAAAGTGTATCTAACGTGCGTTGAGTGTGAGGAAGAAAGTGTAAGTTGAACGGTACACAACCAACGTTTATTGTAGTTAATTTAATGTTGAACCGGATCATCTATATCCGAGTTGTAATTGTAGATAGTTGTAAATATTGTTTCTTGTGTACATATCTATATCTTAAATAAACTGTTAGTTCAGTTCATTAACAGCGTCAGTGTTATTTTACCCAATCCTCACAGCAGGTGACCGATATCACCCATTAATATCGGTGGTGGCAGCTAAAACTACCTAGGACATTCTTCAAAGTTTTGTGGACTGAGAGGAGCGTCCGACAATTCTAATATTGTTAAAATAAAATTAATTTGTGAAAAGTAATATTGAAACCTATTACTGAAAATTTCATTATGAAAATAGCTTATATTTTCAACTTTTCTTCATTTATAATTTATGATAAGAAACATGTTCTTATTATGGAGAAAATATTATTATAAAGATTAGTGTTTTATTTTTGCAATTCCTAAATCTTTCTGTGTATTTATTTGCATCCCTTTTCTTCAAATATCTTTACTTGTTTTTGATAATATTGAACATAAGTTATCTTAAAATATCTAAGAGCATATAGTAATACTGTTATGGCTATTACTCTTAATTATGCAGACAAAATCATTTTACCCCTTCCTTCTCATAATCCACATTTTGTTGAGCATATTTTTCTTTCAATCAAACTATACTTAGCACTAAATTATTTGTCAAAAACTGGTTTTTGACACGACAGTGGTAAAAACCGTGTTTTTACCGGTTTATTCCGTCAAAAACCTACCGTTTTCAATTTCCCTCTAATTTATAGTGTGGGTGTAGCATACAATGCATTTCTAAATTGATTTTGCCTTGTTTTTCTTGTTATTATTATTATTCACAACTACATTTGTTAAATTTATTTAAAAAGAAAAACATTTCTTAAATAAGAAAAAATTAAAAATACTGAGTTTAAGAAAAAAACATTTTGCATAATCTCCTTTAATATAGATTCTACTAACTGCCATGGACACTGATATTAAATGATAATACTAGGTTATTATAATTATTAAAAACACTCATTTACATTTTTAATAAAATACATTAAAATCATTTTAGAGATGCAAGAATGCTGTTATATAGTATGACAACAGATGCCAAGCATGGACTGGTCATTGAATAAATTTGAATATTCTTAGATAATATTTTAAAAATGCCTATATTATGCATTTCATAAATGCAATTAAATGGTGATTATTATTTTTACTTCAATAAGCAGAATCTTAATTTTTAAATTAATAAAATTTTAAACTGTAAGACATGATAACAAGTGAAAGCTCTCAGACTTAAAATTTAACAGAACCTAACAATATTTAAGAAAATTTTGAATAAAATAATAATTTATACATTTATGTAAAATAGTTTTTATTTGTTAATTATAACTTATATGAATCTTGCAGACCATTCCAGCTCTTATATTTTTAAATGTAAATTTTTACTGAATAGTCATGAAATATTTTTTAAATGAAAATTTATTAAAGCTATTCTAAAGTAAAACTATTTATGTCCTGTGTACATTTTTTTAAAAATTATTTAGGTGATAGTTAAACATTTAAAAGTGAATTGAAAGAAATAACTTATGGGTTTTAAAATTTCTTCAAAAAGTCTAATTTCTTTTAGATTATGCCAAATAGCTTTAGATTATTTTTTAGAACTTTTAACAGAGTACAATACATACTAGTATTCTAATGCAATTATTTTTTATTTTTCTTAGATGGATAAACACACTTTAAAGTCTTTTTGATGTTAAATATTTCATGTAAAATAACTTAATACTAAAAATAAGATGAAAATTAATAATTATAATGTAAAAACAATTTAAAAAAAAAAATAGGTTTTTGACATTTTTGACAAAGGGGTTTTTGACATGACGGTAAAAACTATGGTAAAATCCGGTAAAAACCATCATGCGTCAAAAACTTGCCAACCCTGTCTTACCTATATAATATTTTTTTCAATTGTATATTATAAATTATACTTACCAATCTTACTAAAATAAAATTTTTGATATCTGTTCTATAACTTAAAAAAAAAGGCCCAAATAAGAATTCACTTAATCTTCCAATCATTAATAAAACTATCAGATATAGGTGAAAACTGGGAAATTTGATTAGTAGCCAGTGGACTCAGTTTCATTAGTGGCCACTTTTTAAAAATTAGTAGCCACTTTTTCAAAATGATTTTTTTTTTTCTTTATTTAGCGGCTAGTGAGTAACAAAGTTACAAATATTTGGTTAAAAATAAAACTGACATTCCACTGAATGGAAAAATATGAATTAGTAATTAATACCGCAGATAAAATTATAAGTGATAAACTATATTTAAATGTATATTAATGCATTGTATAAAACAAACAAGAAAATTGTATTTTTAAATTTAAATAATATTTTTACATCTTTCTTGGATATTTTATTGTAACTTAAAGCTTAGTAGGATCTAATATCATCAAGAATGGCAAGTGGTAATTAATAAGTTTGGCAAGTGTACAGATAAATATAAATATTCTTTGCTTTGGCTGAGATTTCAAAAATCCTGATGTCTTATTAAGTCAATCAGAGATTACCAATGTGTTGGTGACGTGGAAGTCGACTTGGTGGCAGTAAACTCAGATGCTTAATTTACAGTATTACTCGTCTAGTGGTGAGTGCTAATTCTGTCCCATATTTTTAAAGTAATTGGCTATGTTTCAATCTTTCTTGACACCAACATAAACTTTAATCATAAAATAAAAAAATTGTACCAGCCAACTATTACTGCTAGAATTAGTGAGCATATGGCAAGGGTGAAAGATATAAGATACAGCAATGTCCTTAAAATCTCCTTGAATCTAGAGGTAAAAATGGCATAATTTATTTGAAATGCATGTGGAATTAAAATTGATGACTATATTTTGCTAGAAAAAACTAGTTCTTGAAAACATAATCAAAATAAAGAGTTCATGGCAAAAAGCCAAAATATAAAAAATACAACAAAGTTGCTAAATCTGCTTGCACCCGATAGAAAGAAAGAATTAACAAATTCACTAATTAGATATAAATGAAGTAGAGATGTATATATCCATGAAAAAAGCTGTATTTCAAAAAGCAATTTAATAAGATTTTTAAATCGCCAAGTGGCGACTAGGGTGGCGATCGACCACCAAATTTTAATCACCATGTGGCGAGTGGAGACTGTTAATTTACACCTATACAACCAGAACATATTCTAAGCAATGCTATTTGGTTTGGTAACTATCAATTATGAATATTTTATTATTTGAAAGAGACATATAGGTAGAATTTATGTGTAGGAGGTCAAAGCCAGCTACACCAAAGCTTTGAAATTACATAAATTAGCATTCAGGTTCATGTTTCCATACCAGATGGCTCTGGGGACCTTAAAAAACTTTTAACCTTAAATTCACTTTGTATGAAAATGTCTTACTACATTGCGCAAAATTTTTCTCTGTATCACATCAGAGCCAAGATTTAAAGCATTCTTAAAAATGGACTTTTTTTATGAAATTAGGGATATTTGAAGGGTTCTGACCATCTTTAAATGAATTTCCAATTTGAGATGTTCAAGATATAATACTAGTTAGAAAAAAAAAAAAAATCTCTGAAGCACATCAGAGCCAGTCACAGTATAGAGAAAATCCCATAAATAACAAATTTTTCTACACCCCCTTGTCTAGGGTACTTTGACACCCCCCCCCCCCAAATAAAAAAAGAAAAAATAGAACTAAAGGAAATCCAAAACTAAAGGATATACTGGGTTTCCAGCAAAACATGATGGATAAATTCCCTCATTTTCCATGATGAAATCTCAAAAAATTCCATGACTTTCCATGACCAAATCTCAAAAATTTCTTTAACCAAACGAGAATACAATGAAATTTGCTACTCATTTTCACAATCCTTTTCAAAACTAATGTTTCTTCAAATTTCTAGTTTTTTCCCATTTTTTAATTGTTTGATGAATTTTGTGATTTTTTTCCCGCGGTTATTTGATGACTTTCGTGTCATTTCTCATTTTTTTAGAGACTTTTCCATGACTTTTTAGAAAGTGTAAATTCCCCGACTTTTCCTGTATATTTTGAAATTTCCATGACTTTCCTTGAGTACTTTGAAATTCCATGATGCTGGGAACCCTGAGATAACAAAAATGTTTGAGATTTATTCTTTCTTTGGACAAGGCAACACAAGAAAAAAAAAATTCTGAAATAGTGATGAAAGCTTTTTTTTTTTTTTTTGAGCTGCTTGGTTGGCTTATGCAATGATTCGATTTAAAAAGTTAGTACTGAAATAAACAAATTGCAATAATTAAAATATCTTATTTAATGTACTGTAATTTGATTGGGGAAAAGAAAAAAAAAACACTGGATTTACTAATTTGATTATCAGTTATTCTAAAACATACTTAAAACAAAAATAATAATTCAAATGTAATATTCACTTAATCTTCAAACCATTATTTATAACACTGTCAAACTAAGCTTTAAATTACACTGAATATTTTACTTTACAATATTATTTAAAAATTTTGTTAAAATATCAACTATATATTTTAAAATACAGTAAAATAAATGAATCACAATAAAATTACACAAATTTAATACAGTTCATAGTTGCACATGCACATTAGATTTATCTAACTAAAAAGCTATTTTTAGAAGTTATTCTATAACATAATTAAAAAGCAAAATTGTGTTTAAAGAAGAAATAGCACTCAAAAGAGCATAAATGCTTTTTTAACCAATAGTGTTTTTACATAGTTATTAAAAAGGAGAAGTTATAAAGCATTTGGAACACAGGTAAGTGATAACTTATATTCAATATACTGAAGTCAGGCAAAAACATTAAAAGTAATGCAACTAAACAAATGCTAACATAGATTTAAGATTTATTAAGATAAAACACTTTATTATAGATTAATTTGGAATTATCCATAATATAATATAAACAGTGCTTCAAAACAGCGTACTAAAATTCTATTTCATTCCTTATTAAAACCTGGTATGAACAGTGTACAAAACCTGCTCCTATTCATAGGTTGGTCTACCGTTTGTGACATCAGAGGAGTCAGAAAATTTACTCTGAAGGCATTATCAGAAATCAAATAGGTACTGACTGGGTTCTTGTGCATATAGGAGGGGAAAAAAATCACCTAAGATTTTTCAGATCAGGATCTCTACTGCAGATGAGTGACAAATTTGGGATGTTATATATAAAGAAATCTTGAAAGCTGTGAATTTGATTGAAGAACATTCACTATTGATTTTGATGAAGAAGCACAAATTTCTTAACTTTCTTCAGAGTTGATTCTAAATCACCAATCTTATTTTCAGGCTACTGATTGCTTGACACCCCAGATTACTTAATAGGAATATATTTTTAACATGCTAAAAATTTTGCAGAATACAAACTTTTTGCATCAGGTTCTACCTATATTATCAAACCAGAGTAAAATTTCATATCCTACCACTCTTAGTTAAAGACAGATACTTCAACACACATTTTTTTTTTTTAAATTGTAAGTAGTGCATCTACAACTATTGATCAAAATTAAGGATTGTAAATATCCAATAAATTAAATTAATAAACATGCAGTCTAGATTGAAAAAAAAAGGGGGGGGGGAAACAAGAACCTAAGCAAAACAAAAACTGTACTGATTTAATGAAGCTGCTATTGAAAATCAATGTAATTCAAAGACTAGTCAAAAAGAAATGGAAATATTTTTTTCGTCTTTATATCAGAACTAAAAAATAACTCAGAACACTGTTTTGTCACCCATCTGATGGTATCTGAAAGACAGTTATTTTAAACCTCACCAGTCTTTTTCCCCCTCAAGGAATGCAAGTGAGGAGTTACTGTACATCAAAATGAAAAACAAGTACAGATAATATGTAAAGAATAAACATTTTATGATGTTCCTCATTACTGCAATGATAGGCATTGTCTATTACTCAAAAGCATCAAGAAAACCTATAGAAGCATACCATTTGTCTAGATTTATAACTTCTGAACGGAATACACAAGCTATTGTCAAAGTCTATCCAATTAAGGATGAAAAACAAAGAATTTTAAAATATTTCCAATTAATGATGAAAGGCAACAAAGAATTTCAAAAACTATTTAATTAATGATGAAAAGCAACAAAGAATATCATTTTCATCAGAATCTCCAAATCCAAACTATTTGAATACAATGAGAAGTAAGAAATAAATTCTATATAAAATTTATATGAGCATGATGAGAGGCAAAGCAAACTGCAGAATTTCTGCAATCAAATAAAGCAAATATTGCTATTTCATACTTAACGAGTCTTTTAATTTTGGCAGAAGACTTCTGCTTAATTATACTTAATTATCATTGTCAAGTAGTACATTTTCTTTGTTCATATATCAACTATTGACATCAAGAAATATAGTCGATACTTGTTAGCTCTTGATTTATATGATTTAACTTTTTACTTTCAATGAGACATTCAAAAGAATACTGAAGTGGCTTAAAACAAATAACTGTTCATTATTCTTCATTTCACAAGTTGTAATAGATCTTTAGACTACTGGTTATTTCCATCTTGCTTTCTCTGGTATCGCTTTCATTTAAAACATACGTTGTCGAAGTTATCGCTGAAGGGTTTAAAAAAATCAATACTTACTTTTCCTTTAGCATCAGGACACAATGATTTGTGAAATGAGGATAAATCATTATCTGTAATGATGTGATTTCCAAGTAAAGCTGCTACAACACAAATGCGACTAGGATGAAGATTCAAGCATCTTGTAACTTCATTTAAAATATATTCTTTAGTCTCCAAACAACCCTAAAAATATATGTCATTTATTAGAATAGCAGACGCTAAAAATATTATGCAATTAGAAGTATATTTCTTTAAATAAATTTTTATTCATATGAGCTTAAACATTAACTTTTTTTATATAAATTCAAATTCATCAATTTAAAATTATAACTATGTAATTGTAGTTATATTAATGTAATCCACATGATCAGGGTGTTGCAACTCAATCATTTTTAGGGAAGGGAATAAAGCATACAGATAATTTCAGATTGTCATCGTCCTGAGCAAGAAAACATTAAAACAAGGGTAGAATGTGGCTTGTACTGAAGCATGTAATGACATGGTTTAAGTCCAAGTGAAGATATTAAAATTTGAGTTCTCTTGTAAAAGTTAATGAGATTAAATCTGAAATTCAGTTAGGACCTCTCATTTTAGTCAATTGATTTTGAATGTTTCACTTTATAGAGATTCAAATGAAAAATAATTTATCATATACGGTTTGATTTAGTATAAAATCACACTTTTAACTCCAGCTTTAAATTTGTCAATAAATCCAGTTTTAGATTTTTCAATAACTGCAGTTTTAAATTTTTCAATATCAGGTTTTAATCTTCTAGTTCAACACATAAAAATTTCATTATAGAGACAGGTAGGAGTAGATTAAAGTTTAATCATTGAAATAGCAATCATGTGATATTTCTCTAAGATTAAATTAGTGATCAAAACAAAGATCACATTACTTTCATTTGGGGTTTTTCAAAAACAAAGCTAATATAAAAATCTTAAATTACCATACTGGAAAAAAAAAAAAAAAAAAAAAGTAAATGCACCTAGTTAAGGAATTTTATCCCAACATGCACATTTTCATTACTACACACATGCACACGTTCATCTGCACTCACACATGTATGCACTCATCGCTAAACATACACACTCATCTCTGCACATACACATGCACACATTCATCTCGGCACATACACATGCTCACTCCTTTGGCACACAATATGTACAAAAACTTGCATTTATCTACATGTACACACTCATCTCTATGCACATTCTTCCTTAAAACACACAAATAGAAAAGAAAAAAATATGTACTTTAAAAAGTAAAACTGATAAAATCATAGAAACAAAGATAATAAAGAGGTCATGCTTCATACAGCAGGGCATGACATAAAAAAGTTAACCCCTCAAAGAACAATGGGATATATTTTAATATACGTTTGCACCAGAATTTGAGTAAAATTTTACTCTTATAACTTTGATGAAAAAAGGTAGACATTAGACAAAATCCCTAGTAATCACAAAACTGGCGCAAGCATACCTACCTCTCTTATTCTGTGCTCTAGCACTTAGCAAAGAGTACTTCTGGTGTTTTTGTATGAATTTTATTTTAAACTTCTATACTCTGAATGCATGTTGGCGAGATGGTATGTTGTTTGCCTGAAAATTGGAGATATTGGGTACAAATCCCAGCACGCGGGGATCATTGAAGAGTTTGAAAAAAGAAGATTTTTGAATAAAGTTATAAACAATATTTTTCAAAGTTCAATTATTAATATAATAATAAGTAATGCATAATAATTATATAAATATATTATATAATTATTATATAACCTATTTACATAATAACATAATTATATTATTTCTTTTTTTTATTATTGTCATTTGTAAAACTACATATACATTTTGTTTTTCAAAGGCAATTAACTATTATATAATTTAATTAATATTATTAATAATAAATTATTATATAACATGTTAGTAATAATAATATTTATTATTTTTAAAAAATCCCAAATGTTTTAGATTAATTTAGCATTCAGTATAAACATTTATTATTATTTATTTAATATAAGCTAACTGTACAAGTATGAATATAGTTATAAATAGCATATAGTCTAAACATTTCTCATTTTTTATTTTAAAAAAAACTAATTGTGTAATAATAATAAATATATGAATGTTTTATAATTATTAATATTTAACAATATTTATTAAATCAATATAATAAATAGGTAATATAATAAATTGTTAATGATTAATATAATTTAAAAATATTAAATATAATATTACTAATATGAACAAAAAACAAATATTTAATGCAATTAGCTATAAATATATAATAATATAAATGCATAATTATTATATATTTACATAATAACATTTTTTTTTTTTTTTTAAAGGGACATTTCAAATTAAAACTACATACATTTTGTTTTTCAAGGTGCAGTTATTGTATAATCTAATTAATATTATTAATAAATTATTACATAACATGATAATATTACTTATTCTTTAAATAAAATCCCAAGTGTTTAAGATTAATTTAGCATTCAGTATAAACATAATTATTTATTTAAAATAAGCTAATTGTACTATTTGGATATAGTTATAATTAGTATATAGTCTAAACACTTATTACTCTTTATTTAAAAAAAAACTAATTGTTTAGTATAAATAAAAAAAATTATGAACATTTTATAATTATTAATATTTAATGATAATATTTATTAAATCAATACAATAAATTTCTAATGATTAATATAAATAAGATTTAATAAATATTATATTACTAATATGACCTATAAACAAATATTAAGTGCAATTAGGTATAAATTATCTGCATTTAAAAATATAATATCAAATTTGTATTAGAAGAAATTATTTAATAAATAAAATCAAAATTTAAGTAAACTGATTTACAAAAACTATATATACATATATATATATATATATATATATATATATATATATATATATATATATATATATATATATATATATTTTTAACTGAAGGCAAATATTGCTAAATTTCTATTTATAAATATATAAAGTACACTAAATAGACCTTTTTAAAATCAATTGAAATCAATATACCAACTTTTTTTCCAATAAAGAAAATAAGATTTAAATTTATAATATATATAATTTTGCTTTTTAAAATAAAATTATTCATTTAATTTCGTTTTAATGAATCTACTTAAGCACTGTTGGGTTCATTTGTTTTTAGAAGGATGATATTTAATGTATTTTGTATATTTATAAATAGAAATTTAACAATATTTGCTTTCAGTTATTTTTTTTTATTATTATTAATTTTCTTAAATGTTATAGTTTTTGCAAACCAGTTTATTTAAATTTTGTTTTTATTTGTTAAATAATTTCTTCTTATACAAATTTATATTACACAAATTTGATATTATATTTTTAAATGCAGATAATTTACAGCTAACTGCACTTAGTATTTGTTTCTAGTTCATATTAGTAATATTATATTTTATTTATATTAATCATTAAAAATTTATTTTTATTTATAGTATTGATTTAATAAATAATATCATTAAATATTAATAATTATAAAATGTTCATAATTTTTTTTTATTTATACTAAACAAAAAAAATATGTTTAGACTATATAATACTAATTATAACTATATTCATATAGTACAATTAGCTTATTTAAAATAAATAATAAATGGTTATACTGACTGCTAAATTAATCTTAAACATTTGGGATTTTCCCTAAGGAATAAATTATATTTACATGTTATGTAATAATTTATTAATAATATTTAAATTATATAATAACTGCAGCTTGAAAAAAAATATGTATGTAGCTTTAATTACAAATGACTTTTTAATATATATTATTATTATGTAAATATATTATATAATAATTATGTAATATATATTTATATAAATTATTACATAATTATTATTACATTAATAATTAAACTTTGAAAAACATGGTTTGTAACTTTATTCAAAAATATATTTTTTTTCTTTTTTTCAAACTTTTCAATGATCCCCGCATGCTGGGATTTGAAACCAATATCTCCGATTTCCAGGCAGACAACATACCATCTCACCAACATGCATTCAGAGTATAGAAGTTTAAAATAAAATTCAGTTACTCAAGGTTATTTCTTGAATGCCGCAATCGGTGTGTGGAACACATTTAAAATCATAGAGCGTCTGCCTATAAAATCTAAATATGTAAAACCATTTACAAGGTCATATGATACTGTATCAGAGGCAGGAGATTAAATAATTATACAGAATATATAACTGCAGCGTCAAGGAAATTTTGACTTAAAGCTAATAGGTTACCAAAACTCATAAAAAAGTAAGAAAAAAGTGCGCTAAGCTGATATTTAGCCTAACAAGTGAACAAAATACCTGAAACATATTTACTATACCTTAAATGTTAGCTTCAACTGAACAGATGAGAAGTAACGAGGAGGATCAAAAATAATGTACTCTGGATCATCAGCCAATAACCCATGATAATTATACTTCTTCAGATATGACATAACTTCCTGATGATGATCATGAGTAGTAAGCACAACATTTACTTTCAAATGTCGTAGTAGAATTCTTAAACAAGTACGCAATCCATTTGGAGCAACCCACCAAACTTTTGGGGGTGGAGTTCCCTTACATGTTGTGTGCCTTAACACTTGTGAAATTTTCTCTTTTTCTGCTTTTTGCCTCTCGACCCAATTGCTCATTCGATGGGATTCGAAAGCACCATTGAAAAACACAGTTATTTCAATATTACGCTTATTCACTACTTGAAAAAAAGTCCTGAGAAAATCTACCATCCTATTCCATTGTCCACCGCACACCCAATCGCCGAAAAAACCACCATATAGTCTATCTAAACAACATTCACCATCCATTACAAGACATAGAGGACTAGGGATAATTTCCGGAGGTTGATATCTGAAGTCATGGTCAACCCTAGGCCCTATATTTGACAGTAGAACATTTCTAGCAATCTTCACTAAATCCACCGGCACACAGGCACTTGGGCAAAAGGTCTCAACGAATCTCTGAAAGGACTCGATGGTCATGGTTGAAAATTAGATGTCAGAGTTAAAACTATTATACAACTCGTGAAGATGTTAAGTCCAAACAGTAGTGCAAAAAATTGCAAAAATATTTCTTAAAAGTTTCAAAACATTAAAACATCAGCCCATTACTCCATGTGCTTTGGCACTAGCAACTAAACCTTTGTACACAATGCGCATGTTCCAACAACTCACTCACGGAATGAATGAGTCATGATTTGATTGAAAGATCATGAAAACAATGGTAAAAACGGGGCCGGCGTGTGAATCGTGATTTTATTGCGAAAATCACGATTAAAATACCCTATAGATCGCGATAGTGGTGTCGGAAAATTAAAGCCAGCCAAAAAATCCATCCTGAAGAACCAGTCATCGTTGTGCATTTTGTATGTATATAGAAAAAGGGATGTTGATATGAGAAATGTGTTGTGTATGATATTAACCAAAAAGGTAAAAAGTAAATTGAGTATCTTATATCAGATATGGATAAAGAGCCCTATACACTTATTCCTCATTCATTGTACACTACCTATTAGCGGGAAGAAAAGATGATGACAACAGAAAAAATATCTGCGATTTTTCACTTAACTTTCCAACCAGTATTTTTCTACCATTTTTTTTTAATGCTTATTTTTAAATGAATATTTTTGTTATAATTTATTCATAAGGAATTATTATATTTGCGAAAAACAAGAGAAACTATTATATATATATAGAAATCTAATAAAAAATGTTTTAATAAAAAAATAAGATAATAGATAATGATTAAAAAACCCTCCCAAAAAATGAGGGAGGTGCAATTGTATCACCTGTCCTTTCTAAATGATGCTCTGAATCTTATTTTTATCTTGCACACTTCAACATTTCTATTTAAAAATAACGATAGTCTGGATAACTGTTGTCCAGGCTACCAGTATTTTTTAATAGAAATGTTGCAGTGTTTACCCCTGCAAGATAAAATTAACAAGAACAGAGTATCATTAAAAGCGACACGTGGGACAATTGCACCTCTCTCGTTTTCAGTTTTTTTTTTAAGCTATTGCATAGCTTTTATCACGGGCTTTGAGCGCGGCGACCGAATCCAAAAATTCCGTAACGCGAAAATCCTAACACATCGGTAACGAAAAAACCTAACACTCGGCTAACAACGTTTTAGTTCGGCAAACTTCGGCACGGTATCCTTCGGTAGACTTCGGCAGACATTGACGCGGTATTTTTCAGATATTAGGATATCAAGTCTCAAACTTATGTTTCTTATGATCTAATTTTCAAAGCGCGGCCAAATTTTGTTTGGTAATTTATTATGAGACAGTGTTAAATTATGGTGACAGAAGACCCCATACGGTGAGGATCGAAAAATTTAAAATGCTTATAACTCGCGATCTAATTTTCGCAGCGCGGCCAAATTTTCTTTGGTAATTTGTTATGAGACAGTGTTAATTTCTGGTGACAAGAGACCCCCCACGCTGAGGGTAGAAAAATTTAAAAATGCTTATAACTCGCGATCTAAGTTTCGTAGCGCGGCCAAATTTTGTTTGGTAATTTATTATGAGGCAGTGTTAATTTTTGATGACAAGAGACCCCCCCCCCCACGATGAGGATCTAAAATTCTAAAATGCTTATAACTCGCGATCTAATTTTCGTAGCGCGGCCAAATTTTGTTTGGTAATTTATTATGAGGCAGTGTTAATTTTTGGTGACAAGAGACCCCCCACGGTGAGGGTCGAAAAATCTAGAATGCTTATAACTCGCGATATAATTTTCGTTGCGCGGCCAAATTTTTTTTGGTAATTTAGTATGAGACATTGTTAATTTTTGGTGACATGAGACCCCCACGGTGAGGGTCGAAAAATTTAAAATGCTTATAACTCGCGATCTAATTTTCGTAGCGCGGCCAAATTTTGTTTGGTAATTTATTATGAGGCAGTGTTAATTTTTGGTGACAGGAGACCCCCCACCGTGAGGGTCGAAATATTTAAAATGCTTATAACTCGCGATCTACTTTTCGTAGCGCGGCCAAATTTTCTTTGGTAATTTATTATGAGACAGTGTTAATTTTTGGTGACAGGAGACCCCCCCCCCCCACACACACACACACACCGAGAGGGTCGAAAAATTTAAAATGCTTATAACTAGCGATCTAAATTTCGTAGTGCGGCCAAATATTGTTTGGTAATTTATTGTGAGACTGTTAATTTTTGGTGACAGGAGACCCCCATACCGTGAGGTTCGAAAAATTTAAAATGCTTATAACTCGCGATCTACTTTTCGTAGCGCGGCCAAATTTTGTTTGGTAATTTATTGAGACAGTGTTAATTTTTGGTGACAGGAGACCCCCATACCGTGAGGTTCGAAAAATTTAAAATGCTTATAACTCGCGATCTACTTTTCGTAGCGCGGCCAAATTTTGTTTGGTAATTTATTATGAGACAGTGTTAATTTTTGGTGACAGGAGACCCCCCCCCCAACCGTGAGAGTCGAAAAATTTAAAATGCTTATAACTCGCGCTCTACTTTTCGTAGCGCGGCCAAATTTTGTTTGGTAATTTATTATGAGACAGTGTTAATTTTTGGTGACAGGAGACCCCCATGGTGAGGGTCGAAAAATTTAAAATGCTTATAACTCGCGATCTAATTTTCGTAGCGGGGCCAAATTGTGTTTGGTAATTTATTATGATACTGTTAATTTTTGGTGACAGGAACCCCCCCCCCCCACGGTGAGGGTCGGAAATTCTAAAATGCTTATAACTCGCGATCTAATTTTCGTAGCGCGGCCAAATTTTGTTTGGTAATTTATTATGAGGCAGTGTTAATTTTTGGTGACAGGAGACCCCCCACCGTGAGGGTCGAAAAATTTAAAATGCTTATAACTCGCGATCTACTTTTCGTAGCGCGGCCAAATTTTCTTTGGTAATTTATTATGAGACAGTGTTAATTTTTGGTGACAGGAGACCCCCCCCCCACACCGAGAGGGTCGAAAAATTTAAAATGCTTATAACTAGCGATCTAAATTTCGTAGCGCGGCCAAATATTGTTTCGTAATTTATTATGAGACATTGTTAATTTTTGGTGACATGAGACCCTCACGGTGAGGGCCGAAAAATTTAAAATGCTTATAACTCGCGATCTAATTTTCGTAGCGCGGCCAAATTTTGTTTGGTAATTTATTGTGAGACTGTTAATTTTTGGTGACAGGAGACCCCCCACGGTGAGGGTCGAAAAATTTAAAATGCTTATAACTCGCGATCTAATTTTCGTAGCGCGGCCAAATTTTGTTTGGTAACTTATAATGAGGGAGTGTTACTTTTTGGTGACGGGAGCGCCCCTCCCCCCCACGGTGAGGGTAAAAAAATTAAAAATGCTTATAACTTACGATCTAATTTTCGTAGCCCGGCCAAATTTTTGATAATTTATTATGAGACATTGTTAATTTTTGGTGACATGAGACCCCCACGGTGAGGGTCGAAAAATTTAAAATGCTTACAACTCGCGATCTAATTTTCGTAGCGCCGCCAAATTTTGTTTGTTAATTTATTATGAGGCAGCTTTAATTTTTGGTGATAGGAGACCCCCCCCCCCCCACGGTGAGGGTAGAAAAATTTAAAATGCTTATAACTCGCGATCTACTTTTCGTAGAGCGGCCAAATTTTGTTTGGTAATTTATTGAGACAGTGTTAATTTTTGGTGACAGGAGACCCCCATACCGTGAGGTTCGAAAAATTTAAAATGCTTATAACTCGCGATCTAATTTTCGTAGCGCGACCAAATTTTGTTTGGTAATTTATTAGGCTATTGCATAGCTTTTATCGCGGGCTTTGAGCGCGGCGACCGAATCTAGAAATTCTTTAACGAGAAAAAATCCTAACACTCGTTTCAGTTCGGCAGACATCGGCACGGTATCCTTCGGTAGACTTCGGCAGACATTGACGCTGTATTTTTGATATTGATGATTTTGTAAGTTGATAAAAAATGCTATGCAATAGCTTTACCGTGGCAGTCCCCGAGTGCCACACGTATTTTTTCTTTTTCATTCTTATCTTATTTTTGTACTAGCTGACCCGTCCGGCGTTATCCGGATCCGTATTAACAATATTAAACGAACTTGAAATTTGTATGATTTTATCATTAACCCGAAGCATGCAGAAATGCATTGTCTGACATGCGTGGCAGTTGACTGTGTGAAAAATCGGTTTAAAAAACAACAACTAATATTAAGCTCTAAAAATACTTAAAATGAGCAATGAGAAACTCAGGAGGGAACATGTATCCAACGATTGCGTTATTTTCGTATTAAAGTGTTGATATTTACCCGTAAAAATCACTGTTAAGTCACGTAACTAATTATTTTTTTCACATAGAAATCTCAAGTGAAATATTTTGAATTTCAAACTAATTATGTCACTCTTAAATCCGACTGTACCGTGAATGAAATCGATACTCGATGATAAAAGGTTGGTTATATAGTATTATAATTTCAGAGCCATTTAACAAAAGTAAGTGTATATTTTTAATCAAAGCATGCATAATGTTCACTCTGTGGACAAATTCCTAACCGTAAACTTTTGTACCGTAACACGAACCTGTCTGCAGCCTAACTGCGACTTAACAGTACCCTACCGTAACTTAAATAACATAAATGTAATCTAGCCGTCACTTTATTGTAACCTATCCTTCTTCTAACCAGAACATAAATTCAATTTAACTTTAACCTAACTTAAAATTAACCGTGATCTAACTGTAACCTAACGTGAAATTAAATAAAATCAAAGACTTAAGGTAATGTAATTGCAACCTAATCACAACCCAAATGTTACCTAACCATATATTGGGTTCATGTCCATGGAATTATTTTGTCTTGTTCGTTTCTTGGTTATGATTCATTAGAATATTTTCGTCGGGTTCAGATTTGGTTCGATTCAGATTTCAGGTATCTTTTGAAATTCGATTTAAATGTTCGGGTCGGATTCGGGTCCATAGAAATTATTTTGCCTTGCTCGGATCAAGTTATGGTTCTGTGAAATATTTTTGTCGGGAACAGATTTGGTTCAATTCAGATTTCGGCGTTTTCTTCAAATGGAATTTTTGGGTTCAGGTCTTCCTGCGTGTTCACGGAAATTTCTCTGCCTGATTCGAATTAAGAAACGCTTCACTGGAATATTTTTGTCCAGTTCAGATTAGGTTTAATTCAGATTTCGGCTTTTTCTTCATACGTAACTTTTGGGTTCGGGTTTTTCTTGCGTGTTCACGGAAATTATTCTGCTTTGTTCGAATAACAACATGCTTCACTGGAATATTTTTGTCAAGTTCAGATTTGGTTCATTTCAGATTTCGAGATTTTTTCAAAGAAATTTTTTAGATTCAGATTCGGTTCGTGTGCATGAAATTTTTTTGTCTTATTCGGATCCGGTTACGGTTCTTTGGAATATTTTTGTCAGGTTCAGATTTGGTTCGATTCAAATTTCAGGTATTTTTTGCAAATAGAATTTTTAGGTTCGGATCTCGTTCATGTCCACGGAAATTATTTTATCATACTCGAGTCCGGTTATGATTCTTTCGAATATTTTGGTCAGATTCAGATGTGGTTTACGTCAAATTTAAGGTTTTTTCAAATCGGATATTTTAGGTTCGAGTCGGGTTTATGTCCATGGAAATTATTTCGTCTTGCTCGGATCGGGTTATAGTTCTTTGGAATATTTTTATCGGGTTCAGATTTGGTTCAATTTAGATTTCGGGTTTTTCTTCAAATATAACTTTTGGGTTCGGGTCTTCTTGCGTGTTCACGAAAATTATTCTGTCTTGTTCGAATAAGGACATGCTTCACTGGAATATTTTTGCCAAGTTCAGATTTGGTTCACTTCAGATTTCGCGATTTTTTCAAAGAAATTTTTTGGGTTCAAGTGCATAATAAATAAGCTTTTTTACATATTTTACTGTAAAATATTGAGGGGGTGTTATTTAAAATTAGTAAGAAGTCAACTTCTGAATTTTTGCATTCTTTTTCGATCGCATTTTTTTTCTTTCTTCCACAGTTATATTTATTTGATGAGTAAATACTATAAGAATACTTATCCAGATATATACCCTTAAAAATAAATATCTGTATATTTGACACCTGTGGTCCCTTCCAAATGTATATTGAATCAATTTTAGAAAAACCTCTGCTTATGTTGAGTTAAACTTCATATAAGAAATTATATCTTTATGATATTAAGAAAATTAACAGGTATTTTGCATAATTTAACCTGAAAAAAAGTATTTCTTAAAGAAAATGCATCAGAAACGTAATTTAGATTTCTTGTAAATAAATTATTAACTTTTCGACTCTTCATTCGATCATGATTCCTACCCCCCCCTCCCCCCCCCCCAGAGGCGCGCCAGCGATATCTGGCGCCTGTGTGCAGAACCTTACATTTCCTTTTTTCAGCGTTATCTTTCATTACTATTTCAAAAAATCTTTTTATTTGGCTGCAATTCGTGTCAGTTCAAGTTTTATTCTCTGAATTAAAAACTGAAAAAAAAAAAAAAACCCTATTGGGTATTTTTCAGGTTCTAACGACATATCTGGTGTGAAGAAATATAAATATTTACTGTTAAAAAAGTTTTCTTTAAGTTATTTCAATGAGTCGCTAAACATGTTTTTTCTCTCGGTGAAAATTATCTCAAAATATCGTTTATGATTAAGATCTATGTACTGTAGATATCATTTCACTTAAAAAAAAAAAAAAAATGAGGGATGATGCGCATTTTATATTATTTGTTTTATCTGGAATTTTTTTAAATCAAAATTGACAGTTTTATATTTAAATGTCAGAAATTAAATACAAATTCAAGGCTGGCTTGAAAAATTAGACCGGAACGTGAATAGCATCCCCGTAATACGCTACCGAAGACAGCGGGAAATCATTTTGAGCTTCAACTAGATGGATGGAAATGCAAGATGGATGCAGGGAAAGGCTGTCCCCTCAATTTTCGAAAAACTAAGAATATTTGGACATTTATGGCCATTATTTCTTTATTAACTCTCCCCCCTTTTTCACCATCGTGGGTAGTCCAGAGTACCAGATAATATAGATAATAGATATTTATTTTGCTCAGAGGTCTATGTGTGGAAGGGAAAAAAAAGAATATTTTTGTCAATAACATATACTGTCAGAAAAATTCGTCAATATACACTAAGTTATCCTTATTTTTTCACAAATAATTTCCGTACTCCCAGAAAACATATTTGATCTGTGAATTCATTCCGAACGTCGAAAAATGAGGAAGAGATTCCGTTTATTTCTAGCATGCATGCGTATTCGGTCTGTTAGTAATAATTTCGAATTTATTTTTTAAATGAAAAAAAAAATATTCTATAGACTAAAATGTCTAACTTAGTTTTAAAAACAAAAATGTTTTCAAATTTAAAAATAAATAATAATTACATTCTTCATTAATTCAAAAATTCTCACAATTTGTTATTCATATTCAAAGTTGGATAGGTTGAATAATGTTGAATTTACTAAGTTATTTATATAATAAATATTTCCAGTTAAAATACAAAGTGAACACATTTAAAAAATATTTTAATTAAAAAATAAAATGAAAAAAAAATTGATATTATTAAAAAAAATCTTATCAAATAAAAATAGAACATCCATATTTTTCTTCTAGCAATCTACGTAAATATATTTAAAATTCACATTTTTATACTATATTAATATAAACGTATAAAAACCCCAGCCACAGGACTGGTTTTTGAATTTCAGATAATGAAGTAGTCTGAGATGAAAATGAAAATACAGATTTTTGTGAACTTATCAAACAGACAGAGAGTCATCTGGATACAGATGCATACAACGCAATTAATGAGCATTTATTTGCCTACAATTCTGACTCAACATCAGTGCGTTTATCCCATTGAAAGTAATGCTGAAAATTATGAGAATGATTCTAAAGTGGAGAATAAAAGAAAATTGTGAAATAAGGAACTATACAGATATTTTTAGTTGTTCTTAAACCCCAAAAAAAGGCGACTTTTAAGACATAATTTTTAATTTATTTTTATTCGGAAATACCTGAAACTAGCAGGTGTTGTTCAGAAAGTATGTAACCAAGCTTTTTTTTTTCTGCAATGCAATAGATTTTTCAGAATATTACTGAATGGCCGTTTTGCACCGAATTTTCACACGAAAGAAGAATAACTATTCAAGAAAGGGTAAAAAAGTGTTTGTCGCATGATCAAAATTGCTTATCATCATTTGATAAATAATCACTTTATTTATCAAAGAAAAAAAAAAAAAACGCAGTTAAATTCAAAATCATTTACATAGCCAAGCGCTCCAAATCCATACCTTTCCGTTAAAAAGTGAATTTGTTTTTCTGCCTTGAAAAGATTTTCTGCTTGCTGAGCAGAGCAGGTTGGAGATTTGCTGCCTTAAAATACGCAAAACAGTTCAATACTTTTTTTCTTTTTGTAAACACTGCTGGCAATGAAAAACTAAAATTTATAAGTATGGTACATGAACACTTGAAAGGTTTGTAGTGAAAAATTGAAATTTGCAAAACAATCCCTTCCGATTGATTACTTCAAGTAAAATTCTTTTAAATATTTTTATATTTTTTTTGTACGCAGTTTTCATAAAAAATACAAATCAACAAATTTAATCATTTATTAATCAAATGAAAATTTTAATTAATTCTTTTTTCTTCCTTTTGAGTCTAATTAATGTAATTTATACACTTTGGATACATTTAAATTTCATCTTTAATGCTTTGTTATTTTTATATTCTTCTGGAACGATTAATTAAAAATAATATGAAAAACTCCAAATAAGGGACACCTCTATTTAAAGGACAAAAGTTCCTGTACCATAGGTGTCCCTGATTTGGAGGTTTCACTATAATATAGTTATCAATGTAAATAAATTCTTTGGATTTTCGATTTTTTCCTTTACAGAGATACCAAAATATGGTTATACATTTATTATTAGCTTGCTTCATTGATCCAAATGAAGAGAAGTCATTAAAATATCACTATTATGTATGAAATAATTTTATATCAAGTATGTAGAATTTATATTTTATAAATTAAAAGTCATATAAAACAATAATGTTACATTAAAAAAAAATCCGATTTAAATAAAAAAAATCCAATTACTTTATTTTTATTTTTTTAAAAAAAATCACAAACCCTGTCAAGTAGCAATCTCCATCCAAACTCAAGATATTGAGGTAGAACTGTATATGTATATATATATACATATGGTACTACTAGGCCATCCCGTCGACAAAAAAATTATCGATAAACTATAAGATTAAATGCCAATAATGGATGATCGTGAATGTCACATTCAATGATATTAAATAAGATTCACATGTTCAAAATATCATTAAGTGATTTTTATTCAGACTTTTTATTAATATTCTACTAATTATTTGTTTTTTCATTATTCAAAATAAAAATTATGTCAATATGTGCAATTTGGCTATTAGTTTGGCGATTTGTATAATTTGGCGAAATTGGTCGACAGGATAACAGAGTAGTACCATATATATATATATATATATCTAAAGAATATATTTAACAGAAAAGTACATATTTTCAAATATTTAAAATTTTTTAATATTAAAAGACAAAAACATTTTTATTAATCATCAAAATGTTTTATTATATTTTTTAAGTGATAATTGAAAAAAAATCTTTTAACTTGGGAAAATTAATTTCCCAATACAGATCACTTCTCATAATTTTATCAAAAATAAGTTCTTTATCAAGTGCATAATGTAGTACAAACAAACAACAGTTAACATTTGTTACGGCTAGCTGTCCTTGAATTTGATGGTAATAGATATGGTTTTTACGGAGTTTTAAAATACCGTCACTATCTTCTTTTAACCAAAAATTGCTCCTTTGGAGTAAGTCACTCAGTTCTTCTTTTTTTCAGTATACACAGTTTTTATTTCAATGAGAAAAAAGTCATTCTTATTAAAAAGTAATCCGTGTGGAGAAGCTCCTAAAAAGGAGAAATTATGGTTTATAACCAAACCCACATCACGAAATTTATACTCTGGAAATTTTGACGTTAGTTTTCTCTTGGCATATCCTTCTAGTTCTTTTCCTTGTTTGATAGCAGGCAAATGGCTTATTTCTGGTGAGTCTAGTAAAGATATGCTAAGTTCATTAAAATTGTCGCGCCTAGATATTATCCGATGAAAATTTGACAAAAATTTGACGAAAATTTGACATTTTTTGAAATTTTTTTTTTTTTTTTTTTTTTTTTTTTTTTTTTTTTTAATTTTATGGCAACTATCGATATCCATCAAAATTCTTTGTTTAAAGAAAATGAACTCTTTTTCCGATAAGTTTTCGGGGATGCAACAAGCCACTACATTTTCATCAGCTAACGGTAATTTGATAGATGATGAAGCATACATGGCTTCACCATAATCAAAATGTGGGTCTTCTAGCACAGAAAACAGTGGGCGACAATATTAAACGAACTTGAAATTTGTATGATTTTATCATTAACCCGAAGCATGCAGAAATGCATTGTCTGAAATACGTGGCAGCTGACGTGAAAAATCGGTTTAAAAAACAACAACTAATATTAAGCTCTAAAAATACTTAAAATGAGCAATGAGAAACTCAGGAGGGAACATGTATCCAACGATTGTGTTATTTTCGTGTTAAAGTGTTGATATTTACTCGTAAAAATCGCTGTTAAGTCACGTAACTAATTATTTTTTTCACATAAAAATCCCAAGTGAAATATTTTGAATTTCAAACTAATTATGTCACTCTTAAATCCGACTGTACCGTGAATGAAATCGATACTCGATGATAAAAGGTTGGTATATAGTATTATAATTTCAGAGCCATTTAACAAAAGTAAGTGTATATTTTTAATCAAAGCATGCATAATGTTCACTCTGTGGACAAATTCCCAACCGTAAACTTTTGTACCGTAACCATAACCTGTCTGCAGCCTAACTGCGACTTAACAGTACCCTACCGTAACTTAAATAACATAAATGCAATCTAGCCGTCACTTTATTGTAGCCTATCCTTATTCTAACCAAAACATAAATTCAATTTAACTTTAACCTAACTTAAAATTAACCGTGATCTAACTGTAATCTAACGTGAAATTAAATAAAATCAAAGACTTAAGGTAATGTAATTGCAACCTAATCGCAACCCAAATGTTACCTAACCATATACTGGGTTCATGTTCATGGAAATTATTTTGTCTTGTTCGTTTCTTGGTTATGATTCATTAGAATATTTTCGTCGGGTCCAGATTTGGTTCGATTCAGATTTCAGGTATCTTTTGAAATTCGATTTAAATGTTCGGGTCGGATTCAGGTCCATGGAAATTATTTTGCCTTGCTCGGATCCAGTTATGGTTCTGGGAAATATTTTTGTCGGGAACAGATTTGGTTCAATTCAGATTTCGGCGTTTTCTTCAAATGGAATTTTTGGGTTCAGGTCTTCCTGCGTGTTCACGGAAATTTCTCTGCCTGATTCGAATAAAGACATGCTTCACTGGAATATTTTTGTCCAGTTCAGATTTGGTTTAATTCAGATGTCGGCTTTTTCTTCAAATGGAATTTTTGGGTTCGGGTTTTCTTGCGTGTTCACGGAAATTATTCTGCTTTGTTCGAATAAGAACATGCTTCACTGGAATATTTTTGTCAAGTTCAGATTTGGTTCATTTCAGATTTCGAGATCTTTTCAAAGAAATTTTTTAGATTCAGATTCGGTTCATGTGCATGAAATTTTTTTGTCTTATTCGGATCCGGTTACGGTTCTTTGGAATATTTTTGTCAGGTTCAGATTTGGTTCGATTCAAATTTCAGGTATTTTTTGCAAATAGAATTTTTAGGTTCGGATCTCGTTCATGTCCACGGAAATTATTTTATCATACTCGAGTCCGGTTATGATTCTTTCGAATATTTTGGTCAGATTCGGATGTGGTTTACGTCAAATTTAAGGTTTTTTCAAATCGGATATTTTAGGTTCGAGTCGGGTTTGTGTCCATGGAAATTATTTCGTCTTGCTCGGATCGGGTTATAGTTCTTTGGAATATTTTTATCGGGTTCAGATTTGGTTCAATTTAGATTTCGGGTTTTTCTTCAAATAGAACTTTTGGGTTCGGGTCTTCTTGCGTGTTCACGAAAATTATTCTGTCTTGTTCGAATTAGGACATGCTTCACTGGAATATTTTTGCCAAGTTCAGATGTGGTTCACTTCAGATTTCGCGATTTTTTCAAAGAAATTTTTTGGGTTCAAGTGCATGGAAATATTTTGTCTTGTTCGGATCCGCTTGCGGTTCTTTGAAATAGTTTTGTCAGATTATTTGGTTCGATTCAAATTTTAGGTACTTTTTCGAATGGAAGTTTTAGGTTCGTAATCGAGTTCATGTCCACGGAAATTATTTTGTCTTACTCGAATCCGGTTATAATTCTTTCGAATATTTTGGTCGGATTTAGATGTGGTTTGGGTCAAATTTCAGGATTTTTCAAATGGAATTTTTTAGGTTTGAATTGGGTCTATGACCACGGTAAGTATTTTGTCTTGCTGGGATCAGGTTATAGTTCTCTAAAATATTTTTATCGGTTTCAGATTTTGTTCGGGTGATATTTTGAGTTTTTTTAAAAGAAAATATTTAGGTTCGGGTGAGGTTTCATGCCCACTAAAATTATTTTTCCTTGTTTGGATCGGGTTATGCTTCATTTGAACATTTTTACGGGATTGAGATTTGGTTCGGGTCAGTTATCAAATCCATAGTTTTCTTTCAAACAGAATTTTTATGTTCGGGTCGGATTTATACTCACGGAAATTTTGTCTATCACGGATCGGAGTGTGGTCTGTTTTTTTTCTGGTTGGGATTGGGTTATGTGTTAATTAGTCTAAACATTAAGATTACAATCAGTTTTGCTACTATTCTTTGTATGGCTATTTCTGATAAATAATTTACTTTGCTATTTGATAATTTATTATGGTGTATGAATCGTTTGCGGATTCGAACAACTGTACGCCAAACAAGTACTTTATTTTTGTTTTAAAAACAAATTAAAGCCATAATACTATTTTAAATTGAATAGGATACATTTAAATTTTATCAATGATAAAAAAAATAAACTCCTAGAAAACTGTTGTGTGATTTTTTACTGCAACACAGCTAATGACTCATACATTCTAATGTTCGAAATGCCAGAAATCTGCGTACAACCATACAGTAAAAAGAAATTAATTGAAGGGGGAAGTATAATGTCTTGGGGTGACGCCAGAAATGTAACCCTAAAATCTGCTACATTAAGTCCAAGTAAGCACCAACAAAATTATGTGCTTTGACACGTCAATCAATTCAAACTGGTTCAAACCCGTATTTCTTTGTTTTTATTTTTTACCTTTTAAACTGTTATTGAATAGATGGATAAAATTTCGATTAAAAATAACGTTTTGTGCCATTATTGGCTGTAATACACGATCGGAATGCATAAAAGATAAAAATATATCAATCATAGGCAAGAATTATTTGATTATTTTTATCATATGACTTTGAAATATCAATATAGAAGCATCATTTAAGATTTTGCTTGAAAAGTTAACATTCTTTTGTTAATGTCTTAAAATCGTCTGCACTCTGAAATCTAGATTTTAGATTAATGTTTGTCATTTAAGTTTTCATGCATGATTTTAAAAGAATGTTTTCATCAAAATATTTTATATATTGACATTGAATTATTAATATGTTGCTAAATCATAGATTTTTTCATCTACGTTATAAAGTGTTAAAAAGTTCTGAAAAAAAAAGAAAACTTTTAATAAAACAATTTTTAGTTCAAATCAAATGTTTTCAATATTTTATTTTATTTTACTTTGACATTTAATTATTTCTAATTTTCCAATTTCAATTATTTTAAAAGAAAACATTTTTTAAATCTATCTATACTAATAAAATAACAAATCGCTCTGTCTGTGTGTGTGTGTGTGTGTGTGTGTCTGCGATGGCTAGCGAAATCTATGGGACGTACGAGGTTCAAAATTTTTATGAGAGTAGCCCAATATCTCTCCTGATGCACCTGAAGCTCAGAATTTTAATTTTTTGATTCGTTTCATAGATATTAATTATGAAGCGGAACTCACTCTCTTCAAAAAGTCATTTTTTTAATGTTAGGGGAAAGAATTCGTTTGCACTTGCGCACAAACCCTTTTACGCACCTAAACGAAAGAAAAACCATTTATCGGCGTTTATTTCTTATTTTGGATCATTTTGTTTAAATCCAAATCAACCAAACTGCCCGACGCAGTTAAACTTAAGAGACATATTTCGAAAGATCATATTTTTAGGTCTCAAATGCAATAATCAATTCGAAAAAATATTGCAGTTAACCCTTTGAAAACAAATATTCAAAAATGGTCGTTTATTCCAAAACTATTTTTCTCCCTTTTGTCAATGCCCCTCCAGGGCGTAATTTTTAAGATATAAACAAACCAAAAAGAAGATATTAAACTTAAAACTTTTTTTCTATCCGATGGTGCAATTGGTTTTAAAATATTTGGATTTCAACCCTTTCAAATACACTGGCAAAAGAAGGTCATTTTGCGACTCGCAGAGAGGGTATTTTTTCTATGCTAAAATTATCTTAACATACATATTTCAACTCAATCTTTTGAAATCTTCTCAATAGAACAAATTTATACCCCCTACAGAAAATTCGAAACGTTCGAACCGATAGAATATTTTTTACAAAATAAAATGTGCGAAAAATTTGATGAAATCAATAAAAACAGATCGTTTTCATTGCGGTTTTGCCTTAGCAAAGCGCAATCCTATAGGTACCGGCAAACAAAAAACATATTCATAAAGCTTAAAAACATTCTTATAATCTATGATGCAATCGGTTTTTAAAATATAAGATTTAACCCTTTCAAATACACCGGCAATAGGAGGTCACTTTGCAACTCACGGATAGAATATTTTTTCTACACTAAAAGTATCTAAGCGTACATATTTCAGCACAATCTTTTAAAAGCATCTCAATAGACCAAATTTACACTCTTTTAACCCTTTCATTCCCAGTGAGTCCAAATGGCATCATGATATTTCTTATTTATTTTTCTATATTTAAATCTGATATTCCAAGTTCATACCAGAAAATTAAAATATAAGTACTACTTGTTTTTCTTAATAACAAACATTTCATATTTAAATAAACCGTAAGTTATCATTGAAATTTTCTGGTGTAATTTCAGATTCTCTAAACAACGGAATTTTTAGAACGTATTCTACCATGGGAATGAAAGGGTTAAAAAAATTTAAAACATACGGACGAGTAGAAATATTTTTTACAAAATAAAAAATAAGAAAAATTTGACAAAATCAATAAAAACCAGATCGTTTCATTGCGATTTTGCCTTTGCATGACGCAATTGTATACGTCTTGAAAAACCGAAAATATTTTCTTAAAGCTAAAACACTTTTATGATCTATGATGCAATTGTTTAAATAAAATACGAGGTTTAACCCGTTCAAAGACACCGCAAACACGAATCATATCCCGGCTCATGGAGAATACATTTTCCCTACGCTAAAAGTAACTAAATGTTTTTATTTTAGCACAATCTTTTTAGAGGCTTTCAATAAAACAGATTTACATTACTTACAAAAATTTTGGAACTTTCGTATGGATAAAATTATTTTTTTACAAAATAAAATATGTGAATTTTTTTATGAATTCAGTAAAAACCTGAGTTATAGTGACTAGAAGTGGCTTCTAGGCACTGTACTTGAGTGTTCCGTCGCGGTTTCGTTCGCTTTCGGTAAGCATAGTTTCCAAAAAATCAAATTACATAGAGAATAAAATACCAAATAATACGCTTTAAATTCAATAACTTTTCGCGATTTTTCCATTTAAAAGTATGAATTTTGACAAAATGGACTTAAAGATATAAAACCATAGAAATTTGAGTTTAATTTAAGGGTCATTTAGAAAACAAATAACACATTTGAAAACTAAATAACGTCACGGGCCCAGGCAACGCCGGGCAGGTCAGCTAGTAAATAATATAATAAAAGAAAGACCATTTTCAAAAATTACTATTTCTTCGTAAAGTATGCTTCACCTGTAATTCATTTCTTTCAATTCGTCTTATTAATGCAAAATCCCTTTCACATGCTTTTGTTTGGGACATTAAAATTTGAGCGATAAATGGTTTCATATTGCAAACCTTTTTTTGCGGTCTACTTCACCTCCTCCCATCTTTTTCTTCCATGGTATACAACAGCTGTGATAAAAAATCATCATTTAAACTGTCAGTTTGCCAGTCTATGAATTTTAAAGGTCTGTCCCAGCTTTTTAAATTATTTCTGCGAAAATTTTATGCAACCAACCAACCATAAGCAAATGAAGGGAAAAAAGAAGAAAAAAGGCAATTTTTTTATGAGAGTGAACTTTGGAATTTAATTAATTACTCAGTTAATAAATAGAATTTCGAAATTCTGAAGCTCAGGTATATCAGGAGGGATTTGGGGCTACGCTCAAAAAAATTTTGAGCCTCATACATGCGGTAGATTTTGCTAGCCATCGAAGACACACACACAGACAGAGCGTTTTCTTCTTTTATTTGTATAGATTAATATTTTTTAATTAGATTTCTTTTTATGGGATTAAGTTTGCTGTTGTTTTTCGCAAGCATAATAATAATTCTTTATGAACAAATTCATTTAAATGTAAGCATTAAAAATAAATGCTAGAATTATACTAGTTTACTTCAATATTTGCATCATTTTATGTTTATACTAGCAGTCTTCGCCCGCTACGCTGGTCGGTTTCTCTAAAGGAATCTTGAATTAAACGAAATACATCTAGTAAAGATTAAAAAAATAAATTAATATCTAATCAAACATCCATAATTTTTGTCTTATTCGTATAATCTTACATTATCTTGTTCAAAATCGATGTTGACGACATAAGAGACAAAATAGCTCTAAAATGACTGAAATATTTATGTTTAAGTATTTTTTTAATAGGTGTGTTATCTTGAATTTCCCGCTTCTACCCAAATCTGCTTTGAGTTATAGCAAAATATCTAAGAGGCACTGGAGGTGACTAATTTGAAATAATGGTCCGAGAGCTTTCCAATGATGCATCGCATGAGGGGTGTATGCCAAATTTAGAAAACTGTCCCCCAAAGATCCAAATATCACGTCTCTCCGGTATAAAATCTTCCCCTCTCTTTGAAATTTTCAAATATCATAACTAATATTTATCAGAGGCACCGTAAAAAAAACCTATCTATAATGATAAAACGTTACAATTTCCAAAAATTTCGAAAACAGTGGGGGTGGAAAATTTGGGGTACAGGAATAAATGTTCATAATATTGGTCCGAGGGCTTTCCAATGACATGTCACATGAGGAATCTAAAAAAAGTTTGAAATTTTTGATCCCCACTTTAACCTCTTGGCTACTGGCAATTATTACAGTATTTTTAATTATTACTGAATTATTTCTTCTCTGGTTTGACTTCAGAACGAGATTTTTGTTTTATTTTCATTAGCTCGAATCTTAGAAATTGAAACATACTATTCTTACATAAAAACTTCTTTTATATTTGAGTATCATTAATAAAATGGGACAAAACTGATGTACCCATTTGGGTACTCAGGGACTGAAGAGGTTAACCCCGTGGGGGTGGAAATTTTAAAAGCGCTGAAAGAAGTCTTTGATTATTTTTTAATAGATTCATTTTCTGCTGTTTCATGCTTCTACTTAAAACGATTGCTGAGATGTGCCAAATGTTCTAAATCGTTTGACTCCCCCCTTTTAAAGTCCTCAGGGGTGCAATTTCTAAAATCGCTGAAATATGTGTTCAATTATTTTTTTAATAGATTCATTTTCTGGAATTTCGCGTTGCTACCTTAAACGGCTGTTGAGGTATAGGAAGATAGTCCAGAATTTTCGCAAGAGGGAATTTTCAAAATGTTTATCTTCCAAGGAAGGTCTCCATTGGGGGCATACTCAGAATTTTTTGAAAAAAATACGAATTAAACTACTCATGTAGGTAATAAATGATCAGTCAAAATTAGCGGCGGAATTACATTATTAGATATGTAAAAAAAATAAAATAGTTTGGAATAATTGGCGTGAAAAGCTGAAAGCGACGCGGGATTTGGCGAGCAGTGCATTTCCTCTCCAAAAGCAGACGATTTTAACGAATCTGAAAATTGATTTTAATTGACTTCACTGTTAAAAATCTGCAGCATTTACTGCAACGTCACTCCACTACTTTTATAAAATATCTCTCTTCTGACCAATGAGAATGCTCCATAGCACGGTGAACTGACCGTGTCATACTGTTAAAAATCTGCTGCATTTTATTGTAACGCACTCCACCGCTTGTATATAATATCTCTATTCCAACCAATGAGAAAGCTGCATTTCACGGCCAAGTAACCGTTTTCTATACAAGCAAGGGAATGCGTTGCAATAAAATGCAGCAGATTTTTAACAGTGTATTTTTCAATTTAGAACAAGTTTAATCAATTTAAATTGTGTTTTAAATGATAAAATATATTAATTTCATTTTGTTATAAGTACATATAAATGTATATGACAAAATTACACTTAAAGTAAAGTAAAAATGCAAAACTAAAATTACTTAAACTAAACTTATTTAAATAAATTGAACATAGAAAGTTTTTTCTTTAAAAAGTATTCGAAGCTAAAAGCGTATTTTTCAAAATTTCGTTTTTTCGCCAACCGGAGATAAATCGCCAAATAAACGAAATTTATATTATTTTTTTACGGACGTTATAAGGAGGTTCCGCCGAAATTTTTTTATAAGCATATATAACTATATGGGAAGAACATTCTGTATTTTTTTCAGATTTTTCTGAGTATGCCCGTATGGAGACCTTCCTTGTTAGTGCACGCTTGCATCATAAGAAGTATATTTTCCCCAATTTTCATGTTTCTAAGTGTAGTAGTTTGGGCTGTGCGTTGATTATCAATCAGTCAAGACAAACTATTTTATATATGTATAGATAGATAAAGTGTTTGCTACTGATCCGAATGAAAGGTGTATGCCGGAAAAGCAGAGGATGCACAATTTTATTCATTTATCTCGTCCTATGAGCGTCCTACTAAAATCCTATGAATGGCTGCAAGTGACGTCCGGAGGACATGATTAGGTATCTTTTTGCTCTCCTCTGGACGTTCGCTGGATAACGATTGGATATTATAGATTGTACGATGGACGAGGCAATATACTGCACAGGACGCTTAACGTGTGTCCTCGGGACGTGTTTGTGTTGCATGGGAACGACATGATTAATGATTGTAAACTTTTTTCCTATAACTGTTTTAAATTATGGATTCCTTTTCATTTCATGTTTAGGGGAGGATTGCAGTATCGACAAAAAATATATATCGAGTTCGGGTTCGGCGTAGCTCGACTTCGCTGTTTCCAAATAAGCAATGAATTTGCAGATCTTATTTTAATACCATCAAAATTTATATTTCATGATTGAATTGATACTAACATAAGGAATGTAAGGTTACATGGGGCAACTGGACCATGATTTTACAATGCAACTATGTATATTCTGGCAATTCAGCTTCCAAAATTTAATGTATACTTGAATTAGTGTCCAAATTTTTGTAAATGTATTCAGTTGAGTCCATTCTTGTACATAAATATTTTCAAAATTACATTTTAATGTCAAATAAATGTGCGGTCCAATAAATTTGTGGAAAATGTAACAATATTTTATATCAAAACAGAACTATTTCTTACTGGTTTCGATGATTTTCTAATAATGTCTTTTTGTCGTATGTACCCCTCTTCATCTGACCAATGACCAATGAAGTTCTTAAATTCCTACGCAAGTCGCGATGCTTGCGTTTACTTCTTTTCGGGTTCGATGAGTCGATTTCGAAATGCATAGATGGATTAGCAAGAGTGAACTTTGTTTAACAAAGTTCTTGCAAAGGCAATGGTTTACACATCAAGCAAACATTCCGGGAAAGGGGAAAGGCCGACAGAGCAATTCGATTAATACAAATAGAATATATAAATTAAAAACAAAATATAAAAAACGCTTAAAATAAGCTTATACATTATAATAAATAAAAAGAAGGTGAATTAGTACCGGTGACAAATGCAAGGGCTGGATGACATTATCAGAAAAAGCAATAAATAAATAATAAGGTTGCCAATAGAAAAGAAGGCAATTTTGAATTTAGAAATCCTGCAATGATGCGTATTACAGGGATCCCAAATGGTCCGCCAACTGAATACCAATAAATTTTAACAGAACATTTTATGGTAGGCGTGTGCCAGAATTAACTTTCAAAGGTGGTTCCGGAAAGGTTAGTAAGAAAAATCTAAAAAGAAATTTTTTCTAAAATAATATTGGTATTCAGTTGGCGGACCATTTGGGAGGCCTGGCATTAAGATGGCCCACGCCTCCTTCTTTTGGAAGGGGGTGCGAAGCCGTCATCTCGACTTAGGGTGACAAGCGGTCTTTTACGACCTATAGGGCTCTTTATATTGTACAGTCTAATGGACCGCAACGCTTCGTTGGGTATTAGAACACAATCTCTGTGGAAATTTTGTGCAAGTTTTTAAAAAATTTTCGAGACAGGCCGAATGTTGAGATCGAAGTGAATAATGTCATTCCGGACGAACGTGGTTGCATTTACAACCTGACGTAAAATTTTATTTTGGGTAGTTTGAAGTATCTGCATTCAAGTTTCACAGACAGATCCCCAAACAACTGACTCGTAAGTCAGAGTGGATCTGATAAACAAGCCCGTAGCCAGGATTTCCTTTCGGGAGGGGCTGAATCTTGACATTTTTTTTTCTGATCTTACAAAAGTAATTTGCATAATTTACAGCAAAAAATTTAAACAAACCTAAAATGTGTTTGTGCATAGGCTACTTGATAACCATGTCAAATATTGTTATTTCGTGTTTAATTTTTATTTTCAATTTCTGTTGCAATTTTTGACACTCAAAAGTACTTCCAATTTCCAAACTGGTTCAAAAACCGGATAGTTTTTAGGGAAAAAAATTCCGCGAAACCTAAAAAGCACAAAATTTGAGTTGAGCCTCAAGTATCCTATGAGAAAAAAGTAAAAAAAAAAATGAAATGCAAACAAGTAACATGAATTGATTTAAAACACAGGATTAATACTAGCATGTAACAGTCTGTCATTGCGAGTGCGAGGTTTTGAAACTATTGATCCAAATAAAATTAATTTCTTTCGCATAATTTTTTCCAAAGAAAAATTAATTACTATAGTCACATTTAATCATAAAAATCATCTTTGTATTTTACATTCTCTGATTATAATAATTATAAATGCAGTACTCTTGATACAATAAATTTATTAATGCAACGGAAGCAATCATGATAATTTCTTCTTAGCCATGTTGCTGATTAACTTATCAAGATCTACTGGAATGTCCCAATGAATGAAAATCATTGCAAAGCGACTCAGTATCTCATCGGCCATAATGATTTGAGGCAAAGATTTAACTATTGTCATTGTCAAAAAATATCTTTCAACACTGACTGTAGTTACTGGGTTTTTAACCAAGACTGTGAACAAGTGTTTGATATTATTGTAATATGTCACATTACGCAGTACTAAAACTTTTACGATCGCTTTGGTGTCAACACTTTGTTTGCCACCCTAATTCATATTCAGCTTTCACTTGCTTCATTGACATTTTATCATGAAAATTTTCAATACGATTTTCTACACGGAGAATAAAGACAGGGATTTGTAATACTCTTCAGCGGATGTATTTTGAGGATTTATACGTGTTGTCTATCTAAATATTAGTCTTGGGATCTTCATTTCAATTTGGAAGATGTGTTCCCGAAGTTTTCATGCACAATAAAATATCTCACAAAAGATTTCTACTGCATTTTTCGCTATATTTATGTATAACAATTAGGACATTTTTAACATAAGTTACAGCCAATATTATGTCACGAAATTTTTCTTGGAGAACTCACTATGACTTTGTAAGACAGAAAACTTTCTCACAAACAAACAGGCTTATGAAAAAATCATTCTTCTGCCGACTGCCAAAAAAGCTCCAGCTTCCAAAGGAATCTTAGATGTGTTTTTCAAAATATTTTCTGAGCTAATGTAAATGTATGTAGCTCAACAAAAGTTAATATGCTTTCCTGCCTCTCGATAAATTTTGTTTCACAAATGCGGATAAATCAATTTCTTTTGTTTAATGGGGCATATTATGCAACTGCTTCTTGAAGCGCTAAATTTGCCTTTAGGGGATTTTTAAAAACTTGTGTCACGGCTTTAATAAGTCCATGATACTTTCGGATTATGGGAATCAGCATGCTGTTCGACAAGGCAAGATTTAACACATGGCTTTCAAAATGAACATATCTAATTTTTGGATACTCTGAAAAATTTTGGAATAGACCCCACTAACATGACCAGACTTATTAGCTGCTTCACCATACGCCTTTGTGATGCATTTCTACATGTTAAGGCAAAATTCGTCAGAATGTTGTAATATTACTTTTCTTGGATTTTTGGCAGAGAAGACATTTATTGGAATAAAACCTAAAAGAATTTGTTGAATTATTGGGTTTTGTGAATTTTTTAATAGTCCACATATCTAACACAAAGGTCAAGCTGTTCTGTGCTTAAGTTTCATCAGCAATTAAGCTACACGCTTTGTTTGTACTAACAAAGCAGACCCCATTATTTATTGTGATAATAAATTCTTCGGTAACTGTATCCGAGGATATTTGAATGATTTTATTCTAAATGTCTTGGGTGAAGTAAATACCTTTCTACGGATATTTATAATATCGCGTTTTAATTCATTCTCTCCAGACTTTGCTCAAAATTTAAAAGACTCTTAGCTAACAGTTTTTTTTATATATCGATTTCTCTAACGTTATAGGATCATAATCGCGGTAATCTCAAAGTGACGCATTATTCTCTGCACAAAATAAGATTGTTTCAAGTATTGGTCCAAGAGCTGCTCTGATTTCTTCTTTTCCTGAAGCTCTTTGAAAACTCAACAATGAAATATTAATTTGCTGTGTGGGATATAAAACTCTCTCCGTGGTACTATAAAAAACTTTAAAAAAAAATCTTTACATAGAGGTATCCATTCCTAAAGTCTACAAAATACAAAGAAAATTAACTAAAGTAGATACTTTACGCCCATTTTCTTACTATTAAAGATTCACAAGCAAACAATTCGTAAAAAAGTTGTTCAGTGAAGAGACTGGGGGATGCCACTGTGGCATTTTCTGAAGGTTTTCCGATACCATAATGTTTATTTCGCATTATATTTTTTCAAAAATACATTCTAATAGTTTCCTTTTAATTAGAAGCGTTTTACAGTTATAACATCATTATCAAAGATACTTTCTTTAAAAATATTTTTTTTCACATGATTTTACATTATAGGCGGCTATTAAAGTTTTTGGCTCCCTTTTGTGCAAAACATTTTAACATTGACCGCTGTAAGTTTCGTTTATATGCATGAAGATAAAGAAAATTAAGGAAGATCATAACATGCAAGTAAATGTTTTATATCTGTATAAAATTAATACGCCATATGTGTATTACACTAATTTTTCTTAGTCAAATTAATTATACGGAATTGCACTTAATCGAATTTATACTGCACATAAAGATAGTTAAAATTGAGTTTTAAAAAGAATTTATGTTTTTTGGGGGTAAATATGTATTAAAAAAACAATATAGCCAAATGACCGATATAATGAAGGATTACTGTAACTGTAATTGAATAAATGGATATTTTTACAGCTAAAAATACAGTTGATTTTAATGTAACGGAAGATAAAAACCAACAAAATTTATTTTATTATCATAGAGATAATTTTGTGAAGTCTTTTCAAACTTTCGGGAGGGGCTTCAGCCCCCTTAGCCCCCTCCCTGGCTACGTGCCTGCTGATAAAGGGTTTATACAGTAGTAACTGGTTAGAAATAGACAGACAACTATGTTATACTGAGAGAGTTTTAAGGGAAGCTCGGTCTTGGTGAGTACATCAGTGATCTGTCGAGCCCAGTTTAATTTTGAGTCTAGGTAAATTTCTATATATTTATATTCAGTGACCCAGGGGATATCATCACCATTAAGAGAAAAATTAATGTCTGGGGAGATAGAGTTTCTGGAAAACATCATGGCGGCATTTTTTGCTGCGCTAACCTTGATGTGCCATTTTCTGAGCAAAATGTAAAGGTAGGACTGGAGTTGTTCTATCACTATGTGTGGATGTTTGTGACTGTAAATGATGGCCGTGTCATCCGCATATAATGCTAAGAAGATGTGAGGAATCTTAGGAATAGCATTTATATATAAGCTGAAGTGCCAGGTTGAGATAAGGCTGCCCTGAGGTACGCCTGCCTCGATATTGCGAGAGGAAGAAATAGAACTATTGACTTTGACAGAAAATGATCTATCATTTAGGTAGTCCCAAATAATGAGAATTAGTTCGGGTGGAGCATTTAAGGAGATTAATTTATAGATGAGAGCTTTATGCCAGACTCTGTCAAAAGCTTGGCAATGTCTGTGAATACAACTCCAGTTTTTTCTCTTTTAAAGAAGCCGTTCAGTAATACGCCAAAGCTGGTGTTGAGTCGAGAGTTTGGGTCGGAACCCAGACTGTTCGGGAATAATAATCGAATTGGTGGTTACAAACTCCTTCAGATGACTAGTCAGAATGTATTCATAGACTTTCGACAGACAAGAGAGAAGAGAAATAGGCCTGAAGCTGGAAGGAGCATGAATATCCTGTCCTGGTTTTGGGATAGGTACAATTAACGCCTTCTTCCAACAATTGGGAAACATACGAAAGTTTAGCATAATCTCTATAAATAAAAGGAATTCTGAGGATAATTAATTAATTAATTGAGGCACAGGGGAAAGCAAATCTTGGCAATGCGCCAACTCGGTCCAGAGGAAGCAAATCTTGGCAATGCGCCAACTCGGTCCAGAGGAAGCAAATCTTGGCAATGCGCCAACTCGGTCCAGAGGTATAAAAGCAAGATAGAAAAAAACGCGCAGGTCTGTGCATTCAAGTACAACCACCCATATGTATATGCTGAAAGTTTGTTCTGACGCTCACCCGACGCACGTGGAGTGCCGATGGTCCGGGGAGAGTCACCGGGGGATCCGTCGCCAGCTGAGAGAGAAGCGTAGAGTCACCGGGGGATCCGTCGCCAGCTGAGAGAGAAGCGTACCATACACATAAATTATTAAATAAACTTTCAAATTAAGCCCGGCGAAGCGGGCTGCGTATGCTAGTATTGATAAAGAGAGTTAGGAAAAATATGAAATTTAATGGAAGATGTATTAACATGTTAGTAGAGATGCAGTCGAGACCGAGAGCTTTTTTCTCCTTAAGATTCCCAATGTAAGTCACAACCTCCGAAGGGGTTGTAGGATTGAGAGCATTGCTATGTTCAGTGTTTAGAAACTCTTCAACTTTGGAATCGACAATGTCGGCCATCCTAGGATTTACAACATCGTGATTAAAAGTAAACTGGCTTGTAAAACTGTTACTAATGAGCTCAGCCTTGTCAGAGTTAGAATAGGCCATACCATTCGGGCCATTAAATGCTGGAATGTGTGTTCGGGTTCTACGAATGCGGGCCGTAGCTGACCAAATTGTGTTGTCAGAATTCGATAAAGACTCCACATAAGTATTCCAGCGTGATATATTGAACGCCTTGATTGCAGCACTAATTTGATGATTCATACGGTTTAGTTGATACCTTAAAAGGGAGTCCCTGGTCGCCTGCCAGTCCTGTCTTAAACGATTTCTATCTCTTTTCAAATCCCTGATGTGCTCAGGTAATCAAAAAAAAAAAAAAAAAAAAATTCGACCATCCTCTGCCGTGGTCTCGTAACTTTTTTTGAATGCATTATGGAGAGTGTCTCCAAATGTTTTAATTGAAGTTGTTACGTCTTCAGCAGAGTGAATCTCGGTGGGTGGTGCGTGCATGCTCTCGAGAACATGGGCATAGTCATCCCAATTGACCAAGAAGGCCTGTGGAATGTCCAGCTCATATTTACCCACATCGAATCTAAGCACAAACGGGAGACGATACGAAGACAAATCATTAACCGTTTGAACGGTATACGGGAAGGGAAAACTGCGGGGGATGGCAAAATCAATAATAGAATTAGAATTTTGTCGCGGGGGCTCGGGGCGCCGAAATTTGGGCAAAATTTTGATCTGCCCAGTGAACTGGGCAGCTTGATCCCCCGGGAACTTTGCGCACAGTCTGTAATTAGCGGGGTGCATACCATTAGAATGGATACATCGACAGGGGTCATCGTATGGCTTAGTGCAGGTTTATGACTTATGTGGGCCAGCACTCTTCACACAGTTAGGTAGAAGGTGGCAAACAGCCGCTGAATGAAAGTACCCCTTACAATTACGGCACTGTATAGAACCTTTGCAACCACGATACTTTTCAAATTGGACCTGAAGCCCTTCAAACTGGACCTGGGCATTGGAACTGGGACAGCCCCAAGAGAAATGGTGCGCATTATAAACACCTGCAATAACAACATTTGAAAAGGGGCGGGTTAGACAAATCCTGAGCAAGCAGACGAGAATTTTTACGAGGTAGTAAATAAACGGCTGCAATCAGAAGTTGAGGGGTGAATGGGAGGTCTAATACAACAGGAGTGGCATCAATACAATGGAATAGGGGGACTTTAATGAGAGAAGCATTGAGACCATATTTAACGCACACAGCAGTGCCACCCCAAGCAGGGCCGCCATCTAGAGGTCTGTCAACATGGAAAAGCACATAGTTGGCGACCTTAATAGTAAAATCCCTGGAAAAGTGGGTTTCAGAGACCAAAACAATATCCAAGTTACATGCGTATATAAAATCTTTAAACTCATTGGCTTTATTTCTAAGGCCGTTGGCATTCCATAAGCCAACATTTAGAAATCTCAAATTGCTGTAGGCTGGGAAAGTGTCAGATAAGAGGGGGGGGATCGCAAACAAAAGAGACAGATTAATACAAATTAAACAGTACTAGGTAAATTACTATAAAGGATAAAAATTCTGTCTATATCCGTGGGTGCCTCACGGAGTTTTGGTAGGCATTTTTGAAAAACAGGTAAAACTACTTGCTTACCATAAAATTTCTCGAAATTAATAAGATTCTTTAGAAAATTTGCGTCCGAAACCATTGGCGTCCGCGCACCTAATTTGGGAACCGATGTAATTTTGTTACCCACAGTTGGGGTTGGGGGAGAATCTACGACCACGTCGCCAGCAGCTTTCGCAAACGAGTGTTCTGAATTCACCTTCTTTGTGGGAAAAGGCAAAGCGTTTTTAGCATTAGATTTTTTGTCTACGTTTTTAACATTTCTTTTAGCTTGATCCTCCGGGAACTTTGCGCACAGTCTGTAATTAGCGGGGTGCATACCATTAGAATGGATACATCGACAGGGGTCATCATATGGCTTAGTGCAGGTTTATGACTTATGTGGGCCAGCACACTTCACACAGTTAGGTAGAAGGTGGCAAACAGCCGCTGAATGAAAGTACCCCTGACAATTATGGCACTGTATAGAACCTTTGCAACCACGATACTTTTCAAACTGGACCTGAAGCCCCAAGATCTCAGAAATCTGGAAAAGGAGTTGTGGTTCATTCTGCTCTCTGGGCATTTGCACCAGAAACAACGAGAGTGGAACACTATTTTTTGTGTTGCCCCGATACATTTGAGTTACAATGGTACCACGGAGGTCATCATGGTCCAGAGAATTTTGAACAATGTCAAGAGGAGTTTTTGCAGGAAGACCTCTTAAGACAAATTTAATTTTTTTTTTCGTTTTCGAGAAGAAAACTTCTATAGTGGACCTTTTCCCGCGTAAAAATTCGCTGTACACTTCTATAGTGCTCTTCAGAGTTAACTGAGACTGTAATAAAATTTTTCTTCATAGAAGAAGTAACTGAAGGAGCATGAATTTTAAGAGTTAGAAGTAAAATTATCCCAGTTTTTAATGGGTTCAATATAGAAAGGTGGGATTTTAACTTTTCTAGTTCTATTTTCGGTATTAGTGTCAGTAGAGTTTCAGGTTGTTTTTTCTTATGCTGGACATTAGTCCAGTCGTTACTGACGTCATCATCATAACGGCTTGTAGCAGAGTTTGAGTTATCAGTATGTATGTTATCATCAGAATTTACAAGATCAGGAATAAAATTATCAATATTTGAATTAGAATCAATATTAGAATTTTCAATAGTGGGGAGAGGGAGGAAATCCCCAAACAGATCATCACTATACAATGATATATTACTTACTGCGAAGTTTGCTTGATATTCCTCATCGATGCTCTTGAGTCTGGCGTTTAGGCTAATTAGTTTAGATTTAAGCTGGTAATCCATGGCTTTGCTCTTGTTGGCTTTGATAGAGGAATTCCTTTGTTGAATCTGTAGATTGGTGTGTCGTAAGGCGGCACGATACAGTTCCACAACTATATTCTTTTGTCTGGAGTCCAGATCATCTAAATTCTTCCTTTTGTGGACAACATCGTATCTGAGGGCACTCGCTTCATCGTAACCGATAAAGTCCTTTTGGACGAAATCAAAACTTTGGTACGGCATAATCACAATAAATGCACAACGAGCGTCTGAAGCTGTTCAATATACTGTCTCGGAAGCAACTTAATGCCAGCAAGACGGGTTCACGAGCAGTCGGGAGAAATGGGACCTTAGATCAGGAATGACCAGGATGAATTATGAGAAGTCAATGAACGGGACTTCCTCAAAGAAACCACATTCTTGATCAAGACAACCAGTTGTACAGCTTTTTACCGGATGCGAGAAGTCGACCACTGGGCAGGTGTGGCTTTCTTCGTTGAGGGGTAGCACGTGGCTCCCTTGAATTCACTAATTTTCATTTTATTAATTAGCACTTTGACTTAGCATACATAATCGTAAAGTTTTCAGGATGAGTTACCTTGGCATATAACTTTCGCTCCCGAAAACTTTATAGTTCCGGTGTAAAACCTCTTAATACGGAGCGCTTGAAAACACGAGCATTCATGCATCGGGTCACCCCTTTTCATCTGTATCGTAAAAATGCGAGGTTTAGAAATCTCACTTAAGAAATGTGGTTAAATACCCGCTGACATGCTTTTTTCTTAATTTATATTATAATTTTAATAACATATTACATAATTTCCTTACTGCCATTAAAACACAATAGGGAGATTATTTTCCCGTATTAAGAGATACTCCAAAAATGTATTTACAACTTTTGGTGTAACTGGAACATCGGCCTTACATTTGAAACACGAAGTAAAAATGTATCGATACCTAATAATAATGCATTTATATGCCTAGTCTTTAAAAAAGTGATTGTTTAAACGTGGCCACACTAGTTCCAAGACCATTCCCGCGGAAACCCTATGCAGGACGAGAAATGTCCCATTTTTTAAACATGCTCAAAGTACATCAAAACTTTACAAATTTAATTTAAATTAATCATTTATATCCTAGATTATGAATAAAAAAATTGCTTTACCTAAATAGTTATTTACGTTAATGTCTAAGATATGCAGAACAACATATATAATAACAATTTGATTGCTAGATAGATTTTTAATTGAAGCTGTTCAATAAATCGGTAGTTAGAGCTGTTTTTACAAAGTATTTACAAGGACAGGTAAATTAATTAACAAGAAATACTGTTATGGAAATATCACAATGCTTATAAGAACAGTAAAACAATAAATGTATTGTGAGCCTATTTTAACAGAGAAGTGTTTTGTAGTTACAAAATTTTCTTATAACATTTTATAATAGGACAAAAGCTACACTTAAGTAAATGGTTAAGAAAATAACCGCAATTAAAAAAATATTTAGTTTCAACCTTTTCGCTGTGCTTTCTAACTATGATCCAGCGAATTATTTTGTAGTAAAAATGCTATCTCTTTTTAATAATAGATGAGTTAAATAAATTTTGCATTGAATTTTCTTTAATGGTACTTCAAAGTACCGCCAATATATAAAGAGTTAAAATTTTATTTCTTAGACAAAGTCGAGTGAATTCAAGGTCATATCTAGTCGTCTGACTGGATATTACCGAATACAGTATTTTTTGTCTATAGCTTCTATAGGTTCCTGTCCAAAGTTCCTTTGTTTGACCGCAGACATTGGTCGCCTGTATGTAATGAGATTCAGTTCACTTTGATCTTCTTATTAAAAAGCGTCTGAGTATTTTTTAAATAAATAAATGAGTATATAAAGAGTATTTTTTGAACAATTTTTCATATTAGCTTAATATCAAACTAAAAATTACTTCTTTGTTCAATCCGTGCAATCTCTTTTCACATAATAATATATTGAATATACAGATGATAAGAAACAGAAAATGTAAATGAAAAAATAATTATGCGTATACATAGTTTATTGTAAACTGTGGGAAGTTTATATATTGGATCATTGTATATATAGTAACAATAAGAGTAGTGATAACCTGACTTTGTCCAAACCTGTGTTCACCATTAGATCTCATATTTTTGCTGCGGATCAGGTTGAAGATCATTAGTGTTTCCATTTTTGGTCGTCTCAGAACAAAGTTTTTTATTTCTTACGAGTCTGTCTCAGGTACCCCCAATTTTTTCAAAGAAAAATCCAGAATATTTTTTCAAAGGATTAAAAATATATGAATGTGAAGGATTATATATATATCCGTTCACATACAAATATTTTTTTGTAATTATTCAAGAGAAAAAATGCAGCACGGCGATGGTAATAAAAATGGCACTGTGCGGCGGGGGAAAAAAAGCATAGCTTGGGAAAAAGTGACATGGTGTGTGTGTGGGGGCGAAGAGCATCATATGACATAAAAAAGAACAGTGAAGAAAAAACAGCATAAATAATAATAATAAAAATGTTTAATAACTTCATTTAAATAACATTGCAAAAACGTTCGTAACTCCACCTTCCTAAAAAAAGACTCTCGGTAAAAAACAATTTCTCCACTTGTTGCGAAACTTTAATTTCGAGTATTTTTATTTAATTCAAGGATAATTTAAAATTAAAATTAAGACTACCAAAAACGTACTTTTGAAGAAAAAAAAGAAAAATTGGCTTATCTGACCTGATGTGAATCCTTTCACCGGATTTACAAATTTCCCTCCGCGATCCTTTGACGAAATTCGCTTTTAATCTTCCTTGCGCTCCACTGATGAAATTTGCATTATTTTTTTCCGCTACCAATAGATGAGATTTGCAATATTTTTCAGTGGCCAACTGATAAATTATGCTACTTGTTCCTGCGATTTTTGCCTATATTTGCGACATTTTCCTTTGATATTTCTGAAAGCAACCAACTGACAAAGCGTAGGATTTTTTGAGCGATTATATGCAACGAAATTCGTGATTTTTTGGGTCAAACGATTATTGAAATTTGCAATTTTTTTTCAGTGACTAGTTGAAGAAAATCTCTTTGTTTTAGATACTTTTGACGTAATTCACGATACTTTTCCATCATCATTTAAAAAAAAAAACTCACGAACTAATTTTGCAAAATTCCGCAAAGGAAAAATATTGCGGATTTCCTCGAAAATAAACTAAAAAAATCGCGAAAGAATGACCTCTGCCTAATGAAAGAATTAAGAGGTTATAATATCACGCATCATTTTTTTATGCAGGGTTTTACTATTTTCTGAGAGATTCAAGCAATCTCGCACCCTATAGCAAAACATGTAACTCAGTAAACCCCCTCTTTCCAGCTAAAAAACCCCTCTTGAAATAGCAACCCTACATCTCATGATGGGAATTCGTGGTATAAATATTTGCAGAAATACAATTATCTTGTAATTAATACCTATTATGAGGGTTTTATTACACAAAAGAGGACTTTTGTTTAAATGATGCGAATTCTCTTACTAGTTATCGACATTAAGTTTTCACAACTTATGTCTTAAATTTCAATTTCGGAACAGATCGAATTACTCCTCGCTCTTAGAATCTTGCTCTACGCTCTCAGAAAATCGTCAATGAATTTCAATAGCATGGCGCACATAAGTTATAATATGGTGACTAAAAAACACCTCAGTACACTTATAATAGCCGTATCACACGGTGAAAGATTTTTCGGTAAGCATTTCACAAAACACGATCGCTCATTTTGTTGCTTGTTCGGTAAACAGGTTTTTCAACCTTATCGCGGGGTTATTTAGTTTTTCGCTCCGCTCCTATTGGTCAGTTGATCAGCGTTGAATGAATCGTCAACATTTTCCATGCAATGTGGGAAATGTTCGATAAGCAAAAACATCGGACAGATTCACCCCGATGTCAAGGTCAGGCAACTTTTTGCTCTCTGTAATGTTGTGTTGGGGGAAAAGCTCGGCGAAAAGAGTACGTGTGATACCGCTTTAGACCAACGCAACGTGCCGCATTGCGCTAAAGATGCTTAATTTAATCTGTATAATGGATATATACGATGGTGCATCTGTTGACATATAAATTATGACGCAATTTGTATTTATATGTATACAGATTGCGTCATAATTTCGTGCAAACTTTAAAAAAAATAATCACAATAAAAGAAGTAATGCTGGGGAAAAAATTCAGTTTGCGCGAATTTGATCGGAGGGATATTAGATTTTCCCCACCCACCCCTACATATACCAGCTGAATCTAAATACTTAGGTAAAACTTTAAGGGGTGATAGCACGCATCACGATAAACAATATTAAATGCGAAACTAAGGATTCCAAAAGAGTCTTCTGAAGGAGTTAGGCGCTATCAAAATTTAGGGTCTAAAATTTCAAATGACTATAAAAAGCTGAAAAATTGGTCAATTCGTTTGCGGTTTTCGCTAAAACTATTTTTTATGTCAGTATATTCTTGAAAATAAATTTTAAAGATAAAGTTCGAAAAATGTCGATAGGGGGCGTTCCAGACTTTAGATGGAGTAATTAACAACTACTTTTTACCGTTATTTTTTGTATCTCATTAAATGCTTTCAAAAACTTAGGCTCTAATTTCGAGCTCAAAATTAGAATCGATGGGAGTGGTTAAGTAGAGCAAACTGAGCTGTGTTCAGGAATTGAAATTCGAACTGCCCCCCCCCCTCCTGCTCTATATATAGCAAAGTAATTGTTTTATATAAAAGCGGTGGGATGACGATGCAGCTACACCTAAAGATTTTTAACAGTGCACAACAGGGCAGCTAGAACATATTTCGGAAAAATGGAGGCTTCTGTTTGGTCAATCTGGTTTCGCTAATAGCACAAGATCTATCTGAATCCTGGCCGCTTTTTAAGAAAGACTCACGGAAATTTCAATGAGTTTTTAAAAATTTGTCTGCATTCCATGATGATTTTTCGACATTCGGGAAAAATTTCCAGTAACAATGCAGTATGCCTATTGTAGTACATTTTGTCCAAGATTGTTAGTTTTTTCAATTATGCAGTGATTTTTCCACATCAGTAATTTTTTTTCCGTCACTGAAATGGGACTAAGGGGACCAAAATGCAGAAAAAAAAGACTAAAGGGGAGACCATTTAGGAAGCCTACAAATGCTCAAGTATCCTTTTAGAAAGACTTGTCAAAAATGACGTTTTGAACTGTATTTCCGAACGATATAGCTAGAGAAAGCAACCGTTTAAACTTATTACAAGATGCAATATATGAATCGAAAAATGAAAATGCTATTCGATTTCAAATTAACTCAATAGCCAAATTCTCAATTTCATTGTTTTTTGTTTAAAAAAATAGCTGACTCGGAGAAAACTCTAAGAATCGCAATAAAGAGCGGAAAATTTTTAAAAGTTGTTGCACCATTTCCGAATAAACTTTATCGAAAAGAGAACAAAAAGTCCCTCCGGCAGTAGCGGGAGGAAGAGGCAGCTTTCATATTCTTTGTTTATTTATTTATTTATTTTAAATTGAGTTATATTATTTAAAAATACGAAGCTCAACTTAGTGGAGCACGATTACATGACATTGAATGCTAATTTTTGCAGTACTGAATATTAATGGGAATTTTTAGAAATTCGTCACCTTTTATTCAAGCTGGTTTTATTTTAAGGGATTTATAGGGTCGCCAAACTCCACGATATCATGAAGCGAATGCAATTTTCAAACAGTATGATGGGTAAAACAAACCAGTGAGCTTGGTCGAAATATTAATTCATGTGCACATGCACACTGACATCGAATTATCGATTAATATATACGAGTGTTGTCGCGGGCAAATTGATTTTTAAAAAAAATGTCATCATCCACATTAAAAATTTAAACTGTTATATCTCAGGCGTTTTTTAAGGTAAAGACAAAGCAGAAAATACTCCAGAACTCCTTATTAAGGTAAACACTTTAGAAAGAAAACTTTTTTCAATTTTTAATTTTTGGTTTGTGCATCATTATACATTTAATAGATTTTTGACAGACTTAAATGGCCGTCATTTTGAAACAAGATGGCGGAGGAAATTGGTCAGTGAACTCGGTCAAGACATTGGTATGTACTATGTACACACGGAGTTATATCCAAATCAGTTTATAAATATGCGTATTATCGCTCGACAAATTTCAGACCGTTTAAAATGTCAACCACACTGGAAATTGAAAGTGCTATAACTCAGCCATTTTTCAAGATATAGATGAAACGAAAAATGCTTTGGAATCTTTGTATCAAAGTCAAATACACAAAAGAATTTTTTTTTTCAATTTCTTACTTTTTCGCATATAATTTTAAAATATTTAAAAAGATTTAATATTCCGCCGTTTTGAAAAAAGATGGTGGATGGATCTGGCCAACGAACTCTTTCCAGACATCGGTATGTACTATATACGCACCAAATTTTATCCAAATTGGTTTATAAATACGCGTGTTATCACGTGACGAAGATCAGATCATTTCAAAATGTGAGCAACACTAGAAATTAAAAGTGCTATAACTCGGCCATTTTTCAAGTTACAGACGAAACAAAAAATGCTCTGGAATCTTTATATCAAGGTAAAATGCATAAAAGAAAAATCTTTTTCAATTTCTAACTTTTTTTGTACCTAATTTTAAATTAAAAAAAAATTAAATGGCCGCCATTTTGAAACAAGATGACGGATGGAACTGGCTAACGAACTCGGTCTAGGCCTCAATATGTACTATGTCCACACTAATGCTCTTATTCACCATCTACCTCAACCTAGGAAACCTCGGTCGAACGCTCAAATGAAATTCATGATAACATTTGATAGGACATTATCAAGGAGACGTCCAATCAGAATTAAAGATGAATACCGTTTGAGCGTTCGACCGAGGTTTTTGATGTAACTCGGGGTCGAAGTAGTTGGTGAATAAGAGCGTAAGTTACATCCAAATCGATTCATAAATACGCGTGATATCACATGACAAAAATCAGATCGTTTCAAAGTGTCAGCTATAAAGGAAATTCAAAGTGCTATAACTCAATCATTTTTTATGATGTACACAAAATAAAAAGTGTTCTGGAAACGTTGTTTTAAGTTCTAACACATAAAAGAAAAATATTTTTTAACTTTTAAATTTTTCACATTTAATTTTAATTTTTTTTAATTAAATGTACGCCATTTCGAAACAAGATGGCGGAAAATGCTAGCCAACGAACTCGGTCGAGACATTTCTATGTACTATCTCATTGACTATGAACTGATCTTTCTATCAACGATAATTTTCAGAATTTTTAAGCTATGTTTTTGAGACTTTCACAAAAGTTGCTCTATACATTTAACTAACATAATATGCAAATGAAATTTTAATAGCGTTCACGCATGCGCAGTAAAAAATTATTTAGTAAACCTGCTCATTTGTCATACAATGTTTATTATTTTTAAATTCTGATGACAGGGTATTGTGTACAATGATGTTTGTCATATTTTCAGAAAAGAACATTATTTTATAAATTCAAAAATCGCTGTACGAAGGTGGAAAAAACTTTATTAAAACAAGGATAACATTTACAGGGTTCGCACCGTTTCTAAAATTTTCTTACTTTCCTACCACAAATTGAAAACGGTAAAATTTTTTGTATAATTCTATTGTAGATGTTAACGGAACCTTCCACGAAGATTTTTGATTTAAAAACTGGTAGCAAAGTGTGAAAATTTTAGGAATGGTGGGAGCCCTGCATTTATTGAATTGAACTGAAAGATTAAAACAAGTTTCATTTTGTAAATGTGAAAATAAAAGTGAAAAAAAAAATGTTAAAAAGTCTAATAAAAAAAATCCAAAATCTGGTTTCTTATATGGATAAGATATAAATATAATTTCCAAACAAATTTTGCAAACCTGCGTGCAACACTATCTCCAGAACACAGCACAACAACACACAAACTTTTACCTTTCTATTATAATTGATTAGCTAATCCGCCCTGCGTTGCCTCAACCCCTGATAATAATGAACTATACATTTGTATGATTTTACATCTTGAACCAAATTTTGGATGAATTTATAATTTTAAATGAAAGGAACACGGAAAAAAAGTCCTTCCGGAAATGCCGGGAGGAAGAGGTAGCTTTCATATACTTATTTATTTATTTTATATTAAGTTATACAAATCAAATATACGAAGCTCAAAACAGTGGAACACGATTATGTAAAGATTGAATACTAGTTTTTGTCAATACTGAATATTAATAGGAATTTTTAGAAATTAGTCATCTTTTATTCAACCTGGTTGTCGGACGCTCCTCTCAGTCCACCAAACTTAGAAGAATGTCCTAGGTAGTTTAAGCTGCCACCACCGATATTAATGGGTGATATCGGTCACCTGCTGTGAGGATTGGGTAAAATAACACTGAGGCTGTTAATGAACTGAATTAACAGTTTATTTAAGATATAGATATGTACACAAGAAACAATATTTACAACTATCTACAATTACAACTCGGATATAGATGATCCGGTTCAACATTAAATTAACTACAATAAACGTTGGTTGTGTACCGTTCAACTTACACTTTCTTCCTCACACTCAACGCACGTTAGATACGCTTTATCAGAGATTACTGCAGAATCTCAATACACAAGGGTACTAGGCCTCACTTCTCGGCCTATAACACTATCCACCGGGACGCCTTGTCCCACGCTCAAAATATACACTATCCAACAGGACCACAAATCCTGAGCGACCTATCGGTCTCAACGCCAAGCGAGAACTGTCTCCAACCTCTCAGTCCAGAGTTGACCTTGTCAGAGATCTTCCTTCCCCCAGCAGGGCCTCTTAGAGTTCCTCCATTGGTTCAATTCCGCATACCAACCTTGAGTCATGACATCTACTGTTTACACATCACTCCAATAGCTAGATGACAGCTGAGGCACGCCCCGCGGCCATCACTTTCATTCATCAACGAGTGCGTCATCTGCACACCTGTGTCAACATCTGTCATTCGTTATTATAGAAAAGAAAGAAAGGTATTTCGAGCTTCACGGATACACAACCCACAATACATAAAATATTCAGATGAGGAAACGTCATTCCTTTCTAATTCAGGGCAGATGTCTTCTAGGAACCTGACACTGGTTTTATTTTAAGCGATTTATAGGGTTGCCAAATTTCACGATATCCATTTTAAAGCAGCATGATGGATAAAAGAAAACCCAATGAGCTTAATCGAAATCTTGTGAACATGCACACTCACATCGAAATCGATTAATATATACGAGTGCAGTCGCGGGCAAATTGACTTTAAAAAAAATGTCACCCACATTAGAAATTCAAACTGCTATATTCCAGGCGTTTTTCAATGTAAAGACAAAGCAAAAGATACTCCGGAATTCATTATTAAGATAAATAATTTAGAAAGAACCTTTTTCAATTTCTAATTTTTTGTTTATAGATCATTATACATTTAAAAGATTTTTGAAAAATTTAAGTGGCCGCCTTTTTGAAACAAGATGGAGAATAAAATTGGCTCGTGAACTCGGTCAAGGCATTGGTATGTACCATGAACACACGGAGTTATATCGAAATCAGTTTATAAATATGCGTATTAACGCGTGACAAATTTCAGACCGTTTCAAAATGTCAATCTCACTGGAAATTGAAAGTGCTAAAACTCAGCCATTTTTCAAGATATAGAAAACAAAAAATGCCCATATATCAAACAAAAAAGGCTCTGGAATCTTTGTATCAAGGTCAAAACACAAAAGAAAAATCTTTTTCAATTTCTTACTTTTTTGCACCTAATTTTAAAATTTAAATTAAAAAAAATAATATTTCGCCATTTTGAAACAAGACGGCGGTTGAAACTGGCCAACGAACTCGGTCCAGGCATAAGTATGTCCTATCTACGCACCAAGTTTCATCCAAATCGGTGTATAAATACGCGTGTTATCACGTGACGAAAACCAGATCATTTCAAAATGTGAGCAACACTAGAAATTAAAAGTACTATAACTCAGACTTTTTTTTAAGATACAGACGAAACAAAACTTGCTTTGGAATCTTCGTATCAAGGTCAAATGCATAAATGAAAAATCTTTTTCAATTGCTCACTTTTTTGCACCTAATTTCAAATTTTAAATTCCTTTTAAAAAATTTAAATGGCCGCCATTTTTAAACAAGATGGCGGATGGAACTAGTTAACGAACTCGGTCCAGGCTTTATTAAGTACTATGTACACTCCAAGTTACATCCAAATCGATTTATAAATACGAGTGTTATCACGTGACAAAAATCAGATTGTTTCAAAATGTCAGCCATAAGAAAAATTCAAAGTGCTATAACTCAATCATTTTTTAAGACATAGACAAAATAAGGTGTTCTGGAATCGATGTTTTAAGATCTAACACATAAAATAAAAATATTTTTCAACTTTTAATTTTTTCGCATTTAATTTTAAATTAAAAAAGATTTAAATGGAAGCCATTTTGAAACAAGATGGCGGATGATGCGGGCCAACGAACTCGGTCGAGATATTTGTATGTACTATATACATACCAAGTTTCATTCAAATCGGTTCAAAAATACGCTAGTTATCGCATGACAAAAATCAGATATAAACGGAGGGTGGTTTTGGCGTCTGGGGTCATGATCGGTGAAAATATACCAAAATTTTCTGGAAGTGCTTTCCTCCGGACGGCTGCAATAGGTAGCTTTTTACTTTTTGTAATGAAAGCTACCTAAAAGAAGAGGAATGGAAATTTATTGGATATAATGGATATTTGAGCGCACACGTAACAAGACATTTTCTTGTTTCTTCACGAAATGAAATTTTCATTGATTATTAATAAACATAACTGTTTTGTGGCTAGTATAAGAATTTCGAGAACAAATACTGGAATTGCACTTATAGTCGAAAGCGAAAGATGAGTTCCCGGGGTGGTCATCCCATTCCCATGTAAAAAAAAGAAATATAAAACTTTTTCTCGACTTTTTTCCCCACATAGGGAACTTCAACATAGCAAAATTTACCAGATAATTCTTGGCATTTCAGAAAATTAAAAATGAAAAGATTGGTGGAGAATGCGTAAACTGCTACAAATCGTAGATATGCACACACACAAAGAAAAAATAACAAAATTTACCAATATTGGGTTAAATGATTGAAACTGGATTCCTTTTAAGAATGTCAAAAAATTCTCGCAGAATGCGAAAAACACTACAAATCGCTAAAAATCAAAAAATTTATGGTGAAAATTTATTTTATTGGTTTAAAACATTAAAATTGGATTCCTTTTACAAATATTTGAAATTCGCCCTAAAATGCGAAAAAACTCTAAAAATCGCATAAAACATGCGAGGGAAAAAAAAAAAAAAAAAAAAAAAAAAAAAAAAAAAAAAAAAAAACACGGTACGACTTCATTGAAAAAAGAATTTTACAACATTTTGCTGAATGATTGAAAATTGATTCCATTTTCAATTGCAGAAAATACACCGAAAAAAGCAAAATAAAATAAAATAAAAAGTAAATGAATATATAACTGGCATTAAAAAAAATCACGAAATATAAAATAAACGATTTCTGAATGAACTTAATTACAAAAAAGACAAATTTACTATACTGAGATAGAAGATTGAGATCGGATTCCTTTTACTAACAACAACAAAAAAAAAGTTAATGTGGTAAAATTTGCGATTTTTGCACGATCTATTGACGAAATTTGCGTTTTTTTATGTGATCCTTTGAAGAATGTATTTTATCATGATCCCTTGACAAAACTTGCGCTTTTTCTTCGATACTTTTTCGAAACTTGCACTTTTTCTGCAATCTTTTCATGAAATTTCATTTTTGCGGCGAAACTTTGATGAAATTTGTATTTATTCTAGTAATCCTTGACGAAATTAGTCGGGTTTCTTTTGGTATCTTTTAACGAAATTGCTATCTTTTCACGATTTTTTTAACGATATTTGCCGTTTTCCCGCGACCCTTTTGCAAATTTTGCGTTTTTCCGTGATCTTTTGATGAAATTTGCATTTTTTTCACGATCTTTTTACGATATTCGGATTTTCTTTTCTGTGGTCCTGTTACAAAAATCACGTTTTCTTTTTCATGAAATTTTGGTGAAATTTCATTTTTTTTCCCCGCGGTATTTCCATGAAATTAAATTATTTTTATCATGTGATTAAATACTCCTTATCGTACCATAATTACTTAATAAGTAAATAATATAATAAATAATTGTTAACCAATATCAATGTTTAGATATTTAAAATGTAACATGAGAGAGAAAAAAAAAATAAAAATTGAAATTAATTTCATTTAATGTGACAATACCTCAATATAGGTGTATAAGATAACAGAAGGAATAAAATAGATAATTGATAAATGCGTTTTATACACTTAGAAATAATATTTTAGATATTGTACAAATTGCTAAAAGTTACATTCAAGTTAATCATTAACATTAATTATTAAATTATATTAATAGATTTAATTAGCTATACAATTTTTCATACATATGTGTTAATTCAACACCCAGTATAAAATGTACTATTGCAGTTTTGCAGATGCCTCTCCCCCCCCCCCCCAGTATATTTTTTTAATAACCATTGTGTATTATCCCATAGGTCACATTCACTTAGAAAGATTTGGAGCAAGAAAACCCAATTTTGGAGCAGGAAAATCAGTTTTTGGAGAAAGTAGAGAGAGAAAAAATGAAAAAAAAATCAATTTTGTAGCACTAAAATCAGTTTCTGGAGCAGCAGAAAAAAAAAAAAAAAAAAAAAAAAAAAATTACTGCAGCAAAATTAATTTTTGTAACACAAAGATCTACTAGCAGAAACTTATTTCGCATGATTTTGCGACGAAATCTGCCATTTTTTTTTGACGAAATCTTTCGTTTTTTCGCGATTTTTCGACGATATTTGTATTTTTTTCCGAGATATTTTGACGAAATCTGCAGTTTTTGCGATCTTTTGATAAAATCTGCAGTTTTTTCGTGATCTTTTGGCAAAATCTACTTTTTTTCGCTGTCTTTTGGCAAAATATGCCTTTTTAAAAATCTTTTGACGAAATATGCTTTTTTCGGGATCTTTTGACGAAATTTGCCGTTTTTCCGCAATTTTTTGAGGATTTTGTTCGAGATCTTTTGACGAAATCTGCCGCTTTTCTGGCATCTTTCTAACGAAACTTGCCATTTTTTCGCGATCTTTTGACGAAACTTGCATTTTTTTTTTTTTTGTGTGTGTGTGTGTGTTCATTGAACGAAATTTTGCGTTTTTTTCGCAATCCTATGACTAAATTCTCGTTTTTCCTGCGATTCTTTGATTAAATTGTTAATTTTTCGACAACCTTTTGTCAAAATTCGTGATATATTTAATGCATGAATTTAAGACAGATTTTTTTTTAAATTTTCGTGAATGACTGCCTTAAATTTTCAGAAAATTCGAAACAGAATCACTTCTAAACGTTAAAAGATGAAAAAGAAAATTCTTTGAGGGAAACAAAATGGCGTTAACAAATAAAATTTGGGTGCAGAAGGAAAAAACAAAATGGCCATTTTGGCACAGAAACAGTCACAATAACTCATTTGTAGCAGTTATTTTCATTTGGCGCAATCGGCACAATTCTGTCACCCCTGCTAACCAGACACCCCCTACCCTCCTCTGTACTTTAACATCCACCCGGCCATCCTATAATTTTTTTTTTTTTTTTTTTTTATGTTTTTACATTTTTATGTATTTTTTATGCAATGTGTTATTTATTTTTATGATAATGTAATTACTAATTGTATATTAAAGAACATGTTTTTTTTAGGAAAACCATTATTTAATGCATCATAAATTAGCTGTTTAATATCTGTGTTAATAAGATGAGAAGAGCATAAACAGTTCATTCTATATAAATGATTAAAAAGTATATTACAATATACAGAATTATGAAGACACTATTTTAAATTAGTAAATGTATTAACTTTGAATTTAAATTCATTGTATTTGTTATATATCAGATATTAATTTGTTTTCTTTTAATATAATTTTGAGGTCTACAAGGTTCATAGTATTGTTAAAAAGAATGTTTTCGGTAAGTTCTAAATTAGCTGGATAATCTACTGGAAATTGAGAAATCCATATAAATGTATTTTATTATAAATATATTTAAATTCATAATGATATAAGCCTGATAATAAACTAGATGTACAATCATCTTCTGGTATACAGACTTTTTGTAGATATATTGTGTTATCTTGCAATATAAAATTACTATAAATAATGAAATTTGTTAAAGTATGAAAATATCTGTATCGATATTCATTGATAACTTCAAATCATGATGACACTTTTTAAATAAAGCATTTATTCTATTATGTTGATCTAATAAATCTATATTATTAAAAATTGAAATGAACCTATTTGAAATCATAGGTTGTTATATTGTTTATACATTTAAGATTGCTCATAATATTGACCAGTTCTTAGCTATTCTTTATACAATGTGTATTATCACTGGTTTTTTTAAGTGTATATATTTGATTAAGAATTTGTACTAGAAGCTTATTAGCTGTATTGTTATATGCATTGCAACCAAATGTAACAGTTCTAAATTTAATTGGATTCTTATGAAATTTGGGTATAAGAACTAAATAGGGATAATTAAAATTTGTACAGTCTATGTTTAATAATTTATAATAATTATTAATTTTACAATGTGCCAACAATCAAAACTAGTTCATCAATTCCGAATAAACTTTATTGAAATCAGGTTTTAATCCTTTAGCTGAATATATTAAATTTGGTTTATTGCAATTCTAGCTATTTTTCAAATTTCTAATGCAAATCTTTGCATGTTTTTGGATTTCATGGCTATTTTTCTCAAATGGAAATTCTCTTATAAATGCAGACTCTTGTAGAAGTTAGAAAAATGCCAAATCTGTTCTAATAGCAACATGAACAATACTGAAGATTTCAATTTTATTAATGTTTTATAGTTAAAAAAAAAAAAAAAAAAAAAAAAAAAAAAAAAAAAATCTCAACTTTAGTTTCATTTCATTCAGGATTGAAACAGGCATGGAATTGGGGGGGAAAAAAAACTATTAAAAATAGCATAAAAAATTCCAACTTGCATGAAATTCAAAATCACCATAATAGTTCCGAATAAACTTTATAGTAAAAAGGGCAAAATTTATAAAGCTAAATATTAAAATCAAATTCATTTTTCTAATATGGAAAAATTTCTGAAAAAAAAAAAAAAAAAAAAAACCTGTTAAACATAACAGGACAAAATTTACTATATTGGGCTATAAGATTATAAAAAGATTCCTTTTAAGAATGTGAAAAAAAAATATCTCTGCTAATCATGAAATTCACTAAAAGTTACAAAACATGAAAAAAATACTAAAAATTGCTCCAAAATTCACTAAAAATGGCAAAACTCATGATTACAAAATTTATTAAATGAAACTAAAAGATGTATCAGGATGCAGTTTATAAATAAAAAGTATAAGAAAAAAAATCAAGACAAAAAGCTAAAAAAATCTAAAAATCGCATAAAATTTTTAAAAACCTGATAAGTGCTAATTGTTTTTCAATGATCTGCTGCATCCCTGTCTTTTCACCAAATGAAAATCCTGCATATACTCATGCTGATTGAGGTTTTATTTATTTTTAGAATTACTTTAAAAGATTTTAAATGGAAATATAAGTTGCAGATAAAATAACAGAAATCACAGTACAGCACATGATTATGCTAGTAGAAGAATATATATATTAAAATTTCATTTAAAATAATCAGACTTCTTAAAATTCCCACGTAAAATTTTGGTTAGAATATAAAAATTTCTTTACATACAGTAGACTCCTACAAATCCGCAAATGCCTAAAACCTGCACATCATTGGGGATGTAAAGATTGAAATTTAAAGTTAAGAGTAACCGTCAGTCTTATTTTCACCTATACTCCCCATACTATATTCTTACAAACAGAATTGCTCATTTGCTATTCAACCAATTTGTTTAAAAAATTTTTTGGTAATTGATATAACTTATTTCTTTAACCTGGCAAAGTTTTATAAAAGAAAAGTACGGCCTTCTATTTTAAATTAAATTTTAAAGTTTCTGACATTAGTTCCAGCAAAAATACCCAGGTGTCCCTACGAGTCTGTCGCTTACTCGTAAAGATCAACCAAGCGATTATTTTTTTAGCTTTTATACATTTTCTTGCCAATTGTTATTATTATTTCACTTATAAATTTGTTATAGGGTACCTCTTAGACGATATTATATGGAATATACCTCAAGAAGACATTTGTTTTCCCAAAATATGATTTTATTCGTAAAATTCTACGGTAAAATGAAAGATTCTTTCAAATTCCAGCAACCTCTCAACTTCCGGCAAAGAAAGTAGAAGGATGGTTTTTAAACGGAGGAAAAAAAAGTGTTCTGCACCTGCAGAACCCCTGTCCACAGTTTCTGTGGTTAAGAACCGACTTGACCTTTGACTTTTGTCTTGGGGTGGGGGGTGGGGGGAATTGTGGATTGCTTTCTGTGAGGGATAATTTTTCTTGTACAAAGTTTTTCAGAAGTTACTACTTTGCTGAATAGACTCATTAGCTAATATTAATCCTACGGAAGAAATTAAATATATGTGTGTGTGTGTGTGTTGCATTTTAAAATTTTTATTTTATTTTATTTATTTATTATTAATTTAATGATATATATATTTATATTATATACATGCATGTATATATTGCATTGGATAGCCGAAATCGATCTGTACAAAGGCTGTTTTTTACTTTAACGATTTAATTATAGATTTTTTTAGAGGATGTTTTTATTTTTGAAAGAGGGTCCGAAAATTAAAATGTCCTCATTAAAAATACCCACAACTAAAATCGATAATGTAAGAAATTGCCTTTGTACAGATCGATCTTAGCTATCCGACGAAAAAAAAATATTTAAAAAATATTGAAGTCGAGTTATTTTTATAAATTTCTCCCATAAGATTAGCATTAGCAAATGAGTCTTTTCGTTTGATTAAAGTAACTAAATAATCATATTTTTTTTCCCTATATACAAGGAAATTATTTAGCGATTTTCGCTTGTGAAACCCTTTTTTAATAAGCTGGAATATAAATTTACAGTGCTCTGATTTGTCTAAAATATAAGTTAAAATACGAAAATTTTCGGGTTCGGTTACTGGTAAAATATTGCCTTATTTAAAAAGAACCTCCCCAACAGCCTCAAATGGTTATGGGAAAATTATTAGTTTTTATTTTTATTTAGCTCATCTTACTTACAAAAAACACATAGAATTGCCATGCGCGATTTTCTAAGAAAGATCTGAAAAAATGTGCACGCTCAAGGCATATTTTGATTAGATTTTATAAAATTTAAACCAGTTCTTAAAAAAATCCTGTTTGACAACGCGAAAATTTCTGCCCCATTTTCTAACTCATTATTATACATAAAATCATTGCACTTGATCATAATCAGGAGTCTGAGTCGGGCCCATTTTTTTTTGTAAAAAATGTCGGAGTCACTAAAAAACAATCTGACTTCAACTCCGGCTAATTTTGTCAGATAGTTTGAACTGAAATTAAATGGAATATATGTAATTTTAAATCCATAAAATAGATTATTATTGTAATTTTTGGTTTATATCAGGCTACCCAAGCTAAAAATTACCAATACACTGCCCGGCGTACACAGTAAATAAAAACCGTTTTTAATTAAAAATTGCAGTAATTTTTTTCTGAAATGGTAAAAATTTTCATCTTTATATATATATATATATATATATATATATATTTCCCCCATTCCATCGAAATTTTTATGCGCTCAAGGACACGAATTAACATCAAAATTGTAAAAATTTTTCCTTTCCAAATCCACGAGTCCGAAAAAATAAATTTTCTGTTTTGTTTTCTTCTTTAGATTTCGATAGTTGGATTTTTCGGGTTTGTGGGATGCAAAATTGAAAAATTAGGAAAAACGGAAAATATTTTTTGTTTTCCCTTTATTCTTCCAAGGTTCTAAGAATTGAATTAATGCCGAAATAGTGAAATTTTTCTTCCACCGTCTCCGCATCCCTGATTATAGTTGATCATAAGTAATTTGTAATAGGACCTTCCCCCCCCCCCCCCCCAAAACTGGATAACACCTTGAGTTATAAGCAATTGTTTTCTCAGAGTGGTAGATTTATTTCTTTGCCTACTATGTCGCAAACCAAATTGAAAAGAAAAAAAAATCAAATCAAAAGAAAAATAAATAAATAAACGGCCGTTGTACAGATCAGCTTAAAATATGTAATACAAAAATCAATTAAGGATGTTCTTAAATCAAAAAAAGCAACTCTATGACATAAGTTTTAATTTATTTTTGTTCGGAAATGCATGAAACTAGCAGGTGTTGTTGTTCAGAAACTCTCTAATCGCAGACATTTTCGCGTTTTATTTGAAACAAAAAATGGGTCTTTCCGAAAATAGCATCAAAGTGAGCGTTTTAAACCAATATCTTGGCAGAATCAGAAAAAACAACCAACGAAGGAAAAAAAATGATTTGTCACGTGATCAAAAATCCTTACTCGATGAGTAATTTATTGATCAGAAATTCGAAAACACAGTTCTATTCCAAATCGCTTCCATTGTCAGACCTTCCAGTTTTATATCTTTCCATTAAAATATGCATTTGTAAATGTGTCAAAACATTTTGCGCTTGTTGATAGGGCAGTTGAGAACAGCCTTAAAAACATTCAAATGCAAACGAGATATTAAAAAAAATTTTTTTTTTATAGGATTAACATTAGAAAGCGAGCGTTTTCACGTGATTGAAGTAGTCTCTAAGCATGCAAATTCTTCGGAATATAATCTTTTGCATTTTTGTACACCACAAATTAAAAGGAACAGTGTAATTAAAGGAGCGAGAACGCATAAAACGATTAGAAAAGGGTTTTCTGACAATTATCATTCATTGACATTATTTGTGGATTTAATCATTTGTGCAGTCCTGTATGTGAACTTATTTGTATTATATTCACGCTGTAAAATTTAGTTGTGCTAAAAAAACAAATAATACTCCTGAAAATGCATTTTCTTAAAATCTGACCCACACGAATCGAGGAAAAAAAGTGACTGGAAAAAAAATTATCGGAAAAAAAAAAAAACTACAAAAGCGGAAAAAAGTGACACGGAGTTACTGGAAAAAAGGTGACAATTAATTGATTTTGGGGATTCATTACTGATTTCGGGGACTCATTGGTTAAGTATGAAAGGGGGGGGGGGTCGGGGGAGGACCTTAATTTAGGTAAATGGGATTTTCATGTTGAATTAACTATTTTGGTTCAATTTTCAGATATATGTTCATGCTGAAAAGACGCTTGCCTGATTAGTTTTGAAAACGGATGAATACCCCCCCCCCCCCCCATGCCCTAAATTAGATAAATGGGTTTTTATGCAGAATTATCCAACAGGTGTAAAATTCTGGATATAAGTTCTTTCTGATAAGACTAATATATAGCATAGAATGCCTCAAGAGTTTTTGGAATTTAATGTTTAAATATAGAGGGGGAATGGGGGATAGGACGTATCTCTGATTAGTTATGGGATAATAACTTAACAAAGGTCTTGTTATTTACTTATTAACATTTATTTTATTTGTTTGTTTCATTAATATCTGAAAATATTAATACCACTGGTCAGAACATAAATAAAAAGAATATTGCTCATTTCAACTAATGGCACTGAACTCACAGGCTATTCACTCTAACTGTATATTACATCGTTTACCTTTCAAGGAATAATGCCCTTCGAAACACAAATTAAGAAGGGTATTAGCTCACCCATTTCCCCCGATTATACTTAATCATTCAATCCACATACCTGATCAGCGACACGCCTTATCATAATAAACCTATATCCAAAATTCAAAGCAAATCGGATAATTTTGCGTAAAAAGCTATTTATTTAATTTTAGAGGGATTATCCCCTCCCCTCTATATTTAGCCATTAAACCCTTAAAACTATTCGGAAATTCAATTTATGAGACAGAACCTATATCCAAAATTTGGAATACATCGGATAATTGTGGATAAAAAACAATTTATCTAATTTAAGGGGGGAAATAATCGTCCGTCTCCCCTTTTTAATTAGCAAAAGAAACCTATAACTAATCAAGGATACGCCATACCATAATGAACCTACAGCCAAAATTCGAAGCAAATCGGATAATACTGCTTAAAAAGTTATTTATTTAATTTAAGGGGAATATCCTCCGACCCTCCCTATACTTAGCCATTAAACCTTTAAAACTATTTAGGGATTCACCTTATCAGAAAGAACCTATATTTAAAATTTGAAATACATCGGATAATTCTGCATAAAAACCGATTTATCTAATTTAAGGTGGGAAATAATCACCCGCCCCCTCCCCTTTTTTGATTACCAAAAGAACATCATAGCTAATCAGGGATACGTTTTATCATAATAAACCTATATCCAAAATTTAAAGCAAATCGGATAATTCTGCGTAAAAACCCATTTATTTAATTCAAGGGGGGTTATCCCCGTTCTCCTCTCTATACTTAGACATTAAACCCTTAAAACTATTCATGGATTCACTTTATCAGCTATATCCAAAATTTGAAATACATCGGATATTTGTGAAAAAAAAACAAACAATTTATCTAATTTAAGGAGGAGGATAATCACCCGCCCCCTTTTTAATTAGCAAAAGAATCCCATAACTTATCAGCGATATACTTTATCATAATGAACCTACATCCAAAATTTGAAGCAAATCGGATAATTTTCCGTAAAAAGCCATTTATTTAATTTAAGGGGATTATCCTCTGTTTCCCCTCTATACTTAGCCATTAAACCCTTAAAACTATTCAGGGATTTACCTTGTCAGAAAGAACCTATATTTAAAATTTGAAATACATTGGATAATTCTGCATAAAAACCGATTTATCTATTTTGAGAGGGGGATAATTGCCCGTTGCCCCTTTTATAATAAGCAAAAGAACCCCATAACTAATCAGAGATACTTTTTCTCATAATGAACCTATGTCCAAAATTCCAAGCAAATCGGATAATTCTGCGTAAAAATACATTTATTTAATCTAAGAGGGGTTATCCAATGCCCCCCCCCTTTATACTTACCCATTAAACCCTTAAAACTATTCTGGGATTCACCTTATCAGAAAGAACCTATATTTAAAATTTGAAATACATACGATAATTTTGCGTAAAAACCAATTCATCTAATTTGAGGCGGATATAATTGCCCGTCCTCTCCCCCTTTATAATAAGCAAAAGAACCCATAACTAATCAGAGATACGTCTTATCCCCCGTTCCCTCTCTATACTTAACCATTAAACGCCCAAAACTCTTCAGGCATTAATATACTATATATTAGACTTATCAGAAAGAACCTATATCCAAAATTTAATACACATTGGATAATTCTGGATAAAAAAACCCATTTATCTAATTTATGGCGGATTGGGGGTGGTATTCATCTGTTCCCAAAACTAATCAGGAAAGCGTCTTTTCAGTATGAACATATATCCGAAAATTGAACCAAAACAGTTAATTCAGCATGAAAATTCCATTTACTAAATAAAGGGCCTTCCCCCGACTACCCCCCCCCCCTTTCATACTTAACCAATGAGTCTCCAAAATCAATAATGAATCCCCAAAATCAATTCCTTGTCATCTTTTTTCCGGTAACTTTTTTTAATCGTCACTTTTTTTATGTAACTTTTTTTCCGTGTCACTTTTTTCCGCTTTTGTAGTTTATATCACTTTTTCCGGTCACTTTTTTTCCGTTTACCGACCCACATATATCAAGTAATTCGAATTGTTACATTGTATGTGATGGATAGAATTCATTCATGTCACATAATGTAATATAAATTAGTTAAAATTGAAAACGCACATCCTGCATTATTATGATACATGCCCTATGTTTTCCACCGCCTACAAAAAAATAAAAAAAAAAATAAATAAAAAATAAATAAATAAAATAAAAATAAATAAATAAATAAATAAAAATAAAAAAAAGTCTATATCGATGACTGATTTTTTTCTGCATGTGTATGGTCCTTCGAATTTTAATACCAATATTTTTTTAAGTTTTTTTTCTGTTTTAATTGTCTAAGATTAAACATCTTTTATAAAATGCTTTTGTTTAAGTTCAGAGAGCCGTATATAAGTTTTTAAAAAATTGCATTACGTTAAAAAATAAAGCGTATTGCACTGCAGAATATATAACATCAATTTCATTATGTTTGAAGTAGTGTAACATCACTAAAGTACAATGTAAATATTTTTCTGTAGAGCATAATGTAACCGAATAGTTGAATGAATTCCTGCAAGTAAATGAACAACACAATTCATTTTCATTAAAAAATCTCTATAGTAAATCATAATAATGTATATAATTAGCTTGGCAATCTAAGTTTCTTTACTTACAATCGGAATGATCGGAAAAATCTTCGCAGAAATGTATGACCTGATCTATTTTATTTACATACCTGGAGTTTCAGGATGATTTCTTTATTTTTCTAGTTATTTAACCAAACGTCAAAACTCGCAAGTGGCTGGTCATCTTTGGCCATATAGTGTATTATTAAAGCTTTATATATACATTTTTTCAGCTATCTGCAATTCATTATTTAGAATCTCGAATGTATTTTTTAAACTGCTTTTATATTATTAGATAAAAATTTGTCTATCTATACTGTTCCAGTTCATAGATTTTCTCATTTCGAGCCTTTACAAGGAAAACGAATACTTAAAAGAAAAAGAAAGAAAAAGAGAGAGAGATAGTTTATTACATAGTTTTTAATAAACGCATTTTCCAACTTCATACGTTTTTGAATAAAAAATAATTTAAAAATGTGTTAGAAATTAACCAGTTTGAATTTGACATCAGCCTTAAAGTATATAAAATGTATCTATTTAAAATTGAAGTCTGTAAATAAAACAAATACGTTAACATAATAAAAAATATATACTTCAAATTAACATATAATTTAATTATATTTATGTACTTTTTAATTAATTAATCTTTCCCGAATTCCCCTTTAATACTTTTTTTTTAATTTTGTTTAAAAAATCGGAAATCTACTGATGACATACTGTTATACTGATACAGGAGAGCAAAAATATTGATGATTACTGATACTCCTATTAATTTAAGTACTTAAATAAATTAGAAATGTAACTACAAATTTGAGGAAACATGTCAATATTGCAGAAATGCATAATTTAAATAATTCGGGCTCAACTTCGGCTCAACTCGGGCAATTTACATTTTTGTAGTTCACAGTTCGGACATCATCCGTAACAAAAATCTATGAAATAAGCCCTATCAGATTAAAATTCTACAAAGAATTCGCGATCGATTCTACAGCATAAACACACATATATAAGAAAAATATATAACATATTTAAAACTGTATGACAGCAACAAAGTAAAAAAAAAATATAATTTTAAAAAGTAAAAAATAAAATCCTAATTTTGAAGCTAATAATAAAAAATATCCCCACAGAAATTAGTTAATTCCAAAACCAGCTCGAATGCACTAAAAATGCACAAAAGGAATATCCCAGCAAGATAAGATTATATCCCCACTCCTTCTCGCCTTCTTTGGATTCGATTTCAAACAGGAAATGACGTGAAAAGTCATCTAGAAAAGAGCTTGCCAGAAATAATTCTTGATCGCTCTTTCCAGGCGATTTTCAGCGCCATCTATTGGAAAGAGGTGACTTCATTTTTAACTGAACGATCCCTTTAAGATGCAAAGGAAAATTTCATAGTTTAATATATATATATATATCTTTCTGTAAAAATTTTATTATGTAATTATGAATAATATGACTGAACTCGTGCTTTCTCATGAAGGTAATAAATATATTCTCTCCCTCCCCCCCCCCCCCAAAAAAAAAAAAAAATCAAGATAGCACTGATAACAGTGGCAGTCATAACCAAACATATTTATGCATTAATCAAGTTTTTTTTAGGCGTGTTTTAATTATATAAATATCTAACACCTATAATCATCTGGCCTGTCTGTCTGCCTGCAAAATATAATGCATATAATACAAAATACATATAATACAAAATATAATATATATGTGCTAAAACTACCAAACCAAATAGTTTGAAATTTAATATGTATAATTGTGTCAGTGTTTCTTCAAGTTATTTCAAATTTTGTGAAAATCAAATCAAAACTTAAAAAGATATTAATAAAATTTTTCTTCATTCTATTAAATCCTGTCATAGGTATTCAATTCAATATCACATGATAGGTAATGATTCTAGGTAGCAACAGTGATCATGTCTTACTTAAGTTGGAGTCATTATTTCCATATTTCTGAATTTAATACATACAATTGTAACAAATTTTTGTAATTATGCATTTTTGCATAAGAGTGCAACAGTATTAGCACAATATTTATAAAACTAGTCATAGCTTCATAATTTGTCACGTTAAATATACTATTTTAGACTTGTTTATTAAAAGTCTGACAAAACTTTAATTAAAATATTATTTAACAATTATTTCCTTTATGTGACAAATTTCATTCAATAATTTAAAGAAAATGTATAATTATTATTATGCACATTTAGTTATCCATTATTAATTATTTATTTGACCTTTACTTTTAACATTTTAATCACTGTATAATATCACATCACATTTATAATATGCATTATAGTATTAAGTGTATTATTAGATCCAAATTACTATTTAAAAAAGTAGACAAAGCAATGAAAAGAAATTATGAAGCGGTGTGGATTTGAGGGAGCCTACCATATATATTTTTCCTAGCAAAAACCTCATAAACAAGTAAAAATCGGTCAGTCTTTCATACAAATCGTCACCTGAGAGTAATAAGGTTCTATCTGTGTTTTTGAAAAAATTGACTTACCGATATAGAAAGGTTCTATTTGTATCTATGATGGCATTTTTGCATCAAAATAGTGTTATACATAATTTACATATGACATTATTTTAATCCAACAACAAACTACAACCTTAAAATCCACAACTCTCTAAATTCTGCACATAATTTACAGATGTAAACAATGAAACATTCAGTTAATATAGGGACAAAAGTTGACTTTTTATCTTCATTCTATATTTTAATTTGTAATTTTCATTAATATTACTGTATTCATGTTTTTCATGAAGGAAGAATACATTTATTTCTGAAAATATTCAAGATATTGCTGATACCATTGATAATCACAATCTCTTTACCAAATATATTTATGTTTTAATTAAGCTTTTTTTGTTATTAAGTCTGGCTAAATCTGAAATAAAACTTTTTTTTATTTATTTATTTAAAATTTTAATCATACATTATTGATTATTAACTTGATCTTAGCTTTTAATATTTTAATCATTTTAAAAATTATCTAAATTCTTATTATTTTAGTTTATTACTTATTTTAATATTTTATTATATTGTAAGCATTCATTATAATCTCGATAGCATTAATTATTACACTCAAATTACTGCTTAAAAATGTAAACAAAGCCATGATCAGAAATTTGCAAAATTCTAAAATCCACACAAAGCATCCACTAAAATCCACATCCAGTCCCAAGCTGTGCAGATTTGAAGGATTCTACTGTACGAGTTTACTCCTAATAATTAAAAGGAAGAAAATATAATAAAACCCCATTTTTATTATATTTTAGTTTACACCTTTTGAAAGAAATATAGTATTCAGTCAAGATTTCATGGGGAAAAAAAAAAAAAAAATAAATCATGACCATTTACTTTTTATTCAGCTTGGAAAAAGACTATTTAAAAAGGTATTTTTCCCATCCAACCATACGTTTTAAAGAGGTTACCAATGGTGTGCAACTTTCTTATTCTGACAGAAGTCTGCACACACCAAAATTTCCAAGTCAAGACCCAACTGAGCATAAACGCTGAAACTTCTGTATGATCTTGATATGCTCCAAAAACAAATATATTTCTACAAAACTTAGGTTTTTATGCTGTTAAGTACCTTAAGCTGCAAAATACAGGCCTATCCATTCTAAAATGCTGCAATTTTCAGGATTTGATTCATCCTGTGCCTACATAAATTAATATACCTATTTTTTAATTAATCTATTTGCATGTAAATGATAGAGTTACCATTCATATTGTTAATCCATATTCCATGTCTTTGAGTTTTAAAAATCTAGAAAATGCCATAGGATAAAATCTTCTAAGATAGCATCTCATAGGGGAGAAGAAAAATCCATTATAGACAGGTTACTTCTTAACAGATATATCTTTTAATTTAAATGCATTATATTCTTTTTGCACTGATTATTACATTATACAGAAAAATGCGATGTTTTCTGCAAAAATGATTGCATAAAACATCTCATTTTTCTGTTTAAGACAGGAGCAGGAATCTGTCACAGTTTCTTTTTAGATTTCACTGCACATTAATTTTTTTTTTTTTTTTTTAAATCTTGAAATACATTCAGACATGTTACAGGCACAGCAAAGAAAAAGCTGAACTTTTATGGCCTAACGGTCTTTTGATGAAATTTACATTATTTTTTTCATGACATAAAATGAGACCCTTTCTGCAATTTTTCACCCAAATTTGCGTATTTTGCATGATTTTCCACAAAATTGGAGTGTTTTCCACAATCATTTCACAATCTTTCGATGAAACTCACATATTTTCCACGATCCTTTGCTAACATTCGCATATTTTACATGATCTTTTGATGAAAATCAAGTAGTTTTCCATGACTATTTGACAAAAACCCCATTTTTTCATGATTGTTTGCCAATATTTGTGTTTTTTTTTTTTTTTGCATTTCTTTCATGGAATTCACATCTTTTTTGCGGTTCTTTAACAAAATTCGGGTTTTTTTTCTGACAATCTTTCAACGAAATTTGCATATTTAACATGTTCACTGAAAATCATGTGTTTTACACGAATTTTTAATTAAAATTGCATTTTTTAAATGGTCCTTAGAAGAAATTCTCATTTTTCCCCCACAATTCTTTCACAAAAATTGCATCTTTTTATAATCCTTCTCTAATCCTTCCTCGTCCTTTGACAAAAATGTAATTTTTTTGCTGCAATACTTTGACAGAAATGTCAATTTTGTTGCAATCCTTTGATGAAAACCATATTTTCCCCTGCTATCCTTTGACGGAAATTGCATTTTTTCTGCAATTTTTACACAAAAGTTACATTTTTTGTTATTCATTGATGAGAATTGCATTTTTTTCCTGTCACTCTTTGAATATTTTTTTCTGTGATCCTTTCAAAAAATTGCTCAATTTGGTGTGGTTTATACTCGTGCTTTTGTCATATTACATCCGCTACCGCTACCTGCCCCCTCATTAAAAATGTCATGAAATTTTAATGTTATTTGTACAATCCCAGGATTCATAAAATCTAACGCTGAAAAAGCAGAATTCCATGTTTCTAGTAAAAAGTAACATGTCTGTATATGTACAAATCTTTAAAAAGAATTGTAGAAATATACATATATATTTATTTATTAAAGGTACATATAAATACAGACATGAACACAATTAATACACACAGCATGGAGGGAAAAATTAGCCGAAACAAGGATTCGAAACTGGGTCTTCTACAGCATACTGTGCTGTGGCTCTACTATCTAAGTTACCCTCACCGATATTCTAGACAGACAACTTTTCACTAATAAACCATGTTGTTGAACATCACTGGCTGCAAACCACATGACACACAATGATGGGAAATAAATGAATAATTTTAATAATCCATCAATGCACAATATATATTAAAAGAAAATAAATTAATGTCTGAATTTAATTATTTATTAAAAGTAAATATACATTGAGACAGACATGAACATAATACAATATTGTTTTAAATGTTTTCATGTATCTCTTAATATATATATATATGCACCTTTAATGAATAATTAAATTCAGTTCTTTAACAATGCATTTAATATGGGTTGGATTAGGAATGGACATGAAAATTTTGGCTAATAGTCCAATCAAAAAAAAAAAAAAAAAAGGTGGAAAAAAGGGCAAACGTGAATGAAAGACAGCCAGCTGAAGATTTACTAAAAATTTTGTTTTGGCATTCTAAAAGTTAGCTGAAAAGTCAAAATCTTGTGTCTGCGTCACTAGATGTCAAAGGTCATGAAAATCAGTTTTTTTTTTGCTACTATCTTGAAAACCATAAATTAAATACAAAATTAAAGTAGATAAAATTTCTTGTAAAATACATATGTTAATTTTAATTTTCTGATGAATAATTATGGCTCTAGAGTGCACTGCAGAAAGGCAACTTTTTGACCCTCATCCTTGATTTCTTAGAAAATATACATTTTATCGAAAAAAAAAAGTTACAAAATTGAAGCAGAAATAATTTTCTATAAAATTAAAATAGAAATACCTTTCTATAAAATTCATAAGAAAATTATAATTTTATAACAAAAAGCTTAGGTGCTAGATAAAGTAAGAAAAAGTATTTCTTTACTTTTCTTAAAGCAAGAGAAAAACCCTTTTTAACTCTCAATCAGCTTTAATATTGGGTGATGTGGACACAAGATATTATGAGACTTTTCAGCTAACATTTAGAATGTCAGGACAAAGACTCTTTTTGCAAATTTTCAACTACTTGTCTTTCATTCCATGGTTGAATCCCTATATGACTGGACTATCATGCAGACCTCCAGGAAGAAAGAAGTCCAGGCTTAACTTCAGTGGAAAGAATCAAGTCGATGCAGAAAGAATGAAAACTAGGCTTGGAGTGAATTTCTGAATACTTCTATATTCCAGCTCATTCATGACTTCAAACACCAGTGAAAAGATAAAATAATTATTACAAATAGATGTATATAGAAACTGATGCAGTTTTTCAAACAGTAATGTAGGAAAAAATAAGAGAAAAACAAGAAAAAGGAGCTCTGCAGGATTTGTAGATTGACACAGTCATTCCAAATGCTGTTTGGAACATTTTGAAGAGTTCTATCTGCCCGAACTTATGAGTCCTAGTGATTTAAGTCACATAGATGGAACCTCTTTTAAAAGTCTCTGCATTCAGCTATATTTTCAAACTTCCAATAACATTTTAGGGCAAATTTCTTTTACTCAGAACTCAGTAAGATTTCAGTCATTATTTGTAGTTAGTTAATTCTAAAGTGAAAAAAAATCATGACAGTTATTAGTGGAAAAAATATGTATACATTTTTTTGGATGCCCTTTATATTATTTTCTCAATTGAAAAAAAAAATAAAGACAAATATTGATATTACATCTATGTATTTCCTAAGAAGATACTGCTTCATTTATAAAAAATATCATTTAGAAAGTTTCCGATATTTTACCAAAAACTGACATATCGGTCTAAAAGAATGCTAGCAATTAAAATGTTTTATCATCTTTAGATAACTTTTTATGCTTGTATTATAAAAAACTAAAAGAAACACACAGAATTAATCCTGAAATTTTATTAAAATAATAGCTTACAAAAATGGAAAATTTAAAAAAAAATTACAAAAACCAAGTTATAATAAAAAATTTTGATACAGAGATATTTTGACAAAAATCATTGTTTAACAATAAGTATAACTGTTGCAAGATTGAAAAAAAAAATAAATAAAATTCAACACTTCCTTACAAGAATTACAAATTAAAAAGATTTAACCCATAAATAACTTCATACTTTATAAAATTACTTCTAATGTCCACCATCTTATCCAATACTATATTTGGGCTTTAATGATAACATTGGTTCAGAATTTGTTTACAGCTGGAGGTCCTTATTTAGCCCTCATGTGATCTCCCTTACCTCCCTCCCCTCAATAAAATAAAGACTGCAAAAACTAACGCATTATTTATGATACTCATAAAGAGATAAAATATTTCAACACATCAATTTAAAACTTTAAAAAATGCCACCAAACAAATTTCCCCACTTAAAGCAATTTTGTAATTTTAAATCAACACAAAATGAATATAAAATTAAGTTCCATTTGAATTTTTCTTACTATAGCATAAATATCCAGTTTCTTTTATTAGTAATTTTAAGCATCTCAATCATTACATAGGCTGAATTTTTTTTTGATAAAGTAATAGTATGCCAAGAGATCCTGATAAACAAAATTTAAACAAGCATTCAGTACATATCTATATTATCACATAGTTTGTATTTTCTACATTTTGTTTCCACATATGCCTCTATGAAAATGTAAATAGCTACATCAATTAAAAAATTACCTTTTTTTATAATAAGGAGTTCTGCATAACACAAGTGATTCTAACAGGATTGCTTATTAAGGAATCAGTGCATAGAAATAAAATATTTTGATCCAGCAACAGCATACATAAATTTAAGGTCAAATTTGATGGCATTAGGAAAAATTTTTTCTCACTGAAACTTGTGATTTTATACAAATGATATGAAATGAAAGAACCATAATACAAAAAAGCCAATATTTGCAATGAAAAAATATACTTCTGAAATTTCACCGCTAACATTATGAGAACTGATTATGTGTTTTTTTTTTCCTTCAAATAGAAAATGTAATGATCACATAGTTTTAAGGCACTAACATTGTAAAAAGGGACAATGTTTATTAAAACATAGTTTTGTACGAAAGTGTTAGCATTTACATGATGATGAAATAAAGCGATGTAAAAAAATGAGATAGCTACAACGTACATAAATAATGATGGAAAATGACAAAATGAAAATATAAAATTTTCAGATTATTGGCAATCTAAATAAAAATCTGAATACAAATTTAATATCAATACCCATTTTTTATACACATTTAAATTGCATTATTTAATAATGCAAATTTTATTTGCATAGATCCAGTAGAAAATAACACAGATATTGATTGCATAGTTTCAATAGACAATAACAATGAGGGCAGATTATTTTAACCATAAAATTATTTTACATTTTACTATGGATGAATACCTACAAATGGTACCTACAATTGATAAAATCAAAATTTATAAAAAAAAAAATCATAAAATGAGCAAGATACTTTAAATTCATCTGGAAATAAATTATAATTAATGATAAAAAAGTGTAGCAGATTTGCATATAAATTATTGATCATATTTCCACAGGAAATTTATAAGTAAAGCTGCCAAAACTGAAATATATATCTAGTACTAGATTTTGTGAAGGCATTTCATTTTATCCTTCAATTTATGATAATGCATCTTCCTAGATGCATTTTATTTACAGCTGTATCTTGTAGAATATGTACTTAAAGCAAATAAAATATTTGGACCAAGAAAAAGGAAATAACTTCAGAAAAAATTGTGTACATATATATATATATATAAAGAGAATATAAAATCAAATATTACATTAGTAAGATAATGAAAAAGGTTGTTTTGAGGAGAAATTATAAATCTAATTGTAGGTATCTGGAAACTTACTCTAGAAAAATTTAAAAACACTATAGTTAGTACATAACAACTTCTGTAATCTAACTCGCATAATGATTGATAAAAAGATAAAGCAAACTGACCTTCTCCTAATCTGAAAATGATATTCATTTTTTACGAGGATGCATTTTTACATAATTGTTCAAATTTTATTTTACTATGTAATTAAATCTAAAATAAAATTTAAAACTATTATATACTACATTAATATTTAATATATTTCTAACAAAAAAAAAAGTCAAAATACTATGCAAAAGAATGAATATTGATTTTGTAAGCTCATGCAATTCATAAATTACTAAGATGCAGCTTCCAATATACTTTCCAACTACTTTCTTTTACTAGCATGCATACCCAAAATCTAAGTAAAACATTATTTAGTAATTTTTAAAAATATAGATTTCAATTACCTTTCAGATAAATCAAAATACCCTAATTATTTTCATTCATATCAAATTTCAGGATCAAAATAATATATGCCACAAATTCTGGATTTTTTTAAAGAAACATCATATGCATTCTGTTTCTTAAAAAAAAAAAAAAAACTGTAGCATATATTGTCTAGCGCATACACTCTGCAGCATATAGCATAAATATTCTTTAAAAAAAAAATGAATACAGCACTGTATTCACAATATGATAATAAACTTTGACAGTTAGTTTTCTGTGACTATCCTTTGTAAATAAGTTTTCTGTGACTATCTTTAAACTTTACCAGGGCTGCACCCATGTCAATTACAGTTTTACCCATGGGCAAATGTACGTGGATCAAGAATATTAGAAATAATAATGCATGTTTGTGCATACATAATAACGATGTGCATTTGAATAAGAAAGAGAAGAAATAAATATCCCTGCTTTTAATATGAAATTATGTAATAAGATGATTCTAACCATATCGCCATTTAACCGTTTATATTCAACGTTATTATTGTAGTTGGGATTGTTATTACAATAAAGCTACTGAAATGCATCTAACATTCAAATAATATAACTAAATACAAAATTACCTGAATACAAAATTCTCTTTTGTATTTAAGATTACTAGGTTAATAACAGCAACTTATAACAATGTAAAATTATTTAAAGATTATTCTTATGCAAAAAGATTTTTTCTTTAAATCTATGATATTGATTATTCAACACAGTATAGTAACATTTTCACAATAAAGATATTATCTCAGTTTATAGAAGTAAGCATATTTTATTATCTTAAAAATAAAAGTTAATTTTTCTATGTGTATTTAAAATTATAATTTTCCAGTTATCTTTTTACTTTAATCATTGACAAATAAGTCATTTAGTAATAACTACAATGATAACAAGCATTTTTTTCGTTATTGCACACATCTTAATATAAACATATTATATTTTATAGATATGACTAACAATAAATGGTTAATAACATTAAATCTAGTTAGTATTTCAAATCTTATATATTGCTTAAATTTTGCTGCTAATGAACAACAATAACAAATAAGTTATAAAAATAAAAATTTAGAAAATTTCTCAAATTTATTTACATAAAATTAATTAGTGCACATCTATCATGTGGGATGTCTTTTTCTCAATAAAATAATATGCCTTAGGCTATTTACAATAAAACCCTTAATATCTTAATAATTCAACTAAATTAAAAATACATTGAGCAATCCATAATAAAAAAAGCTTAAGAACAAAATTCAAATAATTTATAACTGTTATAAGTTTTTCACCACATTCAGTTATGTATATAAGTTGAATTAACTATTGCAGCTATTTTTTATGTTCATTAAAAAAATTTTTGGCACATTTCCAAGACCACAAACAGTTTCTTGGGCAATAAATTCTGATGCAAATTAAAGCTGATTTTCTTATGAGCTGCACTAGATAATTTTTCAATAATAAAAAATAATTTACACTGAAACAGATAGTGCTAATAGTACATAAGTAGATATCATGAATCAATGAACAAACATATATATATTTTTTTTTTATCAATCTAAAATGGAAACACAGTAAACTCTTTTTAAGGCTGAATTAATCCAGAAAAAAATAATAAATAAAAATAAAGTGTTATACACAGTATTCTGCCTTAGACAGACATTGTATTTCTATGGATTTCATGAAATTTGAAAGTCTTTCTGCACTTAAATTCCATTGTTACACAGAGTTTACCTTCAACACAGTTTACTGCATGACATTTAGATTGTAATAATACATTTTTATAATTCTACATTTTGCTTTGGCTTTTATTTTCAGTATATTTATGAATAATTACAATATATAGGTTTTAGAATTTATGCAAACCATAAAAAAAAAAAAAAAAAAAAAAAAAAAAAAAAAAAAAAAAAATAGCAGTACTGTTTAGAAAATTTAATAGGTGATAAGTTGCTTATTAAACCTAGCATTAGATTTTATAACTTCATCATTATAAGAGATTCACACAATGAAATGCCTCCATCTACCAACTTTTAATAATAAAAATCACACTTTAAAAGGGGGAAAATTTTACTTAATGATTAAAAAGAAGTTCCATGCACATTAGCTATGACGATACCTTTTAAAAATAAGAAACATCTTGATATGAAACACAGATCTGCCCTTGTTTAACATTTTAAAAGGAACATGATGATATAAGTAATATCCACACAGTGGATAGCAATGGTTAACATAAACAATATGAAAGAGTAAGTATAATACAAAAGTTTACTCTAATTTTTGTTTGTTTTTCTTAAAGGAAATCTAAAAAGCTCACATATAATGGATTCTAACAGCTATTACATTAACAGATCCAAGAAACAAGGAATGGCGTTTCAAAATATCACAATCATATTTGCATAGATATTGCAAACTATGTCCTTATTTGAGTATTTATATACGTGAAGTAAAATTGGCAGGAAACAAACCTTTTTTTCCATTAAACATTCCCATTAACCATCCTTCTTCCTGTTGAAAAAAAAAAGGAAAAATGTTAATGTAATTTAAAATAATTTATATTGATTGAAATAAAGTAAATAAAAACTAGAAGCACAAAGAAACATTTCTCAATTTACAAATTAAAAAAAAAAAAAAAAAAAAAAAAAAAAAAAACAATTTAATAGTTTTGTGACAGTAAATAAAGTTAATATTGAAAAGTTAAAATTTTTATTAGCATGATATTAATTGATTTAATGCAAAATAATAAGTGGAAAAGTTAGGCATTTTGATAAAGTTATTAAACCTTAGACATTAAACCAGGGATCTGTCTAAGCTTTTGTCCATAGGGTCCTTTTTTGTGAAATTATGAACAGCTTTTTACATTTGTGAAAAATCTAGTTTACAGTTTTGTGAATTTCAAATTATTATTGCATTTGGATCCTTTTTAAGAAGATATATGTAAATAAAACATATTTTTCTTTAAATATGTAAAAGTGACAAGCCAGATTTTACTTTCAAATAATTAAATTTGTGAAAGTTTCAGTTTAAAGATTTAAAAATTTTGTAAAAGATCTATTTTTAAGAATTTTTTTTATGAAGGTCCTGTTTTGAGATGAAATATTTTGTGAAGGGTACTTTAAAGGACCAATTTCTTCCTAAATAAATCCTTGTTTCGCTGGTGTATATTCAGATATATAGTTATTTGAATTGGTACTTTTAGATGTACACTTATTTTAATTTTTACTGTTTTTTTAAATGATTTTTTTGGGGGGGGAGGTGGAGGAGGGGCATGGGTTCTAGAGTAGCAGATTTTTTTTTTTTTTTTTTTTTTTTTTTTTTTAAACATAAATCTTTATTTCTTCTTAGACATAAAATGTTAACCCTCTCATGGACAAGCCAATGTTAATATGTTCACTATGTCCAGAGTTTCACTGCAATAAAAGCATTATTTAAAGTAATATAATTCTTTTGAACTAATGCATTATTTTTATACACTGGCCTCCATAAGTTAAGGTACAACCAGTTTTTTGCATTTAATTTGCAAATGAATAACTATAGAAATAACATATTTGGAAGGAATGCACACTAAACAGCTATTTATTGAATTTGACATAGAAATTTACATAAGTTAAATGCAAGAATTATTGACAACAATAAAAGCTTTCTTGGTGGAAAAGTCCATTCTTGAAGAAAACAGTACATCACAGGTAAAATGGGTAAATATGGTAAAATGGGTTCTAATAAGGGGTGTGTCCACCTCTGACTTCAATGCGTTGTTGGAATTTAATTTCCATGCTTTCATTAAGCTGTCAGACATTGAAATGTGAAACAAGGACTAGATACAGAGTAAGCCTTGTTCCAACTCATCTAACAACCTTGGGAGAGGAGTTAACTCTTTTAGGCAAACTGTGCCCAGTCTGGGATACCTAATTTTAATTTAAAACTTGCCATTGGCACTAATTATATTTTAATAAAATTTTACTTTTACTGTGAAAGCTTAAATTAAGGTGTTAATGATTTCTCAAAAAGTTGTTTCTAAATTCTGGTCTCAATTAATAATTTCTCATTTTACTAACAGAATTTGCCCATGCCAGAAAGAGTTAAAGCAGTAACTTGTCTGCCAAGATAGTTCCAAACATGTTCCATCCGATTCAGGTCTATACAGCATGTAGGCAATTTTATTTGCTTTAAATCATCACCCCCAAGATACTCCTCAACAACCACAGCTCAGTGAGTTTGTACATTCTTATCCATCAGAATGAAATTGTTACTAATAGCACCAGCATATAGACAGATATATGGATCAAGGATCTCATCCCAATCTCACACCAGTGAGAGTTCCTCAATGGAACACATACAGGTCGATTTGACTACTCAGTGAGATCCCTAACGAAACCATGATTCCACTGCCTCTGTATCTGAGGGCTTTAACAGTACTGGATGGATGATGTGTGGTGCATTGTTTTTCCAGATCAGCAGGTGCTCTGAATCACTCTCCAGTGTAAATCTGGACTCGTCTGGGAAGAGTACAGAGGCTTTTTGCTGGCTGGTTCAGGGAACATATTCTCTTGCCCAATATAAGTGATCTCTTCTCTGCCATCTGTTGAGGGGTCTTTGTATCAAGTTCAAATACATAGAAGAAAAATATTTTTCAATTTCTAAATATTTTATAGTTAATTTTAAATTTTTCTAAAAAATTTAAATGGGTGCCATTTTGAAAAAAAGATGGCGGATGAAAGTGGCCAATGAACTCGGTTCAGACACTGGTATACACAGTTACATTCAAATTGGTTCATAAAAAAAAGTTAAGTGACAAATCAGACCGTTTCAAAATGTCAGCCACACTAGAAATTCAAAGTGCTATAACTCAGCTATTTTTAAAGATAGAGAACAAACAAAATATGTTTTGGAATCTTTGTATTATCAAGGTCAAACACACAGAAGAAAAATATTTTTCAATTTCTGACTTTTGTACTTAAAAAAAAAAAAAAAAATGAAATGGTTGCCATTTTGAAACACATGGCGGATGAAACTGGCCATTGAACTCTGCTCAGATATCAGTATATACTATGTACACACCGAGTTTAATTCAAATCGATTCATAAATTCGATAATTACAAAATGACAAAGGTCAGATATACATATATATATATATATGTCAACATTTGAACAGAGGGTGATTTTGGGGTCTGGGGGTCATGATTGGTGAAAATATACCAAATTTTTCTGGAAGTGCTTTCCTCCAGATGGCTGCAATAGGTAGCTTTTTACTTTTTGTAAAGAAAGCTATCTAAAAAAATTTATTGAATCAAAGTATTCTAGTGACTAATTCATACAAAGAATGAATTTTTAATAATGTAAAAATAGATTTTAAGATTATTTCTGGCTTAAGTAATTTCATGTTAAGTATATAGGAAAGTGGTTCATATAAAACACTATTTTTTCTTTTTAACATTGACTAGTTGTTTTTTCATATCATTATAAATGTTGTCCCCCCCCCCTTTTTTTTACCTGGAGGCAATAGATAGGTAATGGAAATTGCAAAAAGATTCAAAATAAGATATAAAATAAATAAGTTAATGAGATATTTGTCTCTTTAATTTTCAAAAAGATTAACTTTAATTTTTATATGAACTCCCTACACAATATCAGGATGTTTATTCTAGATTGTCTAGATCAGTTCATCTTTGACCTTGTCTCTTTATGGACACATGTCTGCTTCAGCAGATGATGAACTGTTATTACTTTTAGCTTGGAACACACCTGATTTCTTTATTTTATAATGATTTTTACAAAGTTTATTATTTCGATTTTAACTATCACAGACTTTACAGGTTTTTCCCTGGCTTTTGTTCTGGGAAAAAATTTCCAGGTATAAAGATTTTGTGATGTCATATGCAAAAACTCTTATAATTGTGAATTTGAGAATGGAATTGAAGTAACAACTACTGAATAGCTAAACAAAGTCTTGCAAAATTTTCAAATCATTGAACATTTTACATGCAAAATGTACACATTTTTAGCATCAGGTTCTATCCATTTTGTCCAATTATGATGAAATTTTTGTCGCATTAGTCACAACTAAATACAAATTGCTTTGACACATTTTAATACAAATACAGGGTACCCAGCAAAACATGAAGGACAATTTCCCTGATTTTCCATGGCCAAATCTCAAAAAATTCCCTGACCAAATCTCAAAATTTTTTTTAACCAAATAAAAATACAATGAAATTTTCTACTTATTTTCACAATTCTTTGTCAAAATTAACGGGTTTTTTTGCAATTCTTCAAATTTCTAGTTCTTTTCCCCCTTGCGATTGTTTGATGAATTTTGCGATTTTTTCTCCGGGACTATTTGATGACTTTCGCATCATTTTTAATTTTTCTCTAAGACTTTTCCATGACTTTTTAGAAAATATTTGTAAAATCCCTGACTTTTCCTACATATTTTGAAATTTCCATGACTTTCCCTGACTACTTTGAAATTCCATGACTTTCCAGATTTTCCCTGACTTTCCATGACGCTGGGAACCCTGAAATACTAAATATTCAATAAATTAAGCTAACAAATGTTCAGTTTAAAACAAAAATAAACAGACTGAGACATCTAATCAATTTTATAACATTCAGTACAAAGTTTCAGTGAAGCTCGAGTTGAAAATATCTGAGTTTTAAGGAAGCATTGAAAAGGGTCGACAAAATTATTTGCATGACAGGTTGAAATATTCTTAAGAGCATTTATAAAGAAACTATATTTTCCAGACACAGCAATTACAAATCTTTAGTTTTATAATAAAAAGAATTTTCTTGGAAGTTTCAAATTTTCTTAGAATTTTCACATTTTTCTGATTTTTTTTCAGCAATGGTAAATTTTCCTGACTTTTCCCGGTGTATACACGTTTTTCTGATTTTTCTAGGTTTTCCAGGTGGCTAAAATAATACTGCAATACTAGTCACTGTAATTTTTCTTTTCACTTCAACTAAATTCTACATACCCAGGGACCGATTTACAAATTTGGGAACCTAGAAGAAATCTTCTCCCAAATTTAATTGGAAGTGTCAGATTTTTTTCTCAGAAACTTCAAATATCTCCAACTATTCTCTTAGAAATGGTAAATTTGCTTAGACTTTTTCAGATTATCCAGGCCAATAGATGCACTGTCTAGACCCCATGTAAGAATTGAATAGTGAATCAATAAATTATGTTATCAAAGAAACATGAAAAACTTACTTGCTCTTCAGGATCATCATAAGCAATTACATCAATTATATCACCAACATTGAAAGATAATTCATCATTATCTTCAGCTACATATTTATATGTGCCTTGAACCTACCAAAAGAAGCATTAATATTCATTAATAAATCTATTTTAAGTTAAGAATCAATTATTTCCTATTGATCAGTAAAGAATATTCTAATCAATGAATGACAAAATTATAAAAGGGTTATACCTTGTACAGATATCTGTATGGTGCATCACCTGCAGCAGACTTATCCTCTGTTTTTGGTAGCTAAAATTATATAAAAAAATTTCAAAATGTTAGAAAACTCTTAAATGTATGTATAATTTTTTTTTAATTTAAAATGTAAACTGCAATTGAAGTCAGAATTTTTTTAATCAAGATATGAGACATTTGAATGAACAAGCTAAGAGATACAAAAATAAATTTGTGAAAAAAGTAAATCATCAGATTTTGAAAAATTATTAAAATAAAATTTCTTAAATTTTAAATGTGATCTTTAATACATTCAACATATTTTCTGCATTAGACTGATTTAAAATTTTCATGTAACTCTGAAATGTAATTCCACATAACATAGCATGTTAATAACATTAAATGGCATAAAAATAGGCATGTAAAAAATGCTGGCAATATAAAGCTATCATTTTATTGAATCTGTGTAGATCAAATGAGGAAGGTTTGTGATTTTAATGATTGAGAAAGTTTAGTTGAAGGTGTCATGCTGCTCAGAATGAATATATTTAAAGCTAAACCTGTCCTGCGTCAGTTGAAAAAGTATATATATATATATATATATACATATATATTTAAAGCACAAACATTAAACAAATTGGTCTTACTCCTTCCAAGTTCACTATTATGGCAAGAAAAGGAATTTGTACAGAAGTTTTAAACTTAGCTTACTAAAAGTAATTAAATAAATATGAAGTAATTATAACAAAAATGTTAAAAATTTCATGAAATAAGTTAAAAATTGTCTGTAGGCTAAAACACATTTCTGACACTAGCACGATATTTAAACCCAAACCATTCAATGAGTAACAGAAATTTTTTAATGTCTCATCAAACAAAATGAAAAATAGCTAAATATGCTATTGAAACTGAATTTTAATTTACATTAATATTGAACTAAAAATATAGCCCCATTGAACACAATTTTATTTGAATTTTCAATGGGTCATTACTATCAAATGAATTGCCAGAGAACTTTGATAGATGAACGCATCAAAAATATTAGAAAGATCAATCAACTGTTCAAGTTTGATTCTAATGAGTTCAATATTTTGGATGTTACAAACATGAAAGTGGGAAATCAGAAAAAAGGTGGAAATTTCATTCTATCTATACAGTGGCATCTAACTTGTATAACTTAAATGTCATTTTAACAGCAACCTATACAATAAAATTAAATGTAACTACATATATGATTTCTATTTTTTTTTTTTTTTTTTTACTTAGAAAATATTAACAATGCTAAAGGTGTAAATCTAAATATATCTTATCATCTTATGTGAAATACAGTCACTAATTTTCCAAAACAAACATTATTCTCAATGGTTTAGCTGTTAAACTACCCATCCCCACCTTAAAAAACAATCTATCTACTAATTTAACTTTTGCTTCAAAAACATGTCTCCAAAAATGTAATAGAGAAATTATCCAAAAGTCTTGTAAAAATAGTACAAAATATTCTATTCCAAAAAGAAATTTCCTTTTACTTTGAACTTTTGAAGCCAAACAAAAAAATTCCTTCTTGAAAGATACTTTGAATAACTTCATTTACACAACTTTCAGATGCTTATATGATATAAGCTCACCTTTCATTTTATGTTTCATTTGCACAACAATTAAAGAAAACTCCAAGGGTTTGAATAGAGAAAATGTCAGATTACTAAATTTTCCACGCACCCTTCCTTCTATTATCCTTCCAAATTTTTTTTTAGCATTTTTGAATCAATCCAGAGAATATCCAAAATTTCTGATAAAAATGTAAAATACCTCCTTCAGGAGGAGCTCTTTCATGTCTGATGTTACGATGACAAGTAGGGTTGGATGATATCAGAAATTTAATATCACAATATATCACTGATTTAATATTAATATTTGTGATATTTTGCAATAACAAAGGATCGACTAAAACAGGCTTCTAAGGCTGAAACCAAAATTTATTTTCAGTGACTTTCCAATTTTCGGCCAAAAAGGTATATGAAAATGAAAATAATTAAAAAAAAATTAATATATACAGAAGTATGCATAATTATAAATGATATGTATTTATTAAATATATATAATTATTACAATAAATTATACGTGTGGCCCAAGTTGGCTCTATGTCTTAGACCCCAAATTTTTTATTTTCATATGAACAGGCATGCGAGTGCAAATTGGCCAAAAAAGTTTAATTCTCTGCAATGCAAAATGATCATAATATGAAGGTGTATGCGATGCATATCTGCATGTGAGACATAAGTTATTAATTATAACTATTTTAAGCAATTAATACATATTATAAAACATAAAAGTAAAAAATGATAACTTAAACACATTATTTTAAATATTAATAATTTTTACTCTACTATAGGGATGCCACTCAGAAAGAAGGTAATTAGGCTTGAAACAAAATTTACTACATTTATGCCTAAATTTTGTGAACTATATTGTATTGAATATAAAATAAATTAACAAATTTCTCATGTTAAAAAGTTTTAAAGATATTTTCTGTGATAAATATATTGCATTTTCTTAGTCAAGCTGAAGAAAATGACAACCTGTCAACAACACGAAGTCTTACACAAGTTAGCATTTTTTTATCCAAATGCAGAGATTGGTCTTTATGTATTCTAATGAGAAGCAAATGACATGAATAACAACTGCTTTTTTATATGTACAGAAAACCACAATTTGGTTCAAATGTATGGCTTTTTCCACAATCCATTACAAAATTAGTGTTTTTCTTAATACAACTTCTAGACGAAATTTGTAATTTTCTTCCGATCATTTGATCAAATTCATGATTTTATTTCTGTGATTGTTTGACAAAATTTACAATTAAATTCTGTACTTGTTTGATGAAATTTGCAATTTTATTCCAGAATCATTGGACAAAATTTGGGATTTTACACTGCGTTCATTGGATGAAATTTGCAATTTTAGACCACAATCATTGGACGAAATTTGCTAATTTATACTGCGATTATTGAAAGAAATTTGCTCTTTCATTTCATGATCGTTGGAAGAAATTTGCTATTTTATTCCGCAATTGTTGCATTAAGCTTGCTATTTTATTCCACAATCATTGGACGAAATTTGGTATTTTATTCCACATTAGTTGGATGAAATTTGCTATTTTATTCTATGATCGTTTGCCGAAGTTTGCGATTTTATTCTGCAATCGTTTGATGAAATTTGCAGTTTTTTACGACCAATCCATGAAATTCATGATTTTCCTTGGCCATTGATGAGATTAGCGACTGCGAACCTCCACAAAATTTGCAATTTAATTCTGCGATTGTTCAACAAAAATTGATTTTATAGCACAATTGTTCAACGAAAATTGTGATTTTATTGCACAATTATTCAACAGAAATTGCAATTTTATTGCGTGATCATATGGTGAAATTTCAGATTTTATTTTGTCATCGTTCGACCAAATTTGCGATTTTACCTGGTGATGGTTTGACAAAATTTGTTATTTTAAAATGGACAAAAATTGCAATTTTTAATAAGTGACAAAAATTAGCAAAATTTGCAATTTTATCTACGACAGTTTGACTAAATTAGCAATTCTATTCTGTGAATATTTGACGAAATTTACAGTTTATTTTATGACGAATTTTCAAAACTCGCAATTTTTTTCTCTGCGGAGTGATGAGATTAACAACCGCGAAGGTTTGACCACATTTGCAGTTTTATCCTGCAATCGTTCAACAAAATTTGCTATTTTATTATCCAACTAAATTCATTTCAATAAATTTATTTCGACAAAATTTGTGATTTTATTATACGACAGATCGACTAAGTTTGCGATTTTATCATATGCTAGTTCAACTAAATTAAAGATTTTATTCTGTGGTCTTTGGCGAAATTAATGGTTCATTTAAAGACCGATTGTCAAAATTCATGACTTCTTTTCTCCGATGATTGACGAGATTAGCGATTGAGAACGTTCGACCAAATTTGCAATTTTATTCCGCGATCATCAAATGAAAATTACGATTTTATCGCACGATCGTTCAGCAAAATTTGCTATTTTATTTCACACTTGTTCAACGAAATTTGCTATTATATTCCATGGTCATTCAATGAAATTTGCTGTTTTAATGTGCGATAGTTAGATGAAATTTGTGATTAATCCCCACATTTGTTTGACAAAAATTATGATTTTTTTAGTGACATTTTGACAAAATAGGCAATCAATATCTGCAAGTATTGGACAACAATTACTATTATTTTACAGGATCTCTTGTCAAAATTAGCAATTATTCCCTGCAATTGTTCGATGTAAATGCATTTTTTATGCAACTTCTTAATGAAAGTTGCAATTAATTTCTGCAATTTTTTTGATGAAAACTGTGATTTTATGTGCCCTCTTAAAGAAATCCATGATAAATTCCTGCAATCATTTGACAAAAATATTGATTTTAGTCTAGGATAGACCGATGAAATTTGCAATTCCTGCATTGTTTGGCAAAATCTGCGATTTTTTACAAGACATCTTGACAAATTACGAGCAAAATTTTTGCAATTGTTTGAGGAAAATTTCAATTTTTTTTTTAAAGGTATCTAGACAAAATTAGCGATTAAGTCCTGCACTTGGTGGATAAAAATGAGTTTTTTAACATGACCTCTAGGAAGAAATTCACGAAGCGGGGGCTGCATCATTTCTAAGTTTATTCTGGGAAGAAAAAGTGAATCAATGTGTGAGAAGTAAATTTCAAACATTTTTTTGGAGTTGTCATGCTATATATATCATCAGAAAGATTTTGGACCACTCTTATTTTATGAGCCTTTCTCCTCCTGGAGTTAAATTTCAGGAGGGGAGAGGGGGAGTAATAAAAGGTGTGAATTTTTTTATATCATGGTTATTTCGACAATAAATGCCATATTAGATGTGGTTTTTTATGGATCCCTCTGGTAAATATTATCTATTAAATATAAACATTTTAAAGTGGGGGCTGTATGGTTTTCAGGCGTATTCTGGGAAGAGAAAGCAAACCCACGGGTGATGGGAATTTTCAAACTTTTTTTGGACCCATCATATGATATATCATCACTAAGTTTTCTGACCACTCTTTCATATTATGAACCTTCCTTCTCCCTTTCTCAATTTGGCTCCCTTGTAGAGGCACTTTTCAAACTTTTTAGAAATCATAGACTTTTTTATCATCTTAAATTAAATTTTCTTACAGAGACCTCTGATATATAATTTATAATACATGAAAATTTCAAAGAGAGGGAGAGCATGTGTATTCCAGGGGGCACAATAGTTAGAATTCTAAGGGGGCACTTTTCTACTTTTTGTTGAGACCCCTCGTGACATATCATTGGAAAGCTCTGTGACTTATTTTATATACTTCCTGTGCTCCTCCCCCTTTGCCTCCATGGGGGCTCTTTTCTATATATAACCAACACCCAACATGTGATATATCATTGGAAAGTCCTATGACCATTTATTCACATTATGCACTTCCAATGCTTCTCTACCACTTTGTCCCCCTCCCATGGGGTTCATTTAAACCTTTCCGGCACACTGTGCCCAGTCTGGGATACCTAATTTTAATTCCAAACGTGCAAATGGCACCAATAAAGTTTTAGTAAAATTTCATTTTTCTGATAAAAGCAAAGATTTAGAATTCGAAATATCTAAAAAGTTCGCTTGTGAATTACGATGTCAGTCGAAAATTTCTCATTTTTCATCAGATTTTGCCCGTGCCGGAAAGGGTTAATGCATTCCAGTAGAAACCCTTCTAGTACTGGAGAAATCGTAGAGCTTATCTCAAATGACATACAAAAATCAATAGAAGATTTTGATCTCATTTACTATCCTTTTAGTTCACGTTCTTGCCACTAGGGCTACTTTTGACTTTTTTCTTTTCTTTTGGCAATTAATTGCCAAAAATTCTAATTTTTTATGCTTAAACTCTCCTTGCCTTTTCATACTTACTCGTGACTTTTCAACTTTTTGCTACCACGGAATGCCGTCACATGATATTTCTAATATTGTGGCTCCCTTATAACCTCCTTTCATTTTGTTGTTGTTTTAATTCCATCTGTTTTCAGAAACCATTTAGTTACTAAAATTCACTTTATAAATGTGTAAAAGCAATGATTTTAATAATTGATTGTAAAACATCTCGATAGTAGATTATTGAAATTAATTGATATTTTTATCATTTGTGTTTTTTTACGATTACAATTTTTATCAATTGATAAATTTTCATGAACTGCCCATCACTAAACTCTAGGTTTAGAGTGAAGGGATGTATTGCAATAACTGGGATAGTTTCTATTGAAGATAATTAGCAGAAAGGAAGATTATCAATGTAAATTTTCTGCTTTGGATGAAGCAGGAGGTTAAAGACATTGAAATAGTTTTTTTCGGGGCTCCGACAGTGAGTGCAAAACATTTATTACTTTATTCAGTTTAGGGTTATTTAGCGATATTTTTTTTTTTTGGGGGGGGAAGGGGGCTCATGTTCATAATTTTGGTATTTGTTAAAACTTGTTTTATTGGAATATATCAACAGAATCAAAGTTTAGATACTGTTATTGTGAATAATCCAGCCCTAATGACATATGATGATGCTATGCTATAAAATATTTCTGATACTCACATAGAGTTTTAAACTAAACCAGTTAATAAATAATAGTGAAAGTTTTTCTATATGTCTTATTTATTAAAATAAACAACTCATAACAGTTTAATTGAAATTGAAGAAATTTAATATACATTAACAATTCAAATAATCAACAGCAATTCTAATAATTAAAAGTGTAAAATATAAAATACATACCTCATTAAATACTTCTTCAACAGCAGTTTCTGGTGAAGAATTTTGATAATTTCTAACTGCTGTTGTAGGAGGTGTAGAAAACACAGCACTACCAGAAGCTGAACCACTTGATGATCCATCTTCAAAATATAAACAAATTTTTAAACTTAGCCCAATTTATGAAAATTTAACTTGTACCTTAATTTGCACAATTGAAATATTTATGTTACAAAACATAATAAAAACAATACATTGCCATCTAGCTGCATGTAATGCAATTTTAGTAGCATATTCAACTTAAAGTACCTCAAAAAAAAAAAAAAAAAAAAAAAAAAAAAAAAAAAAAATCAATTAAAAAAATATGTTTATATCAAAACCTTAAGAAGCAAAACATCAAGAGTGTTAATCCTTTCTAACAAAGAAAAATAAATACTGTAAAATAATGTTAATCCACCCCCCTAAACATGACAAAAAATCATAAAATAATCATAAGGGGCACTTACACCGGATTTTTCCACGTTCTTTTCACAAAATTTCCATTTTTTGTGAGATATCTGTGGAATTTTTCATATGATGAGACAAAATTTGCATTTCTTTCATGATTCTTTAATGAAATGTGCAGGGTATATATATATATATATATTTTAGATTTTTTTAAATGGAATTTGCTTTTTTTTTTTTTTTTAAATTTTGTGTTTTTTTTGCAATTTTTCGACAGAATTTACATTTTTTTTGATTTTTCGACTGTATTTTTAGATACGATATATTTGCATTTTTCTTACAATTTTTTGACAAAATATGTGCTCTTTTTGGCGATCTTTTGAAAAATTCACGATTTTTCTGTGATCTTTTGACGTAATTTGCGCTTTTTAGGGATTATTTGATGTAATTTGTGTTTTTTAAGCGATCCTTTGATTGCATTTTAAGATCTGACATAATTCGCATTTTTACTGCAATCTTTCAACAAAATGTGAGTTTTTTGGAGATCCTTTGGCGAAATTCATGATTTTTTTGCGATCCTTTGAAGAAATTTGCCGTTATTTTTCATGATTCTTTGGCAAAATTACTGTTTTTTAAGCAATCATTAGATAAAATTTCCTTTTCTTTTCATGATTTTTTGACATAATTTCCATTTTTTTGGGGAGGAGGGGGAGGTCCTTCCCAGGATTTTTTGAAAGTTTCAAATTTTTTATAAAGTGGGGAGGGGGCGTTTGATCAGGAAGAGTGGATTAACGATATTTTATGGTAAGAGAATGTAATTAGAAGTAAGCATTCTTTTAGAGAAACATTTCTAAACAATAGTATTAATACAGGAAAGAGATTATTCAGCATACTTCAATTTAAATTGGATTATCAGATATTTCAGTGAAAGATAAAATGTGGTTCTGTCAACACTATGAAAAACGTATGTAATTAGGCACAATAAACAATTTCTTAATGAAATAACAACTTACCATCTGCAATTAAAGTTGATTTACTTTCACATTCCTTGTCACACTCTTTGTCACATTCTTTGTCAAGTTCACTGTTTTGAGACCTTAATAAATATAAAATTCATTAAATTCCTGTCATAAACAGAAACAGTAACATAGAAAAAAACAACTGATATGTCATTATTGCATTCTTATTTCAGAAAAATGAGGTAAAAGATCAACAGTTTTAGAGTTGACTCTAGGAATAAAAGGTGTCGCCAGATGGGAATTTTTCAAAGAGGTTATTATTCTAAAAAATGAATACCTTTTTTCAAAAAAGGGAACACTATTCTAAAAAACAGTAAATTTTTTTCAAGAAGGGAACACTAGTCTAAGAAAAGGGCATATTTTTATCAAAAAGGACATACTTGTACCTTGTTCACCGAAAATATTTTGAACTGGTTAGTTTAGAGTTCCCTAGAATTTGCAGTATTTCCCTGTTTTCAATTGAATTACTAAAGGGTGCATAGGAAGTTTTAAAAATGGCTGCCGGGTGCATCAAAAGTGTATAAAAGAGCTGCCAAGCACTGCACCCGGCTCAAATAGTTAGGGTCAATACTAAGTTTAGAATGATGTCTTATAGGAATAATTTTTTTAGAATCCCAGTTATGCTTAAAAAACTGTGCATAAAAAGTATATGTTAAATAAAACAGCTTTATAACTAGAAACATGTTTTTCACCTACTCATCAAAACAAGGAGTCAACATTTCTAAGCAGATTTAAAGATATACTTATTTTTATAATTTGTATAAAACAAAATACAAGCCTCCTACTTTTAGTTTGATAGCTTTAAATAGCTTTTTAATGATTTTCTTATAGCTTTTAAAGATAAAATAAATAGAAACATTAAATTCCACCAGTAATTTAAAATGAGACATTTTATTTCAGATGTTACCAAGCAATAATATACTTGAAGGAAACCAGGGTTGGAAAAAAATGGGTTTTGTGGAGAAAAAAAAAAGATTTATTTTTACTTAAAGTTTTTTTTAAAAGTACATTTTCCTATTACATACACATGCATATTAATCGATAAAAATAAACATTGTTGGATGTATAAGTAATATAACTTCATTTAAAAATAATTTAAACTAAATTATTGCAGTTTCACGAATAAAATGCTCTACATAGTGATACATTGATATTTTGAAAATCTTAAAACAATTTTTTGATTACTAGTACTATAAATAAATACATGATGTAGTTAAATAAATATTCCTGGAATGATTTGAATTCAGCAGTAGAGTTTTACAAGTTTCAAGAAGTATTGTATATTGTCATTTCACTCTTCTCTGAAACTGCCAAGTGAAAAAAACAAAAAAAAAGGTACAGTAAAAGAAACTGAAATACAGTCAAACTTTTTAGACCACTGAAAACATAGATTTTTTTCTAAGCTATGTTATAATACATGTTACTTTTAAATGTCTAAACTAAAAATTAATATATTTTTAGGCATTTTTATGAGGCTTTTTTCTATCATGTCTCAAGCAAACCTTATCTCAATCCCTCCCCCACAATTATCTTTTCATATCTAAATAGTTTAATTGTGAGTGTAATTGAACTGTAATAATCTAGTTCGGTAATCTTAATCCAGCAAAAAATAATAACTATAATGTAAACGTAATCATGATTTAGATTAAAAAAAATGAATAATCATATATGCAATCATAATCCAACTTGCATAAATAGAGATATAATTATAAACTGTTTTTTTAAATTGAAAATAATCTTAATCGACTACAGTCCTCCATAATCGAAGTCTGTATGATATATGATGAATTTACAAAATCAGAATGGTAAAAATAGTAATAAATTTTATTGTAATAGCTAATTTTAACATACATATAAATTAAATGCTTGCAGCCTTTCCTGTCTTTTTGAGGGATGAACATGAGTTAAAGATTCTGATTAAGACAGAAAATGCAATTATTCAAGAAATAAAAATTGTTTTCTTACATACTTCTCAAAAAATCCTACTCACTCAATAGATGACATTTTTGCCTTGTCGTTTCCTTGCTTACTGGCTTCAGCAGCAACAGCTTCTAAAATAGCATTCAATTCAAGAAATATGGTTGAATCTTCACTATGGAAATGGGCTTCAGCAAGAAAGAGGCACTGAAGGTTTGACACAAAAAATGAGACACGGCTAAAGAAAATTAATAAAGTTAATACCTAACCATTAATCAAAATAATAAAACGATTGTATGGCATAGAATATTGTACTTTTATAGTTAGTAATTTCTAAAATTTAAATAAAAAAATATCTCAAATATAACAGAGGCACCCTGATCCCTAAAAAATGTTTTAATATCAGGGATGCCAGTCACAAAATAACAAAAAAGAGGAAATTACAAATGAAGTAAAATCTGCAAACTATTTCACATTTATGCATTGATTTTGTAAATTATATTGTTTATAATAAACTAAATAAATTATAAAGAATAAAATTTACAACAAATTATCTTTTAAAATATTGTTAACATAAATTGTTAACATATTTGAGTCTTTCTCAACACACATTGGCCAAACAGTTTGAAATATGCTGTTAATTCATTGTGCACAAAAACTTGAGAGTAAATAAGCATGATTTTTCTTTAGTTCACAGTATTTTGTATGAATTGAAGTAACCCAGCAACAGACATAATGAGCTCCATGAGAAATTTTTTCTTGCATCATTTTAAATCCATTGAGGTGACCCAGCAACAGCCTAGTGATGAATTTTGCTATTAGAATGACAAAAAAGTCTATAGAAATATATATATAGAAAATATTGAAAAATCTTTCTTTTGTTTTTAGATTTCAATAAAATAAATTTAATAATTTCTGACATTCATGTTGTGGAAAGAGAAGAATCAAACACTAACTTTTCTTGGCATTAAATCATAGTTTTCTTTTTTTTTAAATTCCCTTGAAAAAAAAAAAAGTGAATTTTGGGAGCAGTTTTAGATTTTCATAACTTTTTTCTGCAAGTGGAGGAAATCTGCAATATCCCCTCCCTCCTCAAAAAAAAAAAAAAAAAAAAAAAAAAAAAAACAGATTAGTGAAATTTCATGTTTTTCTTTTCCAATCAATTGAAATTCATGATTTTTTTTAGTCACCAATTGAGAAAGTTCACAATCTTTTCTGTGATTGATGGATGAACTTCATAGTTTTCTATGTGTTCATAGTTCCATGAACACATAGCAAAATTTTTTTTAGGGATCATTTGATGAAAATTGCAATTTCATTTAGCAATTGCTTGACAAAAATCATCGTTTCATCTAACAATTGTTTGATGAAAATAACTTTCATCTAACAAGCCTTTGACGAAAATCATGGTATGTTATCACAATCATTCAATGAAAAATGTGTTTTTATTCCAGGTTTGTTTGACAAAAATGTTATTTTATTTCAGGATCATTTGATCAGAATGATTTTATTTTGTAATCTTTCGACAAAAATTACCGTTTTATTTTGTGATTTGTTTGATGAAAACTGCAGTTTGATATCTCAATCATTCAACAAATATCATGGTTTGATATAATCATTTCACGATTGTTTAATTTCAGGATCATTTGATGAAAATTGTTTTATTCCTAGATCATGACAAAAGTAGTGATTTTTTTTTAATCATTTGACAAAAATCACTATTTTACTTTTTGATTGTTTGACAAAAATTGCTGTTTGGTATTGTGATTATTTGACAAAAAATTTAGAAAAGTACCATGACTGACAAAAAATACAATCTGATTTTATGGCCATTTGATGAAAATTGATTTTCCTATCTTCTGACAAAAATCTCAGTTTGATTTCAGGATCATTCGGCAAAAATCATTGTTTTATTCAGAATCATTTGAATAAAATCATGTTTTTATTACAGAATTATTTGACAAAAATCGCAATTTTATTTCACGATAGTTTGACAAAAACAGCTGTTTTATTTTGCAATCATTTGATAAAAAATGCATGTTAATACCAGGATCGTTTGAAGAAAAATATAGTTTGATTTTAAGATCATTTGAAAAAAATTGCAGTTTTTCTTGTGATCATTAGACAAAAATCACTAATTCTTAAAAATTAAAATAAGCAGAAAGACAGCTTGACAGAAATGTAGCATCCTTGTGATATACTATAAACATATTTTTATATTTGCAAATGGTTAAGGTTTCATGTAAAACTTTTCAATTGAATAAACTGCAAGAGTTGTTATAAAGATAATTTACTTTCTAAGTTACTTTTAGGAAAACAAAGATGTAAAATAATAAAAAAAGATTGGTGTTTGGAAATTAACTTTGAATTATTCTTTCAAAAAAGGGTGTTTTCTTAATATCAGAAAAAAAGAAATCTGTTAGGCAACATTAAATAATTTTCATATTTAATTTTAAACTATTTTATTCTAATATTCATAAAAATGATAATCTAATATTTAATCTTTAATTTATGTAATAAAAATAGCTAAATTTTATTTTAAAAATAATCTTTCTTCACTATTCTAAAAAGATTGTTAAATAAAATTTTAATTAAAGTAAAAATCTTAAATCTAATATTTCCTTAATTATTTAACACTTTTAACTATAATTAATAATAATAAATTTCAAACTAATATGCTCTAACGATGTTTTGCATTAACTTTTTCAAATATTTTAACTGTGTGGCAGCTGCTGCTCTTGGCCTTTGAACAGCTTTGCTGCGCTTACGATTTGGCCAATCAGTGCATAGCATTTTAACTGCTCTTTTTTAGATGATGCTTGCAATAGTGTTATCTCTCTCTCTCTTAACTTGGGAACTCTAAGGATGAAAGTTGTGCTATTGTGCCAGAGTGCTGTGTTTTAGATATCAGTACACAGGCAGGCTTGCTCATTTTGAGTTAATTTTAAAAGATAATCTTTATCATAAATGTCAACTCGCATCAATGTGAAATCTTCTAAAAAGTAGTTATTAAATTTTTATGGATGTCAGCTAAATGGGCTGATGTCTTCATGAAGTCTTGGCTGAACAAGCCAAAATGAAATAATGAGAAAATCATAATCAATTTCTGCAGTTGTGATCCGGATTTCTATTTCAGAAATATTTTAATATGGATTTACCCCATAACTCGGTACCAAACATGGATGTATCCGTTATGTGAACATCTAATTTGCTGATGGTTGTAATATGTTTTGTGCCTTCCTATCTCTTCCAAGAATTGCTTCTTGAATGCAGGGAACGTTCTGGAGTAATCCAAATGGCACAAGTGCAACCATATTTAAATATGTTTTAATTCTAATTGCAGATAGCCGACTTTTTCCAAACACTGATCATTCTAAATCAGCATCCAGAGTAGATGATTAAGACATTTAAGAATGGCCAAAAATTTGCTTCCTTTTCTTTAAATATTTTGCTGTGTCTAATGTTACATCAAATGGTATTTTGTTATTTTAAGTCAGCAGTAACTCTGTATTATTTCTTTTAATCTATAAATATATTGTCTTTGTAATTTTGTAATATGCATTGTAACATTCATCATAAGATGCAGTCAATTATTCTCAGTATTATATGTTGTAAAATGTAGGTTCTGCACAGTACCTATCTTAATACATATTTTCTTTCTTAATAAATAATTTAATTTATATACTATGTGTAATTATTGTGTGTGTATGTTTTATTATGATAGTAATCAAAAGTGCCAATATTATTCGCTATAATTTAAACTGTTCTAGATGGGGTATATTAATGATTATTATATTTTATTACAAGAATAAAGTAGGAAAAATAACATTAAATAGTTCAGTACAAAGTAAATAGATATCAAATGCTGATGTTGAATCTATAAAATTTAACTGATGAAGAATATCTATTAAATGAAGTTTGAACACAAAACTTTCATAGTACTCTTGTTATTGTTGAAGCAAGATTTAGGTACATCAAGTTTTTAATTCTAGTTACAGAGTTCAGGTGAGTGATTATCGTTTATTTATTTTTCCATCATGGATAATCTTTATTATTTATTTATTATTAGTCACAAGCAAAGTGCTGGCCACTTTATAGATCACTGGGCTTAAGGGGATACCTACATCATAATTAATAATATAATTTAATCATTTAAAAATTAATCTTTTATTAATTAGTTTAATTATTTTTATTTTATTTTATTTTTCAATTTATAACAAAATCTTTAACATTTTTTTTTCTTTTTCTCAGAAAATTTCTAAGGTAAATGCATATATAAATTAAAATTTTGTGAGCAGAAGTTGGACACCAAGTTACATAAGCAAGTATCTTGACAATTTTCACTTCAAAATTAATTATTTTAGAAAATTTAGATATATTTTGATATCATCTTTTGAATATTCATTAAAGTAAGAATTGTAAATATGAACATGCATCCTTGATCAAACATGGCTTGTGTTAAAGAATTGAATAAGTCATGAAATACACCCAACTCCCTATAATCTGCATAGCCTGGGACCAAAGGATATGCAGATACAGAATGAGTTATCTTTATTAATGCTTGAATAAAAATTAAAATGGAAAAACAATGTCATCAAATAATTTTGAAATGAAATGTACCTTTAAAATTAAAAAAAAGTTTATTAATTTCTCAAAAATAAACATTGTAAGCATAATCAAATAACACATAGCAATCAATATAACAGAAATGCATATTTAAATATGCAAAATCCAAATGTATATTAATTACTAATTAGTTCTAATATTCTGAAACATCAGTGGAACAGTTTGTTTCATTATTTTAGATTTGTGTTTAGAAATTTTACTTGGAAGTTAGTAAAAATGTAATTTCTTGTCCATAATTAGAAATTATTTTTGATAAAAACTTAATATATATTATTTTAAATATTAATTTCTTGAAGTTTAACCCTCTAAGCGTTTGGTCCGTAATATTCCGTACAATAAGCTCCAGGTTTCACTGCAATATAAGCAATGTTTAAGATATTATAATTCTACAAATTTAATGAATTTTCAAAGCATTGAAGAATGATTAAGACTCTCAAGGATTACATTTATATTCAAAAATGAGATTTTTTATGTAATATTGAAAGAATCATATTTTATTAGCATTTAAAACAAAATGCAGTGAAAACAACATTACAATTTTACCCATTTGAGAGACGCTTGGAGGGTTAATTTACAGTTCAAAGAAAAATAAGGAACAATAAGAAATCAAATTAAATAAATACAAAACAGTAACTTTTTGTGAAAAATTAACAAAAATTTGTCACAGCTGAATTTCTTTAAAATCTTGACAGTAAATTTCATTATTTATATTGAATATTAACAAATTAACTATTATTAACAAATTAAAAGTATTTATAGATTACAGATTTTTTGGGGAAAGCTGTCTGTAGATGCATTTTAGATATAAATTTAAGTAATGAGAATAATGTGTTTTAATGGTTACAATAGGAGAATTTAAAACACAGCGCAAAAATAAAAATCTTGAAAATACTGGTACCAAACCAGCCAATGAAATTTCACTGAAGACCAGAAGATTTTAAATGAAAAATTAGAGAAAAAAAAATTCAATATGTAAAAATAAATAAATAAAATAAAAAATGAGTAACAGATAAAAAGCAGATGATTCACAATAAAATGAATGAATTTGAAACAGACTAGAGTAAAATGAAATATTCATTAATTTATAACCAATATTGTTATAAAAAAGAATAACTTCAATGCATGAAGAGAATTTGATAACTTTCATAGTAGGTGTCTTACTTTTTAGAAGAAGAAGAAAAAAAAAAAAAAAAACACTTGAAATGCTTGTTTTCTTATATTTATTTTTGTTAAACAATTTAGTTACTAAATTATTTTTGTAGAGTTTTGTTATCATAGAAGAAATAAACTGAAGATAATTATTTCTCAAAATATGAAAAAAAAAAAAAAAAAAAAAAAAAAAAAAAAAAAAACCCTTAAAAACAAGATGAAATAAAACATTCACAATTTTGTTACAAATCAATGCATATTTAATAGAAATTAATAAGTGCTGTTTTTATATACATATTGTACCTGCTGATATTTATTACCAAAAACAGCAGATTTACAAAAGAAATTCATTCATTCATTAAAAAGGGCAGAACATTTCATTTTCTGATCAGAACATATTTCTAAAATTGAAACAAACTCTAAAGTCAGAAGAGTTGGCAGCTAAACAATGAAATACAGAATAACAATTATCAATGAATATATCAATTTTACAGGGCTATTAAGCAAAAAGCAAAGCAATGTTGATAGTTGGAAATGAAAAATATCAGTAGAAAGTTTAAATTCAACAAAATTATAAGTGCTCAATATGAGCCCCTCCAGAAATATTAATAATATTATGGTGGTACAATAACTCATCTCCCACTTTTTTCAGCATGTCATGTGTGACTTTTGGGAATGGCTGCAGATATGCATGCCCCAAAATTTTCAACATCAGATGGTAGCAGTTAAACACTTGACCTTTGATTGATGAGCCCCCCCCCCCCCCCCCCCAAAAAAAGTCATGCTGAGAGAAGTTTGGGATGATTTATTGTACTGCATCAATAGTGTTTGTGTTTCTGAAAAGGCTCATATTGAACACTTATAATTGTGATAAATTTAAACTTTCAACTGTTATTTTTCAATTTCAATTAACAACAAGGTTGTACCTTCTTGTTTTCTATTAATAATTCTTAAAATTGGGATATTCATTTATAGCCACCCAGTAGATTATCAACTGTATGCTACTTTTCAAAAAGAATTTACCTATCATACAAAGCAGGAATTTCATCATGCAACTCAGAATTTATTACTTCAAAGTGATTACGAGCTTCATCTAGCTGTTCTTTGGCCTGAAATGAAAGAGTGAAAAAATAAATGTACAAGAAACTAATCAATTTAACTTAACATTCCATCTATTTGCAATTTTCTTTCACTTTTATTATGTGATATTTATAATATCAAGGAACAATCAATACACAGATAATTTTGAGGTTTATTATTTTTTTCTAAATGGATATTAATAGGGTGGATAAAGACAGAATGGTGTAAGCTATATTTTGTTAAATGTTCAATAATGAATGATTTACTAGAAACATTACTAAGAGCTCCTAAGCAATGGAATATCTTTTCTGTGCTATTTAGAAACAAAACTACGATATTTTTCTTCCTATAAATTAATAGTTTGTTATGTTAAAGTTACTTTCTATGCACTTAGTTTTAAAATTCAAAATTAGTGACACATGATTTTAACCACCTCAAATAAGTATGTTTTCAAAGTGAGAAGATACCATCTTTTACATAAGAATTATTCATAACCTGCAGTAGCCAAAAATCAAATTAACATCTACATAACAAAAGCACAAATGATGTGATTTTCACTTTTGTCGTTTGATACATGACCTACAAGAATTCTCTCTAGTAGACTTTCTCAAATTTCCACAGCTTGGGACCAAGAAGTTGTATGGATTTAGAATTTTGTAGATTAATGGTTATTGTTTTGTTTATATTTTTAAACAGTAATTTGAATATAATAATGAAATCAAAATTAAAATGAATGCTTGAAATATAAATGAAAATATTAAAATGATTAAGAAATAAATTAAAATGATAAAACAATAATTAAAAAAATATTAAATTAAAAAAAGAAAATTCAAGTAAATAATGTATAATTAAATACACATAATAAAGATGAGACATTTTCCTTAAATCATTCGATGAAACTTTTTTCATAAAAATACCCTATTAATTCATATAAAAATCATTAAGTAAGGAAGTTTTATTTCAGGTTTAGCCAGTCTTAACCCTCTCATGACCTTTTTGATCACCATTTGTTAAATTTCAAGATTTTTTTGTTTTGTTCATTTATTAGATTTTATTATACATATATAAATAAATATAGACAGTCAAAATTTCTGAAAAAAAAAAAAAATGTATAAAATATAAATACACCAGCAGAGAGGGGTTTACATTAAGGTTTTTATTACTGCAGAAAATTACAGCTCCAATACCTTTTTTTAATTAGAAAATAAGTCCTGATTACCAGCATCATAATTGTTCACATTATCCAAGACTTATTTTCTAATAATCTGGTAGTATTGTTACTCTATGAGATAGGAACTTTATCTTAATTTCAGTGGTTATTTTAAATTGAATAGCTTTTGAAATACTAATAACATTGTTTTAGGACATAGCTTGTATGCACTACTTTTTTTTTTTAATTTTTTTTATAGACAAAATTTTTTTTCAAGAGTTTTCTTTCAAATTGGTTAACTTTCCTTGCTACATTTTTGTAAAGGAAATATTATGAATTACTTTGCATAGAAAATGTTGACTTTGATCGCGAAAAAATATTCACAGTTTAGCAACAAAGGTAATTTAAAATAAAATATACTTATCTCAAAATGAAAATTTGAATTTCAATAATCAGCTTAGTGCATATCAGAATTATATTGTTTTTCTCAGATAGAATGACAATCCTTTGTTGAAATTTTCATAAATAATTGCAGTATATACTTACAAATTTACAACCCATTCATTACCTGTTAAAATTTAATACTTAAACCAACTAGAAAAATATTTTAAGATAAATATATACTTTCTAGGCATTACAGGCAAAAAAAAATTCCATATACAGTTTAGATCAATTTTTAATTCATTTATCTGCATGAGTTCCAGTTAATATCTGTGTGTTTCAAAGGTAATATTTTAGTTTTACATGGGAATTCTAAATTTCATTTTATATTTTTAAGAACTGACATTTAAAAAATTGTGTACAGTAAAATCCAATTGAAACCCCCCCCCCTTTTTTTTTATCAAAAGCAAAAGAAATTAACTCCGAGAGGAGGGCTTATAAGATTTCTTTATAAAAATAAGTCATCAAAAGTTATCTTTACTACCGTATTTTCGGGCGTATGTGCCGCACATACCGTAAGTGCCGCACCTCCGAAAATGCATTAAAATAAAACAAATACTCATCAGAAGCGCCGCACTTACGAAAATACATCAAAATGTTAAAAATTGCGTTATATTCAGTGTTTTTTCGCGTTTTTTTTTTACATTTGCAATATAAATCCAATTTTAAATTTAGAATATTTAGTATATTTTTTATGATAAAATTAAATTTAAATTTGTGCAGCCTTTTTTTTGCAATTTTTTAATACTTTTTTATAGTTTGTAACGCGGTTTGCAGGGTTTTATCACTATATTGGACGAAATTTGCAGGGTTTAACGCGATATTTAACGAATTGGCAGAGTTTTTTTGCGATACTTGAAAAAATTTGCGTTTTTATGGGGATGAATCATGATGAATTGAATGAATCATGAATTTTGATACTTGAAGCATTACTTGAAAAAAATTGCGTTTTTGTTTTTAAAAAAACGTAAATTCTGCCGAAAAAGCGCAGAAAAAAGGAGAATTTTGTAAAAAAAAAAAATAAAAAAAAAAAAAGAGAGAGAATGAAATCTATTAAAAAATCTCGAAAAAACAGACTTTTCATCAAAGAGTCATGATCCATTCATTTCATCATGAGTCATCCCATCCTCATACGCCTTTGAGAACGGTATTAATCATGATGAAATGAATGAGTCATGAACCTTTGATGAAATGTTTGTTTTTTCGAGATTTTTAAATAGATTTCATGCTTTTTTTCAAATTTCTCCTTTTTTCTGCGTTTTTTTTGCTTGAATTTACGTTCTTTCTAGTTTTTTTTTTACCGTTTATTTATAGATACGACATATTTGCGTTTTTTATGACAATTTTTTTGACAATTCTTTTAGAGTTCTTTTTGGCTTCCTTTGAGAAATTCACAATTTTTCTGCGATCTTTTGACATAATTTGAGTTTTTTAGAAATTTTTTCACATATTTCGCGTTTTTACTGCAATCTTTCATCGAAATGTGGGTTTTTTAACGATACTTCGGCAAAATTCATGATTTTTTTTAGCGATCCTTCCAATAAATTTGCCGTTATTTTTCGTGATTCTTTGGCGAAATTAACGTTTTTTTTCAGCGTTATTTTTATAGTGTGGATTAGCGTTTGATTGGGAAGGACAGATTAACGGGATTTTATGATAATAAAATTGTAGTTTTTCAAGTGATCCTATCATGAAATACACATTTTTTTCTTTTTACATATTCGCGCATTTCCCGTGAAAATCTGATAAAAGTCGTATTTTTTTTCTCCTGTTCCTTTGATAAAATTCTTGCTTTTTCTGCAAATGATTGACAGAAATTAGGCTATCATTTGTCAAAATTTGCGATATTTTTATGCTTTGCATTTTCTTTCTGATGATTGACTTTTCACAATTTTCAGAAAAATTCCGATCAGAATCACCTTTGTAATGAATATTGCTGCAAGATAAAAAAAATATATCGTATCCGCCACCCCGGCAGAAGTGCCGCAGTAAGCATAATTTTAACTTTTAAACTCGTATGTGCTGCGGCGCTTACGCCCGAAAATATGGTATTAATTTAGAAGTAAATAAGGCAAATACAGAGGTGAGAATTATCCATGTTTCTAATTTGTAAAAAAAAAAAAATCTCAAGCTCCCCTAGCAACATTAAAAAACTTCCTTTCAAATTTACTTTTTTATTTGTTATTTCATTCTTTGCAATAATATTTAACCAATAATCAAATGAGGGATAGGAGAGGGTGTCTTAAATTTGGGAATGGAAAGAAAATCTAAACTTAAGAACAGGTAGGGGCTTACTTTTGAGGAGGGGTGGGGGGTGGGGTTGCAGTTGGAATTTAGAGTACACTGATTTCTATTAAGATTTACAATTGTTAAAAAGCTTTTCATCTTTTGCAGAATTTTTAAAGAACTATTTTGAAGTAACTCTTCAAAATTAAGTATAATCCAGCCTTAAAAGTTTAATTCTTAGAAGAAGTTAGTGATAGTGGTGATGATGATAAAAAAAGAAAGTAATTACCACACTATTGAGAGATATTGAATCTTTATATATATATATATATATATAATATGCAACACTATCAACACTGTACTATATTCATTTCACAGTGCACTCATCTGACATTCTGCATGTAAAATTAAATACAAAGATTTTACCACAAAACAATAAAAAGAATAACTTATATTAAAAACAAGATCATTAAAATAATTCATAATTAATCAAATGATATAAGTTCATAAAGTTTATTTAAACAAGATTGTCATTGGAAATAAACACAATTTTTTATATTTAAAATATATTAAAATACTAGCATTATTGTTATTTTACATATCATTAAAAAGATATTTTACTGAAATGGAAATAATTTTATAATTTTGATAAAACCAGAAAACATCATTAAAATTTAATATTAAAAATTGTATACTTATATACAACCTCATGTATTGCTTTGAAGTTAATTTCAGGTTATAAATTTCTTGTTTAAACATACTTTAGAGTTTCCTCAGAGCATACAAATTTTTCTCTATTATTTACCTTAACTTTTATTTACATCTATTAGGAAAATAATACCTTAGCTATTTTGGTTTCCTCCCGTTTCTTCATAGTTTCAATATTTTGCAAATTGTGACGACAATTATCATAATCAAGAAGTTTTCTATTTCTTTTAGCTATCTTGTTCTGAAATTACATAACAGAATATTAATTACCAACTAAATAACAAAACATATTTTAAAAAATTATCCATATATCTTTTTTTTAATGAAATTTAAAACAAATTATATATTCATGACTACAATGCCAAAACAACAAAGTTATTAGTGACTAACTATTCCAACAGAAAAATATAGCATAGCATATTTGTGCCAGCTAATTTAAATCATCAGTAATCCTCAAATTAAGAGGAACAATTTGTGTGTTAAAAATATACATAGTGTAAACAACAGAAAGTTGTTTCTTTTGAAAAATGTAACATTTACCATTCTGATAAAAGAATAAACTTTACTCCTTCTATCGGCTGGTGCTTAATAAGGCTTATTATATCAGTATGAGGTGTAGGGGCTCTGTGAAAGTCTTTGGATCCTAACCTGCATGTACAGAAGATTATAAAACAGGGTTCTTAGCAAAACATGCATGGGAAATTCCTTGACCAAATCTCAAAAACTTAACCGTGCCAATAAACATACAATGAAATTTTCTACTTATTTTCACAATCCTTTGTCAAAACTGACGATTTTTTTTTCTGCAATCATTCTTCAAAAAATTTTCAATTATTTAATGAATTTTGCGATTCCCTCTACCCACCCCCAGGCTATTTGGTGAATTCCATTTTTCCTTTAAAACTTTAGAAATTTTTTGTAGATTCACTGACTTTCTTACATATTTTGGAATTTCCCTGACTACTTTGAAAATCCCTGATTTCCCATGATGCTGGGAACATTGTAAAAAAAAAAGCCCTGAAGACCGATTGGCGAGTTCAACATGGGTCCAAACCCAGCACTTCCCATCTATCAACTTTCAAAGTAAAATTTCTCTGCCACTGGTGAACTCTTACTGTATTGGAAAAATGCCTTACACCAATCAAAAATACAAACTTTTATGGTTTTTGACCAACTGTAATTTTTTTTTCTTTGTGACCAAAGAAATATGCCTGCATGTATACATTTTCATACTTTTTAAGAAACTCTCATGTGTCTATTGTAATATTTTCTTTTTGATGCTACTTTTCCTAAGCTGTTTGGTTGATGGTCATCAAATTCAGCACAGTGACAGCAGCCATAGCTCGCAAGCTTTATAATAATAATATAAAAAAAATCTACACAAATTAAATCCTTGTAATAGACTATAAGTTATATAGACAATGTTCAAATTTATCAATGACGGCATCAAATTTGCAATATATTTGCATATTAACTCACTCAATTCAGTCCCACATACACTTCCTTAACATAGTAATGAATGAAAAGCAAAAACATGTATATTGTGCTACAGAAATATAAGAGAGCTAAGGTCATCTATTTGCAACATTTAGAAGCAATTTTTAAACATGGTTAACATTAAGAACACTACAGTTCACAAGATTGGAGGCTGATATACAGTAAAAAAGAAACTCCTATAGTACTTCCTATAACAAAAATATACTCCCAGTGGCAGAACTATTTTCAAAAATAGTCTGCAGGATGCAACATATTATATAAATCGATTCTTTATGCTATAGTAGTGCTAATTAATTATGGCAATATATATGTATGTGTATACATGAACTATTTCCATCACATACAAAAAACCTTTAGGTAAACAAAGAGATTTATTTAATTCATTAGGCAGAAAATTAAATGCAAAATGCCCTATTTGAAACAAGGGAATACTGTTTTATTATTTTCCAAAATTCTTGTTAATTTAGTACATGATACAAAAGAAGTTGATCTTTTGAAGAAATTCAGGCTTTTTTCGCTATATTTTGATAAAATCTGTTTTATTCTGATTTTTTGATGATATTTATCAATTTTTCAAAGAAATTTGAAATTTTTTTGAGACTTTTTGAAAAAATTAGTCATTTTTTTGCAATTTTTTAATGGCATTTGTCTTTTTCCGCAATCTTCTGATGAAATTTGCACGTTTTTCTGATCTTTAAGAAAAAATTTCCTTTTTTTTTTTCCCCACGATTATTTTTGTCAAAATTTCATTCTTTTTTTCACAATTAAAAAAAATTTTTTTTTGACAAAATTTGTTATTCTTAGCTATCTTGTTATGTAATTTGCCATTTTTACAGTTGTTTGGCGAAACGATCTTTTGACGAAATCTGCCGTTTTATTGCGGTCTTTTGCCAAAATCTGCCAATTTTTTTGTGACCTTTTGAAGAAAGCTGCCTTTTTTTTCGCTGATTCTTTGACAAAAATTGCTTTTTTATTGTAGTTATTTGATGAAATATGTCGTTGTTTGTGATCTTTTGATAAATTTTTTGAAGAAATTAGCCATTTTCGAGACTTTTTGAAGAAATTTGTCATTTTCCCATGATTTTTTGATGAAAGTTGCATTTCTTCCGGCAATGCTTTGATAAAATTCAGGCTTTTTTCACAATCTTTTGACAAAAATCTGCTGTTTTTTCAGTTCTTTTGATGAAAGTTGCCATTTTTTCGAGATCTTTTGATGAAATTTGCCATTTTTTGTGATCTTTTGATGAAATGTTATTTTTTTCGTGATTTTTCTGAAGAAATTAATGGATTTCTCAGAATTTTTTAAAAAAGAAATTAATAGTTTCCTCACGATTTTTTAACGAAAGATGCCTTTTCCTTGCAATTTTTTAATGACTTTTGTGTTTTTTACTAATGATCCTTTGATGATATTTGGGCTTTTTCGTGATATTTTGACGAAATTACGCATCTCATGGGACACATAAGAGCGCTTTTTTTTTTTTTTGGATGCCATCTCTGATTTTTTAGGTAATTAATGCAGTATAGAGCATCCGCAGCAACATATGTATTGTATATTACTTAACGTAATATACAAAGTATTTAAGGATTTGCAGAGCAGCTTATACAGCAGAAAAGCTCATGCTGGTTCCCGAACCACAATTAAAAGAAAAAGGAGTCCAAAAGCTAATATAAGTTAAATTGCAAAAGAAAAATAAATTAATGTGTGGTGATATAAAAGATAACAGAAACCAAATTCAAAATCTAACATAATATTTATTGAAGTCTAATACCATAATAAAATAAAATTAAAAAGAGATTTTTAAGTTAACTTTATAACAAAAACATAACTTATCTGCTATAAGTACTAACTAGGGAACTGCAAGAAGTGTAAGTCACCGATTTTGATGAAAGTGGTATCGTAGAAAAGATCTCATCGTGAGCAGTAAAAAACTCAATGGAACTACCCATTGCAAATGATTCATTTTCGAGATATCTGACAATTTATGTCACCTAGCTAGTGCACACTTAATGGAGGACCACAAAAAATTGTCTCGATTTTAACAAAAGTGGTATCGTTCAAAAGATATTGTGAGGATTAAAAAATTCAATGGAACTAACCATCAGAATTGAGCCGATTTCGAGATATCCGATAATTTATGTCACATAGCTAGTGCTAACTGTTCTAGTGTACACTTAATGGGGGATTGATTGTTTTTTTATTTTGATGAAAATGGTGTCGTTGCAAATATATCATTGTTAGAAGTAAAAAACTCAATGGAATTAACCATCTGAAATGAGCCGTTTTCGAGATATCTGACAATTTATGTCACTTAATGCAGTTTCCCAGCAGTATGTGCATTAACAATGTGACACAAATTGTCAGATATCACAAAAAGTCTCATTTCCAATGGGTGATTCCATTGAGTTTTTTACTGCTCACGATGCGATCTTTCCAACGATACCACTTTCATCAAAATCAGTGACTTACACTTCTTGCAGTTCCCTAGTAAGTGACATCATGACATATGAAAAACATTTGATGAACACCACTTGTGAAGAAAAACAAAATACTCCGAAGCTCATGGGAAGACAAATCTAGATCATACATCTTCAAAAGAAACAATACCTCGTCCGTGAAACAGAAATATATTCGCTGATAATTCATTCACTGCTTTCTCCGTGAAACACCATCTACAAAGTCAATGACCTTTAATAAATATGCCGACTTGGAAAACCCATCTGGTCAGGAGAAAATGAATTAGCTACATCTCCACTGATGATTCGCTTTCACTTAATCGACTTTAGACTGGAGACATTAAAGATGTCAGAGTAAAAGTAAACTTTAAAGTTCAAGATGATAAATAAACCATTAATAGAAAAATGTTTCATTGAAAAACTTCAGCATGAACTCTGACAGAAAAATATTTATTTAGTTACCACTAGACATGACCATCGTAAGTAATCATGCAACATTCTTGCTGTAAAAAATGAAACGGTGGCCAAGCCTACCGACACATTTCAAAGAATAATCGAAACTGATCGAACTCGGCAATTCGTGATCTATATATACGCTGGTCATTAACACGGGTAACAGTTAACTACTATAAAACAGCAATTCGAAATCTATTTAACCTTATGAATCTCATTAAGAGTATCAGAAGGACGTAGCTTCTGACAGATGACATTAATGATCGGACACCTATCGTTATCGTGTAACGACCGTGTGTACTACGATCAAGATAATGAAAGGAAATGAAAATAGATTTCGAAAAGCTTGTAAACAAAGTAGTGTGAATGAAATATACGGCAGCTGAAAGATAATATATTCTAGAGATCTATTTAGGAGATTTGGAAGAATAAAGATTAAGGTTAAAGGTATAATTTATTTTAATTAAAGAGAAACTATTTTTAATAAAAACTATATTTTAATTCAACTTTAAATTCAACAAAAAAAGCTTTTTTTTTTTTTTTTATAAAGTACTTTAGGAGTAAGACCTTAAAAAGATAGTATTATGGAAGTGTTGACTGATATTTGCACAGGGACAAGAACTAAAACAGAGGAAATAGACAACAGTATGTTTTCAGTCTGCAGGTGTCCTTAAATGTCTGCGACGCCCGTCGCACATATTCTGCCTTGGGGAATATACTTTAGTCAAGTACCAAATAATTATAGTTTAAACATTTTAATTTGAGTAGTTTTCTTTTACTAAAGAATAAGCATTTTCTACAGTTACATTTTGCTGCTTGTCTGCACTTAATTTATAATTTTAAAGATAGTAATCTGATAAAATGAAGCAAATTTCTGAAATATTAATATTAACAAGACAAACTTATAAATTTGATGAAATAAGAATAACTGACACATAAAATATACAGGTTTTAAAAAAAAAAAGTTTCAATTATAACACTTACATTCAATTCAGGAAATTGAGATATATAAGAGGCAACAGGAGGTAGTAAATGATTGTTGATCTTTTCACAGAAATCCTCAAAATTTTGATTCAAGACCTTAGGGAAATAAAAAAAAAAATTATTTAAGTCAATTTTGTTTAAACTACTTAGTACAGTGAAAAGTATTTTTACATACAAGTTGCCAAATTTTATCAATGTAACTCTTATATAATAAAGCAAGCAATGAGGTTTTCCTTTCACAGTAAAAATGTCAACTGATCCAATAAAGAACATTAAAAACATACATAGTTTTAAAGGTAGAGAACAATTCCATACTTATATACCATATACTTCAAATGCTTATGTTTTAAGCTATATATAACATATAGATAAAATTACGAGCACAGGCTATTACTGTCATAACTTTCAATTGACTTTTGTTGCTAGGTATTCATGAGCATTATTCTTGCCATACTCCTGTATGCTGAGTAATTTCCATTACTGCTTCATTTTAAATTATCTTCTGAGTATAAATTTCTTTTTAAAAATTTTTGATTCAATCTGATTCACGAATCAGAAAATTTTAATAGACATTTTAATAGAAAACATTTTAATAGACATTTTCTATTACTTAAGAAAGGTGTTACAAAATACATTAGAAACAAATCATTGACATGTTTTGGCTCCAATCGAGATATGAACCATAATCCTAATATAAAAATAAAAATTGCTTCATGGTCAATACAAATGACATGCAACAATGAGATGCACACAAAAACAAACACTCTTCTGTGCAACATTAAATTAAAAATAAAACTATGATCTAAAATTCTTTTCCAATGTGACAGCTCCTACTCAAGCTTTCCACGGGAGATTTATCCATTAACTTTCCGTATCATAGTAAACAAATCCTTACATGTATACATTTCAATGTACTCTCTTATAATGGACTTATGATAAAAAATTGATAAAAACAGAATTTGGGAATTTTGACCCAATATCAGAGGCAGTATTGGTGCTTAATAATGATTTGTAGAAAAACATTTTTTCAATAAGTTAATCTCTATTAAAAGAAAAAAACTCACATAAAATAACTATAATATTTTAGTGCCTCAAACAGTTCATTCTAGCATTTTCTGAAGCACTGAGTTAAGGAGGTGGGTCAATAAGGGCTATTTTTCGCCCATCATATACCTGGAAAAAAAAGTTTTGAATTCAGATGATTGTTTTGTGGCTTTGTATGGTTAAAGATATGTATTTTTGTTTAATATAAGTTTTACCTGATAAATAAAATAGTAAGACACGGAAATTATAGTCCGAAAGTAGAGTGTTTTGGCTTTTTTCTGAATTTTTGATGTTTTTTGCATCTTTGAATTAATTTTTTACTAAGAGACGCTCGATGAACCCAATTAATTTTGACATGCAATGATTCTGCTCTTTATAAGCTTTTATATGAGCATTATTTTATTTGGGTTCAGTGTGCGCTTCTACATGTAAAAGAAAAAAATGTGTCATGTGAGAGAATCAAATGCACTACAATCGAAGCGCGTTCAGACTTCTTTTGCCGTACTTTAAAAATATTAACGTTGTTCAGACGTCAATGTTGTTTTCTAAAACTTTTTTGTAAATATTTGTTAAAGAAATTACTAATAAATAATGCTTGGATAACAATGTCATTGTTGTAAAGTCTCACAGAAAACTTTTTGTATCTGTTCTAACAGTAAAGTTATATTAATACTTAGATGTTCGAAAAACTGAGATTTACAGAGGGGTTCTAAATAGTGCTCTAAATGCAAATAATATGTATTTTGTGCTCTCCAGGCTCTAAATACTTCTATTTCTTCTTCTAATGTAACAATAAGAGATTATGCGTCAATGATTACTGTCGATGAGACCACAAATAAGAAACCTAATATACATTTAAATCAGTATCTCTGTTACGCCCAGTATGTTACATCATAATATGTTATATCTTGAGTGTTATGTGAAAGAGCCTGTAGATGGCGCCTGTAGTGAATCTGTTTTAATTCTGTATGTACCTGTACATATGCGCTCTGGACAGCGATGATGAAAGACATGTAAATAAATTGCGCTAACGAAATGATTAGAGTTTGTGGTCATTATGGTTAATGTGTGGAATTAATTTAATTATCTCCCCCTTTCTTAAGATGTGTTGTGCGAGTATTAACATGGTGTCATGAGTTGTGGGTAGAGTCACACGTTTTGATTTGTTTGTGTATAGAACGGCGCAAAATATTTGCGCGCTTTCTTTGTTGCGAAGAAAAGGGGTGAGTAATATGTAGTTTGGTTTTTCGGAGATTTAGTTTAGTTGTATAAATTGTGGTTTTGTGGTTTTCTTATGTTAATTAATTAGTGTTGTGTATTGAGTTGTATATTTTATTCGTAGCTAGTGATTTTGTATTTTATTCGTAACTATTGATTTTGTGTCAGTTGTAGGAACTATTTTAAGAAAATTATTTTAGTTATTTCTGGTAGATTTGCAGTGTTGTTTCAATAATTTTGTGATTTCTTGTGTTATTAGTGTAAATATATTCATATATTTAATCATGTCAGTGATAGATAAGTTGAAAAAAGACGAGTTAAAACTCGTCGCTGAAGAGTTAGGGTTAATAATTCCTGAAGGAGCTAAAGTTATTGAATTAAAAGAGTTAATTGAAAAAAGTGACTCTTTTTTAAATAACTTGGATTTAGTTAAAAGTGTTGTTGAATATGTGGTTGAAGAAATTAAAATTAAAAAAGAATCGGAAAAATCAAAATTAGAATTAGAAAAAATAAAGCTTGCTCAGTTAGAAAAAGAAATAGAGCTAGCTAATGTTCGTAAAGAATCTTCACAATATTCTGAGTTTGAAAAAATAAAATTAGCACAGCTAGAAAAGGAGTTAGAAATCGCTAATATTCGGAAGGAATCGCTTCAAAATAATTCATTTTCATCGGTAAAAAGTGAAATGGAGTCAATAAATAATGTAGAAAGTTTTATTAAGAGCATTAAAACTTTAACGATACCTGTGCCATCTAGGGTAGAGTCATTTAGTCTTTTCTTTCAGTCCTTAGAAAAAGCATTCAGAACAAAAAATGTACCTGAGGAATTTAAAGCTGAAATACTTTTGAATATGTTAGGTGAAAAAGCAAATAATATAATGATTTATTTATCAGAGGAAGATTTGTGTAATTATGATAAATTAAAAAATGTAGTGTTAAAGGAGTTTCAACCAACTCCACAGGAGTGTTTGAATAATTTCCGTAAGGCGCAAAAATTACCTTCAGAAAGTTATGTCCAATATGCGTCAAGATTAAGTGCAGCATTCGAATATTACTGTCAGTTACGTGAAGTGAATGATTTTAAATCTTTGTGTGAGCTAATTGTTTCGGATAAGATTTTTGGTTCATTAGATAGTGATTTAATGTCTCACATTGGAGCAAAACGGAGAATCATATTTTAAACCGCAACAATTAGGTCGTGAATGTGATATTTTTCTTTCTACGAAAAATAAAATAAAAACTGACAATAATGTGTTTAGGAAACAAAACGGAAATGAAAATAAAAGATTTTTTGGAAATAAATCGCCAAATCCAACGTTTCAAAAGAAAGTTTCGAATGTGTTCTTTTCTGAAATAAAAACTTGCGTTTTATGCAAAAATGAAAATCATGAACTGTATTTTTGTCCGAAATTTAAAAGTCTTACAATTCCGGAAAGAGTAGATGTTGTTAAAATAAATAGACTATGCTTTAAATGTTTGCATCCCAATTGTAGTGTAAAAGTTTGTAAGAGCAAAAATTGTTTTTGTAAAAAAACGCATAATAAGTTAATCCACTATCCAAAAGAAAATATAAATATTCAGTCGAGTAAAGAAAAATCGCCCAGCTTCACATCTGTTTCCAATAATGTAGATCAGAGAGGGGAAAGTAACGATGCGCTTTCTCCTTCCATCCCTCCTAGTCAGTCAGATAGGTCTGTGGTCGCTAGTAGTTTGGCAAAAAATAAAACAAAAAATGTTTTATTGAGTACAGCTTTGATTTTGATTAAAGATAAAAATTCTCAGTGGTATGAGGCGAGATGCCTGTTAGATGTCGGGAGTCAAACTTGCTTAATAAGCAGAGACTGTGTGAATCGTTTGCAATTGAAACCAGATAAAACGAGTACGGTAATATCGTGTTTAAATGATTCATCTTTAAGTGTGAATGGGTGTGTAAATACTACGATTTCTAACCGAGATAAGAGTTTTCAAAGAGATATAAATATGTTGGTAGTGAACAAAATAACAGATCTTATTCCACATAAAGTATTTCAAATACAGGTGGATGTTTCTGAGTCAGTCGCTTTAGCTGATCATACATTTAATATCCCTGGAAAAGTGGACGTATTATTAGGGGCCGAAATATTTTATGAGTTGTTGAGACCAGGGCAAATATATTTAAAAAATCCGCGACTTCTATTACAGAATACTTGTTTTGGCTACGTGGCTAGTGGAAGTATCGAACAGATAAATGATGGTAATATACATTGTGGGTTAATACGGGATTCAGATTTAAATGAAACAATGAAAAATTTATGGGAACTCGAGACTTTAGGTATTAAAGAAAATGAAGAATTAAATTCAGCGGATAAAGAATTGATAGATCAATTTGAAAGAAATCTAAAATTTGTGAATGGGAGGTACGAAACTGATTTATTATGGAAAATTAGTTGTGATGAATTAGAAAGTAATTATTTTTTGGCAAAAAAAAGATTTGATGAGTTAAATAAGGGTTTTTCTAAAAACAATTGGATTGTTAATGAATATCGAGAAATAATAAACGATCAATTGAAAAACGGGATTATTGAGAAATGTCAGAGGGATCAGCTAGAATATTTTATGCCTCATAGAGCAGTTGTTAGAGAAGATAAAGAAACAACTAAGGTTCGGATAGTATTTAACTGTAGTTCAAAATCTAAAAATAATTTGTCTTTGAATGATTGTCTAGAAACTGGTCCTAATTTAAATCCTAATATTCTTGATGTTATTCTAAATTTTCGGAAACATAAAATAGCGTTTAATGCTGACATAGAGAAAGCTTTTTTAATGATAGGAATTTCAGAGAGAGATAGGAAATTTTTAAAATTTCTTTGGTATTCGGATGATCCTAATAAAGATTACGAATTCATGAGAATGAAAAGATTACCATTTGGCTGTAAAGTGTCTCCTTTTATTTTGAGTGCTACTATAAAACATCACATTAAAAATTTTGAAAATAGCAATCCTAAGTCATTTGAAATGTTAAATTCAGCTCTATATGTAGATGATTTATTTTTTGGAGGAAGTACTGTGAGTGAGTCGTTCGAATTATCTTCGGACGCTGTAAATATTTTAAAGAGTGGAGGATTTAATTTGAGAAAACTGAGGTCTAATAGTAGAGAGTTGGAAAAACTCTGGATAGAAAGTGGCTTTAAGGATATAGAGAAAGAAAGTGTTCAGCAGTTGAAGATTTTAGGTTTAAATTGGTGTCCAGAGAAAGATGAATTATCATTGGAAGTTAAGGGTTTAATAGAATCTAGGGAAACGTTGCAAAACAGTAAAAGGTGTGTTTTGAAAACAGCAGCTCGTATTTTTGATCCCCTAGGCCTGATTTCGCCATTTGTTGTTCGTATTAAGTTATTGTTACAGGAAATTTGGGAAACAGGTTGTGATTGGGATGAAGAGTTGCCCGATGATTTGCGGGAAAAATGGTTTAAGTGGTGCAACGAAATTGAGAAAATATATTATATAAGGGTCATTCCATGTCAAGTGTCCTAAATTTTGGCATGGTTCCCGCTCGACCCCCTTCGATTTTTATGAAATTGATACAGAATATACATGTAAGAATATGATGAACATTTAGAAACTGTTTAGGGCAAAAAGTTGTATAGTTGGAGAACCAGGGGTCCATATGTACCAATCACTATTTCATGCTTGTAGAAGAAACGGCCATGAAGTTTGGCATCATATTGCTCATGATATATGAAACTTTACTTATTGAAAATAGGTGATCTAGTACAACTTTTTGTGCTAAAAAATGTAATTGCAGTATTAAAAATCACAAATCAAAACTATCGTAAATACTAGGCCTCAAAGTAGGCCGTACGGCCAATCTGGTTGAATTTTACCCTTACTTTAACATGCTGTAACTACTGCAAAAATTATTTTAAAAAATTTCTCGCTTTACAAACTAATTACCTATGGATATATCGTAAAGTCGCTGTAGTTGTTTTTTGATTGCTTAAATATTCATTAAATTATTGATGTTCAAATTCTAAAAAAAAATTAAAATCGTCGATTTTGTCCCATATTCAGAAGCGTATATCTCAAAAGGGACACTTCTGATTTGGTTACAATTAGTACCACTGGAAAGAGCATGTCTTAATTTATAAAAAAAACTTTATTTCATTTTGGGCCTCTTTGATACAGAAGTAAAATAATAAAATTCAAAAACCTGTTGTACGAGATAATCCAGATACATACAAGAAAGGTATATATTACGACAGGGCCTTTCAACATATTTTGAACCATTCTTTTTTATTAGAACGATTAATGCATATAATAATTATCAATTTTTCTGGTCACAGTTACTTCCCCTTTACCATTATGAGTGATTTGTAACCGCATTGCCAATGAGGTTTATCCAATAACCAGGCAAGACTACCTCCTGGTTTGGTATTGCATGTTTAACAAGATTTATACAAAAACATTCCTTTTCTATTTCAGTTTATGCTTTTAATTACCGTTAAAATATTCTGTATCAAGATTTTAGCTCTATGGATTCTCATGATTATGATCAGAGTCAATGCAGCATTGGCTGTGCTGATAATTCTCAGTGCCATTTGACGACTTATTGTGCACAAAAAGGTTTTAAGCTTTTTAAAGAATTTTCCTCTGAAGAACAGGAGTTAATTAATCTCCGAAGTTTATTGCATCTTGAAGAAAATTCTCAAATATGCTTTCATCACGAACATTGCTTTTGCATAAATTTGAGTTTCTTCAGCGAACATGCTGTAATCATTTCACTAAAGACAATCATTGCGTACGAAAATCTTTGGAGTCCATCAATTTAGAAAGTTCTAATCATTTGACAGACTAAGAAACTAAGAAACTAAGAAAAATGTCAAACCAGACCAAAAAAAAATGTAGATCATGCAGAAAAGAATTCGAAGAAACAAGAGCAATATGATCCTCTTCTTCAAGCGAATTGGAGCAAAATGAAATAGATGTAAAAGAAACGTTGAACAAAACTCTAACAGGTACTGATTTATCGCCTTTAAAATTTCAACAAACATAAACAAGAGATATTAAAAGCTATGCAAAGCGAAAGATAAGTGAAACTGAAGATGTGATTCCAAAGAAAATAGCTATTGTTGCTGGTATAGATCCATGTAAATTAAGACAACCTACTACATGCAACCAATGCCTAGACTGTTTAGATTACAAACAGCTTATTAAAGAATTGAAGGAGAAGTTACAGTTGTCAAAACGTCCAGAACAAATACAAATATTAACAATGGCACCTCAAAGTTGGACAATAAAAGAAGTTATGGAAGAGTTTGAAGTTTCAGAAAGAATGGTAAAAGCAGCGCGAAAATTAAAAGCAGACATCGGGATATTGGCTTTACCTAGAGCAAGTTAGTTTGATAAGAAGTTGCCAGAAAACATAAAAGAAAGAGTTTTACCGTAATTTCGGGTGTATAAGCCGCTGATCAAACAATTTTTTTTCGACCCAGAATTTTTTAAGAAACAAATATAACTAGTTAGATCGCCGTAAATATTTGTCTTCAATCACTAAATAAAATTTCTGGGTCCAAAAAGAATTGTTTGATCCGCGGCTTACCCGAAATTACGGTAAATTTTTTTCAAGATGAAGAATTTAACCCTTTCCGGCGCAGACAAATTCTGTTCGTAAAATAGGAAATTGTTGACTGACACCGGAATTTACAAAAGACTTTTTTAGAAATTAAGAACTCCCTGATTTAAGCTGTCATTGTAAAATCAAAATTTTACTAAAATATTATTGGTGCCGTTTGTAATTTTGGACTTAAAATTAGGTTTTGCCGGAGTGTCAACACTGCGCCGGAAAGGGTTAATTTAATATGTCCAGGAATAAAAGACTTCATTTCTGCTCGGATAGATGGAAGGAAAGTTCAGATGCAGAAGCATCTATCACTAAGCAATTTCAAACAAATGTTTGCAGTCTATCGAAGTAGTAATGGACCGGAAATCGGATTCTCTATATTTTGCGAGTTAAAACCAAAATGGTGTGTGACTGTCGTTGTAGCAGGTTCACATTCCCAATCTGTGTGTAAAATGCATCAAAATGTGAAGTTGATGCTAGCAAGCTGCCCAACTGATGTAGATTATAAATTCCTTATAAGTAAAACAGCTTGTGACTTGAATTCTAAAGATTATCTTCATCTCTGCGAAGAATGTCCTGGAACAGATGATTTAAAAAAAATTTTGGAAAGTATTTTCGAAGATAGTGATCCAGAAAACGCCATTGAATTTAAACAATGGGTTCACACAGATCATGACACGTTAGAAACGAAGCAGATGACAATTGAAGATTTTATTGAAGAATTAATATTGAAAATCTCAGCAACGATGTCTTAATAAATTGTATGCACCCTCATGGACCTTCGAAAACATTTTATTACCCCTTGTTAGACAAGACCTCTGTTGGATTCCGGAAGAGCATATAATTATTGTTCCATTTCCAATAAAAACAAAAATTAGTCAGCAATAAAATTTACCGAAAGCTGTTTCAATCGCAATCAATAAGAAATTTGACAAACTGAACCAATGAGTAACGTTTTTATAGATTGGGGATCAGGAATCAACATAATGGGAACTTGAAATAATCAAAACATTTAGTCTATAATAATCTATGGATCCTGTTAGGTACCCGCTTTCAAAATTTAAAACATGCAATACCCAACCAGGAGCTAGTCTTGCCTGGTTATTGGATATAACTCATTGGCAATGCCATTACAAATCATTCATAATGGTAAAGGGGAAGTAACTGTGACCAGGAAAAGTGATAATTATTATATGCATTAATCGTTGTAATAAAAAAGAATGGCGCGAAATATGTGGAAAGACCCTGTCGTAATATATACCTTTCTTGTATGTATCTGGATTATCTCGTACAACAGGTTTTTGAATTTTATTATTTTACTTCTGTATCAAAAAGGCCCAAAATGAAATAAAGTTTTTTTTATAAATTAAGATATGCTCTTTCCAGTGGTACTAATTGTAACCAAATCAGAAGTGTCCCTTTTAAGATATACGCTTTTGAATATGGGACAAAATCGACGATTTTAATTTTTTATTAGATTTTGAACATCAATAATTTAATGAATATTTAAGCAATCAAAACACAACTATAGCGGCTTTACGATATATCCATAGGTAATTAGTTTGTAAAGCGAAAAAATTTTAAAATAATATTTGCAGTAGTTACAGCATGTTAAAGTAAGGATAAAATTCAACCAGATTGGCCGTACGGCCTACTTTGAGGCCTAGTATTTACGATAGTTTTGATTTGTGATTTTTAATACTGCAATTACATTTTTTAGCACAAAAAGTTGTACTAGATCACCTATTTTCAATAAGTAAGGTATCATATATCAAGAGCAATATGATTCCAAACTTCATGATTTGGCCGTTTTTTCTACAACCATGAAATAGTGATTGGTACAAATGGACCCCTGGTGCTCCAACTATACAATTTTTTGCACTAAACAGTTTCCAAATGTTCATCATATACCCACATGTATATTCTGTATGAATTTCATAAAAATCGAAGGGGGTCGAGTGGGAGCCTCTAGGCCAGTTGACATGGAATGACCCATAACTATTCCCAGATTTTGTTTAGTTGATTGTAAAGATGAACAAGTAGAGGCACATGTTTTTTGTGATGCTTCATTAAGTGCGTATGGAGCAGTTCTTTATTTTAGATATTGTGATAATAGTGGAAATTATAAAGTGTCATTTATTTTGTCAAAAAATAGAGTAGCACCGTTAAAGAAATTAACTTTGCCGCGTTTAGAGTTGATGGGTCTTGTAATAGGTGCTAGAGTCGGAAATTATGTGAAGAATATTTTTAAGGATAGAATTCAAAGAGTAGTATATTGGAGTGACTCCACCATTGCATTATATTGGGTTAAAGGATGTGCGAAAAGGTGGAAACAGTTTGTAGGTAATAGGGTTCTAGAAATCCAACAGAAAACCAACCCTAGTGATTGGTACTACTGTCCTACGGAAGACAACCCAGCCGATATACTAACAAGAGGAATTGCTGCTGAAAGTTTAGTTAACAACGAGAAATGGTGGCAAGGTCCAGCTTGGCTTCGAAGTAATAATGAGAGCTGGCCCAAACAGATATTGAGAACGTCTACGGAAATCAATAGTGTAGATGTATTGAAAGAACAGAAGGTCAAGCTTGCTGAAAATTTGGTCGGTAAATTAGAGTTAGTTGAACAATTGTGGAGTAAATTTTCATCGTGGACTAAATTGCAAAGAGTGCTTGCGTGGTGCTTGCGATTCATCGATAATGCAAAGAGAAATAAAATTGCAGCTCCGTTTTTGCAAACAGAGGAATTGAAAAGGTCGCATGATATTATAATTAAGTTAGTCCAGAGAGCGAATTTTGCAAACGAAATAGCCAACTTGGAGAAGGGAAAAATTCTAAAAACCAGCAATTTAAATTCCTTAAATCCTTTTTTGGACAATCGTGGGTTTTTAAGAGTTGGTGGACGGCTAAGAAATGCCAACATACCAGAGACTGCAAAATATCCTTTAGTTTTGCCTAAAAATCACCCAGTTACGATCTTGTTAATTAAATTTTATCATTTAAAATACTTACATGGAGGAGTACAGCTAATAAATTCTGCCGTGAAGCAAACCTATTGGATTGTGGGTGCGAAGTCTCTTATCCGTAAAGCAATAAAAAATTGTGTTATCTGTGTACGATTTCGCAGCGAATTCTCGAAACAAATCATGGCTGATTTACCAACATCAAGAGTGAGCCAAGGAAGAGCGTTCATTTGTTGTGGCACCGACTTTTGTGGACCTTTTCTAATAAGTCTTCGACGTGGTAGGGGAGTAAAGCCAGTCAAAATGTACGTCTGTATCTTCGTATGTTTCTCTACCAAAGCAGTTCATTTGGAACTTGTTAGTGATCTGAGTGCCAGCGCCTGTATAGCTGCGTTGAAAAGATTCATTGCACGTCGAGGTAAGCCAATAGAGATCTTCAGTGACTGTGGTGCTAATTATATAGGAGCAAAGAATTATTTGAAAGTCGCTGCATCAGAAGCAATCGGCAACTACTTGCACAATGAGAGTATAAAATGGACTACGAATGTTCCATCTGCTCCCCATTTTGGAGGTCTTTGGGAGGCAGCGGTTAAATCAATGAAGTACCATATGAGACGAATTATTGGGTCGCAGATCTTGTCTCAAGAGGAATTTGCAACAGTTTTGGCGGAAATTGAAGCAGTTCTGAATTCTCGCCCATTAGTCGCTATTTCGGAGGACCCAAATGATCTTTCAGTCCTAACTCCAGGTCACTTTCTCATTGGGTCAGATTTAAAGAGTGTTCCCGAACCAGACATTACAAATATGAAAATTTCAATTCGAGATCGATGGAAATTGATTACGAATATTTCCCAGTCATTCTGGAAAGCATGGTCTAAGGACTATCTTACACAGTTGCAAGTGCGCAACAAGTGGAAATTTCCGACAGAAGATTTATGTATAAACGACTTAGTGCTCATCAAAGATGATAATTTGCCACCATTGAAATGGAAAATGGCAAGAATAATTGACATTTTCAAAAGTTCTGACAGCAGAGTAAGATCAGTGAATTTAAAAACTGCCATAGGTGAACTTAAAAGACCAATCCACAAATTAGTCAAACTGCCAATAAATGAAAATTAACTTTTCTTTGTGAAATTATTTAAATTTCTAGATATAAATGTGAATTTATTGTGTAATATTATTGTTATATATTTTTCATGTTTACATTTTGTATTGTATTAATGTGTCAATTTGTTATATATTTATTTTATTTATGATGATGACGTGGTCATGGGGCCCCAGTATGTTACGCCCAGTATGTTACATCATAATATGTTATATCTTGAGTGTTATGTGAAAGAGCCTGTAGTGAATCTGTTTTAATTCTGTATGTACCTGTACATATGCGCTCTGGACAGCGATGATGAAAGACATGTAAATAAATTGCGCTAGCGAAATGATTAGAGTTTGTGGTCATTATGGTTAATGTGTGGAATTAATTTAATTATCTCCCCCTTTCTTAAGATGTGTTGTGCGAGTATTAACAATCTCATTTTCACAACTCTAACACTTGTTGCATAATATGTAAAGGTAAGGACTGCCTCGTTATTGTAGCAAAAGCTATTAAACTCAAGCCTTTATAGAAAGTAATATCTATATTTTGTCGAGAAAACAATGCTGTAAAACTCATATTATTTGATCAGTAAATTGACTCTGCAAGATTTAAGTCCTGTAAGTGAGAATACATCGGTGTAAGAAATGTGATGCATGAAAATATTTAAACCAATATCAGAAATGTAGCAAAGAAGGTCTCGATTTTGATACACTGGGAAGAAAATTTTCTGGCTTTTCCGAAATCTATTATTATATTCTCATGGGTATGTCTGATTTTAACTATATCTTTAAACTTGTAAAGTCCAAAATACGTTCCTAAATAAAGAGGTCATCTTGTACTTACTTTGCAATGTTACTTGTAAAACTTAGAACTGGTCTTTATCATGGTGTTCTGTCTACATTATTCAATATAAGAAAAATAATATCTTCTGTAAAATATGAAAACCAGGCTTTGATTGTGAACGTTGTTCTAAAACACCATAGAAGGAACACATCATCAGAACACAAGTTATTGAAAAATATACGAGGCCTTCAGCAGGAAGATTGTTTATTCCGGATGACAACAATGATACTGTGATGATTGCTTTCGATAGCACGTACGTTTATATCTAGAAATGTGTGAACTATTCCTTTCAGAGGCATTCTTTCTGGCTATACAAAGGAAGACCTTTTGTTAAGCATATGGTATTCGTCATTACTTCAAATTACATTTTGGATGTCTCCGTTCCTTACTTCGCGGAAACAAAGAACAATTACGCTAACATACTTACAAACACATTACAAAAATATCATATAATGGCTGAAGCTAAATGATTTTGAGAGTATTGATAGATTTTAGCAGGAGTGTTTGAAACTTCTACACAAAATTGATATTGAACATGAAATGCCAAGATTTTTAATTAAGCAGCAAGTTTTCAACAGATGATGCTAAGGGACAGCTCTCATAACCGATTTTTCATCACACAATTTCTAAAACCTATAATATTTGGATAAAAACACAGCTAAACATTATAACATAATGGTACTGTCAGTGTAAAGTAAGCAAAAGTGTCTTAGAGTGCTGGGTGTTTGTTGTTTTCATATTATGGTTTCTGTCTTACAATATTACTGTAATGTACCATCGCTCAATCAAAATTAAAAAACCAAATATCGAATATGTTCATATACTTTACAAAACGCGGCTGCTGGATGGTCCATTAGTGATTCTGGTGAAGCAATCAATAATGAAAATAATCTAAAACACATTGTCCAAAAAGTCTGACATTGTATTATCATTATTTGTTATTTATTATTTCCGATATTTCATGTATTGAAATAATAATTTTAGTAAGGTCCATTTATCTTAATTATATGCATTTTGTTGTATTTACTATTGATTATATGGATTAAAACTAATGATAATTGTGTTTATGCTCATTAATACACATAATATTTACTTAAGTCTATATTTTATTTTTCCATCATTTATTAAACTTTCATTCAAGATATTATTATTTTCTTACTTGTTATGAAGTATACTAATGAAAAAAATGTATGTCACATCTAGGTGCTGATGGGCAAAGAATGGCCCTTATTGACCCACCTCCTTTGAAACAAGTCAAATAAAAATGTTTTAAATCAGAGTATTCATTTTGAAAAATGCTTTTCTTTTAAATTTTACATTTTAATTATTTGAATTTATTATTAAAAAAAAATTTCTTACTAACTACAGTCAAATAAATATGACCAAAGCTATGTTTAGTTGAATTTCGGCCATATTTTCTTCCTTAAAAGTCAAAATATCCCACGAGGCATGCACTCTTCATCAGGAAACAGTTTATGCATCAAATTACATAAAAGTTTCACATGTAACAATAATATTGAGATCTTTCAGCTTTTCAATAGTAATTATAATAAATTAATGTAGAAGTAAGCTATGCATATTCTTTAAATTTTCTTAAAGCCACTAAATTTATTATTTATACAAACATAATAAAAACAACACTGTTCAGCAGTTCGGATAGCAAATATAATTCCATTATTAGACCACCCCCTCTCTCTTTTTTCTTTTTTGTTCAAAAATGTCAATAAAAATTACAAATAAAACAAACATTCTTAGAAACTAATTTAAATTTCAAGAATTATTATGACATCCCCTAAGATCTAGATGATTACAAATAACTGGTATTACTTTAAAACTGTAATTTAGTCTGTTTTTTGAGGAATAGTTGTAAAATACAGATTTTAATAATTAGGTATTTTTAAAAAAATTGAAATTTTTTTTAATGAAATATTTGAAAAATATTATAGCATTCCAGAAATTGCTTTTAAACATTGAAGAATTTGAAATCTTTCTTATAATAAGCTTTTAGGATAAGAAAATTAGAACTGATTTTAATTACAAAATTGTCATCTGGATAGTTAATCTTCTTTTTCTATCTGTTTTTCTCCCTTTAATTGGGTGAATCATAACTCCATTCTTACAAATTAACTTGTTGGCCGTAAAAATTTAGGAACATTTGGAAATTGACATTTTCTTAGAATTACATAGTACTTCTCGAAATATTCACTAAAGTTCTCACAGTCAAAGCATTAAAAAATAAACATGTAACTTCTAAAAGAAAAATCTTTTATTGAAGTCAAATTATTGTTCATTAACTCCTAGAAAATAAAAAATTCAATAAGAACTTATGATTTTGGTTCAAACAGATGTAGTAAATCTGAAAATTCAAAACAATAAACAGGTATTAAACATCTTTTACATTGGCTTATTCCATGAGATTACATTATAGTGAAGCCTTTTGAAACAACATGAATTGCAAAAACTACATATACAGTTATTGCAGTTCTTGCACAGATTAAAATTTGAAAAAATGCTTACATCAGATTTTGTTTGGAAATCTTCAACTTCACCCCAATTTGGATCATACAACTCACTCACAGTATCCATTAAACTTTTTCTAGAAGCTTGTAAAGCTAAAACACAGTAAAAAATAAAAATTAGCAAATTGGAAATTATTTTCGAATCATAACTGAATTTGCTTTTCATTGAAATTACTACTAAAATCCAGAAAGCATTCATTCAACAATTCATTTTAATAGAAGTACACTTAAGATATAGCCAGTTGCATTTTTTCTATCATAATTAGTTGCATATTGATCTTTTTCTTCTGAAAGATCAGTTTCTGATTAGTAGCATTATGCTGTATTTTAAGGAATACAGAAAAAGTAATCATAAGTTCGTCATTTTCCTTTTGATTAATTAATTTATTTAATGCTTTTTTATAAATGTGATTTAGGGATGCATCTAATATTCAGTATCTATAGAGTATTCGGCCATATAACTGAATATTCGGTTAGGCTGAATATCAAATTATTTGGTTAAGCCAAATATTCGGCTTGGCCAAAAATGAAACTATTCGGCCTGCCAAATAGCAAAGTATTCAGCTTAATCCAATACTTAAACTTTTAAAAACACATTTTTAAAAACTTTTCACAACTTCTACTTTTAACTGTCAATTTATAAATATATTTAAAATACAGTAGACTCCCTCATATCCGCAAACCAGAAATCCGCAACTCTCTAAAATCTGCACATATTTCATGGATGTAAACAATGAAACTTTCAATTTGGATATTGCGAATTTGATTTTTTTTAGTTAGGTATCAATTCCATATGTTTTTTATTTTGTAATTTTTGTTAATATGACTGAGTTCATGTTTTTTCATGAAGGAAGAATAAATTTATTACTGAAAAAGTTCAAGATAGTGCTGATATTACTGGTAATCACAATTTTCTTACCAAATATATTTATGCATTAAATCAAGATTTTTTTTGTTATTAAGCCTGGCTAAACTTGGGGAAAAAAAAAAAAAAAAAAAAAAAAAAAAACTTATTTTATGATTTTGATGTGAATGAGTAATGTAACTTTATGAGGCAAGTTTTGTTGAATAATTTTGGAAAAATACATTTAATCTTTAATAATGAATGTTTAATCATACTCTATTGATTATTAACTTGACCTTTCCTATTAGAACTTTAATCAATTTATAAATTATCTGAATTTTTACTATTTTAGTTTATTACTTATTTTAATATTTTATTACATTGTAAGCATTCGTTATAGTTCCAATTGCACTATTAATTGCACTCAAATTACTGTTTAAAAAATGTAAACAAAGTGATGACCAGAAATCTGCAAAATTCTAAAATCCGCACAACCTCTGGTCCCAAGCTGTGCAGATTTGAGGGAGTCTACTGTAATTAGAAACAAAATCATATTTAAATAAATTAGAATGTTTTTACATTATTTATTTGCTGTTTGCAAAGCATAACTTAAAAAAAAAATAACCATGAGAAGGATGAAAATATTGATTAATTAGGATTCTCTTAGGAATAAATGATGTACAAATGCAAGTTTTTAAATTTTGATTAGTAAATAATCTGTTTCTTGATTTTCCCCAATAAAAGTCTTTAAAAAAGAAAGAAAAACTTTCGGGATTGGTATTAGCTATGAAGACAAATAATGTTTGTTAATGAAACCATAATCGTAATCTACTTAATGAATCATAAATACATTGTATTTCAACTCACTTGAGGTCAAACTTGTATTTTCATTTGTTGCATTAACAATAATGAAGATACCGTAAGTATATTTTCAATTGACATGTTTTGATTTCTGTAAAATGTGATATGATGGGAAGGGTGGAAAATGCCACCATTCATAAGAAAAGAACTATGAGCTAGACATTCCTTAATTCAGAATTAAGTTGAAAGTACAGCTCATATTCAAAATATTAGAATAATTACCTTTTTTTTAGAAATTGAAAATATCGTTTGGTAATTTAATGTCTTTTAATGAAAATATGCAAACGATATTTTTATTAAGAACTTATTATTGATTAAACTTACTTGTTATCTTAAATTTAATATCATTTTTGAAAAGATTAATTGCAAAAAAAATTATTTTGAAAAGTCAAAATATTAGAATATTTATTCAAGTGGTTCAAAATATTAGAATATTTCACATTAATTCTCCTTTAATTATTACCAATTCTTAACTGGTGGCATCATTGATTAAATTCAGACTATTTTATTTAAAATCAGTATTCTTTTTTGCAGTTTGTTTCTTTTTCGTCTTAAAATGGGTCGTGTGAGTGATATTCCTGAATCTACTAAACTTCGTATGGTTGATTTGTATCGGCACGGTAAAAATCAATGTTTTATAGCGAATTATTTACATTGTTTGCAATCGAGCGTTAGTAAAATACTAACACAATATTCAAAAATTGGAAAATTTCAAAATAATCGCCGAAATGGTGGCCGAAAACCAAAAACATCTGCTAGAGATGACAGGAAACTGAAGCGTATAGTTAAGAAAAACCGTTTTAAAAGTGTGCGATTCTTGCACCGAAAATGGAAAGAAGAAGGAGTTGAAGTTTCTACATCGACAACATTAAGACGTCTCCATAAATTTAAATTTGAATCTCGTGTACCGAAATCAAAACCTCTCATGACTGCAAGACAAAAGCGTATAAGATTGAATTGGTGTAAATCAAGACGTTTATGGAGCAACGAAGATTGGAAAAATATATTATTTAGTGATGAAAGTATGTTTTGTGTTTCATATGGTAATCAAGGTATTCGAGTTTGGAGAATGAAGCAAGAAGCATTTGATAAAGAATGCCTTAAACGTTCCGTAAAATTTGCTACTAGTGTCATGGTTTGGGGTTGTATGAGTGCAGAAGAACCTGGAAAGTTATGCATCGTCCACGAAAAGGTTAACTCTCTGATATATCAAGAAATTTTAGAATATTACATGATTCCATCATCAGAAGATTTATTTGAAGATGATTTCATCTTTCAACAAGTTTTAGCGTCCCTGCATACCTCGGTGTCAACTAAGAATTGGTTCCGCCAACGCAACATTAAGGTACTTCCTTGGCCATCAAATTCACCAGATCTTAATCCCATCGAAAACTTATGGTGTATAATGAAGAAAAAACTTCAAGAAAATCCTCCTTCAAGTAAAACTGAGTTAGTGGCACGTATAAAGTCTATTTGGGCTAATATTGATAGAAATATTTGTAAACACCTTGTATATAGTATGCAAGATCGATTGTACGCTGTTATGAAAGCTAAAGGGGCTGCTACAAAATATTAACTACCATTTACTTCATATTCATAAGGTAATATTGTTGCGTAAAATAAAATATTCTAATATTTTGAACCAATCTAAATTTTATTCTAATATTCTGGTGTGTTTAAGGAAGCTGTATACCTAATTTATTGTGCTGTATTTTATATTTTATAAATGTTAAAATCTTATCTAAACATTCCAGATTTAATTTATAAGAAATTTAATTGCATTTACTTAGTATAAAAAATAAATAAATGACAAATAATTTTTTCTTATTACTTTTTCTCAATTATTCTAATATTTTGAATATGAGCTGTGTTTGTACAGTGTCACTGATCAAAATTTTAATATTATCATATTTATTACAAACAAATTTAACATGAAACAAATCTTGTTAAAACATCTTCATTATTGATAAAGTTACGAATAATTATTCAGTTTTGGCTACTTCCCAATACATATTTTATTAAATGTATTGTAATATTGATGAAATAAATGGATTGAGATATTTTTTGTTAAAATAATGTTTGTCTTGAACATATATTAAAAGTTTCTTGCAAAATTTTAAGAAAAACCTGAATGTTCACAATCTCTGAAAATATTGCTTATCTCAGATCCAAACATTGATGTATGATGCTTTTTAAAACTTACTTGCTAAATTGAAAGATGTAGAGAATTTAGTTTTATTGTATAGCCAGCATTTGATTTTACTTTAATTTTTTCATGACAAACAGTAATAAAAGAAACTTACTTTTTGATAAACAAGAGCTTTTTATAAGTAAACTTTATATTGAAAAAAAATCTGCCTTGAGTTATTAAATAACTCAAGGCAGGACATTTATGAGACTGTAAATTTTTTTCCCTATTTTTTTCATTACTTCTCTTTGATCTTTAAAATGTTTGTTTTAATTCATAGAAGAGACCATGAAATTTAAAATTTTATTAATTAAAAAAAGTCTCACACTTGTCCTTCATAAATAACTCAAGGCAGATTTTTTTTCAATACTAAATACAAACAGCTCTTGTTTATCAAAATGTAAGTTTCTTTTATTAAATATTACGTAAAATTGTTTTAAAAATTAATATTTAAATTGTTTTAAACTTTGAAATATAAAAAGTACTTGGACAGCCGAATATTTGGTATTTGACCGAACAGTTACCATTCAGCTGGCTGAATATTCGGTATTCGGCTAGCTAAATATTCAGTATTAAGTTCACCTATTGGTCGAATATTAGGCATTCGGCCAAAATCACTATTCGGTGCATCCCTAATGTGATTACTTTTCGCTAATCCTTAAAATCCACCATAACAATAATAGTAATTTGAAGAGAGAAAAAAAGTTCTTTATGTGAAGCAGTATATATATATTTTTTTTGCATGAACATTCAAAATAATTCCAAAATAATAAAAAAAAAATTTAAAATCATTTAATTAGTTTTTGAGAAAAGAGCAATACAAAAAAGTTTACAGGATTTTAAAGATTTCAACTAAATTATAATTTTTAGCACTATTTCCTTAATTGAAAAATCAATTCATTTTCGTCAATCATTTGTTTCACTCAAGTTGTATCAACTTGAAGGACTAATCCAGTTACATTGTACAATGTAATATATTATATGTAAAGTATTTCATTTTTAACAGTGCTCATTCCCTGGAAAACATTATATCTTAAAATTAATATTAAAAAAAGATACTAATTGTGCTTAAACTTTTTAATCATGATTAGTTTTAATTGTGATACTAATTAAAACTAATTGTGCATTATTTAGGATACACATGAGAATTGTGTGATTTTCTTTTTTATTTATTTCTATATGCCAGTATGCAGAAATTTCAAAATTCCTTTAGGGAAATAAATATGTAAATTTCAAAAATATATATTTTCTGCAGTCAAAAATGTGTTACAAACCGTTACTAAAATATTTTCCTGGACATTGAAAGCATATTGAATTGTAAAATGTTTTATAGAGCTTCCTCAACCAATAGTCTTCCATAATTAAAAAATATATATATTGTTTTTAGGCTGTTCAGCAACACTAATTTGAAATATAACAGATAAAATTTATTCATGATAGAAACTTGCATCAAGTTAGATAACCAACAAAAATATTATGCAATTTGGCTTGATTTAAAGGATGTGTTTAATTCAGCAGTAGGTCTGGTAACCCCAATTTTACACATAATTCAATTAAACCACAATTAAAGATTTAAGCATGCAATGTATTATACATAAACAAAATTGTATAAATTTTATATCTATAATCTAATATATAATATAAATCACAGCATTAATTGCATTCAGATACAGTAAAATTTTTCTTTTATTTTGGATTTCAAATCAGATATAAAGATTTTGAGTTTGGGAAAATTGAATTGATCAGTGAAAATAGTTTTAACAAGTTGATGAAATTTGTGTTCATGTTAAATTGTGTCGAGGATGGACTTCAAATGAAATATTTAGGTTTGGATCAGGTTATACAAGGTGTCTCAAAACATTAAAATTGATGCTAGAAAGACAAGTAAAAATATTTGTTAAAACTAGCAAGTGCAATATAGGAGTCTGCTATGGTAGGGGCTAAATGAGCACACCAATCTGAGTTTAGAATAATGTCTAGAAATGTACATGTCTGTGGTAGGTTAACAATGTTTTTCCAGGAAGAGGAATTCATTATTAAAGTTCATTTTTCGAACAAAAAATCATTCAAAGAATTGAGAAGATTTTTTTTAAAATGAATTAATATTTTTGGAATATTTCCAGAGTTGCCAACTCTCTGGCTTTTTGCAACACTTACCATTTTAGGGAAAATTTTGTTCTTTTAACCCTTTCTGGCACGAGTAAAAGCCATGAGTAAAATGAGAAATTATCGACTGACACCAGAATTCACAAACAAATTCTTTAGCTATTTTGAAATCCTTAATTTAAGCTTTTATTGTAAAAGTAAAATTTTACTAAAATATTATAGATGCCGTTTTCAAGATTGGAATTAAAATTAGGTATCCCAGACCAGGCACAGTGTTCTGGAAAGGGTTAAATCAGCCAAATGTTCAATTAAAGAAAAGAACCTTTTCTGTATTAAATTACCGGTATCCATAAAGCTGGAGACTTGACAGCCCTGTATTTCTGTTTTAAATTTTCAGGCTTATTAGATTTTTAAATGCTCTTTAAAAATTTTTTAGCTTTTTTCAGGATTTTTTTTTTTTTTTTTTTTTTTTTTTTTTGGGGGGGGGGGGGTGGATCCTATATGACTAACGGCACTAGATTACTGAAAGGCTGTAAAAATTCCATTGAAATAGCATGAATAGTGTACCCTTACCCTACTGTGTTTTTATCAGAAAACAACACTAACTAGAAAAAAAAAACTGATCCATCAACATGAAAGTTTTTAAAACTTTAAAATAGAACTGCATAATATATCAGATATTCATCTACAGCCTTACCCTCAAATCTTAGAAAATAATATTTGCAATGCTATGGTACATTGCCAGATGAATCAAATAGGATTGCCACAGGAAAATCACAATAGATGTTATGTCAGTGTAAAATCACCACATTTGTTGCATAACTAGTAGCTTATGCAATAAAAACATTTGTAAAAATAAATAGTCTATTAAAACACAGAAAGAGCAAAATAGTCATCTTTACTTCAAACATCAGTTTAATTTTTCCATTAAAAGAAAATTTTTAGGCAAAATATTCAGAAATGATACTACATATAATTGAAAGTTGTACTAAGTAGGGTAGAGTACATAATGAAACACTAAGATTTTATAAAGCAGCCTGTATTGCTTGAAGTTGGCTGTTCAGTGATGTTTTGTTTCAGGGTTGCCGGCTTTTAGCCAGGACAAAAGAAGTCGGGTGGCTTTTTTTTGGTTTTATCCACTTCAAATAAGCCAGCTAAAATTGAAAAAAGCCAGCTTTTATTTTAAAAGTGTTAATTTGTATCGAATCCATATTAAATTTGGATTGATTTATTTTTAATACATTTTTAATTATTTACTACTAAAAAAGTTATAAATTTCTATTTAATTTTTCAAATAAATAAGTCTTTAAAAACCGCTAGAAGTCAAATGCGAAAGCATTATGTCAGAAAAAATATATAAAACTTGGAAAAAAGAAAATATACTCAAAAATGTGTTTTAAACTTCTATATATCATAGTTCTACTTATATTACACATTCTTAAGAATTATATTTAATTGAATTATGACAAAATGTAACACATCAAAGCATTCATGGAAGCACTCGTACAGGTCAATATGAAAAGATTAAGTCATAGAATGAACAATGTTGAAAGAGAAATTATGAAGGATTCAGTATTTGAAGAGAGTTTAATACATAATCATACAAAATTAAACAACAACAAAAAATATTATGATAAAATTTGTTGAATTAAAATTTTGAATAGCTCTGTTATTTAAAAGTGCATACATGCCCTCTTGCATGAATATATTCATGCATATGCTAATTGAGAATACTGAAATAAACTGTGAAATATAATATATTGTGAAATATGCATAATTCATAATACTATTTTCAATAGTGAGAAAGTGTTTTTTTATATGTATGATTTTAAATGTTTATAGGGAATAAAACATGGCATTTTAATAACTCTTAAAATTAGCTATGTAATAAAACATGTAACTAAGTAACCATTGTTCTCTTTAAATTTATAAAGCAGTAAAAATGGAAAAACAAGGGTGGGATTAAAGGCCAAAGTAAATCAGAAAAAGTATTTGGTATGACCATTTTAGAATTTAGCTGACATATTTACAATTCTGACTATAAACCACTAGCAACTCCATCTATGTGTTATTCTAGTATTAATATCTTCATTATTGAAAAATTGGGTTATAACCCAATTTCTCATAATGAATCATAATTAAAATCTCAATTTTTCATTTTAATAAATAAATTTATTAAACTCAAAATAAATTAAACATCATTAAAACTAGTTAAAAGACGCTTAAAAATTTGCAGCTTATTATTAAAATGCTTTGCTGTATGAAAGCCAATTATGGCCAAAAAAGGTCAATTTTGACAAAAAAGCCCGTTAAAACCAATAAAATCCGCCGGCTTGGCTTTTTTTTAATTTTAGCCAGCTTTTTTGCAAACCTGGTTAGTTTGAAGTGTGCCAACCACATTTCAAGCATTGATGTTTACAGTATATACTTGCATATAAGTCAAGTAATTTTTGACAAAAAAGAACTTTAAAGTAGGGGAAGGGGGGGGTCGACTTATATGCGAGACCTAAAAAAAAATATATATATAAATAAAATATAGGGAAATAGTTTGCTAGTGAATCGGTGCTGCAGCACTCCATTTGTACAGTACAAAATCCAAAATCCGGAGCCCTTCGAACCTCCACTATTCCGAATTTTGAATTATTTTTAGTTTATTTGATGAAAAAATAATCTAACCAACATGATTGCAGAAAACAGTGCGTGATTTATATCAAGAACGCATTTCTAATACAAAGAAAACATTGTAATGTTGACTTAAAATACTGATTAAAGTAAACATTAAAGTAAGTTTATTATAGGTAATACGGCATACTGTTATTTTTACCCTCTCTAAATCAATAGCAAATTACGTTAGAGTGCCATTATTTCTGGCTGCCAGATGCCGATACTTCAAAATACGCGACTTTGTATTTATAGTGTTCCTGAGCTGTGATCTTCAGATGACTGGTTATTTCGCTATTTACAGCAGGTGATCGGAAGTTTGACGTCATGGCTTTCGGCATGCATTTAAACTTTTCAGCCAATGACATTTTACATAAGCATTTCTTTTTCAATGGCAACACTTGTTATACAAAAAATCTGTTTCTTGTTTGTATGTATAAACTATTTTATTCGCAAAAAATTGAGAAAAAAAAAAAATTAGACCTTTTTTTTTTTGGGGGGGGGGGGGGGGGGGGGTTGACTTATATGCAGGTTTTAAGTTTATTTTTTATTTTTAACAAAATAAGTTAGGGGTTCGGCTTATGCACAAGTATATATGGTAGTCATTTGGAAGGTTCAAACTGTAAGTATATTTTTGGACAGTGAAACAAAGGAATTTACCCATTAAAATTCTGTTACATATCAAACATCAGTCTTGTTGTACACAGTATTTGAATTTGAATCTTATGCATATACGGTATTATTTCCAAACAGAACACCAAGGACTAAAATGGAACAAAGTTGGAGGAAGAAGTATGTAATCTTTTTTTCAATAAATGAAATTGGTACATAGTGAAGCAATGTAAACTTACATAGCATTTCAATCATATTTATTTTATAACAAATGATATTCATTATATGCTTTTATGTCTTTGACACATAGGTACCTATAACACCCTTTACAAAGAAAAAAATTAAATTTATCTTCCTCAAGTGAGTTTCTAAAGCACTTTTACTGATTTGACATCGGAAGTAAAATTAATTTAACAATAAGACTGATTTAAATAGGAATCATAAAAGAAAAATTTCAACATACAATAAAGATTTAAGATTTAAAATCAATTCTTACCTCTTAAACATACATAATAATTCTTAAATTCCTTCTGTAATTTCGTAACAGAAGCCTGAAGAGAGAAATATTTTTCAGTAAAGCAAGAAGAATACATTTGACTATTTTGTTTAAATATACAAAAAGTATTTTTAACCTTCTGCCTTCCCCTCCCTCCCCCCCCAAAAAAAATTAATAAATAAAAGGTTATAGGGTTTTCTAGTTCTTAAATATATAGGTTCTCATTCTTAAATATATAGGATTACCAAAGCATAAAAGAATTACTGATTTTCAATAAATGAATTTATTAATAATCTGTACAAAATTGAAAAAAAATATTTATGTGATTAGATATTTATTTTTATTATCTTCAATTATATATTTAGGAGACAAAATGAACAAAATTTGCTTGCAAGTTTAGCAGACCAGTCTTAATAAGCTACAGATTAAAGAAATAAAGATAAAATAATTTTTTTTAAAAATGTGTCACTTCCTGTACAAATTAATTTATAAATTGAAAATTTTGCACAATCTACAGTTCTGGGTAAAAAAAAAAAAAAAGCTTTTATGAAAGATATTTATGAATAAGGTTTTAACAAGGTATATATCCTTCAAAAAATCAAATATGTTAACAAAACTTTTTTTTTTTTTTTTAACTACAGATTAACAATATTTCATTAGAAATACAGTAAAATTATATTGCAATTGAACTCAATTATTATTTTTTAATGTGGTAAATGTGTTTCCCCTACATTTTATTAATGTTATTTATTATCTTTTATACAGGGCTGACTGCAACAGCATTTCAAAAATCTTGATAACTAACATGTGGCACAAAAATCAGACAGCTTAACATTATATACTTAAACACATTTTCAAAAAATTCCATTACTAAAGCACAAAAAAAAGTAATATATATATATATATATTTTTTTTTTTAATTGTCTGGTTTCAAATTTATTCATTTATTTATCTTGTTTTCTTCCTAGTTTTTGCTAGTTTTAGCAAAAAGGACTAAAATAAGGACCTTGAATGGACACACAGAATACTGTGTTTTGTGAATTCAGTGGTGGTGTAATAATAACTAATGAGAAAGTCTGAGAAATACTGCATTTATACAGTAAATTCTGTCTCTTACTTCATTTACATATTTTCCCTTTTAATCTGGCAAAGAATCAGCAATATTTGGATGAAAATAAAAATGTAAAAAGGATATATTACAGTAAAAAAGATTTGCCTTTTCTTGCAGTAAAAATTGTTAAATTTCAGATACCTCTTAAAATAGCACAGGCAAAAATATAGATTAGCTTAATCACAATGTTTTAACTAATTATAGTAAATATACTCTATTTGTCCTCTAATTTTTATGTTAATTGCTGTTTGTTACAGCATTACCACTACCTAAAATGAAATGTGTATCATTTAAATTTTGTTTACCGTTTACAGAGGCAGTAAAAAATTATCTGATTCATTATGGTCAATGGGGAAAAAATCAATTCCAATACATTTTAATGAAGGAAAAGCATTTCAAACATAATGAAACTGATATGCATTCCTGAAGTGCATAAAAACATGCATATGATATTCTTTTATATGGCCCTGTAAATGAATCAAAAATGCTTTTCACTTCATATTCTATAACATGGGTGTAAAGCATTTATCATTCATTTACAGGGTCACACAAAAGAATTCTGTTACATAGTGATGGGAAAAAACTGCTTGCAGCATATTTTTATTATGTTACACTATTTCAAATATAAGGAAGTTTATACACATTACAAATGCTCACTCTAAGTTGCTTGTTGTAGAATTTGATGTACATCGCATGTATTGTTCATTTACAGGAGCACACAAAATATTTTGATCTAGGTAAAATTGTATTCAAAATGTAAATGATTATTAACAATAATTGCCTTCCAGCCATATATTTTCAATTACATAAGTTTTTAACTTAATTTTTGCATACTATATGGCGTGTATAAATGTTATAGATCATTCACAGGGCTACACAAAAGAATTCATAAGCATTAATCCATATGGGCATGAATTGCTTAAGGCTGTTTTAATTCAGGTGTGTATTTTCAAGCTGAACTACAGTAAATGAGATGTTTGAAGATAATCCTACATTGAACCACACAAAGAACTGTATACAAGACTACTTATGGATAACTTTTGGAAGTCTGTTTTCAATAGTTTTAAGCATGTTTTAGCCTATATTAAATTTTAGTTTAGTATGGAAGTGTGTATGAAAATCTGTTAGTAATATAGAGGGTTATGCAAAATAATTGACGTACCATTATTTTCCTGCATGCAATACATGGATTATCTGTTAAAAAATTTCAAAGATTTTAAGTGCAGATTGAAATTTTTTTAAAGCAGAAAACAATGTCAGATATAAAATTTCTACTGGCTGTCATTAAATAAAAATGTAAACAGCTATCAAGAGATTGTCTACTACCAACTATTTGCAGAGTTATTCGTGATTGGTTCATATATGACGCATATGTGCTAGTAGGAGTGGCTTCCAATTTTTGTGTTACATTTTTTTCATCCTTTTGGCAACATGCTTCTATGAAAAACAAAGTATTTCTCAACTCATCTATTTCAAAAATTACAATCTCAACCATTTAACTGAATGAAACATAGTCTATTGTTATCACATTAAAAATTATAATAATTTCTAACAGAAACTGAAAAAGTACGAAATTTTTTTTGACAAGGTCATCAAATATGCTATGTATTCTTGTTTATTTTTTTAATTTACATTTTAAAACAGGGTTGGCATTTTTGCAAGGACAGTGGCAAAAACTGGAAAAAACTGGGCTAAAAATGTAAAAACAGCAAAAATGACAAATTCTTATTTGTCTTTAATATGTAATAAAACCTATCTAACAAGAATAATAATGGTATAAACAACTAAGTTTAAAAATATATAATTTAATATTTTAATTTGCTAATTTATAAATGCAATTAAATGCCTTTACATATTTTAAATCTTTATAAAATAGGTGAGATTAAGTCTAATACTTAGGAATTTAAGAACCAAATTAAAAAGCATCACAGTGGCACTCAACATGTTAACTTAAGAGTTCAAAATTAAATTTAGAATTAAGTTCCTTTTTAATTTCATGAAATATAATACTTTAAAAAAAATTAAATTTACAGCCTATTTTTGCCAGGATGGTTTTAACCAGGTTTTTTTCCACCTATGGCAAAAACTTGCCAACCAAGATTTTAAATTATGCAAATTATTGTTGTAAGATCAGAAAAAATTTCAAGATTGAGTTTCTCCTGAAGGGAAACATTGGTTAAATTATGCAATTTACGGTTGTCAGATCAGAAAAAATTTCAAAAATGAGTTCTTCCTGAAATTAAATCCTGACTATGGGCCCGATTTAAATTAATCCTTAGTTGCTGTTAGCGGTCTCATTGATTGTTGCTATTTTTAGTTGTAAGAGTTTAACTTTTTGTTTAATTAGAAATATTAGTGAAGTTTTGTTTTGTTTGGAGCTGTAGTATTATTGCTAGACTTTTGAAAAAGTGAATATTAATTCTAACAATCCAGTGCAAAAAGTTTAGCAGAGAAACAGTATTTCATGTGTTAATGCAGTCTTTTAATCATCATTCAATCAAGCTATCTCAGAAATCACTCACAATAACTATGCAAAAGTATCTGCTACAGTAGTTAAATCAGCATTAGTCGCAATTCGCAATTGGTTATAACTATCTAAAAGATACATAATGCTGCATTAGCCAGTTTAAAAGCAGCTTGTTGGGGATAAAAGTAAATTTAAGAACAATCAATTGGGAGGAATTATACATTCAATTACATTCAAATTACTGTTAAAAAAATGTAAACAAAACAATAACCAGAAATTTGCAAAATTCTAAAATCCACACACCCTCTGGTCCCGAGCTGTGTGAATTTGAGGGAGTCTACTGTATACATATTCCTATTAGGATTGGCAAGTTTCTTTCAAAGGGAAAAAACTTGCAGGAAGAAATAGATTTTTTATTTTATTACACATGTTACAATAATATTTTTAATGATGTATTTAATGTATTTTCTTACTGATAACATTATATAAATTTAATTTGGCTCTCAATAATTTATGTCTGCTAAATTTATAATTATACCAGTCTGTACACTTTACAAAACTAACACCTTTTTTTCAGTTTGCAACTAGAGAAATAAAAACATGAAAAAAGGATTTCTATCAATTTCGTTTAAATTATATAATAAAACATATAGCAATGTTTACTTTTGACTACTAAAATACCAGCAATTTTTTAATAGCCTTCATCATATATAACAGGGGTGCAAAAATCTAGGTGCCGGCAGGTAGTCTCTCACCACTAAATTTTTCATCTAATATTTCATGTAAAATAATTGCTAGAATGCTATTAAATTTTCAACAAATAAAACTTTAATTTTAGAGATGAGAGACTACCTACTGGCTACCTAATTTTTACATCCCTGATATATAATCACAAAATTTCAATAATTAAGTAAGGCAAAGATTACTATTAAAAAATACTTGTGCTGTTGTCATCAAATGCATGCTGTATTACTTAAACAGTTGATACAAATATTATTACATTCTTCATTTATTTATACCAATGTGCAACATTGTATGCAACAAAAGGGGAATTTTAATGGGATATTGCAATTAGCTGTTCAGCTTAGAATAAATGAATGCAAAAAATTCTTTCAAGTCTTACAGAACTACAACCTATTAAATTTTTTTTTCCAATACTTGTTAACTCTCACATTATTCAGGTGGAGTCAATTTGGCACCATCTGGACATTTTGCAGTTTTTTTTTCCTTTTTTAATTGAGAATATGTATGGCTAAAATTATTCTCGTTTTGCACGTTAAATTTTTTTGTTTGTAAAAATTGTGAATGGTCACATTAACCCCATTTTAGGCAATCAGGAAATAAATGAAAGCTTTCTAACATTTATCACTTTTTAAAAAAGAAAATTTTTGGCAGGGTTGGCACGGTTTAAACCAATTGGTTTTAACCATGGTTTAAACCAAATGGTTTTTTTCTCAAAAAAAAAAAAAAAAAAAAAAAAAAAAAAAACCAATTGGTTTTTTTGGAAGAAATCTAATGACATTTTCTTTTTTTTTTTTTCTTTATAATTTAGGTTTCAGATTATTGGACATAAATAATTTCTAATTTTAACACTTTATTTCAGTAATAAGCATTATATATAGTGGGTTTAGGTCTTTTTTATGCATAGGATTAAACCAGTTGGTTTTTTCTATAAAAAAAGGCAATTTGTTTTTTAGAAGAAATCTAATGACATTTTCTTATTTTCTTTATAATTTACGAGTTTCAGATTATTAGATATAAATAATTTCTATCGTTTTTTAGAAGAAATCTAATGACATTTTCATTCTTTCTCTATAATTTATGAGTTTCAGATTATTGGATATAAAAAATTTCTACTTTTAACACATTATTTCAGCAATAAGCATTAGGTATATTGGGTTTACGTCATTTTTTTATGCATAGAATTCAAATCAGTATGCATTGGTGAACATATATTTGCTCTTAGGAAAAAACTTCAAACATGTGAATTGATCAAAGATAAAATAGATTCAATATTTAGTATAAAATATTTTAATATTTTTTTAATAATGCAGAATATTTAATGCAATTAATAATGTAACACAATGACCTTTTAAGATTTTGCACAAACTGTAAAAGAAATTTTTCTTTTGGGAGATTATCTTGAAGAATTAAAAGCAAAGACTGGTTGCTAGCATTTTAATAATAATTTCCCCCCCACCCCCCCTGCTAAATCTAACGACTAAAAATATTAACTTCAAATTGTCACTCAGAAAGAAAAAATCCTAAGTAGTATTTGTAATTTATTATTTGAATAATTGTGGAAAAGAATATTTATCAAACTATATCCAAACGTTTATTATTAGTTATCAAAAGATTGTTTATAAAGATTTACAGGGCATCAATGGTTCACTGTGTAGAACAGTTAAAACTTTCAACATAAGACTGTTTGCCAAAACTTTTTAAATTGAAAAATGATTTTTTTCAATTTTCAGCATAAATTCAACTATAATTATTAAATTTAAATTATTTTAAATGAAATTATACTGCTTATAAACCAATAATGTCTGTTTTTATCAGTAAATATGCATGTATATGTCATAAGAAAGGATGCTTTTAAAAAAACCTGGTTTAAACCAAAAAAACCGTTTTTTTTTTGTTTTTTTCCGAAAAAACCAGGTTTTTTTCCAACCCTGATTTTCGACATCTTGTCGAATGTAGTTCACTAGATGGCATTGTGGGTACAACACAGTCTTTCTTAGAGAAACAGAGACTGGGTGCAAGAACTTTTGTAAGGCACTTCACTTTTAAAGTAGTTAACTTGTCTCATTCCCACAAATGTTGCCAGTTTCACTTTTTTCTATTTAACCTCATCTGCAAGAAATTTCAAACAGTAATTTTCACTTTATTCAACTAAAAGAAATCCCAAATAGTAATTTGTTTTATTTGATGAGAGCCACTCTGTGATTAATTAAAGTAAAGGTAAAAAAAAAGGCTATTCTTTTTTCTGCAATTATGACCCAAACCGGCAATTTATTCTTGTCATGCCATGTTGATGCATCATTTTTTTTCTTACATTTTTAGGGGTTTGTACTTAAAAAGTAAAAAGGCAACCATTATAAGATCACTCCTGTGTCTGTCTGTCATTACATTTTACAGACACACAGACAGAACATTTTACTCAGGGAGTTGCGGGACATAGAAAGTTCAAACTGGGGGAAATAATAAAGACTATTGATCCACTTATTTACAATTTATTAAACATTCATAGATATATTTAGGAAAAACGTAGGGCAGCTTATTGAGTTATGTGCAAAAAAAAAAACTTTCCTTTGTATATTGTGTGAAAGCTTTCATAAAGCCCAACTTAATAAGTTTCTTCCAATTTTAAGAATTATATTTTGTGAGATATCATCGAAAATATAATGCAAAAATATGTTTCTCCTCATCTAATTTCGAATCTACTGAACTAAAATTATGAAAAAATTAGAGGTAGTAGATGTTAATATAAACCTTGCAGGAAAATTATAGGGATCACCCTAGATTGCACAGTTTTTGAGAAAAGTACATTTTTCTGTTACACATTAATTTTCATTTGCAGTCATTTAGCAAAAGTGTTCAGGACCACTGAAGGTACCTATCATAGCAGAAGCATAATAGCATTGTTAATAATGATTTTTTTTTAAAAAAAGCATAGGTAATTAGCCAAGATATATTAGATGTTAGGCATTTAAGAAATATTTTGATCGTAGTGCTGTGAAGGTTAATAAAAATAATCATATCTCGAATATCAATATTCTATTAGATTAATAGAGTTAAACTATTCCATATCATTTTGCTTTGCTTTAAAATCTTTCATACAGTTGATACCATAGATATAGGAATAACTAGATTACGCATTCAATGTTATTCTCCCAATACATTTTGATTCTGTTGCGGCTCGGTGGCAACATCCATTAGAGTGGCAAAAAACAAGTGGAACTTGCGACCTTGCGAGATTCTACCATAGTGATGCATAGCAGATACACGTAATTGTGATTTTGTTTGATGCGTTATTAAGTAATTCAAAGAATTGGATTTTGTTTTTCATTCTTGTTTTATCTTAAAATTAAAATGGGCAAAAATTATATATATATATATATATATATATATATATATATATATATATTGAACTAATTCACTCATTCACACTTTTTATAAAATGTAAATGAACAGATTTATTTATCCCTTCAATTAAGTTGTATTCTAAAAGCACCAAAGATTTATTAAGAATCTTGGTAAAATATGCCATGCTTTGTCTACCTTTGTTGAGCAATGTTTGGCTAAAAAATAATCTAACAATGGGCATTTATTAACACACTCACAAGTAAAAAAAAGCATGGCTAGAATAAGTTTTTTTTTTTTTTTTTTTTTTTTGTATTTATTGTATTACATTTTTTTTTTTGGGGGGGGGGGGAGGGAATGAACGATTAACAACTATGGTTGAAAAATAAATGTTTTAAGTTTAGTGGGTAAGGAAAATTTGACCCAATAATTTATTTCCAATGCAAAAAAACATGGGCAGAAAGTAAGGAGAAAAATATCTTAAACGTCTGAAAATTTTGAAATACTGTGTGAAGAACAAAACAGAAGTCATTGAATGTAATGGGGGAGGTTAAAAGTTGCAAACTAAGGAAGAATTTTACTTTAAATATTATTATAAACTTCCTGGAAAAAGAAAAGAAAATCATTTAAAATTGTACATACATTTTTAAAAATTCTATTTTGCTTAAAGAAAAAAAATAAAACCAAGTTGGAAATTGAACGTAAAGCGTAACAAATGAGGTTTGTTTGTACGATAACGCAGTTTTAAAAATATTCAGAATTTGCAGCTATAGTAAACAATACTTCGCATGCAGTATAGTGGTCGAAATCTTTTTTTGTGTTCCAGTAAATATACAGAAAGTAACTTTTATTACACCTCAGCAACGCATATCATTTTCATAAAATGTGAAATAGTTTAATACAATTATAACACGCCCCAAACAATGTTTCCCCGTATAGTATTAGGTAGTGGAATACTTTTGTGTGGTCCTGTAATTTGTAATAAATATTCTTTGCATCACAGATTGTAGAGAATGTATATTTTAGTATATATATACTTCATAGGTTCATGTCAATTCTATTATATTCGAAAGAGTTTAACATCATTAAAATGTCTTGAAACTATTTTTTCCTATTGATTATAAAGTAATGGAATATTGTTCCTCTAATTAAACTATTAATCCGATTTTCGTAAAATTTGAAATGACTCAACAAAACTATGTAATAATCATGTATTTTAAATTTTAAGCGATTAAAATACATTTCAGACTTTTTTACCCATTGACCGTAAAGTAACGGAATACTTTTGATTGTCCCTGTAATTGATCTATGCATCCAATTTTCATAAAATTTGAAATGACTCGTCAAAATTAAGTAGTAATTACATATTTTAAATTTCAAACGATTCAGTTGGGTAGTTTTTGCGTTGTTATATGCGGACAGACGGTCAGATCGAACGACAACTATAGGAGCTACGTATTTACATAATTACAAACCTAAAAAAGATGATAGTTACTGATTTTGATGCGCATACTTTTTGTTTAACTTCCAGGTTAAATGGTATTTAAAGATAGTTGTTTAAAAAAAAATCCATTATTCTTATTTATTTTATTCATAAAAATTAACTTAGCGATTAAAAAAAAAAAAAAAAAAAAAAAAAAAAAAAATTAATCGGTGGTTAAAAATCAGATATAATCTTTGAAATATTCACCAAAGCTTAAAATATGCATGTGTATATAGATATAAATGCATTTTAAGAATGCGCATCTCCATACATTGACCACTGGATCGCCGGCCATTTGCCACTCTAGTGGAGAAGAATCGTTCGCGCGCGGAGAATCAACTTTTCTCCCCGTGTGCGTAATCTAGTTATTCCTACATCTATGGTTGATACATCTTAATTTTGGGCATTGCCTTTGCTTTCTCCCACTTCGTCTATGAGAAATCCAACTCAGATTCCTATAATACAGGAATTATGAAATGTTTATTTAATTAGACAACATTGATAGAATTTTTTTTCGATTTATAAAAATATCTGCCAAGCAAATTTTAGCAACAATTGGTAAAAAAATCACCCCTTGTACATGAATGAATAAGAAGGAATCAGAGAAGATAATGAAGCAGAACATTAGGCAAACTACTGTTTTCTATCTCTTCATTACTGGCAAAGTTTGATTTTGTAGAAAGATGCATTAACCAAATATAAGTCTTGATTTGTAAGCAAATTAAATATTTAAATACAGTTCATATCAGATTAAAATTAGATTGAAAAATGGATTTTTAATTTAAATGTCTTACTTGTAATTTACTTATATTTTTTACACAGACATCAAAATCTACATCTGTAGTTCGGTCAGCCTTTCCAAAATTCTGTAAAAGCTGAAAAAAGAGCAAATAAAATTAATAAGCATTTGGATAACAGTGTAAGTATTTAAAAAACAGCATAATCAACAAAGGAGAAAAGGCAAAATTAATAATAATAAAATAAATAATTTCATTTGGAAAAGACAAGACGCATAATATCAAAACTACAAATCCCAGATTCTTGAGGGGGAATGCCCTTTTAAAACCTTTAATAAAAAGCTAGAATATAAAACTCAAAAATGAGGCTTTATTTTTGTATCATTACAAGTTACAGTGGCAAATAAGCTCCTGTAACTAACTGCTGATAAAGCCAAATTTAAGTGCATTTTTCTGAAAACATTTATTTTAACTTGTGAGCTCATACAAATTATAAATAAATAACAAAATAGATAGAATTAAATTGTTATTTTAATAGTAATTTTTATCTTTTATTTCACAACCCCTGATCCCACTCAAAAAATTTCAGAATTTAAAGCTTATAATATTACAACAAAAAAATTTTTTTTTCAAAAATTTTAAAAATGGCTATCTAAAAAAATTTTTAATTTAAAAAATAATAATAATAATTTTTTTTTTTAACTATGCATGGTCAACTTGCATATCAAATTAAACCTTATAAACTCCTCTTCAAAATGAGTGGTCATAATTTTTTTACATTTGATAGAACTTGAGAAATTCAAAACAAAAAAATATGTAAGCAAGCCAAAAAAGATGATTTTTCAAAAATTAAATAATCTATACTAATAAAATCCGTGCACCTCTGTCTGTCTGTCTGCTTGAAGCCGATTACAGTTCGCAACGCGGGCGAGTTGGAAGTCGCAAGAGGTGTCTTTCGATTGGAAAAATTCCGGGGAAGTCATTTCAAGCATTTTCGAGACCGTGGGACCAAAATTAAAAAAGTTATGAATTAAAAACCCCTTGGGAATCGGAACGAAAAATGTCTCAAATCCCAAACGGCACTCAAACGGAGCTCTGAGGCAGAACACTGCACCACCTTGCGGTGAAGGAAAAGAACTTTTCCCCTTTGGCTAAAAGAAGAAGCAGTCGAAAACCTCTTTTTCTCCCTTTTTTGCGCGTTTTTTCTTAAACCATCATGCAGACAGTTTTTAAAGTAGAAAAAAACTGATTACATATTCAGAATCTGCGTAAAAGTCTGCTTCTGATGAACCAAAAAATATGAGAAAATGTCATATGGGCGTGCAGAGCCAACCGTACAAAACCAAATATTTTTAATGGGACGATGGCGACCATGGAGCGTAGAGCCCACTGTGCGAAATCACATATTTTTAACAGGATAATGGACGCATAACAACCATAGCTCTTTAATTTACTTTTTTTTGTGCTTGAGGATTCGAACACCAAGACTTGCTTATTAAATGAATTTTTTTGTTTATTATATATTGCTTAATATCGAGGTTCGTTTGGAAAAAGTGGCCCAGCTAGCGGGCGTAGCTCGCTAGTTAACTATAGGAAATTTTGATGCAGAAAAAAAAATAAAAAAATAAAAAATGAACATATATTTATATCATCAGGCAGAACGATTCCTCAGTTTCATCGACATCTGAAAGGGTCAAGTTGAGTCAGTGGTTGATTTGGCATGGAATGACCATATCATTGATATTTATTGTATCCCTTAATAAATTCAATTATTATTTATTAAATTTAAAATGCTTACATTATTTTCATATATATAATATCTTAAAAATATATGTTTATGGTTTAATTTAATAACTCTGCATTTAAGTACATAAACTATTAGTATTCTTTTGTCCAAAATCATCTAAAATAAATGAAATTTTATATTTGGTAATAAAACCAAACCTTGTCTTCAGTGATTTTTCTTCCACTTAAATTCATTAATTTTCCTTTCTTAAAATTTTTGAATGGCAACATCCTTCCATTTGTATAACTTAGTGAATAACTTGGCGAAATTGGTTGATAGGATAATCAAGTAGTACCAAAAAGTCAAATGATTATTAAATTCATATTTAATATTTGAAATAAAATTGTACTATAAATTTAATAAACATTTAAATTCTATTAATATGTAACACATAAATCAGGGTTCGTGATTTTTTTGATTTTTTTAATAAAAATCAAAACAATCGGATTTTTTTTATTTAAATCGGATTTTTTTGATTTAAATCAGATTTTTTTGATTTTTTTAAAAAATTGCCACACATTATTATTATTTTATGACTTTTTGTTTAATTTAAATAATATAAAGTTTACATACATAGACATGCATATTATAAGTATTATCTATTACTAATATTACAAAACTTACATAAATGATTCATATTATTTCAAGGTAAAATTTTAGGCTTTGAAAAAAATCTTGATTACACAAAATGCATGAAAAACTACAAATCAGATGTCAAAAATTAATTCAACCTTCAATATTTTAATTAAAATAAAAAACATCTGCAACACATAAAAAATTTAAACAAAATTGGAAGTTTTTAACCTTTGTTTTTTTTTAAGTGTTGACTGAGAAAAATGAGTTCACTTGCTGCCATCAAAAACCAAAATACTTAAGGCCAGAAGACACAAATTAAGATGTCATCACTAATCGACTGACTTCTCAGTAGTGTTGGAATTTACACAGGAAAATTTTGAATAGCAATTTTATTTTACTTATGGAATATTTATCATCTTATAAAACAATAACTATTTAAACTCACTAATAAGAACTTGGAATCCCTAAATAAAAATTCAGCCAGAGAAGGAATGCTACAGTGTTGTCGCATCTGGATATTTTTTTATTGGGGGATTCCAAATTCTCATCTGTATGTTTAAGTTTAAGAAGTAATTAATCATAAGTTAATCAGTATGTTCAGTGTTTTATACGATGATTGATATTCCACAAATAAAATAAAAGTAAATTGTTATTCAAAATTTTCTAGTGTGAATTCCAACATAAGTGAGAAGTAAGTCAATTAGTGAATACCTCATAATTTGTGTCCTCTGGCCTTGAGCATTTCGATGGCAGCGGTTTAATAGTTTTATCTGTTGATTTCTAATTTCCGAAAGTATCAAACCAAAGGCAAAAAACATTTGTTCGATTGAAGCAGATAAATCTACTGCAGTAAAAAGCTAGTTGATCATTAATTCTCTTTTTAGTATGAGCTTTTTCGATAACTGTAACAAAAATACCTTCCACCATTCTAAAGGGCTGAGATCATTTATATTAAATTAAATAAATAAATCAATTGCTGATTCAGATTTTGCTCAAATCCTTATATAGCAGGCTTCACCAAAGTACAGCACATAAAGTCATACAATTTTATTTTACCTCAACTTGCAAAAGTTTTTCTAAATACTAATAAGTAAATATTCAAATATTTAATATATCTCTGCTTAGATTTCTTTACCGTTGCAAGATTATTTTATAATTCGATTCAAATGAAATTTGAAAGCATTTTTTTTTCTAAACTTTACATTTATTTTACTTTTTTACTAAGCTTAAACTTTATCTTTCTGAAAGTTGTTTGATTATATATGGTATATAAAACTAAATTATATCACATTATTATGTTTGTTTCATCTGAAATTTATTAAAAAATAGCTTAAAAGAAAAACTGATTTAAATCAATGATTTTTTTTAAAAAAATCAGTTGATTTAAATCATGATTAAAATCAAGCCGATTTAAATCAACGAACCCTGACATAAATATAAACCAAAATGTGTGTTATTTAAAATCTTATCAAATATCAATTGATATTATTTATTACACAAATGATTTTGTTTTAGTATTCGACCAAGCCGAATATGCATTGCATCTCTACCCGAAACCCTATAGGGGACCATCAACAAATTGAAAAAAAAAATGAATATCTTTTGGATAGCCCTGTCAATACTAATGCAGCAAAAAAGTTCAAACTGTAGATTTTGATTAAGTGGCTTATTGTAATAAAATGTGTTCATTTTTATGAGGCTAGCATATTTATACTCATACACAAATTAAGGTTTTCATAAAAACTACATAATTTTTCATTGTGCATGCATGAAAGAAATCAAAATATAATTTGCAAATGTGTTAGCTAAATGTATTCAGCAACATTTGTGCAAGTGTCAAAAACATAGCTTTTGTAAAAATTATCAATAGAATAAGCTCAAAATTTGTTGTTCCCCAAAAGAAACAAACAGATGAGGGGAAGTATCCATATATCTATTGATTATTATCAATACAGTACACAATAATATTGCACATAATACTATATTAAGATTACCCACAAATATACATATCTGCAATTTTCTCAAAACCCCTTGCAAATTTCAGTGAATATCACAAACCCCCCCCCCCCACAAATTTCATCAATTAAAAAAAGAAAAAAACTCTGCAAATTTCATCAAATATCAAAGAAGAAAAAAAAAGTGAAAAGGTGCAGAAAAATCCTGTCTAAGCACCCCTCCTCTAATTATTTTATTAATTTTTGTCACATTTGTGGGGGCAGATTAACGGTATTTTACAATATGCAATAACTTATAATCTGCATAACTTTTAATCCTAATGAATGCAATATAAAGATCTACATTTTGATATGTTCCAGACCTATTTGGACATGTTTACAAAATAAATTACAATAATTGGTGAAATGATCTATGCAAAACCTTGTTTTTTTAAGTTAGTGTTATAAAAATATTTTACTTTATGTTTTTTGCAAATGTTATACGCCTTTAGGATTAAATTTTAAAGATTTTTTAGCCTTTATCTCCATAATTTTGAGTTTTTTAATAAAAAAATTGCTATTATTAAATTAGAAAAATTTCAAAATAATTAGTAACATGATGATTTTGTCCTGGTGTATCTTTATCCTGTTCATAAGACAATTTCACAATATATGAAATTATCTATATTATGCAAAAATTTATAATCTGCATAACTTTTGATCCTAAGGAATACAATGTAATGAACTACACTAGACTCTCCCAAATCTGCAACTCTCTAAAATCCTTACATAATTTACAGATGTAAACAATGAAACATTTACTTCAGATGTAGGGACAAGATTTGACTTTATTTATATATCAATTCCATATATATTTTAATTTGTATTTTCTATTAATATTACTGAATTCATATGTTTTCATAAAGGAAGAATATATTTATTTCCGAAAAAAAATCTATGGTATTGCTGATATCATTGATAATCACAATCTTCACATATATCATTAAAAATATGTGAAATATTTTTGAGACTAAACTCTATATGGATGGCACAGACAATGGTACTGGAAACATTTCTGAATTCAAATCTGTCAGTTTTAAACATTCATCTTATTTCCTCATTATAACAAGAGTCATCTGCAGCAAAAAATGTTAAATTTGCCATTTATGTTTTATTTACATCACAGTATTTTTAAAACACACAGTTGAATCTCGAAAATCCAGAAACAATGGGACTGCGAAAATTCTAGATTTTGGAGTTCTGTTAAAAAAAATATTTTTTATGACAATATAATAAACTAGTGCAAATAAACAATTATCAAATTGCCTTAAATAATAAAATATAAATGATGCACTAAAACATAACACTTATGCTGAAATTAAACATATACAGTATAGAACCATTTATCCGGAAACCAGTTAACCGGAATGACATTTCTAATAAACTGGTGTTAGAATCTTTGTAGAAAAAAGTGTCATACACTGCCAGTTTGACATATACTTTCTTGAAACAATTGTATACTTTGATAACATCATCTAGTTTTTGACATAGAACATAGATGCCAACATTGTAAATACCATATCAGGAGTGAACTTGTTAAATCTCAGGAGTTTTGGACACTCTTCAGGAGTAAAATAGTCACTTTTCAGGAGTCGTTTCAGGAGTTGCACATAATTTTTTTTTTATGTATTTTTAAAATATTTTTTACACATACTTTCTCAATCCTCAACCCTGACAGCTTTTGTATTTATTCATACAAACAAAATTAAAATAAATGTTGTCACTTTTTTTATGTAATTAAAAAAAATTAATAAATTTATACAAATGGAATATTTTTTATATTTACAGAGCAAAAAAATTCCATGATTTCTATACTAGATGTGAAATTCATGAAATATTTTTTCTTTGCAACTGGTTTGCTAACAAAGTGATTTCCTCCCACAACTGACAGACGAAAATAGGATCTTTTGCAGAGGTGACGAAAATCGCGATCATTTCCAGAGACTGACTGACGAAAATCGCGATCATTTTCATAGACTTGACTGACGAAAATCGCTATAATTTCCACAGACTGACTAACGAAAATCGCGATCTTTTTCCGAGAGTAATTAACGAAAATTGCGATCTTTCGACGCGAATAATTGGCAAAAGTCGTGATCTTTTTAAGCTAATGATTGACGAAAATCGCGGTCATTTATCGCGAATGACAGACGAAAATTGCGGTCATTTATCGCGAATGACAGACGAAAATCGCGGTCTTTTATCGCGAATGACAGACGAAAATCGCGGTCTTTTATCGCGAATGACAGACGAAAATCGCAATCATTTCCAGAGAGTGACTTACGAACATTGCAATCTTTTTTCAGAAATGACAGACAAAAATCGTGATTTTTTCCGAAACTGACAGACGAAACCCGCGAACTTTTGTCGCGAATGACTCACGAAAATGGCGATCTTTTTCCGAGACTGAGTGACGAAAATCGCGATCTTTTGCCGAGACTTACTATCGAAGATCCCTGTTTTTTCCGAAGACTAACTGACGAAAATATCGCGATTTTTTTGCCGCAAATTTCCGTATTTTCTACCTTATTACCGTACTACCGTATTTTAACGTACTTTTCCGGAGAAACTCCGGAATTTCTGGAGAAGTTGGCATCTATGCATAGAAGCATATATGGTTATATTATAGATGTTTTCATTTTTATGCAAAGAAAGCAGAAGAATTTTTGCTCCCAAGAAATTCCCATAAATTACCTACATTCAAACTCTAATATTTAATCTTAATTGCATCTGATTCTTAGTTCAAGCAATCTAATAATTTAAAGTCAGATATATAATGCTACAACCACATATATTCCATAAAACTTATCAAATGGATGCTGCTTTAATCCCAACCAGTTAACTGGAAAAACCAGTTATCCAGAATACATCTGACCCCAACCATTCCGGATAAATGGTTCTGTACTGTATATTAAAACAATAATTTGAAATGTAGTACACAATAGAGAATACAGGAATGATTCTATTCCAAATTTTTAAAAAATTTAGTTACACCAGAAATTCTTTATCCCAGAAGGCTTAGTACCATTTCTAGAGTATTTTGAAGGAGCACACCGTGGTCCCAAATCATAATTATGGCCAAAAATCAGAAAATCAAAATTTCGCATTTCAAAATTAAATTTATTCTACAGTATTCAGAAATACCTCAAGATTATATTATGAAATATTTTGGCTTTATAAGTATACATGAATTCATATTGCTTATTAAAGTTGGGAGTTTTAAATGATTTCTGCTGTTGTATGAATTTCGGGCAAATTTGTAATGTTCACACACTAAGACCTTTTCACATAGTTTGTCATTTTTCCTTTACACTTCTATGATATAGGTCAGGGATGGCAAACCTTTTCACATCCCCATGCCAATTTCATTCAAAAATGTACTTTTCGTAATCTTCACGTGCCAACAAACAAAAAAGTTAATTAAATGTCTTAATTTCTTTATTAAAAATATGTGTAATATTTCGTGTTATATTTTATAAAGTAAATTAAAAGTAGTATTTCTGTTGTTCCTTGTTGATAATAATTAATCAAATTCCAATTTAATGCCATCATTTTTCATTATAATGTTGTATAAGAAATGCTTCCTTTTCCTTTTCGGCAATCTCATTAAACTGAAACATTTTTGAGCCAATATTGAATATTGAGCTATTACTATAATAGTTTATTTTCAATCTGTATGACAATGAAATAATCGAATTCAGCGAAACGTAGCTAGTCAAATTTATATATTTCGTTCAATTTCAATATTATTTTATTAGAGATATTTTAATATTTTTTAATTTGAGAAATTAAATCTACATTGCACCAAAAGTAACTGATCGCGTGCCAAGGTTTGCCGACCCTATTATAGGTGAAAATTGAGTTAGTAGCCGTTTAATTAGGGACCACTTATCAAAAGTTAGTGGGCTTTATAATGTTTAACTGCTTCCCTGTACATTATGCAGATGAGGTTTCGCTAATCATGATTTGCCTGTATCATGTACAGGCATCCATATTCCAATCATGATTTATTATTCTCACCAGTAAATTTTTAATGCAAATTTTGCATTGTTTAATTCGAGCATTTTTCTGATTCATTTAGACAAAAATTTCTGTTTTGAAAAACCTGTGAGAGCTGATTAAAAATTTTGTAAAAAACATGGAAAAAAAAAAAAAAAAGGCATTTGAAAATTTTTCCAAAAATATGGATAAGATAAATGGTTAAAATTATCTTGACATATAGATAAACTATAATCTTAGTATATACACATTTTTTTTTTTTTAAACAAAAAGTTATTTGGGTACTTTTCGGTTAGATTTAGACAGTGAATTCCCTCAAATCTGCAACTCTCTAAAATCTGCACATAATTTATGGATGTAAACAATGAAGCATTCAGTTTAGATACAGGGACAAAATTTGACTTTTTTAGTTTTAAATCCATTTCATATACATTTGTAATTTTTGTTAATATTACAGAATTCATGTTTTTTCATGAAGGAAGAATAAAGTTATTTCTGAAAAAATCAAGATATTGCTGGTGACACTGGTAATCATAATTTTCTTATGTATTAATCAAACTTTTTTGGTTATTAAGTCTAAACCTGGAATAAAACTTCCTTATTTTATGATTTTGATGTGCATTAGTAATGTATCTTTATAAAGCAAATTTCATAGGAAAAATTAAATTTATTTCCGAAAAAAAAAAAAAAAAAAAAATCAAGATATTGCTGATATCAATGGTAATCACAATCTTCTTATCAAATATATTTACCGTATTTTCGGGTGTATAGTTTGCGGCTTATACAAGAAAAAAAACCTTCCTAAAAGCCGCTGCGGCTTATACACGGTGGGGGTTATACAAAGATTTTTTTTTAAATTGGAAATCGTGATATCTTTTCTACAATTTTTAAACCTCAAAAAATTTGAAAAAAAAAAAAAAAAAAAAAAAAAAAAAAAAAAAAAAAAATCAAAATTTGTAATTTTTTTTTACTATGCCGCGAAATTTAGAGAGTTCTCCCATGTTTGTAAAGGCTTTTGTTTACTGCTTAAATAAAGTTATTTCTGGGTTTGGAAGAACTGTCGCCAAGTATTGCACTGATAGATCTATAATAGCTACTGTATATACTCTCGTATAAGTCGTGAAATTTTAGACAAAAAAAGAACTTCAAAGTGGGGGAATCGACCTATACGCGAGACTTAAAAAAAAATCTATAAATAAAATATCAGAAAATAATTTGCTAGTGAATCTGTGCTGCAGCACAGGCGATTCCAATGAATTGTTCCTTTACAGAGTCGTTTAATTTCGGAATGAGTTCAAGGAATCGAACTTTTACGGAGTCGTTTCATTTCAGATAGAGTCCGAGGAATCGTTCCTTTTCGGAGTTGGTACCCTACCTTGTTGCAAAGAACAAAAAGTGCCTGATTTATGTCATTTTGGAACGACTCAGAGCAGTCAGTCTTTTTCGAAACGATTCAGAGGAATCGTTCCATTACAGAGTTGCTTCATTTCGGAGCGAGTTCAAGGAATTGAACTTTTCTGGAGTAGTTTAATTTCAGAAAGAGTCTGAGGACTGCCTTCCTTTCGGAGTTGGTGCATTTCGGACCAATTTCGAGGGGTTCCCAACCCTTTTGGGAAACAATGACCTAAGTTTCGTATGCATTTTATGTCTGGAATTTTAAATTTATCACCGATTTTTTTTTTTTTTTTTTTTTAAATTTTCGGAAAAATTCAGAAAAATATCACGCATGTTTGAAAAAAAAAAAAAAAAATGCGCGTAAATGCCACATTGCTTGAAATTTTATCTTAAAACACGTAAATGTCGCAGCGTTTCTTCCGAAAATTACGGTACTGATAATCTTAATTTTTTAGCCGAATTACTGTAGGTATTATGCATCACGAAAAAATTTGGTAAACTTGTGTTAAAAACTATGACTAATGGCTTCTAATTTTGAACCTTGATCGAAATATACGTTCGTAAATGGTGTATAGCCTGCAGACTATACACCGATGCATCTCCGCGGGTTATACACGAACTTTCTTTACTGCACTGCTCAATTTAGGGATGCGGGCTATACACCTGAAAATATGGTATGTAATTAATCAATTTTTTTTGGTTTTTAATTCTAAACTTGAAATAAAACTTCCTTATTTTATGATTTTGATGTGAATTAGTAATGTATCTTTATAAAGCAAATTTCATAGGAAAAACAACTATTTTTATAATAAATATTTAATCATACATTATTGATTATTAACCAGACCTTTGCTTTTGATATTTTAGTCATGTTAAAAATTATCTAAATTTTTATTATTTTAGTTTATTACTTATTTTAATATTTTATTCTATATTGTAAACATTCATTTGTTTAGATTTCATTGTTAATTACAAATTACTGCTTAAAAAATGTAAACAAAGCAATGACCAAGAAACTCGCAAAATTCTAAAACCCGCACAACATCTGCCCCCCCCCCCCCCTTAAGCTGTACGGATTTGAGGGAGTCTATTGTACTACATTTTGATGTATCCCAGATCTATTTGGACATGTTTACAAGGTAAATTCTAATGATGTATGATATGATCTATGCAAAACCTTATTTTTTTAGGTTTGCGTTATAAACATCTTTTACACTGCAATTATATTTTTTGCAAATGTTATACAACTTGCAGATTTTCAGTGATGTGTTATATCACAAAGTGTTTTTAAAAAATGTAAAAACTGTTTATTAAATAATTTTTTATAAAAACTCAGTCAAATTGTACCATGTCTGCATAAGGATGGTCTCACTTTTGTCAGGTGTCCTGATTTAGATGGAATGTTGTGATTTTTCAGACACTACAATTTCTGATCATTTTCACATATATTGACTTTCCTTACAAGGAAGGTCTCCACATGGGCAGACCTAGAAAAATCTAAAAAAATTTTCTTCTCATGAGGATATATACGTTTATAAAAAATTTTTTGGCTGAATCTCTATTCAGTATTCGTAAAAAAAAAAATAATGAAAATTTCATTATTTGGCGATTTATTGCTGGTTGGCTATGGAAAATGTAATTTCAAAAAAATACTTTATGTCAAATACACTTCAAGAAAAAAAGGTTTCATGTTGAACATGTTTTGATAAATTTAAATAACTTTAGTTTTGTAAGTTTTAGTTTGTTTTAAGTATAATTTTGTTATATCGATATTTGTATGTATTTATATTCAAATTTTAAATCATCAAAATTTGAGATTTAAAACAAAATTCATAATTTAAATTAATTAAATTTGTTTCAAGCTCAAGGCCTAATTGAGCATCGTCGATTTGATTTTGTTGCTATGGAAACATTTGACTTTTATTTTTGAATACGTATAAATGTATGAAGATAATTTTTCTCAATATGAATTTTTTTATATAAGAAAACATTTTTACTTCAACAAGCAATATATATACATGCATATAATATATTGAAGTCTCTCATTGTTTATGTTTAAATTCCTTAAATACCATTTACATGCATTCAAAATATCCAACAGTTTTGAATTGCATTAAAATCGTTTGCTTTTGGTGAGGAAAAGTGCCGCTCGCCAAATCATGTGACGCTTTCGTCTTTTCATGCCAAATATTCGAAAATATTTTATTTTGTTATACTTCTATTGATTCCGCTGCTAATTTGGACTGATCCTTAATTACACATATAAGTACTTTTATTGGTATTTTTTTATATAAAATTCTGAGTATGCCCAGTATGGAGACATTCCTTGTTAGTCCAGCGGTCACCAACCTTTCAGTTTCTCATGGACAACTAAATTCATAATCTAAAATCCCACAATTTATTATATTTAACAAATATTCAATTTATGATTTTACTTAAAATCACACATTACATTTATACAATAATGATTCGTACAGACATGCTACAGGCTCAGCAAAGAAAGCTGAACTTTCATGGACTTTTGATGAAATTTGCCTTTTCCGCAATCATTTGACAATAACTGCGTTTTTTCCCACAGTCTTTTCAATGAAACTTGCATTTATCCATTATTCTTTAGCGAAATTTGCATTTTATCAGCAATTTTTTAACAAAATTAATGTATTATCTGTAATCTTTCGACAAAATTTGTATATTATCTGTAATCTTTTGACAAAATTCGTGTATTATCTGCAATCTTTCAACAAAATTTATGTATTATCTGCAATCTTTAGACAAAATTTGTGCATCATCTGCAATCCTTATACAAAATTCAAATATTTTCTGCAATTTTTTTTACAAAATAAGTCTATTTTTGACAATCTTTCTACAAAATATATCTATTTTCCTAGTTTTTTGGAAATTTCTCATATTTCATGCGATATTTTGTCAAAATTTGCATATTTTCCTCAATCTTTCATCAAAACTATTGAATTTTTTGTGATCTTTCGACAAAATTCATGCCTCCCCCCCCCGATCTTTCTATAAAATTTACATATTTTTGCACGATCTTTATACAAAATGTAAGTATTTTTCACGATTCTTTGACAAAATCGCGTTTTCCCTGCAATCCTTTGACAGAAATCGCGTTAATTCCCAAAAATTCTTTGGAGAAATTAGTATCTCTTCCATGATCACTTGACAAATTATACTCCCCCCCCCGATCCTTAGGAGTAATTTGCATTTTCTTTGAAAAAATTTGCTTGATTTGGTAAGGTTTGTGCAGGGGTTTTTGTTGTATTTCCTCTGTTACCTCCCTCCCCCATATAAAAATGTCAAAAAATTTTAATGCATATTTGCATTGATTGCAGAAATAGTAAAATTCATCACCGGAAAAGCAGCATATCTGTTTGTTAACCTCTATTTTATTTATATACAGAAATACTGGTACTACAGTTGAAGTTCTATAATCTGCGCACGTTGCAGCTGTTACATTATGATTTTTTTCAATTTTTTATTGCTTGTTTTAGAAAAGTAACTTTTGGATCATGAATTACTAAATTTTCTTAACTGTTTACTTCATTGTTTACATTCATAAAGTAACGCGAATTATAGAAAATTGCAGATTATGGGTGCGCGGATTATAGATATTTGACTGTACTTGATTATTCCGTCAACCAATTTTGCCAAATTATACAAATTTTTGAACTATTTATCAATGGAAGAATGTTGTGATTCTAAAATTAAGATAGTTAATAAATTTAAAAATAAAAAAAAATCACTGAACAAGGATGTGCTATAGCGTGTAAAATACGCAAAAAAAGTAAATAGATGATGGGATGCAGAAAAATAACTCTTACACGTCCCATGGGACATGTAATTACGTCAAAAGATCACAAAAAAAGGGGACTTTCATTAAAAAATCGTGAAGTAATGACTATTTTCCAGCAAATTTCATCAAAAGATTCACGAAAAAATGGCTAATATTGTCACAGAATCGCAAAAAAAGAACAAATTTTGTCTAAAAATTGCAATAAAACGGCAAATTCTACCAAAGAACTCGCAAATAGCAATAGCAGCAAATTTTGTCCAAAAAATCATGAAAAAAAAAACGATATTTTGTCAAAAGATTGTGAAAAAATGGCTAATTTTATTAAAATTCACAAAAAATGTCTAATTTCATCAAAAAAAAAAAAAAAAAAGTGAAATAATGACAATTTTCTGGTAAATTTCATCAAAAAATTCACGAAAAAATGGCTAATTTCCTCACAAAATCTTGAAAAAAAAATTTTCCTCAAAAAATTGCAAAAAAACAACAAATTTCGTCTTAAAATCGTGATAAAACGACAAATTCTGTCAAAAAATTTGCGATTAGTGGCAAATTTTGTTAAAAGATCACGAAAAATGACAAATTTCGTCTAAGAATCACGATAAAGCAGCAAATTTTGTGAAAAAATTGTGATAAAATGACTAATAACATAAAAAATCACAAAAAACGGCAAATTTCGTTTAAAGATTTGCCAAAAAAAAAAAAAAAAGGCAAATATCTCCAAAATTCACAAAAAAATGCAAATTTCAACAAAAAAAAAAAAAAAAAAAAAAAAAAAAAAAAAAAAAATTGTCAAAGGAGCATGGGGGAGAAAAAATGTCAATGCTGGGAGTGAGTTTTTCTGCTCCAAAAACTAATTTTCTTGCTTCAAAATTGTTTTTTTTTGCTGCTCCAAAAAACGGATTTTCCTGCTTCACAATAAGTGTTTGACTGCTTTAAGCCTTTTTGAGTAAATGTGACTCCTGAAAGCACCCATTCATTAAACAAAACGTACCTCTTTACTTGCAACAAAAGTTTTTTTTTTTTTTTTCCAGCTAAAATGTCTTTTCAATATATCAGTCTTGCCTCATTTTTTAAAAGAAAAGTGAACAATAATGATATTTGTTGGCTTCTACATTCAAATATTCAATATTTTATTATTAAATTTCTATCTTGCACATTAAAATTTCTCTTAATAGTTTAAAAAAATAATAATATTGATGTTATTTATTTATTTATTATTATTAAAACAATAATTATTGAGTTTCATTTTTCTTTTGCAAATGAACAAGTTCAATTTTTGCGTCCAAAAATAAGACTTATTATTAGTGGGGACCCGCTTTTGTAAAAAAGGGACCCAGAATTTTAGAAGTTCTGGGTCTTGGAGACCCAGGATGTTTCAAGTCCACCGGCATCACTGACTAAAGAAGAGAGTTATTTTAATGATAACGTACTTTTAAGACAGCAACATAAAACAAATCTGATTTATCATGAGAAAATGACAACAAAGGATAGTAATCTACTATTTTCCCAAAAGTACAGTCATCCCTGCTTAATTGCATACATTTAGTTCCACTGAATTTTATGCAATTAAGCGTGGTAGGCGAGATCAGCAATTAATGTTATGACTAGGGGTTATTCTTTGATTCTATACTACAGATATGATATATATTAATGAAGAATAACAATTTATACAACAATTTAAAAGTTAATTATTGCAATAATAATTTAAACAATAATTTATTATTACTTTATACATAACAATGTACAGTAGATTCTCTCAAATCTACACAGGTTGGGACCAACAGTTCTGCGGATTTTGAAATTTTACAGATTTCTGGTCATTGGTTTGTTTACATTTTTAAAACAGTTATTTAAATGTAATTAATAATGCAACTAACACTATAATGAATGCTTACACTATACTAATAAAATATTAAAATAAATAAACTAAAATAATAAAAATTTAGATAATTTTTAAAATGATTAAAATATTAAAAGTAAAGGTCAAGTTAATAATCAACAATGAATGATTAAATCTATACATATAATAAAACAGTAGGACCCGGTGTGTCTGTACATTGAAGATAATTGACAAAAATGGAGTCAGGACGATAAAAGAAAACCAATGAAACACAAAAAAAATTTTTTTGAATTTTTTGTCTGTCTGTCTGTCTGTTTGTTCGAGGTTATCTTCGTAACTACTGAATGGATTTTTATGCGGTTTTCACTAATGAAGAATGCACACTCCCGGGCAGTGTATAGGCTTTGTTTCATCAAAATCGGACAACAGACAAAAAAGTAACAAAAAGAAACAAAAGAAACTATTAGGTGCGCTGCTCACGTTTTTTAGTACATAACGTTTTTTAGTACATATAAAATCCAATAGATGTCACTGTGCGATTTTAAAACGCGCTATCGTTATGTTTTCGCCAGTCTACTTAAGTATGAGAAAGTTTCAAGCTGGCTGTCGTTCCATGTGGTTTAGTCGGTAGAACGTCAGTGCGCCATACTGATGGCCCGGGTTCGATTCCCAGCATGGAATTTTTTTTCACTATGTTGGCATTAACGCCTATAAGCAATTAAAAGAATTTGAAATATTGTATTCAAGGCGAATTTTCTCTCTGGGAAAATTTCCTTGCATTAATATGTCAGTGTAATTTTTTTTTCGATTTAATTTTTTTTTTCGAAACTTTGTTTTTCTTAAAAAATTACAGTAAATATTTGATATTTCCCAACGTTTTTTGAATGATCGACTTGCTTTTTTTTTTTTTTAATGTATGTCTGAACCTTATCTAACTACTTCTTCAAGATTTCTTTAGATAAACCGACCAGCATAGCGGGCGAAGGCCGCTAGTATCCATTATAAAGATGAAATGTATTTTTCCTAAATTATTCAATAAAACTTGTCACATAAATGTACATTACTAATTCACATCAAAATCATACAATAAGCATGTTTTATTTCAGGTTTAGTCAGACTTAACCAAAAAAGCTTGATTAATACGTTAATATATTTGCCAAGAAGATTGTAATAATGGGTGATATCAGCAAGATCTTGTTTTTGTTTCAGAAATAAATTTATTCTTCCTTCATGTAAAAACATGAATTCAATAATAGTAACAAAAATTACAAATCAAAATTCATATGAAATCGATATAAACTAAAAAAATCAAATTTTGTGTCTATATCTGAAGTGGATGTTTCATTGTTTACATCCATAAATTATGTGCAGATTTTAGGGAGTCAATTGAACATATATCAAACTGTATTATATTATAATACTATTTATATTAAATGGTTTAATTTTTCATTATAATTTATGTTATTTAAGTGAAGATTAAAAGAAAAGTAAAATAACAAATTTTTGTTTTCAAAATAAAACTGTTGAAAGTACCACTAATATAAACTTCCATATAAATTCATTTAATTTTTCATTATTTGCCAACTTTTCCTTTATTTGTTGTTTACAAAAACAAAATTCTTTCATTTTCTATATATATATATATATATATATTTTTTTTACTTCGGACACTGCATTTATTAACTTACGGTGCTAAATATTGCCTTTTAATTCTGTTGACCATCCCTATTGTATTTCTCCTCAATTCGAGGATTTTCAAAGAAGTTTCACTGGCATTTTGAGTCGCTATATATATGGCCAGCTTTTAAAGGAAATCATCTCACTTCAAAATCAACACTCCCATGCACTTCCAAGAATTAAGAAAACAAAAACTTGTTTCACGACTATTCCTGCTCTTCAATTTTATAAATGAGAAACCTTTATTACAGAAGTAAATATTTCTGTTCTTAAAATTTTTTTTCCATTCATTGCATTCACAGGAATTTACAACTGGGGATATTTTATGCTATTAATCGGGTATTGTTATGCGATAAAATGGGTATTTTTAACATTAACCTTGTGGGGACCGTTTCTGTTCCTTGACATTTTATGCGTATAAGTGAGGAATGCAATTACTCGTTACCCGATTAAGTGAGGCCAACAGCATATTTGTCACTAAAACAAACCCTGAACTACGAAAATTCACAAGATTAATCAATAGAAAGTTTAAAAGGAAATAAAGTCACATAAAGTTATGTTGCTCTTTACTAAACTAAGCAATGGACCAATGTGAGGCTTACTCGCTGCAATTTTTGAGATTGCAGTGTTTTGCTGATTTGTTTATCCATTATTTTTTCAAAAATCAAACGACACATTTTAATAAAATACAAGTACATAATGCCAAAAGCCTGTTCAAAAACCTTTTTCTATATTCATACATCACTGTGTATTTTGTATAACTACATGCATAGAAAATTGGATGTCGACATCAAGATGTAATACACATGATTAATGTATGTTAAAATAGCAAATACTTGTAACTGCAAACAGCAGAGAAATAATGAGCCAAATACTTGTGATTCAAGTCAAGCATTGAGTATTGATCAGCTTAAACACCTTGGCATATAAGTCAATAGAATGAAATCTAGACCATAATAAATAGCATAAATATGATTTTCAGCATGTTTACATGCTTATGATCGCTTCAACATAACTTTTTTTTTAAATATAGACTGCATTACTAAATTATGCTTGAAAGAACTGTTAAATGAAAGTAAAAATTTTACATTTATTTATCCGAAACACTTTAAGAACATAAAGAAAAAACGGGAAAAAAATGACTTACTTCATAAATTATGTCAGGATTTGCAATAAATCGCCAAAATTGGCGCAAAAAATAGCGCCAAGGGTAGGTAGGCTACGAATCGCCCCCTAAAATATTGAAGTTATAAAAGAACAAAATGAAATCGCAATCGGACAAAAGTAGGATCATTGCATGATTTTGATGAAACGCACAATATTAATAACATAATTTTATTAGGAGTACCTTTAAAGTAGTTTTAATCATTCATAAACAAACACACCGTAAAATACTCCTGAACCTTTTAAATCTTAACTTGCGCCAATCAACATGCTTCCAGAAGTGTTCTCAAAGCTTGTAAAATAATCCAAGGATTCAATATTTTAAAAAATATGCTTCAGAAATCCAGAGAAAATAAAGTTTAACTTACTCGTTCTTTTGCTCGACCAGCATGTTTTTTAAACACATTAGCTAAAGGCCGATTATCCTTGTCAGCCATAGGAAAACAACGCTCACACCAACTTGACACACGGTAAAGTTCCACTAAACAATCCCACTGTGGAAGAAAACATTTGATGACCCCCCAGAATGATGATGATGATTATGAATGGTGAAAACCGGTATGTGTTTTGACTAAACTTGGAATGAATTGAGAGTTGTCTCAATTAAAAATACAGGCGGAACATGAAAAAATATTACACCTTGATGCTCTTATGAAAATTTTCGATTCAAGTTCAAGGATAAAAGAAAATTATTTTTTTTGTCTTAGCTTGAAGATAAATTTTGCGAAAGGAGCCCGTCCTTTGGGTTCGAGACTATAAATAATCAGATGTTTGAGAAAACATCGAGGAAAACATTCTTCAAAATCGCATCATTTAGAAGCATTACTTTTGAAAAATTATTTTATTTTGCTATTTAAATGATAATAAAGTGTACGGAATATAGATATGGATAATATAAGGAAGCTTCATCTCATTTTAAAATAATTTTGTTATAATTATTGAATTTATTACAAATATAACAGTGAAATCTCAAGTGTTTAAATTGATATTTGTAGATAAATTATGTAAATGAAACTTATTTTGCTTAAATATGATTTAATTTCACGATGAAATTTACGGATATCTTATCGGCCATAAACTAAATACCACGGAGTAAGAAACAGGAGGGGAAACTTAAAGCGCATGACTCTTCGAAAATACAAAGTGAAATTTTGGTAAATAATGAGGGGGCTGATTTTTTAGCAGTCTTTCAATATGATTGTATGTTTAAGATGTTCGAATTAAAACATTAAAAGATATTTTATTTTATTCGTTTATGTTTCATATTGATATATCATAAAATAAATTAAGATGGGATATAAGTGCTGTGTTTCTCGATGTAAAACAGGCCATGATAGTAAAAAAAAAAAAAAAAAAAAAAAAAAAAAACGAAGGAAAAAAATTTAAGTTTATTCCGTGCTCCTCAAGTGAGTGATGTTTTTTAGGCTTTAATATAAAGCTATTTACTTGTAATTATATTTAAATTGAGAATTTTTTATTGCGTATAGATCTTAATTTATATGCTTTTTAAATGTTATGTGGAATAATAAAGCACAGACTTTGTTAGTGTCTAAATACAAACTTATTTAATATGAAAAAAGACGTGTACATTTTACAAAAGATTAATTAGCCAAAGATTTTTTTATAGCATTTGTAAGCAGTATTTATTACTTCTTTATCCACTGTCTATGAAATAAATAATATTATACAAATTTATTGGTCCATAAAATCAGTGTTGAATTCAGACACTTTTCTCCGGGAGGGACATCAATGGCTCCGGGGGGGAGACATTATAGAGTTCCGGGGGGGGGGAAATTGTACTTTTGGACCATTGAAAACACAAAATTTCAAATTTTTCGGGGGGGGGGGGGAAATCCCCCTGGGCCACTCCCTTAATTTAACACTGCATAAAATATAAAACTGTTTCGATTTCATCTCGCCAACTGAAGTTTCCGATTCCTTTTTCTAGAAATTTTACACAAGCTTTAATACATATCTTAAAATACAGATGTTGCGTAAACCGTAAAAAAATGCAGCATAACAGCGCCATCTGTTGAGCGATTTACACCAAAAACTGATCAGCATCAATTTATATCAGGGGCTACCTAAATCTAAATTTTTATTAGAATCCGTGCGCTTGAGATACAGCTGTTGCGTAAATCGTAAAAAATGAAGCATAGCAGCGACAACTGTTGAGCGATTTACACCAAAACTGATCAGCATCAGTTTATATCAGGGACTACCTATTAGACTATACTGTATACATTTATATTACAATCCGTGCATTAGTTCTTAAGGTATAGCTGTTGCGTAAATCGTAAAAATGCAGCATAGCACCGCCACCTGTTGAGCGATTTACGCCAAAAACTAATCAGTAACAATTGATATCAGGTGCTACCTAAATATAAAATTTTATTAAATTTGGAGATGGAGCATCCACAAAATATATTTCACAGACAGATATTTTATTTTATAAGAAGATGTTTTTTTGGAATCTCTGACACCTAAAACGTGTAAAATCCGTCGAAAACCGGAATTCGAAAATTTATACAAAACTAATACTTTCTTCTTGTAAAGATAGCAGGAAATAAAAAAAGAAATTGGTGTTGGTAGAATAAATTTGGTGCTCTCTCAATCTCCTCGGACGGGGCGACCCCCCCCCATTTCATACGCCCCCCATCCGGGCCTGAATTATCCGGATGGAGAAGATGGGGATTTAAAAGCAAAAGTTCCTGAATGAGGTAAGAATAATTTTGATTAATAGATTTATTTTTACTGCTCAGTCACAAATAAAAGATAGAAACAAAGTAAAAAAAAAAAAAAAAAAAAAAAACTATGTTTAAATTATCTTAAATGTGTAATCTGGAGATCCTATAATTTACAAATTTTTTCCCCTCCAAATAATTAAAATAAAAATTTGCTTTAATTCTACATGTACTAATTGCATAAATATCCAAAGGTATGAATTATTAAATTCTTCAAATGTTATAAAAACTATACGCGAAATTAAAATTTACTCCCAAAATATTTGATTAATACTTAATTTCTAAAGATCATAAGTCTATTTCTTTGCGTTATTCAACTTACTTACAATAGTCATTTTAACCCGTGATATTCAATGTTTTTAAATGGCCTGCCCTTTGGTTTTTATCAGAATGATCTCGTATTTTAAATGGCTTAAAAAAGAAAATGAAGCGCCGAATTCCTTTAAAAAAATATGTATGTTGTGAAGAAAACTTCAATTAACCAGATTTTCATTTCAACAACTTTCTAACAATTCAGATTTTTAGTAATTTTTTTTTTTTTAATGACCATTTTTTCCATTGAAAAGCATTGCAGAAGCATCGATCGACAGCCCAGATGCAGCGGTGTCGCCTCTTATTGTCAAAAAATCCGCATGGCAAAATTTTAACACTACTTTCACTGCTTCTTACTCCGTGCTAAATACTTTTCGTGGTGCTGCAGAAAATATTTTAGCAGCCCACCCAAAGGGATCTTTTAATAAAGGAACGACCTTCTCTTGAGAGGATTTATTATATTTGTAATTAAGGTTTTTTTTAAATAATATTGAAAGAATCATATTTTCTGAGCATTTAAAACAAAATGCAGGGAAAACAACAATACAATTTTACCCATTTGCAAGACGCTCAGAGCGTTAAAATAATTCTTTTGCATGATAAAAACAGATAAGTGATGATGAAAACAAAGATCGGATAATTAAGCTACCCCCATTCCAAAAATATATTAAAGTATATGAATGATGGAAACTAACAGGAAAGGAGCTTAATTACAATTGCCTTATGTGCTACCTATTGATGTTATATTTATTATATTCCAATTCCGCTCATTTGTCTTAACTTCAAACTAAAATTAGTTGATTTTGTTTACTCTCAAAATTCAAAATATTTTTCAAAATTCGGGATTTATTTTTCTTTTGATAATTTACAGGTTTTTTTCCAACCCTATACATAGATGTTCATTACAAAGTAATGATGCCGGTAAGGCTCAACTGAAATTATTACTAAAAGACAACACTGTTAAAAATCTGCTGCATTTTGTTGCAACGCACTCCACCGCTTGTATATAATATCTCTATTCCAACCAATGAGAAAGCTCCATTTCACGGCCAAGTAACCGTTTTCTATACAAGCAGGGGAGTGCGTTGCAACAAAATGCAGCAGATTTTTAACAGTGAATACTGATAACTAAAAAAAAAGAAAAATAATAATAATCTTAGAATCTAATGAAACATATTACATATTGTTGCAGAGCTTCATTTGCGCCGGAGCTCAGCTCCTGTATTTCTTTGATTTCAGTAAAAATTTAGTTATTGGTCGAAATTCACCAGAACTCAAGTACTGCGCTCCGGAGCCCACCATAGACACTAATATTAATACAGTTCAGAATGAGTGTTAGTTACTTTACTTTATCTTGTTCTAAAAACATTATTGGTTACACAAAACAAAAATATTTTTAAAAGGATAATTTATTTTTTGTTTGCATTTTTTCAGTTTTCTTGAAGTTGAAGGATAGGGGGGGGGGGGGGGCAGAATAGTTTTACTTAGGAATTATTTTTGTATTTTTATCATAAGAGAATTTTATTTGAACATTTCCTAATTATATAAAATACAAAATAAATAAATAAATAAATTCAATAAAATAGTAGAGTGAAGCTATAAATATTGCACAAATATATAAAAAGATAATTTTAATTGGCAAAATCTTTCTAAAATGTATTAAATGATTGTATAAATGTTGTAATGTTGTTTCAAAAGTTCACGAAAAAAGGTTTTGACTATGAAATTTACATGAAATCATAATTGGGTATAAAAGAGTTAAAAAGGTCAGCAAATGGCTGCCTATTTGCCGACAATTGCCAGTTCTAAAATGGCCGCAATTTAGATGCTTTAAATATATGAAATTTAAATGCAAAATAAAATGTCTGAAATATAAGAATTTCAAATGTCTTCTTTTTGAACCACCTATTTCAAACATATAAATGTCTGAATTTCAGATATTTTAATTTACAGTGTATGTTCATTTTTCTACAGAAAAGATATAACTGGTATTAGTGATGTAACTACAGGTTATTTTTTCACAGAAAAAAAACCCTAAATATTTTGTGTTGAGGAATAAAACATGAGAGTTTTTTTTTTTTTTTTAATCAAATTTAAAAATGCATGGATGAATAACACACTGACAAAATGTTTTATATTATTTGAAGAATAATATTTGCTCTTACACATGAGTACATTTTGATTTTAACTTTATTATTTCTTGTAGATTTTTAGATCATTGAAATAGTATCTCAAATATAGTATTTCGAATTACTATATTTTCGAATATAGTACTTCGAAATAGTATTTCAAATATAGTATTTAATAATAGTATTTCGAAAAATGAGCATTTTCGAAAACAGTTGTTTTTTTGCATTCTCCAGTCTCTCCAAACTTGACGCAATCTGTTCTTGATTTGATGAATTCTTTTAGACAAAATCGGGAGATTTTTATCGTAGGGCTATTAAAGAATTTACTATTATTTTTTTTAACCCAATCATACTGATTGGTAAAGTTATCATGCGAATTGAATTTTTCCAACTGAGCAAAAAAATGCGTAAGCAGAGACTAGAACCAAAGATCCAAACATACCAAGAATTTGGGTTAGCTTGGGTATCTTTGTGCTCAATTGGAAAAATTCATTTCGCATGATAACTTTACCAGTAAGTATGATTGCGTTAAAAATAATAATATATCTACGTATCCATCGTGTAAGTGGGGCTTGTTGTACTTAAGCCATTTGGTAGGCCTCCCCACCTAGCTGAAACTGAAAATGTATCTATCGTTTGTATGAAGTTCCCTTACCTACGTTTTTTTTCTATTGAGATGTCTACATGGAGACTAGATGTTATTTTCCAATAAATTTATCTGAGTGAAATATGCTCGCCGGTTGTCAGCCCAGGTCGCTTAAATGGTAGAACATTGTCAATGCAAGTCAAGGATCTTGGTTCGTTCGAGTCCCGGCTTGGATATTTTTTCACTCATTTAGAAAAATTCAATTCGCATAAAAAAAAAAAAAAACTTATTGAAGGAAGGAAGTCTTAAAAAACAACGAAGAATATATTATTAAATAAACAGTTGTAATGCTTATGTTTAAATCAAATTTGAGAGAAAAAAACACGAATTCATTCTTTTATCTAATAGATTAATTTTCTTTCATTTCGGGTTGATTTCAAATAGAATTTTCGGGTGCAGGTTAGATCATTCAACCGATGCAGGGTACTAGTGTGAATAAAATTACGGGGATACCACGTAACACAGAGGTTAAAAAAATCCCTTAATATATATAAAAAATGATTTGGTCTTTTTAATATTATTCGTTTCATAAAAGCTCTATTTCCCTAAGTTTAAACGTAAGAACATTTTTTTTATATCGCAATATATACAAAATTCCAAACTGAGAAAAAAATGCAACATTCATTATCGAATACTTTTTATTGCAATCTTCTGTCTTTCCCCTTTATTGTTAACTCCTTCTCTTTGTGTTTATAATATTTCTGTACGTTCGGACGTGCACATGAAGTTAAAACAGAGATATTTTTCGTTAATATAGAAAAGCTGTGTCAAGCGTTGGATAGGCTTTTTTACTTTTCAAAGTTTATGTAGCATAAATGTGAAAAATATGGCATCTATTTCACAAATAATTTACCTTGATTACACATATTAGTTTTGAATGTGAATCTTCGCTTCGATAAATTTCAGAATATCTTCGAGCTAATAGAAAAAGTAGATTGTTAAGGATGTACCTACATTCGGGACACTTTTTTTGAAAAATATGAAAATTTCACCAACCGCTTCCCTGATTTGCCCGTATGTCATAATGGCAACTTGTTTTTGCAAGTCATGACTTGCCCATATCACGTACGGGCTTCCATATTACAGGGCTGCCAACTTCTACGCCTTTTTAATTGAAATAAACGTGCTTTTAACCAGAAAATTTATTAAAAGTTTACTTCTAAAATTTATTTCATGGTATGTTGTACTGCATAATTTCTTAACTTGTTAAATGGAATTTCTGGTACAAATGTGTTTGTTTCGCTGTAAAAAGGCGTAGAAGTTGGCAGCCATGATATTACAATCACGATTTATTACTCTCATCAGTAAGTTTTTATTGTAAATTTTGCATTATTTAATCCGAGATTTTTTCCTGGTTCAATTAGACAAAAATTTCTGTTTTTAAAAAACCGGTGCAAAAAAGATTAAAAATTCTGTAAAAGAAATGATAAAAATAGGCATTATTTGAAAGCTTTTTCAAAAATATTGATCATTTAAGTGCTTTTAGTTAAAACAGGGAATACTGTGAAATCGAATAAACTTTTAACCCTTTCGGCACGGGCAAAATCTGTTAGTAAAATCAGAAATTACCGACTGACACCGGAATTCACAAACGACTTTTTTAGATATTTTGAAATCCTTTATTTAAGCTTTTATTATAAAAGCAAAATTTTACTATTATTGGTGCTGTTTGCAAGTTTGAAATTAAAATTAGGTATCCCAGACCGGGCACAGTGTGCCGGAAAGGGGAAAAGCACTTCTACTCAGAAAATCCTGTAATGGTTGATTGATACCAGAATTTAAAAACGAATTTATTTAAAAATAGATTAATGCTTTTCTTCAAGCACTTGAAAAAATTGAAATTTTCATTTAAAAATTCTGATGTCAATGTGGCATTTCACTATTAAAATTAAGTGGGATATATTTTATCCCACCGCCCTTCAAGGGGTTAATGAAATTGTAATTAACTTTTCAAATTTAGGCAATATTAAGTCAAATTTTAGCAAAGAATTGCGTTTATGTCAAACCTTCTATAACGAAATCTATTCAATAGGTTTCAGTTTTTTTTCAACAATTTATTAGTAAATCAGTTATTTGCATTATGAAGCAAAATATTTGCAGTATCTCTTAGATTTTCTAACATATACCACAGGGTTCGCACAACAATACCACTAAATTTTTACAGTATTTTCAATGTATTTCACTGCAGAAAAATATTGCGAAACTTGTGAATCAAGGCGGTGGTTGCGAATTCTGTTTCTTAAAAAGTAGGGGGAACTGGGGTACATTGATACAGTTTTTTTCTAAGATTTTTTTTGGTGTCAAGAAAGTAGAAAATTCAAGTTTTTTTTCCATGAGGTGACAGCAAAACTTGTGTAGTATGTTATAAAAATGTACAATCATTGTTTTATGTAGTATTTTTGCATGTAATTTTAAAAAAATCAAAAAAAGTCATTTGTATCAATGTGCCCCATCCCCGGGGCAGATTGATACGTTTAAGCAAAATGACGACAAAATAATACCAATGCATATTTTTCATAAAAAATGAGTTAGAAAACCATTTTATATTTATTTATAAAAATTCAAATCACCCACAATTTATTTTTAAGCAATATTAAAGCAATCAAAATTAAATATATTATGACTTGATGTTCTGTCTGTTTCTTGTCTGATTGTTGGCTGTGGTAACTTTGTCATATCTAGCACTTCAACCCCAGCATTATCTTCTTTCTTATGAAAGATGAAAAAATTACCAGTTTTTCTGTTTATAAATAGGTTCATAAACAGAAAATAAAGGATAATTATATTAAAAATTCTGTTTATAATATAAGTATCATTTTCTGTTCTGTAGTTTGTTTCTCTTACTTAACATTTCTCATGTCGAAAATACTTTTTTCTCTGGAGAATCGATATAAATTCGAGATTTGCCAGAATGCTGTCCTTTTCTTTTATTAGTTCTATTAGCACTAGATGCTGGGTAAGTTCCTACGTCTTCTGTTTTCAAAAATACTATAAAATGCTCTAATATAAAGAAATTAGAGCTATTTCACTTCAATAAAAACTAATATTAGAAATTTTTCGTGAAAAAAAGGTTGGATTAAGGAGTGTATGGTAAAAAAAATAATAAAAGATAATGAAAATATGAACTATTAAAGGATTTAGGCTGTATCAATGTGCCCCGTCATAAACTGTATCAATGTGCCCCATACAGCGATTTTGAATAAAATGAGTCTCAAATCCAACACTTCACAATATATCTAACAATAAATAATGAGGAACTGATAAAGAGTAGCAGTACTTACCAGGGAGAGTATTCATTTTGGTTGAAAATACTGGAACAGTTGTATAATAGCATTTCAATTGTACAACTCATATTTACTTTTGAACAACAAAAACAATAAATCACCCGTCCCATTTCATCAAACTGCTGAATCATTCCAAGATTTTCTGTATGTAGTTGAATACACTAGCATCACCTTTTGGAGCTGTTGTGAAACTTCCTGTAATGACCCTGTGAGCGGTAGAGGGGGTGTATCAATGTGCCCCATGTATCAATGTACCCCAGTTCCCCCTAAATGTAAATTTTCTTATCATTAATAGTGGTGCCAGAGTCCTTACAAAATATAAGGAGTGTGCGAACCCTATACCAAATTTTGAAAACAAAACATTTTTTTTAAAAATATAAAATTGTGTTTTTTACACTAAAACAGCTCTTAAAATTATATATACATACTTAAAAGCTTAATACCAATAGATGAGTAGTTGTGAAAAAATTTAATTTTAATATCTTAATTTTTTTTTTAAGAAATGAGGTTTCTCGTAAACATAAACAATGTAAAATAGCTCAAAAACTTATGCATAAAGGTATACATTTTGTTCTGTAATTTTGCTTCTGTAATTATATAGCTGAACTGAAAGTAAGGCATTTTTGGAATCCTAAATGTTTGAAATTTAATTTAAAACAATAAAACAAAAACGAAATGTTTCGCTAAAGCGGCGATTTGAGGGTAGGAACATAAATTAAATGAGAGTAGCAACAACAACAAAAAAGAATAAAAGTTGGGAACCTTCCATGTAAGCGCCCTGAAAAGTCAGCCAACACCCGCCACTATTTATTATCGAAATAGCGAAATTAGGGAAACTTGCAGCTATTATGCAAGAAGAGAAAATCCTAAGAAATGAGCACATTTTATTTAGTATATTTTGAAGTGTCTCATCCACTATTTCTTATTTTTTTTCGACTTCTCTTTTTTTGTAATATTTTAACGCTTACATGCACACGCAACACATGCATTTTTCGCTAATTTAGAGACGCTGTGCTATGTAAAAAACTGGGTGGGCTTTTTTACTTTTAAAATTTTATGTGTATTTTTAATATAAAAAATATAAAATTTATTCCATAAACCATTGATCTAGACGCCACATTGTAAAAAGAAAGAGGGGGGAAAAATGGACGATTTTACGGAGATTATACTGATAATCAGGACACCAGTAAAATTTACTGTTTTTTAACGGAAAAATTTCGGTTAAAAAATAGTGAATTATATTGTTGCCCGATTACCAATATAATCTCTGTAAAATCGTCTGTTTTTGTACAGTGCATGTAATTTTTAATGTGAATCTTTGTATTATTATATTTTAGAATATCTTCGATTAAATAGCAAGCCGATTGTTATAAAGAGTAGATTATAAAAAGAGCAAACGTCAAGAGAAATATATTTACCCTAAACAGCCAATCTCGATCCAAAATTGCATTAAAAAAACGATAAATCAATCTTAGTCCAGCTCTTATTGTTTATAAGGTTTATGAAAATACAATATAACCTCTTGCGAGGGACCATCGATTTCGTAAAGCAATTTTCTTTAATCTCCAGAAACCAATAGATATTTATACTAGATTTATTTATGACACGATTTTTCAATCGGTAAATTGGATAATTTACGTCAATAGATATTTGTTTCTGGACCAAAGATTTGAATAAGCAATACTGAAACAAAAGTTTCTTTCGCTGCCGTAATTTTCTGAAATGTTTCCGAGTCATTTTTACAGTGTATTAAGCTTGAATTAACTGAATAGTGAAATTTACACACAACTGGACATAAGAACAAAGGAATAACGAAATGAGGGAGCGCCTATACTCGATTGCATGGTAATGCTATATCCACAGCGCCATCTAGATAACTACATTTAGCAGGAGGCCAAAAATTATCTTTCTTTCTCATAAAATGTGATAAATGATACAAAACTTTAATTTATTCCTTGGTTGTCTAAGATGACTCCATTCGCAATTTCTACAAAGAAACAAAGCAATTAACTGTGCGAAACTCACTAAGTAGAAAAAATCGAGAAAGAGATGTTTATAGGATAATTCCTAAAAAATAATATTCTAAATGAGAGAGAGAAAAAACAAACAAAGAAAGCAAACAAACAAACTGCAAAATATCCAGATGGGAACAAATTGACTCCGTCTTAGTATTGAGAGGATTAATCAGTTTTCTCAAACTGGAATATCGGTTTTTCGTTTGCTAGCAGTTCTCAAATAAACATTTTAGTTAAAAGAATCAACACTCACAGTAAAATTATTGGCATTAATATTAACAATAAAATTATTAACATTAACATTAAAATTAGTTTTATTTCTTATGCATGTATGAATTCTATATTGCTGCTGAAAATGTTTAATTGAGAATTAATAGCATTTGAATGAGCGATATTCCTGATGGAGAAAATTGATTAATACAATATAAAATACTAATCGGTAACATTTCAGAAAATTACGGACAGTAAAAGAAACTTCTGTTTTAGGCTAATTTCATGGGTTCTGTAGTGTAAGTCACATAACTTATTAATTGCTATGCTTGTTAGCCACCGTTATTTTCGAAAAGTCTGCTTGGACTTATTCAATTAATGAGAATGTGCCAATAAAATTAATCACATTTTTTTTGTCCTATAATACTGGTAGCCAAAAATCGTAGCCTGTGACTTACACTACAAGTACTCATGGAAATAGCCTTTTAGTAATGTTTTTTAAAATCTCCCGAATAGTTTCCCAAAGGCTCCTAGAGAGAGAGAGAGAGAGAGAAGAAAAACAAAAACACTTTGATCACGGATTAATTGGGAGTGTTATATTATATTTTCGTAAACTTTAAAAACAATTGCTAGATCAAGAAACACCTTCTCTCTCTCTCTCTCTCTCTTTTTTTCAATATACAAAGTCGCCAACTCTCCGGCTTTTTGCACACCAATGTTATTTTAGAGAAAATATTATTCTTTTAAATCCTCTAAATATTCCAAATAAATAAAAGAACATTTTCTGTTTTAAAATACTGGTACCCCAAAAAGCCGGAGACATTGCACATAGTGGCACTGAATATAGTTTCAACCGAATAGAGGAATGAGGGAAATCAAATCTGGTCTATAAAATAATTTCAGAGACTTTTAGAGAAAAAGAACGCTTTTCGGAATTGCGGATAAGTTATGGAAAGTGAACTCAATGCGAAGTGGTTACATTACATTTCCGTAATCCTTAAGAAAGATAAGAGTTGGATTAACCTTTTGAGGGACGGTGGGATATATTACATCTAACTTAGTTTTAATAAAAATTTGTACCAGAATCTTTTAAAGGGACAGTTTTCGTAAAAATTGGTCTAAAACTTTTTTTTTTTTTTTTTTTTTTTTTAAATATTAAATGAAAGTTTTGTTTAATTGTGAAAATTTTGACATGTCATTACTATCCATATGGTAATTATATCACGAGATACCCACAAAATTAAAACTTTAAATAGCTAAAAATATGTATTAAAATAAATACAGATTACTAAATGGTACACTTAAAAAAAGAATATCTTTAAAATTCACTTAAAAATTCATCAACGTTTTTCACTCGCTTCTGCGAACGTCGTCAGGATACAATAGAAAGATGTTAAATGCAATTTAAAGTTTCAAAATATAAAACACATACGTCCACGAGCATAGTTGAGTTGAGACTGCGTAAACCTGCTTTTTAATTAATTATAGCATATTATGCCAGATTTTATGAATTGAATATGATAAATGGTCGTTACAAGCTCGTGGCTTGTGGCATTTAACATCTTTCTGTTATATCCTGATGACGTTCGCAGAAGCGAATGAAACGTTGATGAATTTTTAAGTGTATTTTAAATATATTCTTTTTCTAATTGTACCATTTACTGGGTGTCCCAAAAATGACTGATGGATTTTAAAATTCAATAACTTGCAAACGGTGACAGCTATTAAAATTTTTTTTGCAGGAGGGTTATGTATAATGTCAGGAGTTTTTTTACCGTAATTTTTTATTTTAGTTCGCATCTCAAACAATAGGTGGCGCTGACGGCGATTGAAGGCCAGGTGATCAATGCGGAGTGAAGCGTCGACCTGGCCTTCAATCGCCGTCAGCGCCACCTATTGTTTGAGATGCGAACTAAAATAAAAAATTACGGTAAAAAAAACTCCTGACATTATACATAACCCTCCTGCAAAATTTTTTTAAATAGCTGTCACCGTTTGCAAGTTATTGAATTTTAAAATCCATCAGTCATTTTTGGGACACCTGGTAGTAATATATATCCATTTTAGCACATATTTAACCGACTTCAAGGAGGAGGTTATGATTTCGACCTGTATGTATTTGTTGTTCACGCATAACTTTCGTAAATATGAACCGATTTTGATAATTCTTTTTTTGTTTGAAAGCGTATGGGGCCTATGTGGTCCCATTCAAATTTCATAAAAATCTGTTGATTAGAACTTTTTAAAAAATTAAAACATTAAAATTCAATATCTTTTCGAAGCAATCGACCAATTAGAAACGTTCATTTTTCATGTTTTTAAGTTACACTTACATAGACACACGATCTTTTCAAAGTATGAAATCCTAACTGAACAAGGTTTACATTTATTAACAGTGTACACTGTAAAAAATTGACCCTTTTGCTGCATAATCACTTCCCCGTTTTTATAGAATATCTCTCTCTTGACCCATGAGAATTCTCCACGATAGGCTGAAGTAATCGTTTTCTATAAAAGCGGTGGATTGACGATGCAGCAAAAGGGCCAAATTTTTTACAGTGTACACTGTAAAAATTTTGATCCTTTTGTTGTATCGTCACTCCCCAGCTTTTATTGAATATCTCTCCTTTTTACCCATGAGAATGCTCCATGACACATTGTTAAAAATTTGACCCATTTGCTGCAGCGTCACACCATAGCTTTTATAGAATATGTGTTTTATAACCAATGAGAATGCTCCATAACACATTAAAGTAATCGTTTTCTATAAAAGCGGTGGACTGATGATGCAGCAAAAGGCTCAAAATTTTTGTAGTGTAATTGGGACAAAAGCGTCTGTAAAAGAAATATTTGGGAATCAAATGCTGTCACTTTCTTATAAAGGCAGCCAGGTATAGGTAATGAGTTTCAGATTCCTCATGGAATACGCCACCGCTCATTTCTGATTGCGAAATTTTAAAATGGAGGGCCAAAATCACAGTCAGGTGTGATCCAGCGACCTCATTGGTCGTGTGGTATAGGTGGAAATCACGAACGCGTTTCTCCATTTGAAAAAGAGTAAGGGGTAAAGTAATTTTGAAGCAATTGTTACAGTCTGTTCTTATTTACGATAAACCATCGAAATTAACTCAATAAAGATATTTTGATGACATTATATAAAATGAGAGTGAAAAATAGATTATAAATGAAAACAGATAAGATTTACATCAAATTGACGCTACGATATTTTTTCGAAAAAAGAAGTAAGGCTACATTTCGCCTACCGTTAAGAGATTGTTCTCTGAAAAGGACGCGTCTCAATGACCAATGAGGTGTTTGGATTTCACCGGACTGTGATTTTGGCCCTCCATTTTAAAATTTCGCTTTCCGATTACAGTGTCACTGTAAAAAATGTGACTCTCTTGCTGCATCGTCACTCCCCTGCTTTTGTAGAATATCTCTCTTTTGACCCATGAGAATGCTTCGCAATTGGGTGAAGTAATCGTTTTCTATAAAAGCAATAGAGTGATGATATAGCAAAAGTCTCAATTTTTTTACAGTGTAGGATTCCTCGATATGAATATGACGACACATCTAGCACAGTATATAATTGGTTGAAACGATTCTGGACAAAAACGAGTCACCAAGCATCTTGTTGAGCGGGCAATTTTCGTCAATCTTGTTAACTTCTCATACGAGTACAATCGAATTCTTCCAGGAAATCATCATCAAATTTCATAATAAAAAATGCCTGGCAATGCAATGAATGCACTGTTAAAAATTTGCAACTTTTGCTGCATCGTCACTCCATCGCTTTTATAGCATATATTTATTTTTATCAATGAGAATCCTTCATAATGCATTTAACTAATCGTTTTCTATATAAGCGGTGAAGTGATGATACACTGTTAAAAATCTGCTACATTTTGTTGCAACGCACTCCGCCGCTTGTATATAATGTCTCTACTGAGACCTATGAGAATGCTCCTTAATACAGTCAAGTAACCGTTTTCTATACAAGCGCTGGAGTGCGTAGCAAAAAAATGCAGCAGATTTTTAACAGTGTACAGCAAAAATATCAAATTTTTAACAGTGTAGTTGGGACAAAAGCGTTTGTAAAGAAATATTTGGGAATCAAATGCTGTCACTCTCTTATAGAGGCAGCCAGGTATTGGTTATGAGTTTCATATTCCTCGACGAATCGCCACTGCTCATTTCCGATGCCATTACTGCCTGTATAGGTATTAGATTGTTGCTGTTTATCGATTGGATCATAGTGCGATTTTTTCTAAAATTTTTCTTTTCCCTTTTTCTGAGTGAAGGGGGAGTACTTTTGACTGACTACACTAGAAAAGCATTTTACTATACATTAATATATGAAGTCATTTTGCTGCGTGCTCATATATGGAAGCACTATATCGCGCTCTTATGTGTAAGGACACTTTACTTGATGGATTGTCACCTTTTGATACCCACTTTCGATGACCATAGGATTCGATGCACACTAAGATTTCATAAATGCGGTAGCTTTTCGAAGTGGCAGATCTTGTCTGAAGAAGTTACCATACAAAGAAATTCTTAAGATTCACAACGATACTAACCGATATTGTAAGTGGTTTCAGAAAAGTTGACAATCAAACAGTGACAAGTAAACTGAATACATCAGAACTTAGCAAAGTGCGTACATTAATAATGCATTGCAAAGAGCTATCGTGTGCCAGTACACATAATTATGTACTACGGTATGCATAACTAAAAAGTAGGAAATAAAATAAGCTTTTTAAGAAAAAAATATCAACCGACTTCAAAAAAGCGCTAAAAAGAATTAAATAATTCTAAAAATTCTCTAATGACAAAACGTTATCCAATAAGCACACATCGGATATCAGGTACCGGCATAAAGAACGGTTAAATTTAATATGTATAATTTAATATCCACAAAACATAGATTTTAGAGATAATATTATTTTACAAGAGATGAATAGACATATTTATGATTTATTTTATGAATATATACATATAAAAAATAAGCTTTTTAAGAAAAAAATATCAACCGACTTCAAAAAAGCGCTAAAAAGAATTAAATAATTCTTTAAAATTCTCTAAGGCCAAAACGTTATCCAATAAGCACACATCGGATATCAGGTACCGGCATAAAAAACGGTTAAATTTAATATGTATAATTTAATATCCACCAAACATAGATTTTAGAGATAATATTATTTTACAAGAGATGAATTGACATATCTATGATTTATTTTATGAATATATACATATAAAAAGTAATGAATTAATTTTTGAAGTTGGTGCCAAACAATCACAATCGATAATGATTATCCCCATTTTAATTAAGGTACTAGGTATAATTTAGCTACAATTCTTAATATACATCAAATAGTTTGGCACCAACTTCAAAAAGTAATTCATTACTTTTTATATGTATATATTCATAAAATAAATCATAAATATGTCAATTCATCTCTTGTAAAATAATATTATCTGTAAAATCTATGTTTGGTGGATATTAAATTATACATATTAAATTTAACCGTTTTTTATGCCGGTACCTGATATCCGATGTGTGCTTATTGGATAACGTTTTGGCCTTAGAGAATTTTAAAGAATTATTTAATTCTTTTTAGCGCTTTTTTGAAGTCGGTTGATATTTTTTTCTTAAAAAGCTTATTTTATTTTAGTATAATTTATGGTGCAATTGTCCAATTCATAATTACTTTAAATATCTTTTTGTCCATGATCATAATTTATTCATTTTAATGTTTTAAAAATGCCAATGCTTTTTTTTTTTTTTTTTTTTTTTAAATATGAGGTAGAGTTTTTTTGTACATATTTTTAAATATGTATGTGATTAATCTGCGCATAGAGTTGGCTTTCAGGTTTTTGGTATTAAAAAAATAAATAAAAGTATATGAAGATGCATTGTATTTCATCGTTTTACACTATATAACTATATTAAATGTAACATTAGATGTATTTAAAAATCCATGAGCAGTCTTGTGTAGTACATATTAAAAAAAAAAAAAAAAAAAAAAAAAAAACACCAGGCAAAATGATAATTTTTTTTAAAAAAGTAGTAGAGATTTAAAAAAATTAAAAATTTTACAACGTTTTTTAAAAAAACTAACTAAATATGCAGTTTTATTTTTTTTTCAAAATGTACTTTTAGATAAACATTGAAATGAAGTGAGTTCATCATTTCAACCGCATAAAAGGAAAAAAAAATTAAAAGATAAACTGTCTTCTTAATTAATTTTTTCTTTAATAACTTTGGTAAAAAATAACTGTAAAATTGAATTTCCGTATTTTCAAATAAAATTTATCGAAAATTCCATCGTGAATTCAGCATTACAGACACAAAATTAAATGCCCCTGAGAGGGGCAACTCCTTTATGTGTTTTACAGCATAGTTTCACTCAAATAATGAAACTGAGAAGAACTATAAGCAAAAAATGATAATAATAAAATAAAAAATAAATAAAAATAAAACAAAAATAACGAAAAAAATATAAATAAATAAATAAATAAATAAAATGAAACAAATAATAAATAAAGTTATATAAGTATATTCCACTTATTTTGAAGTATTTTTAATGTAAGAAATATTATAAGTGCATTTATGATCGTGAATAAAACAATATTTAAACAACGAACATAACATACGCTTATTTAAAGATTTGACCCATATTTAATATTTTCCTGTAAAGTAGTACTTCATAAGGAAGCTTTTTTATAAATTAATCAATTACTTATCTAAACAACTAATTAGCATCATAAGAAGCAAAAATGAATGCATTTTGAATCTTTTAATTTCATGATTTATGGTTGAGTAATTTTTTGGTTTTTAAGTAAGCAAAAAATACAGTAGTCACTTTGTGGAGTTTGAAAATATGGCCTTTCCATATTTTCAAATAAAATTTATAAAAAATTCTGGTGTGAATTCAATATTACAGAAACAGAATTACTTAATCCCGAAAGAGAAAACATTTTTAAGTTTTTCATAGTGTAGTTTCACCAAATAATGAAATAATAAAATCTCAAGGCTGAATACACACACACACACACACAAAAAAATACATTTATTATATTATGAAGTAATTTTAATGTAAAAATTGTTACCAGTGTATTTATGACCTTGTTTAAAACGGTATTTAAACACAGAACGGATGCTTATTTAAAGATTTGACCCACATTTAACATTTTCCTGAAAAGTAGTACTTCAAAATGAAGCTTTTTTTTTTTATGAGTTAACCATTCATCTGCTTAAGCAGCTAATTAGCATCATAAGAAGCAGTAATATCTTTTTAAATATTTCAATTTAATGATTTACGGATGAGTTCATTTTAGGTTTTAAAGGAAGTAAAAAAACACAGCATTGATTTTGTCATTATTGTTAAGAGAAAAAATTATCATGCAATCGATCAACATATAATCATGACTCACTAAACTTTTTCGATAAGCGTTTGACAGAAATGAAAAGGAACTCTTTCACTCACGTGATTAGATATCATGTGAGAGAATTAAAAAGAATAATAATAAAATGTGACGATTAAGAAGAGCTTTATGCTTCTGTTTGCGCAAAGTATGAAGAGATCACACAATATATATATTTTTAGTATCTTCGATATTTGTTTATTTATTTTCTATTTTCAGAATACTCAATGGGAGGAATATATTGCAGTTGTAATAAGATATCAAAGGAAAATTCTGTTTCATTTTCGTTTTCAGCCGAAAATCTAAGTCTCTAAAAAAAATTCGTTTTCTGTGAAAACGCTGCCGATAACTCTGCCGGATCAAAATTATCTATATTTATAGCTACCAACTTTTAAATAATCTTCCGTAATACCTGGTTACGGTTTACTTGATTCAAGTTAACCTCATTTCGAACCAGAAAATTCATTTCATGAATCTTTATTTATTTAATTTTAGGTTTCTAAGTGGAACTTATTTAAATTCGTTTCTTTGAAAAAATTCTGGTTCGAAATTCATTAAACCAGGGTCAAATTAACGTGCGTATTACGGAAGATTAATGTCTGGTTGGTAATTAAGGTTGGTACCTATGTATATTCCAAAAATTCATTTCTTTCTTTCTAAATTTTCAATGTTATTCATTGATTTGAGTTGTATCAGCTAAAATTAGACACTCTTTATTTATTTCTATTAAGTGAACTGTTTATGACTATTAGTCATAACTGAATCAAGATGTGAGAGCAAATTATAAAGCAAGCGGTGGATTATGACTAAATTTTGAGTACGCTTTTCACGTGCTTATTTTCTTAACAGTAATAGAAAATGTTTAGTTTGAAACCGCAGAAGTGATCTGAATACTCTTTGAAAAAGCTCTTACATATGATGTAGCTTATGGCATAGCATAGCACATGATGCATATGATATAGCATATAACATATGATGATTTACAAAATTCATTATAAAAGATGAATTGAGTTATGTATACTTAAAACTTCAAAATGAGATGAAATTCGTATTATTAGAAAATCTTTTTGTGTAACGAATTCATTATATCAAATAAACATACAAATAACAAGTTTTAGTCACAGATACAGAAGTGCCAATTTGGATCACACACCTAATTACGTATTAATTAATTTATAATTATGTTTTTATGCATGTATTAATTATTAAAAAAAAATAATGGACATTTTTGTTTTTGTTTTCGGTCAAAAATAGGAAGATTACCGAAATTAAGTTTCAGTTTTGGTCTTAAATCCCTGTTTGGTCTATCCCTAATAATAATAATAATAATAATAATAATAATAATAATAATAATAATAATAATAATAATAATAAACGGTCTGGAGCATAACTTTTCGTTTTAAGGTCCCTTGAATCTGCTTTTGATAATTTGTGCATGTGTGTGTGTGATGCATGTTTTTGCATGTTTTCTTTCTCTTTGTCAATTTATTTCTAGTGGCCCTTTGGGGCATTTGTAAATAGACTAAAATAGTTGGGGGTAGATATGAACAGTTTATAAGTGCCCCAATAATCATTCTGTGATTTTGTTTCTTTCAGTTAGCTTTGCGAAAAATAATGTCAACTCCAATATCTATAATTTTCCTGAAATAGGGGATTTTTTGTCATAACAACATTTGATTTTGCATTGAAATTTCCACAAAAAACATCTGTCAACAAATAGATAAAGAGCAACAAGCTCATCAACGTTCAGTTGTACTTTAAATAAATGTAATGTTCTCTAAAATGCAATAATGTTATGCAGTATTTTACTAAACGGTTTACAACAATATTTTTTATGCGCTGTTAATACAAATGTATTACGTTAAACAAGTTAGAAAAATTTTCTATTTCAATTCTTCCAAACTTGCAATCGGCTTACTTTCACCTCTTAAATAACTATGAATATGATGCTTTGAATGGAGATTAGGTATCAGCAATATCTCATGAAATTAAAATTTTTAAACTGATAGTTGCCATAAAATCCCGATTGTAAGCTCTCATCTCTCTTTTTCTTTTTTCAAAAATAAAAGAAGTTAAATTTGGAAATGGGCTTATATGCGATTTTTTTAAAATCATAAAACACTCTTCTTTATCATTAATTTAGAAGTAAGAAAGGCAAATACTAGGGTAAGAATCATTCGGATTTTTGCAAGTTTTCGATAAATATTATCTACATTTCCCTTCCCAAAAATCTCCCAGAAACAAAACCTCCTAGGTAAAATTTAAAGACATTTTTTTCAAATTTACATCTTAATTTTTTTTATTTTATTGCAACAATATTTAATCAGTCATATAACCCCCCCTTCCACCAATCTACTTGTTTTCATTTTACAATTTTTGCTTAAACCTATCACCCAAGAACTAGAAAAAAATACACATATTATTTTGTTTATAGTGAATTTAGCACATAATATAACTAATGATCATGACGACAAATAAATAAAAGAATAAAAAGCATATCAAAGGATATTTTCCTCCAGTGTTGACATGAGCTCCGCGTGTGTTCATAACTACACCGACCCCGCAAGTGGGGAACATGTGTACAATTTGTTGAATTTAGAAAATTATTAAAAAAACTCAGAAGAAGTATAAAGGTGATTTAAAAAAAATAAGCATGTGCACTGTTTTAATATGTTTAATGTGTTACATGTTTACTATATTCAGCAGTTTTTATTTTCGGAAATCAACCGAGTAACGAGTAAAAGTTATGTTTATGTGAGCTGATCACATGTGCCCCAGTCTCCCCTACAATAAAGAAAATGTATTTAGTTATTAACCCTTTAAGCGTTCTAACAGGGTTTTTCCGTCATGTAACTTTGGAATCAAAACTTGATTTAACACAAAATCGATGTTAAAGCTAATATTTTGGATGAAAGGGATAAATAAATATATAAGGTAACCAAATAAAAATTTTAATACCAATTTGTAGCTACAATTTTATGAATCGTTAAACATAAATGGGAAAATTTTCCACGACGCTTAAAGGGTTAAGCTGGCTATTTTACATAATTTCATGAAAATAAATATCCAGAAATTTGAATCTTTTTTTATTGTTACAATTTTTTTTTTTTGGGGCTAACGTTTGAACCGCCCTTCCCTTATTTTTAACACATGTATACTATTTTCGTCTTCTATGATTTTCCCTTTATCTTTCGCTTTCCCTTTCTTTTTCTTTTTCCCTTTCTCTTTCTCTTTTCATTCTTTTTCTCTTTACCTTTAGCAATTTTAGATTCCTTATTCTTGAATATTACATGATTTGAGGAGAAGTAACTATAATTGGGATTTTGTCTAGCTTTCTTTAATATCTTCATTTTAATTTATCCTGGTTAAATAAAAATGATCATTTAAAAAGAGTTGATATTTTACTTGGTGGTCCGGTACTATTTTTTTTTTTTGTATTTTTAAGAAACGAAGAATCATTGTAAAATAATCCTTTTCTCCAAATTCAACATTGTCTTCTCTTTTCTCTGTATCAATATATTTGCTGAATTCAACATTATTTTCTATTTGACTTTGTTTTTCCTTTTAGCTCTTCTTCAACAGATTCAACGAATTGACCTATAATTGTTATTTTAACAGGAGTGAGTAATGCATTCTAATAGAAACGAGACTTTTAAAATAATCAAAACAAGAAAAAAGTCATGCATGCATTATAGATTATGAAACACTTTCTAATACATTCAGGACTTTATAAGAAAACTTCGGGTGAAAAATGAACTTATTGGAAAACGCATATCATATTTGAAAACCCAATTTCTGTTATTACTCTGAATAGTGGGAAAATATGAAATATGTTTGTGGATCCCTGTATATGATCTATTGATGTGTATGTATGCTATATAGTATGCTAAAATTGAGTTCATTTAAACGCATAGCATAATTAAAAATATCCTTTTAGCAATTTCCACCAATAAATGGATGTTGTTGAAAACATTCATGCAATCCTGTGCATGATTTATAGAATTTATACACACCAAGTAATGTTTACAAAATAATTAAATTTGCAAATGCATACCAGAGTTGAAAACGCACTTCTAGAAATTTTTGTCCGCAGGCTAATAGTTCAATTATTGTTTATTTTCTTCTGTTGCAAAATTCTTTTGCATGCCCCTGTAAATGAACTATAAATTCTATGCTCAGCAGACTAACCGAATTCATAAACATTTTTCAACTACGTTGAAAAATGTTAAAAATTAGAAATCGAAAAAAATTATATTTAATCCAACAAAAATTAATTTATGTGAAAATATGGTTTCATGCTATTTTCATTCATTCAATCTTTTTTTTTATTTTTTCAAACCCTAAGTAATACACATCAATTTGATTAACTGGGTCTTCCACAGTTCTACATTTTCATAAAAATTCTCCAATTTTATACTTTCAATTTTTTTTCAAGGATTTAAATAATAATAATAATAAAAATACATTTTACTGCTCTTCAGTAATAATGTTGTATTGCCATATTTATTTTTCCTTATGATTACATTGTTTAGGTTCCATGGAGAAAGCAATTCACAGACTTTTAACCCATTAATAACTGTTTCAGAAATGTCTCGTTTTAGTATTGATTTTGATGGAATTTATGAATTTTCAACAATGTAGTAGTCATCGGAGTAAGTATTTCTCTTGAAAATCAAATTTTCTTAACTATATAATTTCTTTGTTTCATCAGATTTCCGCTTAAAAAAAGGTCATATAAGATCTCACTCTTTCTTCTCTTGTAGGGCTTTCAAATGGTCTGCGAACTGAACGCTATATAGAAGTGCATACTCCGAATGCCATGTAAAAATCCATCACCATCACAACTCATAATATTTCAAAGGGACTCTGAGTGAGGCACAGTATGTGAAAACTGCTTGGCGACCGGCATTCTTTTATAAAATTTGTGTTTCCCGTAATTACATATCACTATGTTGGTTCTGCGACTTGTTAGCAATGTGATAGTCACATATTAAATATTCAATAATTTCAAGCGTAATTTTACTGCTGATAATTAATTGAAAAAAAAATATAATAGTTAGGACAGTTTTGACCCCCCCCCCTCAAAAAAAAAAAGTTTTCAGATATGTAAATAAACCTAATTTAGATTTCCCAATACCACAAGATTTGTATAACTTATGATATTACAACACATATTATGCATAAGAAGACTGGAAGAAGAAAACCTTGAATATTTAGAAATAAAAAAGAACTGTTTTTTGTTCATATAAAACATAAAAATGCAGGGAAAAACAATTTTCACTGTTTTAACTCAATAATACATCCACAGTTACGGTAATACACACTAGTACTAGTATTATTCAAACAAGAATGAAAAATGTCGACATTTTTGAAAAATTTTAATTAATTATGTTACTTTTTATTTATTTATTCTTTTTTTTAAATAATTTACTTTCAATTGAATATTGAAATGGGATGAGTTGACCATTTGAAGCATATTAAAAAAAAAAAAAAAAATTTGAAAAGATAAAATTGTTCTCCTAATTGAAAGAAGGAAAATTGACGTCATGTAACGAGCATGTAGTTAAAGGAACATTGCTGTAACTTTTTTTCTGGTTTTATTCTTCTACCGAGTTTTCCTCATCTAAGAGAAATAAAATCCCTGTCCGATGGCAGCTGTTTAATTCTCCTTTTTTATTTTCTGTTACACAAATACAGTAATATAAGCTATATTAGTACGCTCTATCTGTCAAAAATTCAGTTTTCCTCATACGCTTTGAGATAAAAACACATGCTGTTTTATGTGGAAAATTGTACAACTTTGTAGCCGACTGCATGTAGAAAAGAAAGGTAATTTTTTGACAGTGGACGATGTTAGATCATTTATTACCCAATAAAACGGGAACGGGTGGACAGATTTTAGGACATGCAGTGCTAAAATATTTGTCTTTGCTCTGAAAGTATAGCAAGTTTTAGTTATACAATGTGATTAATAAAGATGCAAAGAATAGCTTATTTTCTTAAATGTTGCCCTTAGACACATGCTTTCAATTTCAAAGTTTCATAAAAAAGGATCAAAATTTTAAGACATAAGTTGCAAATCCATGGAGTGGGGATCTATTTGAGAAAGTACAAAAACTAAATTTTTATGCAGCTCCCTTAGAGGAAAATATTGCTGAACCATTACTGAATTAAGTACAAAAAATCCATCTTGATATATCTAAAACTCACGCAGCTTCAACCAATGGTCCACCAGTTGAACATCAATACTTTCTTAGAAAAAAAAAAAAAAAATCTTTTTAGAATTTTCTTTCAAACTGCAGATAAACCACTTTTAGAGGTTAATTTTTGCGCAAATGCTGTAGATACAAACTACAGCATTATCTTTATAAAAATATTGGTTTTCAGTTCGCGGACCATTTGGGAACCCTGTATATGGTCAGATTTTAAAGAATTAGACATAAATAGAAATACGTGTGATTAAAAAAAAAGTCTAATTCAAGGGATTTATGAAACATCTATTTTTTTTTATTTATTGAGTTAGAATTTTGATAGTTTTGTGATAGTTTGCCGTACAAGTTGAAAACAAATCGCACCCCAAACTTTCTCAAAAAGTTAAAAAAAAAAAAAAAAAAAAAAAAAAAAAAAGGGTGCAATTTAGAATTGTTATAACACGAAATATTATTTGTCGAATTTCGAACTTTTTCCATTTAATTGTGGAACAAAAGTATAAGTTTCAATTTTATTTCAGCACTTTTACAAATATTAATTAAAAAATTAAAAATGTTAAAAAAATTATGTAATTTGATGATAATACCATGGAAAAAATCATATTCGATTATTCTGCAGTAGTAAGAATATGACGAAAAATATTACTTTGCATTAGTAAAGTGCAACTGAAATTTTTTTTAATAACACAAAGTTGCATATGTGAATAAAATTTCACTAAAATTTCACAAAAACGATTTTAACCAAATAACGATTATAATCAAATAATAATTAATATTAACATTTTATCAAATAGTTATTAAGGAATTATGAGCACTAAGTTGAAAAGATATTACACAGTTCATTAACCCTTTCCGGCGCGGTGTCCCTTAAAAAGGACACCTAATTTTAATTTTACTGGCACCAAGAATATTTAATTAAAATTTTCCTTTGATAAAATGCCTGAAAATAAGCAAGTTCGTATTCTCTAATAAATTCGTTTATAAATTCTGGTGGCAGATAATTATTTCAATTAAACTTACTCCGCGCCGGAAAGGGTTAATAAAGTTTTGATAAATTTGATAAAATTTTAATGTTGATTATTATTTGATTAATAACGTTTTGAGGTTTTTATTATGTTTTTGTTAGTAGTTAAATAATATTTTCGTAGATTAAGGTGTGGTGTTATTTATCACGTCCGATTATCTGCACTAGGAATATAGACCTGAAGAGGAATGCCTTCCGTAGGGGATCTTTCTAAGGGATCCTAATTCGTATTTACTCAAGGTTACCCAAGGTTCAAAGAAAATCACGGAAAACTCCGAAAGGTTGGGCTTACGGGCACGCTTGCGTTCGAACCCAACACCTCCCGTCTACTAGCTTCGAGAGTATAACTTCTCAGAAACTAATGGAGCTTACAGAGATTAAGTTACATGTGTGTTTTTATACAGTATACTATGATTTTTTTTTCGTTTTTTTTTTTACAAAAAGTATTTTTTACAATGTAGTGATCTTCAATATATCGCTTCTTTCTTTTTTTGCTAGCAGTTCTCTATTTTGATATAGATACGAGGGATGTTTTTAAGTAAGGCATAAGGTATGATTAAAAAAAATGAAAGGAAACATTTTTTATTACTTACATTTGAAAGGCACATCATGCAGCTACTTCTCAACACAATTGTCTTATAAATTAAAACATTTATCATAACGTATATAAAATTTTGACGCCGCCCTATTAAAACATGGATTTTTTAATTCTATCTCACATAACTCACTCAATACAGAATTTTTAAACACACATTTTGATAACATGTCCAAGAGAAATATACTAAAAATTTATCTTTTTTAAATAATGGGGCCAGTAGAATATAGAAATATCCACCGGCGGCTGCCACTAATGACAATTTTATTGGTTTTCATTGTAAACCATAGATGCCAACTCTTCCGATTTTTTGGCCCGGAAAAATTTAATAGAAATTTTTTGCCTTATTTGATTAGCAGATAAAGGCGATTTGGAATGGTAAAATTTACTATAAAATTTTTCCGGGCCAAAAAAGCGGAAGATGTTGGCAGCTATGTTGTAAACCAATATTTTACAATGCCAGAAACATACCTTTTCGGGTGCAGTGTGTCCCGTTTGGACACATCTAATTTTAACTCCAAACTTGCAATTGGCACCAATAATATTTTAATAAAATTTTGCTTATACAATAAAAGCTTAAATTAAGGAGATCTTGATTTCTTAAAAAGTCGTTTGTAAATTCCGGTATCAGTCGGTAATTTCTCATTTTACTAACAGAATTTTTCCGCGTCGGAAATGGTAAAAAAAAAGAACTTTTTCTCCCAAGAAAAGGTTAACGGGTAAAGACCAAATTCTTCATAATGTTTTACATATACAGTTAACTTAGACAGTTAGCTGCTTCTTGATGCCGACCATATTAATTCATACATTCGAACGGCAGTTATATACTCATTTTTCATCCAACAAATATGTATTAAAATATCTGGTGTGAAATTTATGATTAAAAATAAGTATTACATATAAAGACTTCAGCAGCCAAGGAACACAAGGGCAAAAATTCGATTTCGTTTGGTTTCGTTTATTTTGTGTTGGCTGATTATTTACTCGAGGGATATACAAAAAATTCGATTTGGAGTAAATCGAGATCAAAGATAATGGACGTGCAATTTGAATCTCAATAATAATCGACTGAATAGAAAGATGATATTGCCGCATATTTCGTTGTGGTCTTTGAACTCTTATTTCAATAATACAAAATAAATAAATAAATAGATGCAATTATCTTTAAATCTATAATTAATAAATATTGATCATTATTTGGCAAAAGTGGTCTATCTCTAGAACGCTGTAAATAGTTTTTTTACCTGAAAAGAGACAAGTTGGAAATTTCACGTGAAGCGTAGCAAATGAGGTGCGTTCGTACTATATTGAAGTTTTAAAAATATTCAGATCTTGCTGTTATAGTACACAAAAAGTTGGATACAGCATAGCGGTCGAAATCTCTGTGTGTTCCTGTAAATACCATCCGCTTTCTATTATACAGGAAGTAACTTGTATTAACCTCAGCAACATATAACAATTTTAAAATGTGAAATGATTTAATATAATTAAAACGTGTTTAAACAATGTTTCCTCCTATGCCATTATGTAATGGAATACTTTTGTATGGCCCTGTAAATTAATAAAAAAGTATTCTTTACACCACAGATTGTACAAAATGAATATTTTAGTAAATATTCCATAGATTCATAACAATTTTATTATGTTCGAAAGTGTGTGACATCATTAAAATACACTTGAAACAATTTTTTTACGTTGGCCATCTAACGGAATACTTTAGATTGTCCCTGTAATTACACTATACATCCGATTTTCATAAAACTTGAAATGACTCGACAAAATTATGCAATAATTATATATTTTAAGTTTCAAAGGATTCGGTTGGGTAGTTTTTGTTCTATTACATGCGGGCGGACAGACAGCTAGACAGACAGACGGACTGAACGACGACTATAGGTGATTCGTATTTATATAATTGCGAACGCACCTAAAAGTGTTAACACTTTCACTCCCATGGTAGAATATGTTCTAGAAATTCCGTAGTTCACAGAATCTGAATTTACACTAGAATATTTCATTGATAAATTTCACTTTATTCTAATAAGGAATGTCTCCTATTAAATAAAACAAGTATTTCTGTTTTTAAATTTCTGGTGGGTATTTCCATGAGCATTTGTCGTGTAAGTCACATTTCTAGTAACTGCTAAATTGTTGGCCACCGTTATTTTCGAAAGGCTTGCATGGCGTTATTCAATTAGTGAAATATCTCTATAAAATAAGTCACATTTTTCCGTTCTAAAATACTGGTATCCAAAATCGTAGTATGTGACTTGCACGACATGTGCTCATGGAATTACCCTAGTATGAATTTCGAATATCAGAATTAAATATAGAAAAACAAAAAGGAATGTCATGATGCCATTTGGACTCACTGGAAGTGAAAGGGTTAAAAAAGCCGTTTAATTTTCATTAACCCTTTCCGGCGCAGTGTTACCACTCCGGCAACACCTAATTTTAATTTAAATCTTAAAAACGGCACCAATAATATTTTAGTAAAATTTTACTTTTCAAAGACAGCTTAAACCAGGGAATTACTAATTTCTAAAAAAGTCTTATGTAAATTCCGGTGTCAGTCAACAATTTCTCATTTTACGAACAGAGTTTGGCGCGCCGGAAAGGGTTAAGAGTGTTTCCAACTGCTCTGCCCAACAAGCGCAAAACGTTTTGACACATTTACAAATTCATTTCTTAACGGAAATATCAGCGTTTTCGATTCTAACTGAGTTTTCTTTTTTTGCGGTAATTAAATTACCTTCCGAATTATGAGCTATTTTGATTACGTGATCTCGCGATTTTCTCCCTTTCATTGACTGGATCTTCTGCTCTCGCCAGAAAATGCGTTCGAAATGTCAACTTTGATGGCTTGTTCTGAAATATCCATTGCATTTGCAAAAGAAAAAAAATAAAATGAGTGCAGTTAGACAGTTTCTGAATAACAACACCTGCTAGTTTAATGCATTTCCTAACAAAAATAAATTAAAACTTATGTCACAAAGTTGCTCTTTTTGATTTAAGAACACCCTTAAGAAAGCGTACAATACAGCCGTTCTTCACTTACATTTCACCGTTTCACTCTGATTTGTGAACAGACTCATTCACTTTTTATCAGAGATAAATTACATCTTTTCTTATTCACGTAATTCATACCATATATGGTCCGTTTGAAGTCCATTAGTGTGGGAGAATGATGATGATTTTTCTTTCCACTGCAATATCTAGCTCTCCTACACACACAGGTAGGATATATTTTTTTACTTTTCGTTCAGAAAAGACACAGGTATTTTGCTTCCGGGTTTCCCATTCACGATGATAACAGATTTTATTCTTTCATGATGTTGGAAGACTGGAAGTGGTGCGCTTGTTTACTTCGGATATTTCTGTTTTGTTTCGTATATTTCGTTGAATGAAAATGAAAAGGTTACGGGAATTTTTTAGCTTAGGGAAAGCATTTTTTTTTCATTTTATGAATGGTTGGCATTTCAAAATGTTTTCGCAAAGTTATTTTTAGCAAGGTAAACTAGCAAAGAAGAAATAATAATTCATGTCACAGTGGTGCAAGACTGAGCAGTAATTGTTACCAAATTTTAAACGCGGTTTTTTCGAAACAGTTGTTTGGCAACGGATAAAACAATTTTCTTCTTATTACTATTTTTCTTAATTGAAAGCTTATACATTTAAAAAGTCCTTGATCTAAGATTTTCTTTTAATTTTTGATTAGCTCGCTTTTTATACGCAAAAAAAAAAAAAAAAAAAAAAAAAAAAAAAAAAAAACAGAATTTTATTGAAAACAGATTACGCTAACGATTGAAATGTTTTCCGATTCCCTAGGACGGTCTTTATATACGCTCAACTGCAATTTACTACCACCTGTGTTCTGTGATTGGTTATTTCACGCTGACGTCAAAAGTAGATGGTAACCACATTAATATGACTGGGCTGTGTAGTTAAAGGCATTAATTTGACGATAACTCATCTACTAGAAGAAACTGGAACATATGTTTTATCTATCTTAGAAATTCTCACTTAAGAGGGTTTAATAGGCTGGTCGCACGTTAACACTAGAACCGCGGGAAATTTTACTGTATATTTAGAAAAATATTTCACATCAGAAATTTTATTTAAGGCTATGCGACTTAATTACTTTAATTATGTTTGTGGAACATATATTTAACTATTTTTATAAAGTAATTTCTGATTCGAATCAACATGTATTCGTTTGGTACGGGTCAAAATGACCCGTCACCGCGGTTCTAGTGTTAAGACATTTCGCACTATCGCTGTAGCAGTTTTAGGTAGAAGCGGGAAACTTAAGATAATAAACTTACTAAACAATAGTTAAACATAGTTACTTCAGTTATTTTAGAGCTATTTTGTCTATTATGTCGTTAACCTCGATTTTGAGCCGGATAACATAAGAACATACAAATAACACAATAATTATAGATACTTGATTAAATATTATTTATTTATCATTATTATTTTTTAAATCTTTACTAATGTCTTTCATTTGATTCAGGATTTTTTTTAGGGAAACGGACCAGCGTAACGGGCGAAGGCTGCTAGTTATCTATATAATTGGTAATTTTTCATAGATTTGAAAAAAAAATTCAATTCAAATTAATAGAAGCCTATACTTAAAATTAGCTAAATTATTCTCGCACAAGTAAACCAATTCAAAAATATTTTTAACAAGTAAATATCCCTGTCGGGCTTCAACACTACACTTGTAATTTTAAACAGAATTAATTAATAAATAATAAATAAATGCTACTACGTTAATTTCATAGTTATTATTAAAATATAAACTTTCAAATATAAACTGATTTTATTTTTTATGTTTATTTTATTTATTTTTTTAATTAAACAATTGATTTAACTTTAGTTTGCCGCATTGTATGGTTTAAACGTATGAAAAATTTTGTCTGAAAAATGTTAATTATATTTAATAGAAGTGGAAGAATGAAAAAAATAACCCAACTTGCGTAACGATTATGGCAGACTTCCAACATTACTAATGCGTTATACCGATTATTTTTACCATGATGGTCAATTCATAACCGTCAAAAATAATGTACCTAAAGAGAAAAATTGTTTCGGTTACAGAGTCTCTTTTGAAAGGGGTTTATTACGGAAATAAAAATCAAAAACGTTTTATAAGTTTGTTTTGGATAGAGAAAAAAAAAAATGAAAGCGGGAAATCCATTTTTAAGGTACAGGGTATTAAATAACGCATACAATGGGTTTAGTTGCCAAATTATGTGGACACTCATGGTAATTATGTAATTTTGCTACCATCAGTTTTCCCGATTTAGTGGATTTTTTTATTCACACATTCCGCATTTACAGAAGTATTTTAAATAGAAAATTTTGCTTTACCTAACCCTTTCAGGGGTAAAAGAATTCTGTTCATAAAAGGATGAGATAACTGACTGACACCAAAATATTCAAGCGAATTTCTTAGGAAATAAAAATCCACTATTTTACGCTTTTATTACAAGAGAAAAATTTTATTTAAATTTTCTTCGTGCAACTTGTCTGTTTTAGAATTAAGTTTAGGTAGTTAGAACTCTCTAGTCACCGGCCTTGAAAGGGTTAATAAGAAACATTTCAACATTAAATAGACCAAAATTTACTAGATTTTTAGTATGAACTCGGTTCTTCCAATCACTCAGTTTCTGGAACACATTCCAACAGGAACATTAGAGGGTAAACCTTTGAGGGGCAAATCATTTCTATTCTGAAAATGCTGAAATGATTAATCGACACCAGAATTTAAAAACAAATTTATTTTGTAATAGATAAAGGCTTTTCTTCTCGTATTTGCTAAGATTAAAATTTTCATTTCGAAATTCTGGTGTGAATGTAGCATTTCGCTAATAAAATTAAGTGGGATATTTTTATCCCACCACCCTTCCAGGGATTAATGCAGCATATTATTGTCATGGAACTATTAAGAAAGAGGAACTGACATATCCTGAAAATAGTGAAGCTTCAACTGTAACCGCTTTTACACGGATTCATTACTAATGAGGCGAATTTCCACCGATTAAATTATGCGGAAAAATTCTCTTAATTTAAATGACTCATTAATCAAAATCTTAAATAAAAAATGATGGCAGGAATTGATATCCGCTTTTACTGGTAAGAGTTTATTTCTGCAGTATTAGTTCCGCCACATTGTGACAACCAAGTCAACCCAATGTTATTGTCAGCAAAAAGATTTTACCTTCTCGTCAAACTGACACCAGTAAAATAAATAGAATTTTTTATCACATTTTTTAAAGAAATTTCCAATCAACAAGATACGAGGAAAGTTTCTTGTTAAGTTTACTGGTAGAAGATTTCGCAGGCCATAATCAGAAATTGTTATTTCGATTAAAATGAAACAGCTGCCATCTTGTGACAACCAACTCAGTTACTTCACTCGCAACTGATAGACAATAGACTATATGTCTCCTCTTTTTTATTCATAACTCTATTATTATTGTTGCACACAGATATTTTATTTAGGTTTGGAAAATATTAATTTCATTAAATTAAATGAAAAAGATATCATTTAGAATTTAAATTTATTACACTGAAAAACTCTGTGAATCAATCAATATTTATTTAAAATTACTTGTACGATAATAAGACCATTTAATGCGGCACTTTCAATGCATGTTTTTTTTTCTTTTTTTCCACTTTTCTACAGGAATTAAATATTAGTACACTATGCAGTGAGTGTAAACATCTATAGCTGCCAACTTGTATATGTTTTTCTTACCCCTAAAGTATTAAAGTAATAATTAAGAGTAAACTTTTTCTAAATTAAGCCTCGAAATCTAGTTTTTTAAAGATTATCAAAGGCAAAAATACCTATAAAATTTAGAGGTTAAAAAAATTACTAGTTGACAGCCATAACACAGCTATAGATTATATAACTGTATGGCCAAAGGTGATCGGTCAATTGCGATTATAGACGTTTTGTTAAACATCTACAAATATAATTGAAGAATTACTCTAAAACTCCAGGTGTGTAAACAAAATAGTACAGGTCATATATTTTCATGAAGAGTTTTTCCTGAAATCCCATGGGGGACCGTTAATAAATTAAAAAAGAACGAAGATCTTTTGGATAGCACTGTCAAAACTAATGTAGCAAAAGAGTCCAAACTGCAGATTATGATTAAGTGGCTTATAGTTATAAACTGTGTTCATTTTTATGAGGATAGCATGTATACTCGTAGAGTAATTAAGTTTTTTATAAAGACAGTCCCAAATTTTGCCAAGTTTTTTGCTTATAATTTGCAGAGTTCTTAATGGAAAAAAAATAGTCTTTTCAGAAAATATGACAAACACCATTTTACATAATATCCTTTAATCAGAATTTTTGAAAAATGTATGAAAAATGAGCAGGTTTACTAAATAATGTTTCACTGCGCATGCGCGAATGCAAGAAACAATGTAATTTATGTTTTAACGAAATGTATAATTTACTATTATAACTAAGTGTTAATTTTCGTGAAAACCTCAATTTCTCCGCATGGATACATGCTATCTTCATAAAAATAAACACAGCTTATTACTAGGGCTCCTATAACTCAGGCTGAATCATCAAGCATCTTGTTTCCCAGTTACCGTTTGTTTCCCATTGATTCCTATGAGGCAACAAACGTTTGAATGATTTTAAAGCTACAAAAACATTAAAAATGGACGGTTGTTGAGCAGAAAATTATTCTGACCTGTTCAGGAATGGGTTTGGAGTATTTAAATTCCATATAAATGGAGAAAAATGGAATAATTTGTCCATAAATGCTTAAAAGAATAGATCAGGATTGGAGAACTTCGCCAAATGACGCGCCAACCTAATCACTTGCATACAACAAACCGGTTCTTCGAATGTTCTATTCTTATATTTTCCCGTGAAAGAGATTGAGTAACTAAATTTACTCGCCTCGCCATATATGCGATAAGACGCCAAGTCAGGCAATTATTTTGGAAACTTAATGGAGGCGTGATTCAGCCCGTATTGTAGGAGCCTTACTTATTACTATAAGCCACTTAATCATAATCTACAGTTTGAACTCTTTTGCTACATTAGTTTTGACAGGGCTATTCAAAAGAACTTCGTTCTCCATCTGGAAATGTGTAATCCAAACAAAAGCTTATTTTCTCCGATCTGCATTGCAGTCAAGAATGGGTGCCTTGGCTCTGTCGTATGCGTACTTTCTCCGTACGTCCCCATCGTGTTTTTTATGCCATTCGCAGAACTGTGTTTTGTGCGTGCTTAACGCGTCTGTTTTTTGTGATACACGTACCGTTTTAACCCTTTCAGGAGGGACTTTTGCAATCTGAAAACGGTTAGTTTAAATGCCCAAACTGCGAACTGGCACCAGTAAATTTTTAGTACAATTTCGATTTTATAATATGCTGGAAAAAGTGTTTTTGATCACTTAAAAAAATCTGTATCCAAATTGTGGTGTGAATTAGTTATTTGAATGTTTTTGGAGCAGAAATACCTTGCCTCTGAAAGTCTTAACGCTTTTCAGGGTTTTCGCATGCCCATTTTTTCAAGTCACAAAATGCTCTGCAGAGCATTTTGCGACTTGCAAAAAATCGGTGTTACAAAATGGGCGTTAAAATTTCAAGTTTCGTATCAATAACTGTTCTAGTTAATACAACCTTCCCAGTAACACACATAAATCTGCTATTTTATTGACTTCTATAGGCTTATGAATGTAGACAACAAACTCTTTAACTGCCGGCTAACATGCACCGGATTAAATAGGCCAACTTGCCCCATATCGCCATTTTACTTTTGACCGTTGTATCAAATTATTCTGTTAATATTTTTAAAAGGGAGAAGGTAGAAAATAAGCTCTGAACAATGGTCTTTTGGATTGCTATTCATCAAAGTTGAAAAAAAAATTACCCGAGAGAAAAATTAAAAATTTGAAGTGGCTTTTGTTTGATTGTTTTTCACCCACGACGTTGTTGTTGGTGTAAGACCTGATAAGGCACATGACGCTCAGCCAGTAACACTGTCAACGAGAAATATGGCGGATGGGTCAACGTGCTCTTACAGCCAACATGCTCTGTTCTATAGAAAACTCTTAAGAGCAGTAACTGACATCTACGCAGGTAGTTCAATAATTATTGTCCTTAGTATATATAAAATATTTGTGCTGCGATGGTTGATGGGGAATATCGAAGCCTAATGTCTTACAAGGAAGGTCTCCATACGGGCATACTCAGAAAAATCTGAAAAAATTACAGAATGTTCTTCTCATATAGTTATACATGTTTATAAAAAACATTTCGGCGGAATCTCCTTATAACGCCCGTAAAAAAATAATAAAAATTTCGTTTATTTGGCGATTTATCTCCGGTTGGCGAAAAAACGAAATTTTGAAAAATACGCTTTTACGCTTCGAATACTTTTTAAAGAAAAAACTTTCTATGTTCAATTTATTTAAATAAGTTTAGTTTAAGTAATTTTAGTTTTGCATTTTTACTTTACTTTAAGTGTAATTTTGTCACATACGTTTATACGTACTTAAACAAAATGAAATTAATATATTTTATCATTTAAAACACAATTTAAATTGATTAAAATTGTTCCAAATTGAAAAATACACTGTTAAAAATCTGCTGCATTTTGTTGCAACGCATTCCCTTGCTTGCATAGAAAACGGTTACTTGGCCGTGAAATGGAGCTTTCTCATTGGTTGGAATAGAGATATTATATACAAGCGGTGGAGTGCGTTGCAACAAAATGCAGCAGATTTTTAACAGTGTATGACACGGCCAATTCACGGTGCTATGGAGCATTCTCATTGGTCAGAAGAAAGATATTCTTTAAAAGTAGTGGAGTGACGTTGCAGTAAATGCTGCAGATTTTTAACAGTGAAGTCAATTGAAATCAATTTTCAGATTCGTTAAAATCGTCTGCTTTTGGCGAGGAAATGCACTGTACGCCAAATCCCGCGTCGCTTTCAGCTTTTCACGCCAATTATTCCAAACTATTTTATTTTTTTACATATGTAATAATGTAATTCCGCCGCTAATTTTCACTGATCCTTTATTACCTACATGAGTAGTTTAATTCGTATTTTTTTCAAAAAATTCTGAGTATGCCCCCAATGGAGACCTTCCTTGTTAGATGCTTATATGTTCAATTTGAGAGCCATAGCTGCTATATTAACCCGGGAGAACGCGCGCTTTTCAAGGTATGAATGATTTTAACTTTGCCACCAATAAAATCTAATTATAACAGTCACTTTATTAAGACGGAGACAATTCTTATAAATTTTGCTATAAAATAAATTGACGATCACTTTTAAAAAATTAGTGGTTACAATTGTAAAAACCACACGCACTGAGGGTCTTTTAGGCCCTGCGCGCGTCCTCGCGGGTTAACATAGTTTTGGAGAGAGGAGTGAAGTTTTAAAGACTTATTTTTGAGGGTTTTTTAAGGGGGGGGGTGTTGAGGATGAAAAGCTGGTTTGGGGCTTATGGGGATAGATTTGTGACAACTTTGACACAATATTGTCACACAGTATGACGGTGGATGAGATGTAGGTACATAACTAATATCCCGAGTCCAAACAACTGTAGTAACGTCTCATCCACTGTCATAAATCTAGTTCCATAAGCTTCGAACCAGCCTTTCACCCCTTCCTCAAAAACTATGGGAATATAGCAGCTATAATTCTGAAATTGAGCATATAAGCATCTAAAGACACTAGGCTTCGACTTTTCACATCAACAATTGCAGTACAAATATTTCATATACACAAAGAACAATAATTATTCGAGAACTCTCGTACTGGTGGTGATAAAGATAACGAATCGATAATAACTGTTAGAAATAATTTTATTTATTTTATTTTTTGTAACACGATTAATTATCTATTAAAATATAAGTAATAAAATGTAATAAACTTAGATAAGCGGCGCAGTTTATAACAACTACCTTTCATAAATCATTTAAAACGCAAATCAATTTTAAAAGACTAATTTACAATCCATTTATACCTTGTTGTTTTGCTTGTGGACAGGCCGATATTGGGCACTCCCCTATATTTGTTAAAAAATATCTAACAATCATTAAGGAAACCTTATAAGTCATACAGGTATTGAAACCAAGGCAAGATGGATGGCGGCTTAAGTGAAAAGTAAATAACATACCAAAATAAGATACCTAAGCAAGAAATAAGCAGTTAAATGTTTTACGCGAAGCAATGGCGCAACTAGGATTTTTATCTGGAAGGGGTTTTGAGTATTTTGAAATGAATAATTTTATTGCTTTAAATGCGTGTTAGTTCGGAATTTCTTCTTTTGTTTTGATAAATATATGTATTGTGTATTAGCCAATGTCTAGAATATCACACAGGCAGCTAACTTAAGAGTGTTGCCCAATGAGATTTCAAATTCCCTTCGCTAATGTTAAATTTATATACGTGGTATACATTATTATATTTAAAATATATAATCGGAAATTAATAGTTTTAACTTCTTTTTTCAGATCATTATTCTTAAAGAATGTCTCTTTCGTTTTAGTCAACAAAAATTTCTAAAATATATTCTTAATTGAATATTTTATCACAAATTACATAATATGAACTTTAAAAAAATCACCATTTGCTTAAAAAGTATTAAAAGTAATATACATGTTACAAAATTAAAAATATGCATTTTGTTTAAATTTTCCAGTACTTTTGATCTGCAATCCCGTACCTATCGTCAAGGAATATATTCATGAATTGCCTTTCCATTCATTCTAATACGTCCCTTCGTTTGAGATGTGAGACTCTATAAATCTTAGACTAGCAGGAAGTAGAAGTAATAGTATTTTATTTAATATTTTATGCATTAAAAGTTAAGATTTCAATATGCCGTATATATATATACAGGGCGTCCGAAAAGTCTGGAAACGGTCGAATAACTCGAAAAATACATATGAGATTGAAAAACGTAAATATACGTGTTAAATATTTTAAAATAAGCTACTCAGTGATACCAAACTTTGAAATCTTAAATTATAACCCCCATTTTTTATTGCAGATTCGGATTCTACGGACAAAAATACGTAACTTTTGTATTTGATGTTTATTTCGAATCCTCGTTTATTACGGTGTAATTGAGCATATTAAATCGATACATATTTCGGCTTTTCCAACGGGATTTTCCCTAATCGAAACTAATTGGGGAGAATTTATGACATCAAATTCCTCGTCTTTTGCAATAATAGCGTTTCCTGAAAATCACCCGTGCCGATTATTTCGGTAGTGCTACACAGTTAAAAATTTGATCCATTTGCTGTAGCGTCACTCCACAGCTTTTATAGAATATCTCTTTCATGACCAATGAGAATGTTCCATAACACAGTAAAGTACACTGTAAAAAATTGACCCTTTGGCTGCATCGTCACTCCACCGCTTTTATAGAAAACGATTACTTTACTGTGTTATGGAGCATTCTCATTGGTCACAAAAGAGATATTCTATAATAGCTGTGGAGTGACGCTGCAGCAAATGTGTCAAATTTTTACAGTTTACTTTACTGTGTTATAAAACATTCTCATTGGTCATGAAACAGATATTCTATAAAAGCTGTGGAGTGAAGCTACAGCAAATGGGTCAAATTTTTAACTGTGTGTAGTACTATCGAAATAATCGGCACGGGTGATTTTCAGGAAACGCTATTCTTGCAAAAGACGAGGAATTTGATGTCATAAATTCTCCCTAATTAGTTTCGATTAGGGAAAATCCCGTTGGAAAAGCCGAAAAATGTATCGATTTAATATGCTCGAATACACCGTGATAAACGAGGATTCGAAATAAACATCAAATACAAAAGTTGCGTTATTTTTGTCCGTAGAATCCGAATCTGCAATAAAAAATGGGGGATATAATTTAAGATTTCAAATTTGGACCCCCTCTGACCCCCATGGGGTCGGTTACGAAGGTCAAATTTGGTATCACTGAGTAGCTTATTTAAAAATATTTAACACGTATATTTACGTTTTTCAATCTCATATGTATTTCTCGAGTTATTCGACCGTTTCCAGACTTTTCGGACACCCTGTATATATATATATATATATTACAGATAAATAAATTTAACACTAGAATGAGGTGAGGGGCCATTTTGGTCCCTACCAAATGAAATATTTCGGTTCGAACCAGAAATCACTTTATAACATAAGTTTAAAAGAAACAAAGTAGAAACAAATTCATTAAATGTCTTAAGCAGTTTTAAATAAAAATTCTGGTATTAAATATTTTTATAAACTTGAGTAGAAATTCCCGTGTTTCTAGTGTTAAATTACTTAAATACAAACTTCCAGATTGAGAGCTAAAATAAAAACAACCATAACACACGTGAAATTATCGTATGAACAAGACAGAAACTGTTTTGGATAGCTACTTTTACAGTCCTCCAATTAAAATTACGCATATACATTTATATTTGCCCAAAATTGGCTATTAAAAAAGATATTGGAATACCTTAAAAACCAAAAAGTTTTTTTGCTCCAGGCCCCTGTTAACCCATTAGTGCCTGGCGTCCCATTTTTGGGACAGTTTAAAAAAAAAATTTAAGTAAGCGCTTTTCACACCAGTAAAAAGGAGTTTAAATAAATACTTTCTTTCTCGAAATTCCTCGACAAATTAAGAAACAAGTTATTCTTGTTTTAAAAGTGGTGGGAAAGATGCGAAATTTGAATTTTGACATAGAAAATAATTCAGGCATTAATGGGTTAAATACAAGGCTGCTCTAAATCTAATGTTCAGATGTTTTTATTTTAATTTATTTGATGTTTTAATTTTCTTATTCAGAAAAATACTTTCTTTTATTTCACATTTACTCATAGTAGCCAAAATGTGTTTGTTATTTCTTTATCTCGAAAGGAGAAATGAAAGAATGCCCTCGGTTTGTGAACTTATTAACCTTACAAGATGACTATTTTCGAAAATTGAGCTGTTTCGTCTTGCCGTTGATAGCAGTTTATAGAAGTCATTATTGTGTCAATCACGATTTGCATTTTCTATAGGCAGTTCCAAACATTTATTCAGAAATTCAGCTTATCAAAGCACAATGAAAAGAAGTCAAAGACCCCAAAATTTGAGTACAAAATCAATTTTTTGGGGTATTTTTTTGTACGGGTTGTATTTGTGATGGCCAATTTTCAGCACAAGGGATATAGGGGGTAGAGTGCCATCCGTGGGGGTCTTTCTAAGGGAACCTAATCCGTATTTACGCAAAGAAATCCAAGGTTCCAAGAAAACCACGGAAAACTCCGACGGCCGCGATTGGGTTTGAACCCGGCACATGCCGTCTATCAATTTCAAGAGCGGAACCTCTCAACCACTGGTGGGGCCTTTTCGGGGTCATTCTGTTAAAAATGTGCAAAGCCATGTTATGAAATTTTTTAAAAAAAAAAGGTAATTGCAAAGAAAAATATATGATGATGAAAATGTGTGCGATGTACTATAAAGCATACAGGCTGTATCTAACAAATTAGACATAACTTTACGGTGATGCAGAATGCAGCTATACGAGTAAATTTCCTTGTAGAATGTATGGTCGGAATGCAAGCGGTGAGAAGTTAAAAAGTAGTTTTCTACTGTCCCAGGGCGATGGATTGTTCGAGATGATCCCATAGCTTGGCCACCAAGATTGCCGGATCTCTCGTGTTTGAACTTTTTCCTGCGAGGCTATATGAAAAGCCTAATCTACAAGTGCCTCACTGAAATCGGTATGGATCTAGTCTCCAGGATGCCGTTGTTGCCAGTGATATTCGGGAAATGCCTGGTGTGTTCGCAAATGTGCTTCACTCCCTATCCTGTTGGCGTGAAGCGTACATTACAGCTGGAGGAAGATTACTTGAGAAATTACTTTCAGCATGTACATTAATTGCATTAATGTTAGAAACATGTTTTCTGAAGTGCCCCCCTTCACTCCTGTGTTAATTCTTCAATTCGGACAACGGAAAACTACTTTTTAACATCTCACCGCTTGCATTCCGACTATACATTTTATGACGAAATTTGCTCGTATAACTGCATTCCGTCACCCTGTAAAGTTTTAACCGTTTTTTTTCGATGCATCCTTGTAATTAAATAAAAAATACAATAATTTTCAAAAACATCATACATTCACAAAGTCTTGTTTGTGAATGTCATAGCTAGCAGGTCCCAATTTTCAGGACTTCTAAAACTGTTTAAAAATCTGTTGATTTTATTTTGAAAATTGTGTACCAAGGCAACAGTTAAAAATTGTTTAATTTACGGATGTAACTGTATTTAATATGAACTTATGAGTAAAATCTCTCAACAGGGCAGTTTGTTTCAAAATTGATTAAAAATCGATGTATGTTCTTGCATATTAAATGAAAGTATGTTTAATTGTGAATATTTTGATACCTCATTTTTACTCATACAGCAATTATATTGCAGAATATTGTAAATTTTGTTTATACATCCAGCGTTTTAATTATCCACGGATATTAAAACTTTAAATAGCTTTTTCTCCATGCTCATATTTTCTTCACCATCATGTTTTAAAAATGCTAAGACCAGGGGTGCAAAAATCTAGGCGCCAGCAGGCAGTTTCTTACCACAAAATTTATTTCGTTTTTCTTCGTCTAATATTTCGTGTAAAATTTCTGCTAGAATGCTGTTAAATTTTGAGCGAAAAAAACTTTAAAATTTTAGTGGTGAGAGACTACCCTCTGGCGCCTAGATTTTTGCACCCCTGGCTAAGACTTTTTTTGTATTTCAGATAGAGATGTAAACTTTTTTGTACAGGTTCTTTATTATATATGTGATAAATCTGCGCATAGAATTAGCCGTCGGGTTTTTGTTAATAAAAAAATAATAAATAAAAGTATTTGAAGCTGTGTTAGATTTAATTGTTTTACACTATATCTATCAGTAGCAAATTTATTTTAAATGCGTTGTTAGATGTAGCTAAAAATCCATGCGCAGTCTTGTGTAATACATATTTTAAAATATAAAAAAATCAACATTTAAAAAAGTAGTAGGACTTTAAAAAAATAAAATTTTTGTAAACTTTTTAAAACCCTTAATTAAACATGCAGTTATTTTTTTAAATATACTTTTAGAGAACATTGACATGCGCTGAGTTCACTATTTAAAGCATTTTTTTAAAGTAAAGGAATTGTTGAAAATGTAAACTGTCCCTTTAAAATAACAGGAAGTTTTTAATAAACACATCGCCCTACCGTAAAATAAACAGTTTTACACTTGCGTCTTGACTGCCAGTTTTTTCTGTAAAATCAAAACTTTTTTTTTCTTAGAATGAAGACGCATCACTCGGAACAATCTTGCGGGGCACCAAAAATCTGATTTTTCATACAGCACAAATTTTAAATTACTTTTACTAATGCTATTCATTCACCTTTAGCGATAACTTAACCCTTTCCGGTACGCTGTGTCCGGTCTGGGATACCTAATTTTAATCCCAAATTTACAAATGGCAGCAATAATATTTTAGTAAAATTTTGCTTTTGCAATGAAAGCTTAAATTAACTCCTTGAGCTCTGCTGGTAGAATTTTCTGCCATATAATTTTAATTCCGAAATGTCACATTGGCACCAGAAAATTCGACCAAATTTATTTGAAAAAGGTTTAATGCATTTTTTCGTGTTTATCGTTAACCGGTTTTTTTCCTTGCAAAATACTGATGCCAATGTGACATTTGGTATTTTGAAGAAATTTACACCCCAGAGCTCAAAGGGTTAAGGAGTACATAATATCTAAAAAAATCGATTGCAAATTTCGATGGCAGTTGATAATTATTCATTTTACTACAAAATTTGCCCGTGCCGGAAAGGGTTAATGTAGTTATATACAGCAATTTTTTTACGTAATAAAATGTATATTATTTTCGTTGCTGAAGATTAAAAGCAATAAACAAACAAGCTGAAGCCGTCAAATTCATCGACACGACCCATTCCAAAACGAAACATGTAAATGATAAATGCAAGAAAGAAGATATTTTAAAAATCTCATTGCTTACGGGGCTTGACAAACAACGTCATCTTAACGTAAAAACGTAAACTAAGAAGCAAAAATTCTTCTTGCGAAACTAAAAGTAACAGACAGGAAATGAATCAGGTGAAATTTAGTCATTCAGTCATGACGTTTGTTCAAAACGAGTTCGAGAGAAAATATCAATGAATGTTAGTTGTGTGTGTTTGTGAATGTGCAGTATAACAAGGCTTTTCAATTGAATTTTTACATAACGGACGCCGAAACAGAAACCGAAACATAGTGGAACTCGATTATAGCGATCTCAGATGTAATGAGTGTCCACACTCTTTCTTTTCTTTCACTTTTTTTCGTTTGAAAAATCTCAACCTTTTTTTCAATTTTCTCATTAGAATGGGACGGTGGATTAAAAAAAATAATAATACCTTTTTTTTTTTGAACAAAACTGAAAGCAAAACACAGTGAACTCGATTATAAGGATTTTGGATGTAATGAATGTTCGCATCCTTTCTTCTTTTATTTTTTTTTTTCCCGTTTCTAAAGTTACAATAAAAAATTTCCCTATTTTCTCTCTATAATGGGACTGTAAACTTTCTGTAAAGGAATAAAACGATTTTTTTGGTAAGTAAAACTGAAACAAAAGCACAGTGAACTCGATTATAGCGATTTTGGATGTAATGAGTATTCAATCGCTCTCTCTATCTTTTTCTCTTTCTTTCTTTCTTTCTTCCCTTTTTTTTTTTTTTTTTTTTTTTTTTTTGTAAAGTCACAAAAAAATTCCAATTTTCTCAGTATAATGTGGCGGTGGACTTTCTAAAAAGCAATAATACGATATTTTGTGAGTAAAACTGAAACCAAGACACAGTGAATTCGATTATAGCGATCTTGGATATAATGACTGTTCATACTCTCTCTTTCTTTTATTTTCATTTTTCGTTTTGTAAAGTGACAAAAAATTTCCAATTTTCTCCTTATAATGGGACTGTGGACTTTCTAAAGAAAATAATATGATTTTTTTTTTGTGAGAAAAACTGAAACCAAAACACAGTGAACTCGATTATAGCGAGCTCGGATATAATGATTGTTCTCCTTCTCCCTTTCCTTCTTTCTTTTTGCAAAATCACAGAAAACAAATTCGATTTTTCTCAGTATAATGGGACAGTGCACTTTCTAAAGAGGAATACTACAATTTTTATATTTTGTGAGAACAAGAACGCTGAAACTGAAACAGAAACACAGTGGAACTCGATCACAACAAGCTCGCATGTAACTAGATTACGCTCTCTCTTTTCGTTTCTTTATTTTTTTTTACATTTTTTTCTCCTTTCTTTTTTTTCCTTTTTTTATTTCAAAGTCACAAAAGAAATTTCGATTTCTCTCAATATAATAGGAAGGGGGCTTTTTAAAAGCAGCAACACGAATTTTCGTTTTTGTGTGAATATAAACATAACTGAAACTAAAATGTAGTTGAACTCTATTATAACGAGCTCAGATGTAGCAAGAGTTCTTTGACTTTCTTTTCTTTTCTTTTTTTTTTATTTTTGAGTGTGCAGAATATATATATAGAAAAACACACGAGAAATTATACTGAAACTCCAAGTGTTTAAACAGAATAGTACAAATTATATATTTCCGAGAAGATTTTTTCTCGAAATCCCATAAGGAACCGTCAACAAATTGAAAAAGAACGATCATCCTTCGGATAACCCTGAGAAAACTAATGTAGCAAAATAATTTAAGCTGGACATTATTATTAAGTAGCTTATTGCAATAAACTGTGTTCATTTTTATGTAGACAGCATGTATACTCGTTGAGAAATTAACGTTTTCGCAAAAGTAGTCCCAAATTTTGTTTGCTTATAATTTTCAGCGTTCTTAATGTATGTAAATGTTTGTTCAGAAAATATGACAAACAGCATTGTGCACACTACCTTGAAATAAAAAATAAATAATAATAATAATTGCATAAAAAATGAGCAGGTTTATTTAGAAATGTTTTACTGCGCATGCGTGGATGCAATCAAAATATAAGGTGCATAATGTATCAGCTAAATGTATAGAGCCACTTTTGTGAAAGTTTCAAAAACATAGCTAGAAAATTCTGAAAATTATCCTCTATAGAATAAGCTCAAAATTCGCTGTTTTCAAAAGGAAGCAAAAAGATGAGTGGCTGTATTCAAATATAAAATGCAAAAATGTGCAAAATCATGCAAAATTGTGTATGCTATATTGACACTAAATCAATGGATATATGATTAAAGCCCCTCATCTTTTACTACATTTTGGGAACAACAGCTTTTGAGCTAATTCTGTCGACGTAACTTTCAGAATCTTCAAGCTATGTTTTTGAGATAAACACAGTAGTCGCTATATACATTTAGATAAACCATTATGCACAATATATTTTGATTGCATTCGCGCATGTGCAATGAAACATTATTTAGTAAACCTGTTCATTTTTCATGCAATTATTATTATTTTTTTATTCTAATTACAGAGTATTATTTACAATGCTGTTTTTCCTATTTTCTGAAAACAACATTGTTTTTAATATTAAGAACTCTCAGCAAAAAAATTGGCAAAACTTAGGACTGTTTTTTATGAAAACCTTAATTTCTCTACAAGTATACATGAAAGGCCCGAAGTCGTTACATACATGCTATTGTCATAAAAATAATCACAGTTGAATACAATAATCATAATTCAGTTTGAAATTCGTTCTTTTACAATTTGCTGACGGTACCTTATGGCGTTTTGGAAAAAAAAATCTTCGCGGAAATATATGACCTGTACTATACTACTTACATACCTGGAGTTTCAGAATAATTCCTCACGTATATTTCTAAATATTTAACAAAATGTCTAAAATCGTAAGTGACCATTCACCTTGGACATATACAAGGCTCCCACTCGGTCCGTTTTTTAACACGACTTTTATTTAAAGAAAAAAAAGTCTTTATAAATTTCGTTGAACCATTTCTGTTACAGCATTTTTCTTGCAGTTGTGTCAAAAACCTGCAACGAATTACTTTCTAAAAAAATACTGGTTTAAAAAAACCCCGGATCAGTGGCAGCCTTGCATCTTAGTGTATAAATTCAATGACGCTGAAAATGTTTACTTGAGAATTAATACCATCCCAAAAATGTTATTCCAGTTTGAGAAAACTGATTAATATTACACATCTGCCAACTTTTAACAAATCTTCCGTTACACTTGTTTAATTTGATCCAGGGTAACCTCTTTTTGAAAAAGAAAATTTATTTCATGAATCTTTATTTATTAAATTGTAGGTTTCTAAGTAAAACATATTTAATTTCATTTCTTTGAAAAAATTCTGGTTCGAAATTCATTAAACCGGGGTTCAATTAACGCACGTATTACGAAAGATTAATGTTAGATTGGCACCTATGAAATTAACGTTTCTTAACAACTCGGAAAGTTTCCTCATAACAATGATTTGTGTAAATATTTTCTAGTTATAAAGAACTCTTTTTAATATCATAAACAGATCAGAAGTGTTTATTGTACATTTTCATCCGTGGTTATTATATATTTGTAGAATAAGATTTATTTGTCTTATTTTACAGTGCACCCGGGCAATAAGTATAGGTGGATTAATAAGACATTATTGAATGTACGTATATAGAGAAACGAAAGGAAATTCATGCTTTAAATATAGATTTTAAAAACTTTCCAATATTCCCAGAATACTCTAACAAAAGTCTCTGTTTAATAAGGTAACGAAAATACGTAACTGAATATTTTAGAATAAGCGCAACACATCTGAAAAGTAGTTTTCAACAATAATCGAAAGTTTACTCCAGTTCTTTTGTGCAGCCCTGTATATGGTCTATAGGTTTATATATATTCTGCTTAGTATGTTAAAATTGAGTTCACTTAGACAAAGCATAACCTTTAGCATTCTCTGCAAAATGACGGAAACGTGCTTGAATTATTTTGTACAGCCCTACATATTACCTGCAGATATTTGTACTCTCCACATATTAAGCTTATTTTTAATTTAAGCAAAATATTCTTAATACTAATGAAATCCCACTTCCAGGAATTACTGTCCATAAGCAGCAATGTACCCAGTTTTTTGTGTAGCCTTGTATATGGTTTTGTTTATATGCGATAAGAATCTCTTAGCATACGTATAGTAATACTTGAGCTTGAAAATTCCTTACCAAAATTAAAAAATATCTTTAAGCAATTCACGCTCATAATCATACTTAAAAATTATACTGAGGAATTATTTTGTGTAGCTCTGTACATGTTCTATAGAATTTATACACGCCACTTATTGTGCAAAAATTTAGTTTAAATTAAAACATATACCACAGCAGAAAAAGCACTTTCAGCAGTCATTCCTAATACACAGTTCTTCAGATATTGTATTGCATCAGAAAATTTTTATGTGTCACTGTAAATGAACGAAAAATGTGATGCAAATCATATGCTATTACAGTGCGTGTCAAAAGTTTAAGCACAACAGAAAATTTCAAAATAAAATTTTATTAATGAGTGAAAATTACTTTCCTTTTCACATAACCTACAAATTGTAGTTTTAAAAATATAGTTAACAGATTTATGCTATAAAATTTACTTTAAATAATAAAGTTTATCAAAACAACAAAAATGAGTGTATCAAAAGTTTAAGTACAGAAGTTCTTTTGGCTTTAGCAGAACAAGAATAAAAAAATTAATGTTTGATTATTGCTCCTTTCTGCTGAATTACTATAAGTATACGGTTTTCCATCGATAAATTGAAGTTCTGTATTGTTTCTGGTTCAATTTTAAACCAAGCGTTCTCAATCGCATCTTTCAAATCCTTAACTGAAAAATACTGTTCACCATTTGGATAAACTGCATAAATAAGAATACCCTACTTATTTTCTATTGGGTTTAAATCAGGACTAGTAGCCGGCCATTTCAAAACAGACACTTTTTTCGATTTAAGCCCCGATGAAGTTGAGTTTGAGGTACGGACCGAAGCATTATCATGTTGAAATACCCATTTTTCTCCCCCCCCAAAAAACCTCGGGAACAGGAAGCAAATGATTGGCAAGTGTCTCTTGATAGTTTTCGGAGTTTTCACGACCACTGATGAATGTTAGAGATGTCTGACCATTGAAAGAAATAGCCCCTCATATCATTACAGAGCCACCATTTTGTTGTCGGCTAAATACACTCTTAGGTACTTTGCGGAGATCATGGCAATAGTACTTAAACTCATCAGGGCCATCAAGGTTCCATTTTTTTTCACCACTGAATGTGACAATCAGCCACTTTTCACCAAATGACCTATGGTCTTTGGCCCATTCTAATCTAGCTTCTTTATGGTGTCGTTTGAGACACAGTAATCGAGCCATTTTACGGTATTTGATGTATTTGTATTCCAAAACTCTTCTATGAACAGTTTTTTTCGATACTTGTCCTCCAACTGCATGTTTTGTTTGCGGAAGGGATTAATTACCAGTTGAAGCCAAATTTCTGATGCAGCTATCTTCGCACAATCTAGTCACTCGCGGCCTTCTTCAACGAAATTTTCGTTTTAAATCATTAGCACGAGCCAAAATTTGATGAATACCTCGTTTTGATCGTTTTAATGCACTTGCAATTTCAAAAAACAGACGTACATTTTGCTCTCACACTCCAAATTTTTATCATCTCCTCCTCTGAAAATTCTTTCGACTTAGGCATTTTTTATTAACTCAAAAACAACAACCGACTACTCCTTATACATCCAGAAATTGTTTGCGTGTGCAACCGCTTACGTCAGATTGTAAAATTTGCATAAAAACGATTTCTGCTTAAATTTTTGACACGGTCATTTTTGTTCTATTCTTAAACTCCATGGTTTGAAATAAAATTTATAAGTTAATTTCAATGAATATGGTGTCAAAATAGATATTATCAACATATACAAGACAGATATAGAAATAAAGTAAATGTTTAAAGTTTTATTTTAAAATTGCTATTGTGCTTAAACTTTTGACACGCACTGTACAAGCATCTTGTAGTAAACCTCAGTAACAAGTAGAAATTGCGCCATGTTTACAACAGTGCAACATATTTAAATTTCATTGCATTATTATGCAATGCCAAAGTGGAAATGTTTTTCGAACGCATGCACACACACATATATAAATCTATTTTCTACTTTTACCGAAAAATGGAAAAACCATTCGGTTGCAAATTTTCTGGATAAGGGCATCTGCCAATTTTACGAGTTCACGAACAAAGATCAATTAACATATATATATATATATATATATATATCATGCATGATTGTATCTTTTTATTGACTAGCAAATTTAACCTTCCTACCCTGTTCAAATTTTACTCAATCTTGATAAAAACATTTTACACCAGAATTGGTATTTAAAATATTTTAATCTATTTAATTGACTTATTTCTCTGAATCTATTGTTTAACTTTCTTTATGAAAAAAGTTCTGGTTGGAATCGTATAAAACAAATTATAGTTATGGGTCGATTAGATCATTCAGGGTAGGAAGGTTAAAGGTGAAAACGATATTTTAACATATATTTTACATTTTAAATGTATACTACGGATAATGTTTTGCTGATATCTTATTCCCTTTTGCTACCCTAGGATTTTTAAATGCATTGTGAATGCATCCTTGATTTCCATACATACTTTGTCCTTAATGTGGTGCTCGAAAAAGCATTTTTCTCCACTCAAACTTTCTGACACATTTTCTGGCTCATTTTTATATGACAAAGCATGATACTCACAAGCAGGGGTGCAAAAATCTAGGCGCCAGAGGGTAGTCTCTCACCACTAAAATTTTAAAGTTTTTTTCGCTCAAAATTTAATAGCATTCTAGCAGGAATTTTACACGAAATATTAGACGAAGAAAAACGAAATAAATTTTGTAGTGAGAAACTGCCTAGATTTTTGCACCCCTGCTCACAAGTATAATTATTGAAAGGATTTGTAATCGAATAGTTCTTCATTTTTATATAAATGAATCAAATTTTGAGTTAGTGACTATTTACTGACTCATAACATCAGTTTTTTTTTCGCGCTAATGTTTTCAGAAATTCGGTTCAAAATGCTACTGTTGGCAGCGTGTTTTTTTAATCGTTTATTTTTACCAAAAAATGTGAAAAATAATTCGATTACAAGAGGTTTCTGAATAAGTGCAGCAGCCAACTTCACGAGTTTGTGAACAAAAATCAATTTAAAATGTGTCGAAAAGCAGGCAGTTTGGTTCCTTAAGTGTTAACGAGAACAAAAAAAAAAAAAAAAAAAAAAAAAAAAAAAGATATTAATAATAATTTGTTATGCTACAATTTTTTAAAGGAGTAACCGAAGCACTTCTGAGGTTTCAAACTAAAAAAATTATATTTCAGTTAAATCTGCAGCTTTAATGAGCGCATGAAAAGCGTCTTCAAAATTCAGTCATAGAAGCCTTTCCTGCTTTATAATTTGCACTCATTTCTTGAGTCAGTCATGTCTAATAATTATAAACAGCAAATTTCATAGCAATCAATAAATCGTGTCTCATTTCAGAAGATACAGCTCAAACCAATGTGTAATGGCGAAATTTTCCGAAAGAAGAAACCAGAATTTTGGGATATAAATAGTTCCAAGCGAATTTCGTCAAGCAGAATTTTGTACACCATGTTCACTGAAATGAATTTCGTCGAAACTCAGATTTTGGACAGAAAACGAAAACGACACCGAATTTTTGTTCGAACTCTAATACTTAATTCAGCAGGTTGAAAATTATAAGAAACATTTAAAATAGGTTAAAAAAAAAAAAAAAAAAAAAAAAAAAAAAAAAAAACAATGAATAAAATATATAAAAGCATTTCGTTTCAGAGTCCCGTGTTATTTTACTTTTTGTTTTTTCTACAAACTTTAATGCACTTTTTTTTATCATTTTTTTTTTTTTTTTTTTTTTGCCAGATGTGTGCATTTTTTGGTTTCGAAATAAAATTCAATTGTTTTTAAAAATCATACAAACTGATTAAACCTAAAAAATTATAAGCTAACAGTGATAAAAAGATATGTCATTTAAAATGATAATACGGTTTTTAATTGCTTATCTATCTTGTTAAAAATATTCTGTTCATTGTTTAGAAATGAGAAAGTGCGTGCAAAATCGTGTCATCTCTTGGGTTTTGTCAGCAGTTTTACTGTGCGCTCGGGTTTCCTTCTCAATTAGTTTTAGGCACGTCCTGAAGATTACTGATTTAATCTACAAGTTAATACGGGATTTTATTTCATTTTTATTCTACACGCGAGCTCTATATGTATCTTATAAGTTATATTTGAGAAAATTTCTGCTGCTTTATTAGACTAGTGTTTGTTCCATTATCGTTTATTGTGAATAAAAGAAAAAAAAAAAAAAAAAAAAAAAACTTCAGAGAATACTTTACAATATCTAAAATCGTATTTAACGCTATCGGGTGCGATTTTTTTTCAATATTTAGGAAAAATTGCTACATGTTAATAACATTATCATTAGCTGTCCAAATTATTCTACTTTTTACTTTATTTTATATTTTTATTCTACACGCGAGCTTATTTATAAGTAATTTATAAGTATTTTATAAGTAATATTTGAGAAAATTTCTGCTGCTTTATTAGACTAGTGTTTGTTCCATAATCGTTTATTGTAAAAAAAAAAAAAAAAAAAAAAACTTCAGAGAATACTTCACAATATCTAAAATCGTATTTAACGCTTTTGGGTCCGATTTTTTTTTCAATTATAGAAAAAATTGCTATTATGTTAATATCATTATCATTAGCTGTCCAAATAGATTAATTAGTATTTAACGAATATTGTTATCTTGCGTACTATTCAATTCATATTCATATGACAATAGCAGGGTTCGTACCGTTCCTAAAATTTTCGTACTTTCCTACCGCAATTTTTAAACGCTAATATTTATTGTATAATATTCCGGTGTAGATGTTAAACGGACATTCGATGAAAATTTCTGATTTAAAATACTGGTAGCAACGTGCGAAAGTTTTAGGAACGATGCGAGCCCTGCAATAGGCTAAAGAAGAATTTTTGGATATGTTTAGAAAATATTGTATTACAATAAGATTTAAGATATACATTTCTAATACCTTTTGCGTTTTATTACACATAAATCTTTCAGGAAAGTAATTTTTATTTTAAACTTAAAGAGTGAAATACATGTTTAAAGTAAAAGAATCGCAAATAGTGCATAGAGAATTAAGCAAATAATAATAATAATTATTATTATTAAATGCCTAAACATAAATGAAGTCATATAGTAAAGCTTTGAATTCATATAATAAAGCTTTCATCGATTGCATGAGCGCCCTGTTTTTCCAAAACTTTTGCGATATTATCACATTTCATACAAAACAAGATATATATTATTGCATTTGTTATTGCAATATTTTTATTTTTCGCAAAATTATTGCCGACAAACCTGTATTTGTGACCTAAATAAGGGGTTTGCGACTCCATGTTCCATGGTAACTAGCTTATTTGGATGGGTAATATCACCCCTCTCATTTTGAAAAAAATTAGACTCACACTGTATATATGCACTATATAGACACACTTTGGGACGCAACTCTGACAATAGACCATACCAAAATATAAAACTCATATGGGACATGAAAATCGGCAGGTAATCGCTTCATCCGCAAAGTCATTGACTGGAACGCCCTCCAAATGCAATGACACCACTGAAGCTCAGCAATTTCAGTAAGGTCTCTTCTTAAAAGATGGCGACCGATCAGCTATTTATAAAAGTCCAAAGCTGGAATCCCACGCCACTTCATCCACGTAGACGAAGACCAGCTAGTTGATTGAGAAGGACAGTATATACATATCGCTGGACTTTAGTTTCGTGGTTACCTTACCTGCAAAGAAAAATTGTTCCTTAATTATTTACAGAACAGTTGTTAGCAACATAAAGAGTAGCATAAGCTACTAAATCAGGCTTGATGATTGAGCAAATGGGAGACGTTAGAAACAGCTTATACGAATAATACAACCCCCATCCCCATATTAAGAATAATTCAAGGTAGTCAACAATGTTGTCATGACATTTAATTGTGAGCCCGTGCGTGAAAAAAATGTACTAAAAGGTTCATTCTGGGCTACCAGTTTGCCTCCCCCCCCCCCCAGTTTTATTCAGAAAATACGTTTTCTTGTCAGAAATTAAAAATAATATTTTTTGCTTCATTTAATCGCAGATATTTTCTAATTACATAAAACGAAACTTCTTTTAAAATTTCCCGTGTGAATGTCAAATTTTGAAATAACAAGTAAGATCATGCGTTAAGCATAGATTATGAAGCACTTTCCAGTACTTCATGAAATCTTTAACAAAATTTTGTTATTTCGGTAAATAATAGTGTATAGCCAAATATACCCAAATATGTATTCCAGTACTTTTGAACAGCTCTGTATTTCATCTATTAGTTGATATAATGGGAAAATTTAATTTAGCAAGAAAAATACCCAGTAACTTGAAATTTCTTTTTCAGCAATTCATACTATTAGATGGAAACAAACTTGAATACTTTTGTTCAGCCCTGTAGTTTACCTTGTACCTTTATTACACGTCAGCATTAGGCTAAAATTTATTGTAAACTAAAACACATTTAAAACAACTGAAATCACATTCTTATAAATTATCATTCATAGGCGTCCATGTACCGAATTTTTTGCGTGCCCCTGTACATCCTTTTATCTATATTCTGCAAACATTTCTCAGTAAATTGAATGCAGTTCAGCGTAAAAAATGCATAACTTATTTAAGAACCACGTTTAAGTAATTTACGCTCATATTCAGTAACATTGGCGAGCTCTTTTGGGTAGCCCTGTATATCAACTACAACATTTATACACATCATATAATGTGCATACATTTAGCAAAACATAAACACGCATATCATAATTAAAATGCATTTCATCCCTCCATCAGCCATCATCGGACACATATACGGTACTTCGGAAAGAATATACTATTTGAAAACTTTTGTGTGGCCTTGTAATTGTTATGTATTTCATATTATGCAAGACAATATCGTATAATTTATATTAAGCTTTAGTGACATATATCAATTTTGTTGTTATACATGAAATAGTTTAATGTATTTAAAATATGCCGCACACAATTCCCTCTTTACCATTATCTAATGAAATTTTTTTGTGCGGCCCTGTAAATGAATAATAGCTATATTTTCACTGCATACATTACAGAATGCATGTTTTAGTTCACTTTGCGAATCCGTATGAATATGAGTATGTTTGACAGGGTATAAGACCTTTAAAATTCATTTGAACGATTTTTCCCTATAGGCAAACATTAGAAACAGAAGTAGACAGACAAACATATTATTTGTAGATCTTAATAAAATTGAAACGGGACCATCAATAAAACGGCACATTTCAAAAACGAAAATTGGAACATTTGTTCAAGAATTTTGACTAGACGTACATAATAATAATAAAACCCCGTACAAATGAATTGTATAATAATCTTTATCGGAAGTTGGTTGACTGTTCACATGTTGACAGGTTTCACATGGAATAATTTAGTATGAGTGTATGTCAGAGATTATATTTTAACCCTTTCAGGGGCAAGGTACTTCTATTCGTAAAATTCCGAAAAGAGTAAGGAATTAAAAAAACCGGACCGGAATTAAAAAAAAAAAAATTATACTAAAATAATCAAAAGTTTTGATTCACATTCTTAATAAAAAGAAAACTTTCGTTCTAGTATTCTGGTGTTAATGTGGGACATAGGAATTAAAACTAATCGTCCAAAAATGAAACACCGCCCTTGAATGAGTTATAAAGTGGTAGAAATAAAATAAGGAAATTGTCCACAGGGATCTGCCCCAATTCGTTGTTAAAGGGTTAAAGAACATTCCCTTTGTCTGTACATGGCGATAGATGAAGTTTTTTTTCAATTAATTTTATTCTAACAGAACATTCTGAATGCGACTGTGTTTAAAATATGACAAATATGTATAAGAAAAGAATAATAAACGATAATTTCGTTTGAAATATACCTGATCCGAAAAATTGAATTTTAAAAATTTTTGCTTCAGGTTCATTCCCTTCATCTGAAATTTCGATATTAGTGGAAATAGAAATACTGTTTGAAAACTAAGCTTTCATCTATGTGTTCCACATTTTGAGAAAAAAGCGGCTTTTTACAACAATCAAACAGATTTCTGAGAAGCAAAATGCGTTTCTTTTCGACCGTAAATGTTAATCCCAAAATAGTTTAATTTCCTCAAGACGCACTCTTTGAAGTTATTTAATTTCCTTTGCAATGAATCGAACCTTTAAAATAACGTCATTGGACTGGGAGTAAAACGGTCGAGGATATTTACGGAATCTAAGCAAGGCTTCGAACCGGAACAGAACCTAAATTGTTTTTATGCGACTTAAAAGAAGACAGGACTGAGACACTTCGCTTACTCAAATTAATTTTACTCTAATATTTCATACTAATTTTTTATATGTAATTAAGTTTTATCCGTTTGTATAAACTTTAATTTATGCATTTGATAAAACTGTATAAGAATTCCACACATGTTAGAAGTGTCTAAGTTTTTTAGCTCCTCGAAAAATTGTATTTTTCAACCTGAAACCCCATAACTCCTAAAGTACTCGAGCGATTTCGATAAAAGTTTTTTGGTGGTAGAGTATACATATAAGGTCATAGGTGACAGACAACTAAAAAAAAATATATATATTAATTAGTTTCAGGGAAAAAAAACATTTCTGAAGATAGAAATTTTTGAAATATTGCCATTGCTTTAAAATAAAAAGTTTGCCATAAGTCTTGAGCATAATCCAGTAAATATGGATTCCAAATTTCATCAAAATAGGTTAGGTAGTTGCTGAGAAAACAACTCTTAAATCTTGCATATTTCTCATAGGAATGTCCTAGTCTTGTCTCCCTTTAAAAAAGAATAATGAGCTTCTATTATCAGCCGTTATATATGTGTTTATCAAGGTTCGCCCGCCTACTGGAATTTCTGCAGAACAGAAACTTCTTCAGCACCATTATTTTCTCATAGAAAATCTCTTCTTACAAAAAAGATGTCAGCAAGTTTCATGTTTTCATCTTTATAAATGAGTGAAAATATGTTCGAAAAATTTGAGTTATCGAGCCTGGGAAAACATTTTTTTGAATACCGCCTTAACAGTTAGAATGAAATTAAGCGTATATTTTAGAATTATTTTGATGAGTGAAAAGCAAAGAAACATCTTTTACGAAGAATATAGAGATAAAATAAAATAATCAATTTTCTATTGACAAATTTTAAAAACACCATTCATTCCAAGTCCATGGGATTATCGTTGTAGAGAAAAACTTCACATTTAACTGACGAAATGTATTAAATTCATTCAGGTTGTTTTTGTTAGCAAAATCATGAAAGAATGCCAGCTTCAGTATATAAATTACTTAGTCCATTAGATGACCCAGAGTTATTTTCCAATCATCTCGTAAAAACCTGCCAGACAGGAAGATGATATACATTTTCAACCTATAGCTATGGGCCTTTGCTAGAAATAATCACACTTTTCTTGAAGTATCTTCATATAGATAAACATATCTCTAGGCGATCTGAGAAAAGTTTGAAATTCCAGCGAAGACAAGAAAATTAGAATAAAAGAATTTTTGGCTTTGAATACGGGTTAAATGTAACGACGCTCATTGACCACAGGAATAAACTTTCATTGCATATATTGTGCGAGAGGGTTTCAAAGAATCTTAATTTGACTCGCTCTGGAATGTGGATTTTTTATGGATATTGATATTGTTTTAGCATAAGGAACTGGAATTATAATGGAATATATTTTAACCCTTTGTATACCGAATTATGAATTTAAAATGCTATCTACCTGAAACATTTTCCCTTGCGTTACTGTTGAAAATTAGAAGAAACAGTCGAGTCTCTCTACAACGAAACTCCATACATCGAATTTCTCTATATAACGAATTTTTAGTAGGAACGGTCCACTTTTCGCATGATTACATTAAAAACAATCTCTATATAGCGAAATATCTATCTCCATATAACGAATTTTTTCATAAATTGGTCATAAAAAACAGTTTTAAAAAGCTTCGATATCATATGGAATCAATTTTCCATCACTTATTTTTGATTTATCGTCAGTGCTGAGTTTTTTTAAATATTACTTCTCTTAATGTTCTTTAAATCCAACGAATTCACCTACCACACACCTTTCCACATCTTTCTCAAAAGAGTGTCAATTGGATTGATACACATGTAAGAGAGGAATCAATGAGAGGCACATAAGAGAGGCCTTCAAATGGAGGAAAATGTCAACTACAATTTTTCATTCCTTGTTAAAATTTGAACATTTTTTTGAGAGCGTAACAATTTTAAAATAAAAAAACAAAAAATTACAGATTTCTACGTCTGAAATTAATGCAAGTCTTCCTTATTTGATTTTCATTAAGCTTTCAAATAAATGTCTATTCTCTTTTTTGAAACTGCTTAAATAATTAAGAAATAAAATGTTAGGTTAATATTTACTTTTAAACACTTGAAATTCTCAATTCAAAAGATCAAAAATAATATTTGTTCAAATTTCACACATTAAATACGATTTTTAACATCATTCTCTATACATCGAATTTCTCTATATAACGAATTTTTTACTGGAACGGTGGATTTCGTTATATAGAGACTCGACTGTATTTACATTTAAAAATCGAATATATATATATATCTTTGTTAATTACGGATAATTACTTGACGTGGTACTTTAAGATATAGTTGGGCCATAACGCTTAAACAGAAATCGAGATTTAGAGGAAAAATTACAGGGTTTCTACGCATCAAAGGGTTTGGGGATTTTGGATATTTTAATAGCAGAAATTTCGTAAATTATTGGTCACCATATATAAAGATGGATTGCTTTACCATTAAATATGGCAAATATTATTTTCAGAAATTCCTGGTAAAAAGTCCTAGAAAATGCCTGAAGCGTACAAACCCTGAACAATATCAAATTTTTCTTTATTATTTTAATGTGACTTACTATAAATTTATCTAGTGTAGGGGAGACTGGGCACATATCAACATGGCGCAGATGTGAGCGTCACAATTTTTCACTAGTTATTGTATGTTTTTTTAATTAAAAAAATACTAACAATTACAGAATCTGTAGACATATGGTAATTTTTTTTAAGTTCTTTGACATTCTGTTTGTCCTCAATAGCCAAAACATTGTTTATAGATCTCAAAAGTAAAATCTCAGTTCAAAATTGCCAAGCGACTAACTTCATATATTTATTCGTTTATTTAAATTTTAATGTTTTAAAATATACTATGAATACTAATAAACATTTTTGATAAAAAAAACTTTTTCTTCTAAAGCTAAAAAATGCTAATACAGTGAAATCTGTCTAAGGCGGAATCGCTTGGGACTGAAATAAAATTCCGCCTTAGACAGATTTCCGGGTTAGACAGAAAAACTTTATAAATATCCCGTTTGCAGAGTATTAAACATTTCTTTGGCTAAAAGTTAAAAAAAATGTATCTTCAATTGCTTTAAAAATTAAATAGACATGAAATCTTTACATATTTTTATATATTTATACTAATAATAAGTTACATTACAAATTGATAATACACATACACTCAATCAAAAATTATCAATCAAAATTACAGATTTTAGTGAAAATAAAATTATATTTACCTTAATAAATGCCTTAAAATGATGTTTTAAACTTATTTAGAAAAAAAATCGAATATTGTTGTTTGTTTATTTTTTTTCTTAATGGCTTCTTTTTCCGTAGCACATTGTATTTCCGTCAACATTGGTATCATTTCATAATTGTTTCGCTCTATGTAAAAATTCTGCAAAAGCTTTATATTCTTAAGAGCTTCTTGATATGACTTGATGCTTGTCACTTCATCTTCGACTTCATATTCATCAGTGCTACTCCCACTGTTGTTCTCTAGCTTTTGCGCAATGAGAAAATCCACCGAATCATTATAATCACTTGTAGTAAGTTCATCGTCACCATGTATGTATTCAGTAACATTTGTATGTCCTTGTCCATCTGGAATGAAACCGCTTATGTTATTCATCAGGTCTTGAAGCTCTTCTTTCTCAACGTCATCTTTATTACTATCTGAAAGGGCATAGCCGGATAAGCATTGGAAACATGCCTTTCAATCAAATTTCTTGACTTTTTCCCCATGTGTGACTACTTATCTGTCAATGTATTTCCCATATTTTCACCTTATAAATATTGATATTTTATGAGATAAAAATGTTTTTTCAATTTTTTAAAAACTTTATTTTTTCAAAAAATATTGAACCGAATTAAATGCAATTAATTGAGTTTATATAAGCAACAAAGTTGCATAACTGGGAATTTTCGTATAATTTTTTGATTGTAATAAGTGTGTCAAAAAGCTATTTAAAATTTTACAAAAATAAAAATAATATCTTATAGTTGTCCGAAAATTACCATTTTCTTGTAAAAAGTTCCTCATATGTGCCCGAATATTATATAAAAATATCAAAAGTTTGCGTTGGGTACTACATATAAATATTTACAAAAATGTGTATAAAAATTATTAAAATCCATTTAAAGGCGTTATTTGGGGCGGAGCTACTCAACTTCGATATCCGAAGACTTTTTTGAACAACGTCAACAAACGATGTGTCAATTGATGTATTTTAGATTTCATGAAGCATATGGGCTATAATTTTTAAAACTGTCGATACTATTTCGATATCGAAAACTCATGTTTTCTTTCGGAGACAGTAGAGAGAAATATTTTTGCTTGGAAAACACTAACATTCTTCGATATCGAAATGTAACGCCAGTTATTATAATGATTTTTATTGAAACATTTTCACCACTTTTAACGAAGAATAATAAGAATAAGTAGTTCCGTTATTATATATATATATTGTATTAAAATTAATACGGATGCTACATAGCTATGATTAAATCACAATGCGTTCTGTTAATTCTGACATATCGATAATGTGTGGTAATAGACAACCTTTTATTCAATATATACGCTACTAGCAATTTTTGTTTATTCTAATGGCAGATTTCTGTGGCTGTTTTATTTGTTGATAAATATTAGCGAAAGGTACGTAATATGAGTTAAAAGAAATAAAAAAAAATACTGACAACATCTATGATATTTTGTACTAAGAAGTACATTTTTGTAATTTTGAACCGTTTAATACTTGAAAATAAAATAAAATAAAAATGTTTTTTTTTTTTTTTTTTTTCTTTTCTTTTTCATGGTTCGTACGGATCCTGGAATTTTATGACCAAGAAATTTTTTGGTACCAGTATTTTTTTATAGAAGATCTCCCATTAAATAAAGCGAAATTTCGCATGTTTGAACTAGATTTATTTTTTCATAAAATAATTCTGGTAAAACACATGAGAAATAACGGTACCCGTACGAACCATGTTTTTTTTTTTTTTTTTTTTTTTTTTTTTTTTTTAAATAAAATATTTTTTTTCGTAAATAAATTTTAGCCCAAAAATACAGTGGAAAAATTACCAGGAGATTAAAATATAGTAAAGACATAACTATATCTTTGCGAATATATTATAAATATATATGCATATATAAATAGTCGTGTTCAGTGCTTTAGGCTTCACTTCCAAGAACAGTGACATTTATAGAGAAAAGCAGCTGACACGTGATAATGCATTGCATTATTTTATACATAAAAATAAAAGCTTTTTTTTTTTCTGTAGCCACAATTTTGTTTCCAATTAAGTTCCACGACAGTTATATTCCGGATTGCCATTTTCAGTTGACATCGTGACAAATAGAAATCATTCACTACTATAAACCAGCTTTTGATCGAGGCAGTTAATAACTACTTACGCATTTCGCATGATGGTAAACAGGGCATACCAGTGTGTTTTAAACCTTGAAACTACTAACTTTAATTTATCTATAGAAAAACTGTAAAAAACATTTTAATTTAAATTGTATTTGATCATTGTCGTTACATTTGGATATCGAAGAATGCAGTTTTGTTTCTAGTCCGAAAATATTTTTCCCATTTGTTTTATCGAACACCAATAAAAAATTTTGATATCGAAACAGTATCGTCAGTGTTGCGAATGATGCCCATGTGTTCATTAAAATTTAAAATACAACAATCCTGTAAGTATATATTCCAAAAATTTTTCAGGTGTCGTAGATGAGTAGCTCCGCCCCAAATGACGCCTTTAAATGAATTTTAATAATTTTTATGCACAATTTTGTAAATATTTATATGTAGTACCCAACGCAAATTTTTAGAATTTTTATATAATATTTGGGCACATATGAGGAACTTTTTACAAGAAAATGGTAATTTTCGGACAACTATAACATATTATTTTTATTTTTGTAAAATTTTAAATCGCTTTTTCATACATTTATTACAATCAGAAAATTATACAAAAATTCCCAGTTATGCACCTTTGATTCTTATATAAACTTAATTAATAGCATTTAATTCGGTTCAATAGTTTTCGAGAAAATGGAGTTTTTTAAAAATCGAAAAAACGTTTTTATCTCATAAAATATCAATATTTATAAGGTGATAATAGGTGAAACACATTGTCAGATAAGTAGCCACACATGGGAAAAAAATCAAGAAATTTGATTGAAAGGCATGTTTCCAATGCTTATCCGGCTATGCCCTTTCTTCGATGTCGAAACTGAACCCCGATTTCTTAAAGCATTTTATTATTGCATCAGGTGTGATTTCTTTAGAGGCCCTGTCAATCCACTTAATTGCATCCAAAATGGTTACGGTCTTAGCTAGTTCGGATGCAGACTTAGCTGTTCCCATTGCAGCTAAAATTGATCTAAGGAAATACTTTTTGTAGACAGTTTTTAGAGTTTTTATTATCCCTTGATCCAAAGGCTGAGTTCTAGATGTGGTATTCGCTGGAAGGAAATGTAGTTTCACATTTGTTAACTCTATCTCGGGATGGCAAGGTGCATTATCTAAAAATAATAACACATGGCGGTTATCTCTTTGCATTTTTCTATTAAACAACTTCAACCATTCTTCCATGATTACTGATGTGTTCCACGCTTTCCTTTGAGATTTCCAGATAACCGGTAAATTTGACACATCAATGTTTTTGAAACATCTTGGTTTCCGTGATTTTCCGATTACTAATGGCTTTTCCATTTCTCCTTTCATATTGCAGCATAGAAGCAATGTCAGGCGTTCCTTAGAGTGCTTTCCACCAAAACAAGCTTTTGCTTTTTCAGTCAGAGTTTTCGTAGGCAATTCCCGAAAAAATAGTCCAGTTTCATCATAATTAAAAATATCCCGTTGAGCATAACCATCTATTAATGTAGAAATTCTGTTCATCCATTTTTCAACATCAGAAACCGGAATATCTTTTGATTCGCCACATATCTGTTTCAATGACAGATTATATCGAGCTCTGAAGCTTATCAAAAAGCCATTTGATGCTTTAAAATCTTTTTTCCCAATTTCTTCAGAGATTTCTTTTGCCTTTTCCCGAAGTAAAATTCCTGATATGGGAAAATTTTTTGCTCTGGCATTGCAAAACCATTCCCATGCTAGTTTATCAATGTCTTCGTTTTCAACTTGCCTTTTACGTTTGCGAGTGCAATCTCCCCCTTTTTCAAATTCTTTACGAAGTTCATCTTTCTTTTTGATAGCATCATAGATTTGAGTCTTTCCACATTTGAATTTTTCACATAAGCTTTTAACTGGGATATTTTGTTCTTTGAGTTTAATAATATCAATTTTGTCTTTTAAGGATAAAGTATTCGACGTTTTTGATTTATTATCCATTTAGGAATAATGATTTAAACTACACAACAAGTCTGCGAGTTTATACGACAACGATAACACTTACTGACTTAAACACAAACTAAAATAACTTACTCTTCGTAAAGTACATCCTATTCGCGTATTGAAAGATCTTGTAGATATTTCTGGAAGTTAAGGCAATATTCTTTTTGTCTGAAATTCTAGGAAGAAATCAACTTTCGTTGTATTATAGGACAAATAAAAAATAGCAGCTGACAAGGAACAAAGCTATTTCGGAAGACCATGAAAGGGTGCTGAAGATTTCCATAAATTGTGAATGTTGCAACCCTCCCTTTTTAAACAGATTCTCTTATCTTATTGTAACCTAAGATTATACTTGTCAAAAATCCCGTGACTCATTTGTTCAACAGTTCCCAGTCATATACAATAATATAATCCCCAAACTACTGACAGCAATCAGTGACGCCTTTTCTTAACATCTGAGAATGCCACTGGACAATACATTTCATAAAAGAAAAGATTTCTTTCCATTTATATTTTCCAGGAAAATTTTCTTCCTTCTTAAGGAGTAAATTTGCTATCTGGGACCAAAAATGAATGTCCGGTTCCGCGTTACACATATTCTTTCCGTCTTAGACAGATTGTCCGGAAATCTCTATGTTAAAAAATGAGGGACTTTGAAATGTTTCCGCCTTAGACAGATTTCCGGCTTAGGCAGATTCCGGCTTAGACAGATTTCACTGTAATTTGACAATTTAATTCTAGTGGTCCTTTGGGCACTTGTAAATAGACTAAAATAGTTGAGGGAGGATATGAACAGTTCATAAGTGCTCCAATAATCATTCTGCGATTTTGTTTCTTTCAGTTAGCTTTACTAAAAATAATGTCATCTCCAATATCTATAATTTTCCTGAAATAGGAGACTTTTTGTCATACAATATTGAATTTTTCATTGAAAGGGCATAGCTGGATAAGCATTGGAAACATGCCTTTCAATCAAATTTCTTGATTTTTCCCCCAGGTGTATCTGCATATCTGACAATGTATTTCCCCTATTATCAGCTTATAAATATTAATATTTTAAGAGATAAAAATGTTTTTTCGATTTTTTAAAAACCTAATTTCCTCAAAAACTACTGTACCGAATTACATGGGATTTATTGAGTTTATATAGACATTAAAGATGCACAACTGGTAAGTTTTGCATAATTTTCTGATTATAAAAAGTGTGTGAAAAAGCGATTAAAAATTTTTGAACGATAAAAATCATATCTTATATTTGTCGGAAAATTACCAATTTCTAGTAAAAAATTCTTCATATGTGCCCATATATTATATATAAAATCTGTAAGTTTGCGTTCGGTACTACATATAAATATTTACAAAAGTATGTATAAAATAATTTAAAATACATTTAAAGGCGTTACTTTGGGCGGAGCTACGCAACTTTGAAATCCGACGAATCTTTGGAACAATGTCAATAGAAAATGCGTCAACTGATGTATTTTAGATTTCTTTAATAGTATAGATCATAATTTTCAACTCAGTCCATATTATTTCGATATCGAAAACTGATGGTTTCTATCGAAGACAATAATCTGAAAAATATTTTCAATTGGAAAACAACAACACTCTTCGATATCTAAATGTTACGATAGTTACTATAATGATTTTTATTCGAACATTCTCACCACATTTAATGAAGGGTAATAAGAGTAAGTAGTTCAGTTTTTTTTTCTTTGCAACGCAAATCAAATATGAATATTATATATCCAGAATTGGAGCCTAATGCATTCTCTTATTTCTGAGGCATCATCAGGATTGGGTGGTAACAGACTATTTTTTTATTCAAGACTAGCTGACCCGCCCGGCGTTGCCCGGGTCCGTATTTACAATATTAAACGAACTTGAAATTTGTATGATTTTATCATTAACTGGAAGCATGCAGAAATGCATTGTCTGAAATACGTCGCAGCTGACTTTGCGAAAAATCGGTTTTAAAAACAACAACTAATATTAAGCTCTAAAAATACTTAAAATGAGCAATGAGAAACACGGGAGGGAACATGTATCCAACGATTGCGTTAGTTTCGTGTTAAAGTGTTGATATTTACCCGTAAAAATCACTGTTAAATCATATAACTAATATTAATAACTAAACTAATTATTATTATTATTTTTTTTTTGCATGGAAATCCCAAGTGAAATATTTTGAATTTCAAACTAATTATATCACTCTTAAATCCGACTATACCGTGAATGAAATCGATACGCGATGATAAAAGATTGGTATATAGTATTATAATTTCAGAGCCATTTAACAAAAGTGTATTTTTTTAATCAAAGCATGCGTAATGTTGACTCTGTGGACAAATTCCTAACCGTAAACTTTTGTACCATAGCCATAATCTGTCTGTAACCTAACTGCGACTTAACATCACCCTACCGTAACTTAAATATAACATAAATGTAACCTAGCCGTCACTTTGAAATATCAATATAGAAGCATCATTTAAGATTTTGCTTGAAAAGTTAACATTCTTTCGTTAATGTCTTAAAATCGTCTGCACTCTGAATTCTAGATTTTAGACTAATATTTGTTATTTAAGTTTTCGCGCATGATTTTAAAAGAATGTTTTCATAAATATATTTTATATATTGACATAGAGTTATTAATATGTTGTTAACACTAGAACCGCCAAAAGGGGTCAAAATGACCCTTGCCAGAATGATAACAGTCGATTCGAACCAGAATTTTCTTCGTAAGATATGTTAAATATATGTAGCACAAAAACAGACTAATTAAATAAGTTAAATAGTTTGAAATTAAAATTCTGGTGCGAAACACTTTTTATAAAACTTTAGTAAAATACCCGGCTGTTTTAGTGTTAAATTAAAAACATTTTTTCATCTACGTTATAAAGTATTAAAAAGTTCTGAAAAAAAAGAAAACTTTTAGTAATACAATTTTTAGTTTAAATCAAATGTTTTCAATATTTTATTTAATTTTATTTTGCCACTTTATTATTTCGAATTTATCAATTTCAATTATTTTAAAAGCAAACATTTTTTAAAAATAAATGATATAATAGAAAAAAGACCATTTTAAAAAATTACTATTTGTTCGTAAAATACGCTTCAGCTGTAATTCATTTCTTTCAATTCGTCTTATTAATACAAAATCCCTTCCACATGCTTTTGTTTGGGACATTAAAATTTGAGCGATAAATGGTTTAATCTTGTAACCCTTTTTTCGGTTTACTTCACCACCACTTATCTTTTTCCTCAATGGTTTACAACCGCTGTGATAAAAAATCATCATTTAAACTGACAGTTTGCAGTCTATGAATTTTAAAGGTCTGTTCCAGCTTTTTTAATTAATTATGCGAAAATTTTATGCAACCAACCAACCATAACTAAATGAAGGGAAAAAAAGAAGAAAAAAGGCGATTTTTTATGAGAGTGATCTTTGGAATTTAATTAATTACTCAGTTAATAAATAGAATTTCGAAATTCTGAAGCTCAGGTGCATCAGGAGAGATATTGGGCTACTCTCAAAAAAATTTTGAGCTTCGTACGTCCCATAGATTTTGCTAGCCATCGCAGACACACACACACACACACACGCAGACAGAGCGATTTGTTATTTTATTAATATAGATATATGCTAATAACTTTCTTTTTCTAATAGCATATTTCTAAAGCTATTTAATCCGAAGATAATTATTACCGAAGGGTTCACAATGTGAGTTAAAAGAAAAAAAAAGAAAGCTGACAGTACTAGATGATATTTTGTATTGAAAAATATATTTATACAATTTTGAACCATTTTATATTTGATGAGATAAAAAATGCTTTTCAAATAAATATAGTGCAAAAAAGCAGTGGAAAAATTAACAAACGATAAAATATTGTAAAGACACAGCTAATTTTATGAGAATACATTATAATCTTATGTGTAAATACATAGTCGGTTTCAGTGCTTTAGGCCTCACTGTCAAGAACAGTGACTTTTATGAGGAAAAAAAAAACAGCTGACACTTGATAATGTGTTACATTATTTTATACATAAATATTAATTTTTTTTTCTATAACCACGAGTTCTTTCAAGAAACTTCCTTAACAATCACATTTCGAATTATCATTCTTAGTAACATCATAAGAAATAGAAATCATTCACTGCATTAAATTTGTTTCTGATCGCGGCGGTTAACCATTACTTAGACATAAACGTTTAACATGATGGTAATCAGGGCCCATCGCTCGGTTAAAAAGCTTGAAAGTACTAACTATAATTTCTCTTTATAAAAACTGATGAAAGTCATTTTCATTTAAATTGGCTGTGATCACTGTCCTTACATTTCGATATCGAAGAATGTAGTTAGTTTCTATGACAAAAATATTCTTCCTTGTTTTTGTATGTGACACCAGCAAAAAATTTTGTTATCGACACGGAATCGTCAGCGTCCAGAATGATGCTCATGCGTTCATTAAAATTTAAAATACACTAATTCTGTAAGTATACATTCCAAAGATTCTTCAGATTTCAAAGTTGCGTAGCTCCGCCCAAAGTAACGCCTTTAAATGAATTTTAATTAATTTTATACATACTTTTGAAAATATTTATATGTAGTACCCAACGCAAACTTATAGCTTTTATATATAATATATGGGCACATATGAGGAATTTTTTACTAGAAAATGGTAATTTTCCTACATCTATAAGATATGATTTTTATCTTTCAAAAATTTGTAATCGCTTTTTCACAAACTTTTCATAATCAGAAAATTATGCAAAACTTACCAGTTATGCATCTTTAATGTCTATATAAACTCAATAAATCCCATGTAATTCGGTAGAGTAGTTTTTGAGAAAATGAGGGTTTTAAAAAATCGAAAAAACATTTTTATCAAGTAAAATATCAATATTTATAAGCTAATAATAGGGGAAATAGATTGTCAGATATGTAGATACACCTGTGAAAAAAATCAAGAAATTTTATTGAAAGGCATGTTTTCAATGCTTATCCGGCTATGCCCTTTCCACAAAAACATCTGTCTACAAATAGATAAATAGCAACAAGCTATGCAAGTGTTATGCAATATTTTACTAAACGGTTAAAAAAATATTTTTTATGCATTGTTAATACAAAAAGTATTACGGTAAAGAACTTTGCAAATTTTTCTATGACTTTGCTTCAAAACTTGCAATGAAGGTTTAGTTATGCAGTGCTCCCAAATGGTCCGCCAACTGAACATCAATATTTTCATAAAAAGATTTTAGTTTTATATTTTTTTTGCAAATTGCGCAGAAACCACCTTCTGTGGTTAATTTTAGTACAAATGCTGTGGAAACCTACTATAAAATTTTCAGTTAAAAAATATTGGTGTTCAGTTCGCGGACCATTTGGGAGCCCTGGTTATGGTGCAGTATACTGCACCATATAACTTATATTTCTTATAAGAAATATGATTTAGTTGTACCTGCAAGGCTATTTTTAACCCTTTCATGCATGAATTATTTTTTATACAATAAAAAATCAGATAATTTTTTTTCTTTTTTGTGATAAATGAGAATCTATTATAAAATAATTTTATTATTGTGTTGCATGGCTAGCTATTATCTGGCCACAAATCAAGTCTCCACAAAAAAATGAATTTTTTTTTTTTTTTTTTTTTTTTTTTTTTGTAAATCTAATATTTTATAGGTTCTATCTAATAATTTATCTGTCCTTATACGAGGCTCGTATGAATGAAAGGGTTAAGTATTTAAACGTAGTAGTACATATTTGATCATGCCATGCACTCGTTTATGATACTATTGTACTTTAAAAAAAAGAGTACATCCAGACTGGGCCTGACTAATGCAGTGTCTTGTGGTGTAGTTGGCTCGGGTCACTGCATTCGAAGACCCCCTATGGGAGTAATCAGGAATTTATTAAAATGGTGCCAAATGGTTAAAATTAGCCAAAAGAGACCAAATTTCTTAGATCAACAAAGATTTAGTAATGAGAGTGATGCCCTCCCCGTTCTCAAGAATGCGTGAAAGACTTGTATTTACACTTTCTCAATTTAAATATCTCTCAATTTAAATATTTTTTTAAAAAATAACTATGAACTTAAATGTTAAATTAGTACACAAAAATATTAAATACATTATAGAAAACATGTAAAAAAAAAAAAAAAAAAAAAAAAAATAAACCTCTATCTAAGTTATCAAGAAAGTCTTGGTATTTATCGAACAAGTAAGATATAAAAATATGAACATGGAGAAAAATCAGTTTAAAGATTTCATTTGTATAGGTAATTAAATTAGATTTATTAATAAAATTTACAATGTCTCCCGATATAATTGTCATATAGGTATAAATTAGGTATCAAAATATTCAGAATTAAAGAAGCTTTCAGTTAATACAGTAAAACCTCTAAATAACGGACACCTCGGGAACGCAGAAATTGTCCGCTATTCGGAGGTGTCCGCTATTGGGAAAACCTAAGAGATTCAAAAATCGCTAAGAAATGCTTAATGTTTCATTAATTTACTTTTATATGTCCTAAAACCTCTATTATATAATTAGTCATAAATTAAAATTATTTTTTAATCAATAAAATTGAAATCAATTTGTGCACACTTTTATCCACTGTTTATTATATTCGCGCGAAATAATCTGTTACAAAAGTTTACTTTTGCTTGCGATTAAATGTAATTTGTTTTTCTATGAGACATTATTGGACATCGTAGAGTTCCGGGCGGGTAGGGAAGGATTGCACTTTTTGACCTTTAAGAGCATACAATCTCAAAATATTCTTGTGTGACATTTCAATGCTCTGGGAGATATTCCTCCCGGGCAACACCCTGAATTTAGCACTGAACGTGGGGGGGGGGGGGGTCCCCAGCTCTTTATTTCATTTATCTGTGATTACAAAATTTGTGACACGTTGTCCTGATAAATTCAGAGGTCTTTATGCTTTTTTTTTTCTTTAAAACATATTTTTACATCTTTTATCGCCGAATAAAGTGTCCGCTATTCGGAATGTCCGTTATTCAGAGGTTAAACATACAAAAATTTAGATTTTGGGAGTGGGGATTGGAAAACTGTCCGTTAAATAGAGGTGTCCGCTATTCGGGAGTGTCCGTTATGGAGGTTTTACTGTATTAAAAAAAGTAAATCAATATTTTGATCAATTTCAAGGCACTGCGTCCCTTTAAAGAGTTAATTAACCAAATCAGTGATAAAATAAACTAAAAAGCGTCTTTCAGTTTTAGCGATATTAAAAAATCGTGAAACTTGCCAGTTATGGCAATTGTCAAACGAAATTGTGTTTGGATAACATTTACAACATTACAACTTTTTAACATTTTAAGATTTACATTTACACCATTTAGAACATTTATTACAACATTTTAACTTTTACAACATTTAGATAATATTTAGAACTTTTTTTCACCTGAAAAATATTTGTTTGAAAAAACTGAAATCGGATCAAACGTATTTAAAACTCAAGTAGCAACGGCTTTCAATCAAAACCTAGAAATTATTTCGGATCTCACTTTAAATAAAAGCCAGCAGCAGATGTCATACATATGATGTGAGTCTATTCTTAGATTAACAAAAAGTGTGCAAGTCTAATCTTACTTACGGCAAACAAAAATATTGTGTTTGGTTGGGTGAAGTTGGTTTTAGAGATCTTTTTAGAAGGTTAAATGTTTGCAAAAGCAGTGAAGTGCTTATAAATATTCACAGCAACATGGTCTATTCTTAAACTAAAACCTTGAGATAAATAAATAAAGAAATAGAGCTGGAAATATAAATGAAATGCAAAGATAGAAATAGGGATTTGTTAAGCTTCTGTAAATGAAATTAAAATTCATCAGATTTTATAAATGTAGGGTAAAACTATGTGAAATAAAATTAAGTATAGGATGTTCGGGGTACCTATTTTATAGACATTAATAGGTGATAAAGCACATGATTGCAATTTTGCATAAAAAAAAAGAAAACAATGTCACAATCCAATTTTTTCAGTCAAAAATTTACCGTGTGTGCCTCTATAACCTCTTCAGATCTGAGGTACACAAGTGTGTACCCCCATTCTTTTCCTCATAAACACTAAACTGTTTGAATTTTTTGCATTTTTACTTTACTTCTATACAGCTGAATATTTTTTGCTTCAAAACAAAACCAATAATTGTCAGCGCTGATGAATACTACCTCATAAAATAAATATTATTTTCATTTGAGTTTCGAAAATTCCTTCAAGACATTGTGGCCAAGAAAGTGAGAAATATTCATGATTATTTAACTTAAATGCATTACAATAAAAAATTTTGAGGATTTGCTGATCATTTACTTGTTTAAAGACCTTAAATTTGTTATTGCGTAAATTTATATTACTGATAGTTAAACTGATGTTTTAAGGAGATTAGTATTTTTATATCCATATTTGTAAACCTAAATAACCAGTCCTCTAAAGTACTGATTTCATAAAAATGACTCTTTCTGTCATCTATGGTGTCATTTCGATTATGCAAAAGCAATAAATATATATTTGTAAAGTTATTTTACGCTGAGGTCTGAAGAGGTTAACCACTTAACTGATCAATATTTTTGAAAAACTTTTAAATAATGCCTATTTTTTCATGTCTTTTACAGAATTTTTAATCTTTTGACGCCGTTTCTTCAAAACAGCATTTTTTGCCTAATTGAATCATAAAAAATGCTCGGATTAACCCTTTCCGGCGCAGACAAATTCCGTTCGTAAAATGAGAAATTGTTGACTGACGCCGGAATTTACAGAAGACTTTTTCAGAAATTAAGAATTCCCTGATTTAAGCTGTCATTGTAAAAGTAAAATTTTACTAAAATATTATTGGTGCCGTTTGTAAATTTGTAATTAAAATTAGGTGTTGCCGGAGTGGTAACACTGCGCCGGAAAGGGTTAAATAATGGGAATTTACAAAAAAAAAAAAAAAAAAAAAATAATAATAATAATAATAATGATGAGAATAATAAATGATGATTGTAATACGGATGCCCGTGCGTGGTGCGGGTAAATTATGATTAGCAAAAAGACGTTACTCGCATGATTTACGGGCAGATCAGGGAAGCGGCTATTCCAAAAACGGCGTTTTACTAATAAATGTAATAATATATTCGATATTTTCAAACGAGTTACTTTTTTTTTTCATTGGAGCAACTGTTGTAAAGCCACAGAAAATGGGTCAGTGATATCCAAGATTTCCACGGAAATATCATAATTCAATTTTGTATCCCACTATTTTCGTATATTTATATTCTATATTTTCTGTAATTAAAAACATTTCAAGATTTTTGCCGCCCCTCAACGTTCTATTAGACGTGAGAGCAAAAATAATTTACACTTGTTCACATGCTCATCAACAGACGTGTAAAAATCTAGCTGCCAGCAGATAGTTTCTCACCACTAAATTTTATTAGTTTTCTTCGATTAAATTTCATTAGCATTCTTACAAAAAAAATATCAGACGAAAAATAACAACTAAAATTTACTGGCGAGAAGACTGTCCTCTGACGCCTAGATTTTTACCCCTCTGGTCATCAAGATTGCGGAATCTTACGTCATGTTATTTCTTTTTATAGGGTCGTATGAAAGAGCAAGTTTATAAACCACCTTTGCTGAAAACAATTAAAAAACTTAAAGAACGCATCGGTGTAACATTAAGAATCTTTGACAGTGTAAGACTAAAAAACAGGTGGAACGAACTTGATTGGTGTTTGTTGTATTACGGAAGGATTACGCATGGAGAATGTGTAACTGTGAAAAACTTGGAATGTTTTCTTTACTTTCATATATCATTTATTGCAATACGTTTATTTGTTTTTAAAACATCGATTTTTTAAACATAGTTATTCATTCATGCTAACCCTGTGTATGTACATGGCGCTGTCGAATTCGGCTGACAAAATCAGAGAGGTGATAGTAGGCATCAAGTGGATGAAAAATAGCTGAGAACATGGGGTCGCAAATCACGTATTTAATCAAAAATACAGGGCGTTCTATCCTATCTCAGTTGAGGTTGACTGTAATAAAATTTAGAAAACTGGAGTATATTATAATAAAACTATTAATAGACATGCTCACCTTTGTTGTAAATGTGGTTAAAAAAGTGGCTGAAGTTTCCATTATACAACCTGGCAGCATCATTTGATGTTCCACATTCCTCATTACTAGGTATCATCGATTGCTTGAGCACCCTGTTTTTTTCAAAAATTTCTTTTATTTTATAACATTTCACACGAAACAGGGTACTTAAAGTTGCATTCTCATTGCAATATTTTCATTTTCCCAAAAATATTACCATCAACCCAAATTCACATTGTTAAAAATGTCTGTAAAAACACAGAAAAAATAGCGAGATTCTCTGTAAATTTACACTAGTTCTCGGTTAATTGTATTTGGTTGAATTTTTCTGTCATTATTTTAGGGATATTTCCCTTATCTTATGTCAAATTCCTTGTAGAGATTTACATGTCTGTATTTAAAAATATTTTTATCTATGCTAAAATTTGTAATTCAAAATGCACAATTTAAAAATTATTTTGCAATTTTATTAGATAGATTAAATAAAAAATATTAGTTTGATTTTTTTTTTAAACTTAGACTAATTTGGAAAGGGGAAAAATTATCTTTTCGGAGTTAATAGGGATTTTTATCGACAATCACATAATTATGGTAAAAGACATACTTTGTTCGCAATAACAACAGCTTCTATATCTCAGTCAGTAAGACCAACTGTCAAGAGGTCTCGGGGTATAAAAATCAAACGATACATCAATTCAAATTTGCTCAAAAAACTAAAATTCTTTGAGTTCAATAAAAAATGAGTGATTCACTAATTTTGAAAACTAAATTAACTTATAAAGATTCAAAATAAATTTACAGTCTTGTGTATTTTTAATAATGTTAATTTACAGAGTCTATTGTAAATTTATCGAATAACTTCTCTGTTATTTAACGGAATTCCGGTTTTTCTAATATCTGTTATTTTACATAAGACTTAAAATAATAGATTACCCAAATATTCTCTGTAAATTCACCGAAATATTTTTTACAGCCCATTTAGGATGAAACATCCTATATTTGTGCTAAATAAGTGTTTTGCAGCCCTATATTATACGGCAATTTTCATCCTGTTGATGTTTACTATCACCCCTCTGAATCTGTTAGTTCCTCAATTCTCTGTACATATGTATATATATGTGTGTGTGTGTGTGTGTGTGTGCGCGCACGTGTGTTATAGATTCATATAATAAATATTTTCAAATAAATTTTTATTTCGATCTACAGTTTTCTCAAAAAAAAAAAAAAAAATAATAATGGCAAAAAATAAATAAAAAATGAGTGATTTTTCAAGCGTCCGTCGTAAGTAGCGTTGCCCAGGGCCGTAGCTAAGGGGGCGCTATGGACGGCTCAGCCCCCCCTAAAATATTTTGAGCCCCCCCCCCCCCTGGAAAAGATTCCAAGGCCACTAAATGAATTTCTGTTCCGAAAATTCAAATGAAATTCTGTTTAAAGATCTAATTTACTTTTGAGACCCTTTCACAGTTTTGCAGAGTTACTAAATTTTATCTAAAATAAGTAATTTTCACCATTCTGTACTTTTCTTAGTATAAAAAGAAGTTATTACAACAGTTTAATAAGAAACATAGTACCTACAATATGAATATGCACTTATTTATCTTTCTACGTCAGAGAGAGAGATAAAAAAAATATGACCCCCCCCCCCCCCCCTCTATAATCCTTTGAGCTCCCGCTATTGATCACTTCTACCTACGGCCCTGGCGTTGCCTCTCGGAAGATTAAAATTTGCAATGTTTTTACATAATGAAACTAATTGATAAGTTGAATATGTCTGGACTTTTTTACTGATTTAAAATCTAACGGCCATAGCAGTTGTAAAAGAGTATTTCTAAAAAATCAACAGCAGATTGATGTATTTCTAGATAAAAGTGAGGCATTATCAGTTGCATTCTTTGCATTTATAACCGAATTTCAGAAGTAATGTGATAAGTGACACACAAAGAAAATAAAAGTAAAATAACAAAATGCTATTATGTAATTTGTTGAAGAGATTAGTAAATAAAAGTTCATTCAATGAAATGGGCCTTCGGCAAAAGGAAGCAGAATTCCTTACGTTTTTTTTTTTTTTTTTTTTTTTTTTATCAAGGGAGAAGATAAAGCAGAAGGTTAAGGTTGTGTGCAGCATCGGAATATTAAGGAGATTATGAAGAATGAAAAGAAAACTATACACAATTGAAAAAAAATGTAATTCTACAGAAGTAAAGTTACATGAATCCGTATACATACTAAAATTTTATCTGTACACTGTACAAAAGTATATAAAAAATAAATAAAGATATGTAAATCTACAAAATTAGTTTTTGTAAAGCTACAGGAATCTAAACTTTATAAAAAAAAAATCGATTAAAAGTACATTAATATTACTTAAATTTCATCTGTAATCAGAGTTGCAGTTACATAAAAAGTTTTAGGCATCCCAGTTTCCTTAAAAATTCTTAGTAACCTTACAGATTTTTTTACGTACAGTGCAAATGTGTATCTGTTACATGCATTTTTGGTTCTGCCGTTCAGTGTTTGTTAGATTGGGGACTTTTTTAATTTAGATTATTTGATTATAAACACTTTAAAAAAAATAGTATAATTCGCCTTATTTTTCAGGGTTTTCCATCCTTTTTTTAAATAGGCTATTTCAAAAAAGGGGTGACAATAACACAATCTGTGACTTTTTTGTTCCCAATCTGGCAACAGTGCTGACGTCACATAGAAGGTAGTAGAAATCCCAGTCTCCGGAAAAAAATTTAGTAACTTTACAGGGTACACAGTCAGAGCTTTATCACGCCAATGACAGGCACAGGTTTTAACCATTTATTTTCCTCCCATCTTTAATATATTCGCACAAATTTAAATATTTTTATACCCTAGAATCAGTGTTTTAGTAGTAAAAAATTAAAGTACATACGCAATAGGCAGCGAGTACGTGTTGAAAAGTGTGGGCTGTAGTAGCGATCGGCAATCTATGACCCGTGAGTCACAGAGTGACACACTTCATAGTTTCAAGATACTTCCTTGAATTTGGAATAAAATGTATAATTTGTAAAAAGAAATGATAAAAAATAAATATGAAAACGAACTCCTGAAGATTATATAAAGAATAAACTAAAAATATGTAATAATGATAACATTTTTGTTTGATTACACAGTTGTAGCAGTGGATATTCATAACGAATACAGCTACTGGAGCAACAAGAGTGAGGCGGATAATGGTTGCCTTTGACACATTCGACGCGCCTTTGTCTTTTGTCCAACCGAATGTCTCCTTGAGCAACTGCTACTATTTGGCGTTTAGTCTCCTCTTTTGAGGTTAGTCTTTAACACCTTGAATGACACCAAGATTTAAGAATTAAAATTTTCCTTTAACACTAAAACAGCCGGGTATTTTACTAAAGTTTTATAAAAAGTGTTTCGCACCAGAATTTTAATTTCAAACTATTTAACTTATTTAATTAGTCTGTTTTTGTGCTACATATATTTAACATATCTTACGAAGAAAATTCTGGTTCGAATCGACTGTTATCATTCTGGCAAGGGTCATTTTGACCCCTTTTGGCGGTTCTAGTGTTAATTTTGTACGCGAAGAAAAGCATTTTCTTATGTTCAAACATTTTCTTATGTTTCTTATGCTCGTTTCTAAATGTTATTAAACTAAAAATCTAGGATCGTAATCTACTCATCCTTACCGAAATGCATGGTTTAAAAAAACAGTGAAAAAAGATTAAAAAAAAATCCGTAAAAGACGCTCGTCGCGAAAGGGATAAAAAGCCTTCTAAAAAGACATTAATGAAAATTTCATTAATACTTTCGGGGGCAGAATACTCCTGTGGATGAAATATATTAACGATCAGGAAATTTGCATGGAAATATACAAAATCTTTTATTGTGTGCATTATAAATGCAAAGTTTTATTTTAAAATTCTGGTTTCACAAAGTTATTTTGGGTTTAAAATTAAGTAATATATGTAATATACCGGCACCCTTCAATGTGTTAACATTCTTTCATATTTTCGCAATAAATGTTACCAGGGATATAACAGGGATCACGGCTTATTGTAATTACAAAATTATTACAACGCCATTATTATATAATTCTTTTAGTGGATTCTATAAAGTCCAGCGGATTCGCTCCAAACTTTCTTATAAGAAACAAAAATGATGCGGATGATAAATGAAGCGTAAATTTAAAAACGTTTGTAAAAAATTTAGTCGGTGGAAGGAACTAACCACTGAAACGTAAACGCTTTTGGTTTACTAGATAAAGACTCTAACGTTTTTCTTCTAAAAACGTATTTTTGTTACCATCAATGTTCTCGATTTATTGGATTTTTTTATTCAGATGTTCCGTATTTATAGAAGAAGTTTAAAATAGTAAACTTTGCTTTATTTAGTAATAGACATTATCGCCATAATATAATAATTTAATAATAGACGCTTCGTTATTAAATAAATTGAAATTTATAATTTATATTTTCTGGTGTGAATTTCGATTCCCTTAATTACGTAATTTCTGGAAACTCTTATAATATGAACATTAGAGGGTTAAAGAGCAACACATTGCTGTTTGCAACGCAGCTAAGATTGGGTAATTCCATGAGCACATGTCGTGTAAGTCACATACTTCGATTTTGGATACCAGTATTTTAGAACGGAAAAATGTGACTTATTTTATAGAGATTGAATAATAATTGAATAACGCCATGCAAACCTTTCGAAAATAACGGTGGCCAACAATTTAGCAGTTACTAGAAATGTGACTTACATGACAAATGCTCATGGAAATGCCCGATTACAAATGTTCAATCATTAATCCCTTCGGGACAATGAACATACGCTATACGACACCAAAGGTGACCGGCCACTTGCGATTTTAGACATTTTGTTAAATATCTAGAAACATACGAGAGGAATTGTCCTGACACTCGAAATGCGTAAATATAATAGAACAGGTCATGCATTTCTGTGAAGATTTTTTCTCTCGAAATTCCACAGGGGACCATCAACAAATTGAAAAAGAACGAAAATCTTTTGGGTAATCCTATCAAAACTATTGCAACAAAAGCGTTCTGATTGTAGATTATGATGAAGTAGTTTATTGTTCTAAACTGTGTTCATTTTTATGCAGATAGCATGTATACTCCTAAAGAAATTAAGGTTTTTATAAAAGCAATCTCAAATTTTTCCAAATTTTTTGCTTATAATTTGCAGACTTCTTAATTTGTAAACTTCTTAATATAAAATAATGTTCTTTTTGGAAAATATGACAAATAGCTTTGTACACAATACCCTGTAATTAGAATTAAAAAATAATAAAAAATGTATCAAAATTGAGCAGGTTTACTAAATAATTTTTCATTGCGCATGTGTGAGCGCTATCAAAATTTCATTTGCATATTGTGTAAGCTAAATGTATAGAGAAATTTTTGGAAAAATCTTAAAAACATAGTTTGAAAATTCTGAAAGTGATTGCCGATAAAATAAAGTCAAAATCCGTTGTTTCCATAATGAAGGGAAAAAATGACGGGTTATATCCAAATATAATAGTACATGCCGTATTGTGTATTCTATATTAACACTAATTAATGGATAAATGGATACAACTCCTCGTCTTTTTTCTTTTTCAATTTCTTGAAGGTCCTGTATGGAGTTTCGGGAAAAAATCTTCACGGAAATGTTTGAGTTGTACTATTATGTTTACACACTTAGAGTAATAATGATAATTGCAGGATAATCCAGGATAATGATAATCTAGGATAATTCGTCATGCATTTTTCTAGATATTTAACAAAATATCTAAAATCGCAAAAGCCGGTCATCTTTGACCATATAGTGTATACTTATAGTGCATATGTCCTTTCCATTTCTCAAGAGAAATGGAATTTTTCATTTTCTGATAGGGGAGAAGTGACAGCTTTTTTTGAAACTTTTCTCAAATTTTTTTTCAAAAACTTATTTTTTTTCCATTTTTTATACATATATTCATCTTCTACGTGTTATATTTTGTTCGATTCAACTGTGATACTCTTTTTAGATTAGAAGTGGGGGACATTGATACATGGGACACATTGATACACCCCCTGTACTGCACACAGGGTCATCACAGGAAGTTTCACAACAGCTCCGAAAGGTGATACTAGTGCACTCAACTATATACAGAAAGTTTTGGAATGATTCAGTTGTTTGTTGAAATGGGACGAGTGATTAATTGTTGATTAAAATCTCAAATTTATATCAATTTTCCAGAGAAAAAAGTATTTTTTACACGAAAAGTGTTACGTAAGAGAAACAAGCTGCAGAATAGCACAGGATAATTATATTAAAAACAGAATTTTTAATATAATTATCCTTTATTTTCTGTATATAAACCGATTTATAAAGAGAAAACTTGGTAATTTTTCATCTTTCCTAAGAAAGAAGATAATGCTGGGGTTGAAGTATCAGATATGACCAAGTTACTACTGCCAACAATCAGACAAGGAACAGCCAGAACATCAGGTCATTAAACATTTCATTTTGATTGCTTTAATATTGCTTACAAATAAAATGTGGGTGATTTGAATTTTTAAAAATAATGTAAAATGGTTTGCTAACTATTTTTTATGAAAAATATGCATTGGTGTTATTTTGTCTCTATTTTTCCCAGACGTATCAAAGTGTATCAATCTGCCCCGGGGATGGGGCACATGATACAAATTACTTTTTTTGATTTTTTAAAAGTTACATACAAAAATAATATATAAAACAACGATTGTACATTTTTATAACACACTACACAGGTTTTGCTGACATCACATAGAAAAATAACTTGACATTTCTGCTTTCTAGACACCAAAATTTTTTTTTGAAAAAAGCTGTATCAATGTACCCCACTTCCCCCTAAGTATTTGAAGTTTTGCAGATTTTGAAGCTGTTGAATATTTAACAGATTATATCTACTAATCGTAGCATATCTCGTTAAAGTTCTCTATTATTTATCTTCTCCTAATAGTATACTTTCATATTCTATAGGAAAAAGTTTGGGGTACTATTGTTTAAATGAGATAATGAGTGCGAAAAGCGGACAAAAACGCAATTTTGATTGCATTTTGCGGGAACATAACAATGTAAATTAACAATGCCCAACGGAAACAAGTAAATTTTAATAAGCATACAGTATTATTCTAACAGTCTATTACAAAAGAATTTTGGAATGCTGGTTGTTTCCAGAGATATAGCACACCAAACATACTGGCATTTCACTTTTCATGAAAAATAGCATTCACAAACTTGAACTTTGATATTTTATTCCGGGAAAAGAAAATTTTTTCAGGGCTTCAAAATTGCACATTATTTATTAAATACCATCTACTTCAACATAAAAAATCTAGCAAATCAAAAATTACAAGTATCGTACTTTGTCTGATTTTCAAATTAATGGCTCTTAAATATTTTGGACTCTTTTAACTTGCGTGAATTTCTTTCACATATTTTTCAAACACATCAATTAAAATATGTATAAACACATGGATAAAATTCAGTTACACGTACATAGCTGCCAACTTTTAACCCTTTGAGGGGCAAAGCACTTCTACTCACAACATGCCGAAATGAGTGAATGACACCAGAATTCAAAAGCAGATTTATTTCAAAATAAATAAATGTTTTTCTTTACCTACTTCACAAAAATAAAATTTTCATTTTAAATTTCTGGTGTCAATGTGGCATTTAGCAATTAAAATTAAGTGGTATATATTTTATACCACCGCCCCTCAAGGGGTTAACTAATCTTCTGTAATACTTGGTTTAATTTGATCCAGGATAACCTCTTTTCGAACCAGAAATTTTATTTCATGAATCTTTATTTAATTGCAGGTTTCTAGGTAAAACATATTTAATTTAATTTCCTTGAAAAAATTCTTGTTCGAAATTCATTAAACACGGGTTAAATTAACGCACGTATTACGTAAGATTAATGTTAGGTCGGCACCTATGCAGGTAATAAGTAAGCATAAAATGTTAGAATAAAATAAATGTGAGTAGGCGTGGCATCCCAGTCTTGCCGTCTTTGGCAATTTCGTGATTCAAAAAATAAAGTTATCTCTACTAAAAAAACAAGTTGGTAATTGCAGGTGAAGCGTAGCAAATGAGGTGCGTTCGTACGATAACGAATTTTTAAAAATATCACTCTCTTATATCAATCTCATAAAATTATAAATAGTTAATTACAATTAAAATGCGCACCAAACAATGTTCTCCCTATACCATTATATAATGGAATACCTTTGTGTGGCCTTGTAAATCTATAAAAAATGTTCTTTATAAAACAGATCATGCAAAATGTATATTATAATATGTACTTTATAGATGCATATCAATTTTATTATGTTCGAATGATTGTAACACCATTAATATGCATTTGAAACATTTTCCCCCATTGACCGTAATGTAACGGAATACTTTTGATTGTCCCTGTAATTGATTTATGCATCCAATTTTAATAAAATTTGAAATGATTCGACAAAATTATATAATAATTATATATTTTAAATTTCAAACGATTCGGTTGGGTAGTTTTTGCGTTGTTATATACGGACAGACGGACGGACTCAACGACAACTATAAGTGCTATGCATTTACATAATTACGAACGCATCTAAAAAAAAAAAAAAAAAAAAAAAAAAAAGTACTGCCAAACGAATAAAATTCATATAACAGATGCTGGTTGCGAGCGAGTCAACACTGGAAACCCGGAAGGAGTCGATTCGACTTCGATCATGTGATTAAATTTCAGCTCGACCCATAAATGTTTTCTGGAAATAAGTTAAATTTAAAACACGCTGATTTACCTAAAATAAATAAATTGAATAATTTTGAATAAAAATTCTGATGTGAAATATTATTATCAAACTTGAGTAAAATTTCCAGGCGTTCTAGTGTTATCCACATAATGGTCGCATTAAATTACGGTTTAAAAATTAAAATTCATTATTGCCACCACTTTAAAAAACATTCATCTTATTTAATAACAAGAAAAAATGGTATCAAAATAAAGCCAATTACACTATTTTATAAAACTGGTTGGAATCAAACAATTCTGAATAAAAGACGTGAACCTTGCAGCCCGTGAATGTCTCGGGCGCGACGATTAAGTGGTTAATAAGAATAATTGTCAGATGGGGCAAGTGATCTTCAAAGCGTCGAAAAGGATTTCTACTGTAAGTCCTGTGTTGTGATGACTAACTTTGAAACCACTATTGCGCTAACTCTGTAATAAATGGAGCTATAAGAAATAAACATTTTCGTACCTAAAAATCCCACATCTTCGGCGGGACAAGGGACCTTTAAAATCATTTTTTTTTATATTTTTAAAATTGTGCGTTAAATATTATTCAAGGGTACATTATATGCATTATAACATATAATTATCACAAAAAAAAGTAAAAAAATTAAAAAAAAGATAGACAAATTTGTGCAATATTTTAAATATAACGAGAACTTTTCAAAATGTCCCATGCGCATTCCATATCAATCAAAATCTCTAATATTATTTGTACAAATTAGATTTATATATATATAAGTAAAATTGTGCATGGAATTTCATATATCTGAATATAAAGCTAAAAAAAAAAAAATATTTCAAAATTTTTCTGAAATTTTGAGCATTTTTGAAACTATTTTTACAATAAACTACCTATAACTTTTACAATTATTTTTATTTTCAAAAAACCATGCAGAGTTTTATGACATATATTGAGATGAATAACTATAAAAAATTTCAAAGCATTCAGAAAAAAAATAATGCGCATGGAACGTTTTGAAAAGTTCTCGTTAAATCTAAAATATTACAAAAATTTCAATATTTTTGTCAAAAAAGATTTTTTTAAATTTTTTGTAATAAATATGTGTTATAATGCATACAATGTACCCTTCAATAATATTCAAAGTACAATTTTAAAAATATAAAAAAACATGATTCTGAAGGTCCCTTGTCCCCTTAACTTTCTAGTGCAAGATTTTTTAATATTCCTTTAGCAAAATATATTTGATTTCCTATTGGGCATACATTAAAGAAAAAAATACTGAAAAAATTACCTTTCAGAATTTGAATTTTTTTTTTTTTTTTTTTTTTTTTTTTTTTTTTTTTTTTAATGGTTACTAAATTGCAACACCATGGATTAATCACATGTATACAATGTCTGTTGCAAAAACCTTGCTGAAAATTATTTAAAATAACGTTTAAAAACATATTCTTTTGAAAAAGATATTTTTAAAAGAAATTTTGCATTTTAAATAGTTTGTTTTATTTTTGTTAGAAATTCATCTTTGGCTAGGAAAATGGAAGGCTTCAAACGTTCCTTTTTATTTGTAGCTGATAAACAACTTATGGTATTTTTAAAGAACTAAGCCTAAACATATGGTCAAAATGAATACATAAAGCATAAAATTATTAAAAGGCAAACGGTAAATAAACGATAAGGAGAGAAATTTTAAATTATTATCAAATGGCAACACTATTTCCCTAGAGAGTTAAAATATGAAAACGACAATTATAAGACAAATTTAAAACATGAATTAAAAAAAAAAAATTAGTTCAATTTTAACTGCTTTTGCTCTATTGGGTCGGCAACTAAACTCCCTTCGTTTTAAATAACGTGGGACTTACTAGTTACTGACTTAGTTTGTAAACAGTCTCATGTTATGAAACTAGGGTAGAATGCTGTGGGGGCGTGCATTTTTAAACGATTCACTGTAAAAAATATATAAAAATAAATATATAAATAAATAAAAGTTGAATGTATGAAAATTCCGAGCATTTAGTATTAAACATTAATAACTAAGCAACAAATTATCATGCACAATTAAGGATAAAAATAGAGAATATAGGAATAATAACAAAAAAAAAAATCTCAAACTTCTAAATGCGAATTCTTACCCACCCTAGTGTGTACGTGCGCGCAGTTAATTTTTGGTATTACTTATATTATATAATTCGCATTAAAACATTTCGAATCCTACACTGCCTGTGAATTTTTGTGAAACTAATCTCATAGATGTAAATCATTATGCCTTTTTTAACTCTTTCCAACAAGGTTGAAAAGTGTTTATGATTTCGGTTTGTCTGGCCGTCTGGTCGTCTGTCCGCGCTCTAACTCACGTAAATATACTCGTATTGCCCTGAAATTTCGGAGAATTATTGACACTTGAGAGTATTTGACACCCTATTACAAATCCTATTGCAAATGAAGTTTCTAGCATGATTAGTTTATTTACAGGGGCAATCAAAAGTTTTTCGTTATATTACGGCCTAAGGGACAAAATCGTTTCATATGAATTTTAAAGATGTTACACCCTGTGTCAGACATATTGAATTTTTTATGCATTTACGAATTGCACTTAAACATGCAATCTGTAAAATAGAAGGTGAAAAGAATAGTTATTATTCATTTACATGGCCACACAAAAGAATTCCATTTTATAATGGTAAAGAAGAAATTGTTTGAGACATATTTTAATTATATTTTATGTATAATAAAATTTATATAAATTGCTGAAGGCTTAATGTAAGTTATTTCTCACCTAATAGGAAGTACACAACATTTAAAGGGACACACAAAAGATTTCAAATAGTATATTCTATCCGAAGTATTGTATATTATCGATGATGGCTGATGGATGGATGAAATGCCTTTTTTAATTATGATATGCGCTTTTAAGTTTCACTGAATTTATTCATATTATATGGCATATATAAATGCTCTAGTGTATATACAGGACTACACAAACGAGCTCGTAAATGTTACTGAATATGAGTATAATTTACTTAAAGGTTGTTTTTAAATTAGCCTTGTACTTTTATGCTGTACTGCATGCAATTTACTAAGAAATGTTTGTAAAATATAGATAAAATGATACACATTGCCAGGCAAAGAATTGGGTACATGGCCGCCTATGGATGATAATTTTTGGAAATGTGTTTTCAGTAGTCTTAAGTGTGTTTTAGTTTGAACTAAATTTTAGCAAATTACTTTTGAGTATTGAAAGTACTAGGTAAACCAGAGTTCGCACACTCCTTATATTTTGTAAGGACTCTGACACCAATATTAAAAATAAGAAAATTTATATTTAACTTTTAAGAAACAGCATTCGCAACCACCTCCTCGGTTCTCAATTTTCGGAATATTGCTCTTCAGTGAAATACATTGAAAATACTGTAAAATTTTAGTGGTAGTGCTGTGCGAACCCTGAAAGAGCTGTTGGATGATGATATAAAATATAAAAGAAAGCCCCAACCACGTATGCAATATGTTTCCATGCATGCTATACGTTTCCATATATTAGTATAAATTGCTGAAAGAGAATCTCAGTCTGTTACGCATTTCCTTGCTATACTAAATTTCCCAATTATATAGTGCATATCAACTGACAGACAAAACACAGGGTTGTTCAAAAATATTCGAATACATATTTGGCTATGGACAGTAAGTAACACTTTATTACTCTAAATAGCGAAGTTTTGTTAAAGATTTCAGGAAGTGTTGGAAAGTGTTTGATAATCTATGTAAACATGATTTTTGTTACTTGTTTAATTATTGTTTCAGAATATTGCTAATCTTTGTCTTTTTCACTGCAGATTTCTTTGATTTAAAAAAGGAGCAATGTCTATAATTGATATCGAGAAACTTGGATCGGTATTATAAAGTGGGTATTTCGCTAAAAGGATTTCTTACTTTCGAAGAGAAATTTTTTGGCATTGCTTCCGACAGTGATGTTATTTGATCTGACTACATAGCCGTGTCTGACTATTTGCCAATAATAATAAAACTCCTTTTGCCGTTATTTTCTGCTACCACATAGAATATCACCACATTGACATCTTCTGTATCCTCATTCATGTGACTGTACACCCAGAAAAAGGAATTGATTAAAACTACAAAAAAAAAAAAAAAAAAAAAAAAAAAAAAAAATGTTTTTTTTAGTACATTTTGGTTGTTTTAAACGAATTTTTTAGTTAAAGTAAAAAATCGGTTTTCTTGCTCTGACAAAAAATATTATTTACACCCTTATAAAATTTTAACGAAATTTCATCAATTTTATTTGAAATCTTACTAAAGTCTTGTATTTTCAATTTGTAATTCCAACAAAATTTTGTTGTTTTTGCAAAATTTAAATTGGTGTGCAGTAGCCATAACTCTCTCACGTAATTTTGTTTAATTGACTTATATAGATATAAAGAATTAACATAATTTTTGGATAATAAAAACTTTTCAAATTGAGACGGATTAATGACGTTATTATGCATTTCGGATGAAAATCGTGGACGGAAAATCGAAAAAAAAAATCAACAATATTTTTTTGTTTATTCAAGCAAATTTTTTCCATTGACCCCAATGTGGGTTTGTCTCCCATTTGATAGCGTGGTTCGAATAAATGGGGCAAGACTAAAAATTGCACATTTTTTTTTCGATATTTATTTAAATTGAAAAAAGCAAAAATACAAAGATTTTATTTATTTTTTAAATAATAAATTACAAAATTATGTTAAATAAAAAGCATTTTTTTTAAATAATTGAGTATTTATTATAATAATTCATAAATCATTTATTTTAATTGTAAAATATAGTTTTAATGGAAAAATGCTAAATTTCTACTTTTAAAAATTCATTTAAGTTAAAAAATAATTTGAATCGTAATTTACAATGAAATTTTACTCGTGAAATTAATCAAGGATTCTGAGAACATTCTGCGGCACGTATACTGGTCGCTCGTCTCCAAGGGGTTATATTTTTTATAATACACATTTTTTTAAATCAATGAGTGCTGAAGTATCGTGTAGCATTTAGCTAAGTGATCGAAAGTTTTGAAAAGAAAGTGCATTTGTCTTTTGAGAGAAATACGAACTAAAATGTTTTTCTTTGGACTTTGATGATATGACTTATTAAAAATTCTTTTAATAAAATTAAATGATTTAATGCATTTTTTCTGTCCTTAAAATTTTGTTTACAATGAAAAGAAATATATTTGTTCTAATGCTTACACAAGAATCAAAATACTGTTATTTAAAAATAAAAATTAAATATATTAAATTATTTAATAATAATAATTAAAATTCAAGTATAAAGATTAACACCAGTGATTTAAAAATATAAAAAGTAAATGAACAAAATTAATTTTTAAATTAGATAAATTTAATATGGCTTTAAAAATTGGTTTTAACATAATATTTTAATATGTTCTTATATAATAATTTCAAAATTTTTATTGAGAATTGCTGATTTTTGTTGAGCCTCTTGTAAATGGAACTATGCAAATATTATGTAATCAATTCTGTCAAGAGATGGCTCAGCTTTTGTATCACCCTAATTAAAAAGGGGACTACACCAAATTTCGCTTTTTTTTAAGAAACTATCTAGGAATGAGATTTAGATTACTATACATTGTAAAATCTCTGAAGATAGAAGGATATTTAAGATAAAATTACAGTATATTAGGGTAAGTGTACCAGTAGTGGGCCACGTACCAATAGTGGACCACCAGTTTTCAAAGTTGAAAAACAAGTTTTCTAGTCACCCCTGTCAGATAACAAACTAACTGCTGATTGGCTGGAACCCTTATCTGTTATCAGACAAAGGGACAAATTCAGTATTCTGATAGTCTTTGAATTGGAAGGGTGTTTTTCTTTCAGTCTTAAAATACAAGGATTTTGTGGCTCATTCTTACTGCTTTCCTTAAGAGGCAAGTTTTCATTCAATATTTTTTTCTTTAAAAGTATATTGTATTTTATATTAAAATGTGACATTTCTAATACACTGTATAAATGAATACTTTATTCCTTATGCTTAAAAGGTATAGAACTAACATATTATTAAGTTTGGGGGGTGGTCCACTTCTGGGTCATTAAATTTCAAGTTGTTCCAGTAGTGGGTCACTACTTTATCCCAGAGGAATCTGAAGTGAAAGAGGGACAATTTATACTTGTCTCAATAATCGGAGGAAAAAGGAATACAGAAAAATATGTGTATTTGTGTGTAGTTCAAGAATTTAAAGAAATAATAATATTTTTTCAAGGACTGAAGTCAACTGGAAATAAAAGACTTCGTCATTAAGGAAAATGATGACTCTAGCATAAATTTTTCCGATATAGTTGGAGTGGTACCGCAACTAGAACTCAGACAAATAGATCGTCAACTTTTGTATTCTTTTTGTAAAAAAAATGGCTGTAAAAAAAAAAAAAAAAAAAAAAAAAAAAAAAAAAAAAAAATGCAGTTAAATTTAAATCCCACTCACATTACTATATTTTCTTTTTCTTTTTTTTTTATAGATGTAATGTAGTTTTGCAATCATTTCACAGAGTTCGCGCACTCCTTACATTTTGTAAGGACTCTGACACCACTATTAAAGATAAGAAAATTTATATTTAACTTTTAAGAAACAGCATTCGCAACCACCGCCTCGATTCTCAATTTTCGCATTAGTTCTCTTCAGTGAAATGCATTGAAAATACTGTAAAATTTTAGTGGTAGTGGTGTGCGAACCCTGTTTCAGCATTTAATTATCCTTTTTATTATGTATATCTTATTATTTATTACTACTGCAAAGTAACAAATGGGACAGATATATATTTTTTAAATTATAAAATATTACAGACTGTTCGAAAAAACTAAAGAGAAGCTGAAATTATTTTACGTAATCATCAAAACTTCTAAATATGATTTCATTATTGTGTATATTTAGTGTAGAAATGTAAAGAAAAAATTAAAACCTCTGTACAGTACACATTAAACTCAAGAATGGAGTGGCTCACTTCTGGGGGGCCCAGAAGCATCAGAAGGAGCATCAGAGGACCCTGGAGCATCAGAATTTTACTATGCCCACGACTGGAGCATAGAGGAAAGTAACATTTTTTATTTTTCATTTTTTTCTAAAGAATATATTTTAAAAATTTGAATGTTTATTCTGATACATGAATGTAAGGACTAGGGTAAAAATATATATGTTTTTTTGGAATTCACTAACATATCAGGGTTCGCACACCACTACCACTAAAATTTTACAGTATTTTCAATGTATTTCACTGAAGAGCAATATTGCGAAAATTGAGAATCGTGGAGGTGGTTGCGAATGCTGTTTCTTAAAAGTTAAATATAAATTTTCTTATCTTTAACCCATTAACGCCCAGCGTCCTCGTTTGAGGACGGTTACAAAAACAGCAAGAAAGCGGTTTTCCCACCAGTAAAGAGGAAGAAAAATGTATACCTTATTTCATGAGACAGAATCCTTGATAAATTTAGATCAAAGTTAATTTGCTTTTAAAAGTGGTGGGAAATACAAAATTTAAATTTTAGCGAAGAAAATAATTCGGGCGTTAATGGGTTAATAGTGGCGTCAGAGTCCTTACAAAATATAAGGAGTGTGCGAACTCTGCATATTAATAACTAGACAAATGTCCTTAAGTGGCCCACTACTGGCGCATTTACCTTAGCTGAAATTCGGAAACCCGAAAGGAGCAGGAATAAATACATATTCTACAGTGCTCTTTCATTCTTCCATAGAACAACATCTTTTCTTGAACTCAGTTCAATTTGAGATAGTGACACACTGCGCATCGCACGGATTTGACTACAGGAAAAATGCCGCGTATATTTTAACGGTGCCAAACAGATTTTGAATACAATATAGCTAAAATTGAAAAAAAAAAAAAACAATGTGGCCTACACAAATTTTCGCTTTTTCATAAACTATCTAAAAATGAGACGCTAGTCTATGAATATATCTCAGTTCAAATCAGAAATTTGATTATGAAATAAATATAAAAGATGCAATGAAGAAAAACGTTAAATAATAAAATTAAAATGCTTTAAATCAAAATACTGGCGTGAAATATTTTTATAAACTTGACTCAAATTTCCGGTAGTTCTAGCGTTAATGATGTAAATTTATCTCAACAAAAACAGCGTCAACATCCCAAACATTTTGTTTAAAAGCCTTCCAATTAAAACATCCGTTGATGACATGCACAATGATTAGATATACATTTAAAAAATAACAAGTTGTTGGAAATTGTTACTTGTGCTAGTGTGAAACGATACAACCTGTTAACAAAATTGACTCTATTTCTCATTGCTAAACTGTTGTAACTTTTAATACTTTAATGAAAGAATAGAAGCAATTTCAATTACTATTTTGTTTTGATAACTTTAAGTCGCCATAGATATTTTAATTTTTTCTCATGTTCTATATACAATGGAGAGATAAGTCGTATTTCACGTCTTTGTGAGTCATACATCATACAAAGAAAAAATAAAATTTAATGTAGTTTCTTGAAATAGTTTACATAACTCTTTTTCAACTTTTTTGAAAATGTTGTGACAAAATTACTCACCTTTTGAATGAGGATGCCACAGGCGACTATTTTTATATATTTTGTTGCCACCACTATTTTTTAAATTAAATTTCGTAGCATATTTCTACGGGTAAAAAATGCCGCCAAAGAGTATGTAGAATATTTATTTTTGGAAAAGCGGTGCGAAATAGAATTTAAAAGTCCTAGCGAGTTAGCAGACCTCTCGCAGGAAGTACACTCTTAAAACGAAAGAGCTGATTTGGCTTCTCATGAAAGAGCTGTAATTTTTTCGATCATAAAAGAGTTGTTTTTCAAACGATTAAATCTTCTTGATCTAAATTTGTTATTTAAATAGCTCAACTTCATTTAAATTGGTTAAAACTCGAGTTATTTCAACTCTTTTTTGAGAAGCTGCCTTTCAACACTGAGATGAGTGGATTTCAGCTCAACTTGAGCTATTTTGTGGCTGACTTTTTAAGAGAGTACAGCCGCATTCAAAGGATTAACCACTTAACCGATCAATATATAAATATTTTTTTTAAATAACGTTCAAATAATGTCTATTTTCTCATGTCTTTAACAGAATTTTTTACCTTTTATCACCGGTTTGTTAAAACTGAAAAATTTTTCCTAATGGAATCAGAAAAGTGCTCAGATTGAATAATGCAAATTTTTACAATAAAATTTTACTGGTGAGAATAAAATTATGAATGGAGTATGGATGCCCGTACATGGTACGAGAAAATGATGATTGGCAAAACAGGGAAATGGTTAACTCGCGACAAAATTGTCATAAAAATACTAAAATTTCATTTAACGAAAATAGTGGTATTCAAAATAAAATTTTAGTATTCATCGAACAACACTCACTCTCCTACTTTGTTCACATTTTACTCAAAGTTGGATAAAAACATAAATAACCAGAAATTTTATTTAAAGCTGTTTAACATACTTATTGAATCTAGTTTATGGTGTATTTTATTTAACATATTTTATGAAGAAATTTCTGGTTCGAATCGAATGGAATACATAATAAACAGGTCGATTAGAGTAAGAGCACAGATGACCTGGAAATATGCTGTTTTCTTTTCAGGTGAAAAATATAAGTGATTTTCTAATTAGTTGCTGCGTTCTTGAGATAAACCACTTTTGTCGAATAATAATCAATATTGATTAATTATAATTTAAAAAAAAATTGTACTTTACTTTTTTTAAGTTGTTGAAATAAGAGTTCAAATTCCACAACGAAATAAGCGGTAACATACTTTTTCAATTCAGTCAATTATTATTGATATTCAAATTTCATGTCAATTATCTTTGAACTCAATTTAATACAAATCGAATTTTTGCCACTTGTACCCATTGGCTTCTGTCCTCAAATGTAATTTCTAATTTTAATCACAAATTTCACACCAGATATTTTAACAAATATTTGTTGAATGAAAAATTGAGTATAAAATTCCAATTGAATAGTATGGAGCAGCATTTGACCTAGAAACAGCTAACTGTTTAAGTTAGCTGCGTATATTAAACATTAAGAAGAATTATGTCTTTACCCGTTAAGCTTTTCTTGGGCAAAATAATTCTGTTTTCAAAATGCTGAGGTGATTGACTGCCACCAGAAGTTATGTATAATTTATTTTCAAAATAAGTAGATGCTTTTCTTCGCGTGCATTATTACAGGTAATATCTTTGCCGAAATTTCTTGTTCATATCTGGCATTTGGTAATAAAAAATAGGTTGGGATTATACCGGGTGATTAATAATGAATGAGCCAAAAAGAATAGCTCTGTGTGACTGCCGTAATGGATTTATTCAGCCGAAACAAATTTATTCTAAAACTACAATTATACAAGTTTTATTTGGCAACAGGGAAAAATCATCGAATGATGAAATCCCCGCTTGAGGTGCTGACAAACAAAATGTCATATATGCAGTAAAAAGCGTACTGCGTGTTTGGATATGAAAAAAACCTCATCGGTAAATGTTGTGCAAAGACATGTAATATTTGAACATCAGCGTGATTCTCCCAAGGTGAGCGTTTTCTGCGCTTTATCAAACGGTTGTGTTTTTGGTCCATTTTCTTTTGTGAAAAATCGATTAATGGAGGCATTTACCAAGACATGTTCTCTGAGTGTTTGCTCCCCCAGCAGGAGAAAGCTGTTCCTGATTTCATTTTGCAGCAGGATGGTGCTCCCCCACATAGGAGTAACAACGTACCGTAATTTCGGGTGTATAAGCCGCGGATCAAACAATTCTTTTTGGACCCAGGAATCTTATTTAGTGATTGAAGACAAATATTTACGGCGATCTCAGAAGTTATATTTGTTTATTAAATATTTCTGGGTCGAAAAAAGAATTGTTTGATCTGCGGCTTATACACCCGAAATTACGGTATGTGAGTTCCTGAACGAACGTTTACCCCATCACTGGGTCACAGGATTTGACATGTCTTCGTTGGCCGCTGAGATCACCAGATCTAACGCGCAGTGATTTTTTTCTCAGGGGTTTCGTTAAAGGCAATGTGTTTGTGTCTCCATTTCCTCAGGAGTTAGAGGAACTGAAGCAGCGGATAACTGCAGTGTTGAACTCCATCACAGGGGATATGCTATCACGAGTGTGGGAGGAGCTTGATTACCGTGTAGACATTTGTCGTGTAACCGGAGGGGCATATATTAAACACCTGTAGAAACGTGAATAAATGTAGTATTGAGGTAAATTTGAATTTTCTAAATATATTAATTACAACGTTCACAATCATGTTTTCTTTTTGTCCCATTCATTATGAATCACTCTGTATATTTCATGGCCTATGAAAGGAATAAAGGGCGGTTGTAAATTCTGTATAACACTTAACTTTAATCTCTCATATCACAGGGACATTCCTAATAAATTTCTTCTTCTGTAATATAAGTGAAAACAAGAGAAAAAAATCGCATTTTTTTTTCAAATAAATTGCTGCTATCATTCAATCATCTGAATATTTTAGCAGAAGAAACTTTTTTGACCTGGATTTAAGAGGCTGCCATCGAGGACAGAGGAAAAGACTTGTTACGTCATCACTAATCGACTTACTTCTCCTTAGTGTTGGAATTCACACCGAAAATTTTTGAATAGCAATTTTCTTTTATTTTATTTGTGGAATATCTATAATATTATAAAGCAGTAAAAACTATTTAAATTTAATGATGAGAATTAGGAATCCTCCAATAAAAAATGCACCAAATGAAGCAACAATGGGGCATCCCGCAAGTAGGTGAATTTTTAATTAAGGACTCTGAATTCTCAGCAGTAAATTTAAATAATTATTAATGTTTTATAGGATGATAGATATTCCATAAATAAAATAAAAGGAAACTGCGATTTAAAAATTTCGATGTGAATTCCAATACTAATAAAAAGTCGGTCGATTAGTGATGACATCATATACCGTGTCTTCCGGCCTTGAGTATTTCGAAGGCAGCGGTTAAGGGAAAGTTTGCTTTTTCAAGAATTTTGGTTATTTTTAAAAATATGGTTCAAATGATGAACTTACTGCATTTCAGTGTTCAACTGAAAGTGCATATTTAATTTAAATTTTTAAATTTTTTTAAGGAATTGCATTTTTAAAAATCCCTACAACTTTTTAAATCTTGATATTTTTGCCCGATGTTTTTTTTTTTAATTTTCAAACATGCATTACACAAGACTGTGCATGGATTTTTAGACACATCTTATATTACATTTAATATATATATATTTTTACTGATATACATAGTGATAAACGATGAAATTTAATACGTCTGCTTAACCCCTTGAGCTCTGATGGTAGAATTTTCTACCACATAATTTTAATTCCCAAATGTCACAACGACATCGGAAAATTCAACCAAATTTATTTGAAAAAGTTTTAATGCATTTTTTTGTGTGCGTGTGTGTGTCGCTAACCGTTTTTTTTCTTTGCAAAATACTGGTGCCAGTGTGACATTTGAAATTTTGAAGAAATTTACCCACCAGAGCTCAAAAGGATATGCAGTAATCTCTTAACATTCGCGAGTTTTGATTATTTGTGAAATTGAAAATGCAGAACATTTCAACATTCGCGAATACTTCGCACAACTTTTTTAAAAAGAAAATCTTTACACACGCGTCAACAGCATTTGCAAAAAAAGTATAGTATAAAATGTATTTTTTTTAAATGGTGGAGCGAACAAAATATAAAAATAGTCCCCTGTGGCAGCTTAGCGGCCACGATTTTGACATTAGCGGAGATTTCGGTGAACCTAACCCTTGCAAATGTTAAGAGGTTACTGTACTTTTATTTTTAAATAGTTAAAAAAAACCTGCAGGCTAATTGAATGCGCATAGTTATCATATATATAATAAAGACTATACACATAAAAGTTTAAATTTCTATCTCAAATAAGAAAACAAGTAAGAAAAATCATGCGTTAATCATAGATTGAGAAGCCCTTTCCAACACTTCATGAAATTTTTAACAAAACCTCGTTATTTTGTGAAATAATAGTGTATAGCGAAATATACCTAAATATGTATTCCAGTACTTTTGAACAGCCCTGTATTTTATCTGTCAGTTAATATAATGGGAAAATTTAGTTTAGCAAGAAAAATGCCCAGTAGCTTGAAAATTCTTTTTCAGCAATTCATACTATTAGATGGAAACATACTTGAATACTTTTGTTCAGCCCTGTAGTTTACCACTCATCTTTATTACACGTCAGCATTAACTAAAATTTATTGTAAGCTAAAACACTTTTGAAACAACTGAAATCACATTCTCATAAATTATCATTCATAGGCGTCCATGCACCGAATTCCTTGCGTGGCCCTGTGTATCCTTTTATCTATATTCTGCAAACATTTCTCAGTAAATTGAACGCAGTTCAGCGTAAAAATGCATAACTTATTTAAGAACCACCTTTAAGTCATTTACGCTCATATTCAGTAACGTTGGCGAGCTCTTTTGAGTAGCCCTGAATATCAACTATAGCATTTATACTCACCATATAATGTGCATATATTTAGTGAAACCTAAACGCGGATATCATAATTAAAATGCATTACATCCCTCCATCAGCCATTATCGGACACATGTACGGTACTTCGGAAAGGATGTACTATTTGAAATCTTTTGTATGGCTCTGTAAATCCTGTGTACTTCATATTATGCAAGGCAGTATCGTATAATTTATATTAAGCTTCATGAAATATATCAATTTTAATGTACATGAAACAGTTTAATATATTTAAAATATGTCGCACACAATTCCCCCTTTACCATTATCTAATGAAATTTTTTTGTGCGGCCCTGTAAATGAATAATAGCTATATTTTCACTGCATACATTACAGAATGCATATTTTAGTGCACCTTGCGAATCCATATGAATATGAGTACGTTTGACAGGATGTAACACCTTTAGCATTCATTTGAACAACTTTTCCCCATAGGCCGTAATGTAATCGAAAACTTTTGACTCTCCCTGTAAATAAACCAATCATGGTAGGCATTTCATTTTCAGTAGGGTTCGTGCTAGGGTAAACATCAATAACATATGAAAATTTCATAGCAATCCGAGTATATTTACGGGAGTTAGAGCGCAGCCAGACGGCCAAATCGAATGCATAAGCACTTTTCAAATTTGTTGGAAAGTGCTAAAATAGCCTTAGCATTTTTAAAACATGAAAGTGACAAAAATGTGAACATGGAGAAAAAGCCATTTAAAATTTTAATTTCTATTTGTAATTTATTGGTTGTATTAATAAATTTTACACTATCTTTTGAAAATTTTGTAATAAACTGCCCCATTTATGCGTCATTATAATGTACATCTGTGTTTAAGCAAATAAATGTCTTCGACTAAATATGTGTTCAGAATTCTTAGTTCCAAACAGAGACTGTTTACACCAAAAGCATACTTCCTTATTGAATAATAATCATCGCCTTACTTAAACGCAGAATTTTTCATAAATTTTGTAAAAACTACTATTCGGCAATACATGCGGCATTTGCAATTGCAATAATAAATCTTTTGTTCTTCTATAAAGTTTCTCACTTATACGAAAAAACTGTGTAAGGTTTTTTCAGAAAGAATACGTATTTATATGAGATATTTTGACATTTTTTGTTAAAATGTAAGAAATTTATGTATTAAATTCACAAATGTAATATATTTACTAAAGCTCAAACTAATAAGTAGAACGTAAGTAGGTTAATTAATGTATGGAAATAAAATAAGAGAGGGCGGGGCTTTAATGCAAGTATCCATGTGTTTATGGTCAACAATTTACAGCAACTTCCATTATTCGAGGATCAAACAATCGTGTTTGAACTGAGAATTTGTATTTAACCCTTAAATGCTCAGGATAGAACGCGTTCCAAAAACTGCGCAATTCAAAGAATCAGAATTTATACCTGAAAATCTAAATAGTAAATTTTTCTTTTTTTAATTGCGAATGGTCTGTCATTAAGTGAAGTGAAAATTGCTCTTTTAAATTTCTGGTGAGAATACGAAATATGTGAATAAAACCCCCAATAAATCGGGAACACTTATGGTATCGAAAATGATACAATATGCATTTAAGGGTTAATAATTGAAGTCAAATATTTATCGTGATTCACGAAGCTTCAATTTATTTAATAAATTTTCTGTGTCCAAACAGTTCCATTAGGGTATGGTTGATTCCATGGGTTTTTTGTAGTGTAAGTTACATAGCTAGTAACTGATATGTTTATTGGCTACGGTTGTTTTAGAAAAGTTTGTATGGCTTTATTCCATTAATGAGATTTCGCTGATAAAAACGGAATCTGAAGTTAAAAAAAATCACTGCGTTAGTTTTTGAGACAAAATTAATGCAGAAATCGTCAGTAAATCTAGATAGAAGTGCCACCTGTTGAGCAAGTTAGTCCAAAAACTAAGGAATAGTAATTTATATCAGGAACTCACTGAATATGAAGTCTGATGAAAATTCATGCGTTAGTTCTTGATATTAGTTAGTTGAGATGCGTTAGTTTTATAATACTGTATAGCAGTGCCACATGTTGAGAGATTTGCACCAAAAGATAATCAGCACCATATTTGATGAAAGTACTGGAGGAATCTGAAGTTTTAAGAAAATCCGCCCATTAGGTCTTGAGCTATAGCTATTGCAGAAATCGCGAAAAAGGAAGCATAGCAGTGTCATGTGTTGGATGATGCACACCAAAACCTAATCAGCTCCAGTTTATATTAAGTTCTAACAGAATCTAAAGTTTTGTGAAATTCCGTGCATTAGTTCTTGAGATAGAATTCCAGGAAATTTTTTTCCCACATACAGAGTAACAGAGTGACAGACAGTATTTTGTAAAAACATGTTTTTTGGTTTCTCTGACCTCTTAAACTCGCAAATCCGACAAAAACCGGAATTAAAAAATTTGCCCGAAACCAATAGTTCATTGAGATTAGGGGTGCACAACCTGTGGCCCGCGGGCCAAACTGATACCAGTAATTTTATGCAGAATAATTTTCCTTATAATAATGACAGAAACTTTGCTATTAAAGAAAACAAACGTCACTCTTGAAATATTCTGGTGTCAAACGATTTTCTGGCAAAAAGGTTGTGCATCGCTAATTTAGATGATACATAAAATTTGTTTTAATTACTTCTATGTAAACGAAGTTTGTAAACAGATGACATATACTATAAGAAATTATGCGAAAACAGACTTGGTTCATTGTGAAAGTGGATGAAAGAGATTTCATGCACCTTCTAAACGGAAAATCTTTTTTTTTTTTTTTTTTTTTTTTTTCAAAATAGACTTGGTTGTATACGGTTGTGAGCCCCTAATGTATGTAATTCTTAATTCTTAATTTTAATTACAAATTTCACACCAGATATTTTACTAAACATTTGCTGAATGTAAAATTGTGTATCGATCAGTCTTTTCGCAAAAAGATTCACGGATTTATCAGTCAAGTAGTGGCTAGCTTTCTAAGGTAGCTGTGTATATAAGCATCATAAAGAATTCAAACATTTCTTAGGCAAAACTATACCATTTTTAAAATGCTTTATTTCTATCAGAATTTACGAAGAATTTATTTTCAAAATAAGTAGATGCTCTCCTTCGCATGCATTATTACAGGTAATTTTTTTGTCCAAATTTCTGGTTCACATCTCGCAGTTTTGTAATAAATAATTGGTAGGAATTATGCACCCACGATCTATAAAATGGTTAAAGTGCGGTTGTAAATTCTGTATAACGCTTAATTTTAATCACACATATCACCGTGACGTTCGAAATGAATTCCTTCCTCGGTAATATAAGTGAGGGAAAAAATTGTCTTTATTCAAACGAGGTGGAACCCGTCGAAATTCGACGAAAGAAAATCTTTAAAAAAGAACTGTTTCATTGATTTATAATAAATCTACAAAATTAGTTACAGTAAAAGACACATCTTATATTGGTCAATCTAACTCTCAAATAAATATTATTTTAAGCTAAAATTAACAAAATACTATAAAACTCAATTATCCAAATTATTAAACGAAATAAAACCGAAACTCACCGGATTTTTTAACCGACGATACTTTTAAAATAGTATACGCATTTTTCTTTCTTTCTTTCCTTTTTTTTACCCCCAATTGTAATAGAAAAGGAGTGATTCTGTTGCCACAATTACAAAATTGGTACTAAAAACTATATATATATATAAAATTATTTTTTCAAAAAGAAATTGAGGTACAGCTGTCAAACAAATTGCATCTAAAAGTACATTTTTTTCTCTATACGACAATGTAAAAATTTAAAATGTGCTATGTATAGAAGTGTAAAATTTTGTAGTAGCGAAAATTGAAAAACCGAAATTACAGGGAACAAGAAATTAAGATACAGCTTTCAAACAAATAGCATCTAAAAGTACATTTTTTCCTCTATACGACAATGTAAACATTTAAAATGTGCTATGTATAGAAGTGTAAAGTTTTGTAGTAGCGAAAATTGAAAAACCGAAATTACAGGGGAAAGTGTTGCCATTCGCAAAATGACGTATGCGTAACGCACAGATACGTTTGGCCTTTATAATATAGATACATCGCTGCTGTCATTCAATCATTTAAATATTTTAGCTGAAGAAGCTCTTTGGACCTGGAGTTAACCCTTCACTGCATGATTTTTTTCAATTGTTATGAAAAAAATTGTTTGAAATCTATATATCAGTCTAATAATGGGAAAATTAATAATAATAAAAAAATAAATTTCAAATTATCAGCTAAAATTTCATATTTTATGGCGTGTACTCTGTATACACAATTAGGATTTTTAAATGTTGTATTTCTACATTTTTTCAATTAAATGGAGTTTAAATAATTAATTTTATCTGTTTAACACTCTGCAATTTGCTTTACATTAATATTTTTATGTATTCAGTAAAAACAATAAAAGTAAATTTGGCCTTAAAAGCATGATCGAATATTTTTTTCTATCCGAAGTATAAATTCTAATTTTGCGTCAAAAGCAGTTATCTCACATGGACAAAATAAGTGTTATTCCATTTTTTTGGATTGTTCTTGATCAGTTACAGTGATCATATTGTCCAAATTCATGACACATAATGAAAATTATTGTGTTTAGGTTATATGACCCACGGTGCAATCGAGACCAGAGGACATGGGTTGTGTCGCCATCATTAATCGACCTAATTCTCCTTAGTTTTGGAAGTTACACCGGAAATTTTTGAATAGCAGTTTTCGTTTGTTTTATTTGTGGAATATCTATAATATGATAAAACAGTAATGACTATTTAAATTTATTGGTGAGAATTTGGAATCCCCCAATAAAAAATCCGCCAAATGAGGCAACACTGTGGCATTCCGTATGTGACCGAATTTTTAATTAAGGAGTCTGAATTCTCAACAGTAAGTTCAAATAGTTATTATTGTTTTATGAGATGACAGATGTTCCATAAGTAAAATGAAAAAAAAAAATTGCGTTTTAATTTTCCTGTGTGAATTGCAATATTAATAAAAAGTCCGTCGATTACTGATGACGTCACACCCCGTGTCCTCCGGGATTGAGTATTTCGATGGCAGCGGTCAACCCTTTGAGCTCTGATGGTAGAATTTTCTAGCACTTAGTTTTAACTCCGAAATGTCACACTTGCGCCTGAATATTCGACCAGATTTATTTGAAAAAGTTTGATGCATTTTTTCGTGTATATCATAAACCGAATTTTTCCTTTGCAAAGTACTAATGACAATGTGACATTTGGAATTCTGAAGAAATTTATTCGCCAGAGCTCAAAGGGTTAAGGGCAAAGTTTACCTTTTCAAGAATTTTGTTTAGTTTTAAAAATATGATTCAAATGGTGAACTTACAGTATTTCAGTGTTCAACCGGAGATTCAACCCTCACAGAGTTCCAATGATCAAGACACAACCGGAGCATCAAATGTTAGAGTGAGATTTTACCATCTTATTGTTGCCTCTACTATACCACAAAAAGTTCGTTTAGCCTACTGTAAAAATTTCAACATAAGTCAATAAATTAAAAAAATATATATATGTGAAAGGTGGAGCTTTTTTTAATTTAAACAACAGCATATTAACCCTCTAATTCCCGTGGTAGAATGCGTTCCAGAAATTCCAAAAGGGTATAGCCGGGTTTCTTAGTAAAATATGCCCTTGAGTCAACCACATCGAATCCTACATGGTTCGATAGCCCATAAAAAGAAATTCATTTCTTCCCAGTTTTAAGTTTGTATCTGAAGACCATGGAGGGTAATGGTCCTAAATGCCTGTTTTGAAAAAGAGCGCATTGTGACAAAACTACTACGCAGATGTCAACGAAAAAAATAATCGATGTAAAAAACCACCATACGAATGTTTGACGTTTTTTTCAGATTTTTTTTAAACAAAAGAACAAGTTTTCTAACATTTTTCCTGTTTTTAAATATACATTTTAATTAAAAATAAACTGAAATTTCTGAGTGAAAAACCTTAATTTTTTTTGCATGAAATACTATGTGACATGATGCATATTCACTCTCAATTTCAACTTTCTACGTATGGTGCATCATATTAAAAAAAGGCAAAATCTTATTCCGGCGGTATTTGAGTGGCGTGTCTCGGACAAATTTCACGCCTTCTTTTCAAATCTCACATATTAATTCACATGGTATTTTTAAAAGAAGGCGTGAAATTTGCTCGAGACACGCCCCAAATTTCCGGCGAAATATGACTTTTCCCCTTTTTTAATATGATGCACCATACGTAGAAAGTTGAAATTGATAATGAATATGCATCATGTCTCATAGTATTTCATGCAAAAAAATTAAGGTGGTCACTCAGAAATTTCAGTTTATTTTTAATTAAAATGTACATTTAAAAACAGGAAAAATTTTAGAAAACTTGTTCTTTTGTTTAAAACAAATCTGAAAAAATTCTCAAACATTCTTATGGTGGTTTTTTACATCCCTTATTTTTTTCGTTGAAATCTGCTTAGTAGTTTCGTCGCAATGCGCTCTTTTCCAAAACAGGCCTTTAGGGCCATTACCCCCCCCCCCCCATGGTCTCGAGATACAAACTTAAAACTGGGGAGGAATGTATTTCTTTTTAAGGGCTATCGATCCATGTAGGACTCGATGTGGTTGACTCAAGGGCATATTTTACTAAGAAACCCGGCTATACCCTTTAGAGAATTGGGATTCATACCAAAAAATCTAAATACGAAATTCATACATGCCGAACTCTAGCATTTTTTTAAACGACAAAAGTACCTTTTGAACCAGAAGATTAGCACAGTTAAATGTGTCTTCCATTAAGCATGGTAAGCAACTGAAAATTGCATCTTTCCATTCATCAAATAAATTTCTGATACGATGTAAATTTTTTGCATTTTAAAAAAGCCGGAGGTTGGCATGTTTGGAAATTTTAGTTTATTTAATGACAAAGTGTCTGTTATTAGTCAAAGCCAAAAAAAAAAAAAAAAATAAATAAAATATATGGGATTTAAAAATTTCAATAAATCGAGAACACTGATGTTAACATTTATGCTACAATTAGCATTAGAGGGTTAACCTCAGATTCTTGGAATATTTAACCCTTTAACCCTTTCCGGCACAGTGTTACCACTCCGGCAACACCTAATTTTAATTCCAAACTTACAAACGGCACCAATAATGTTTTAGTAAAATTTTACTTTTAGAATGACAGCTTAAATCAGGCAATTATTAATTTCTAAAAAAGTCTTTTGTAAATTCTGGTGTCAGTCAACAATTTCTCATTTTACAAACAGAATTTGTCTGCGCCGGAAAGGGTTAACCCTTAAATGCATATTGTATCATTTTCGATACCATAACTGTTCCCGATTTATTGGGGGTTTTATTTACATATTCCGTATTCTCACCAAAAATTTAAAAGAGCAATTTTCACTTCACTTAATGACAGACCATTCGTAATTAGGTAAAGAAAAATTTACTATATAGATTTTCAGGCATAAATTCTGGTTCTTTGAATTGCGCATTTTTAGGAACGCGTTTTATCCTATGCATTTAACCCATTAGTGCCTAGCGTCCCTTTTTAGGGGCGCTTCAAAAGGTGCATTCAGCACAGTTTTTGACACCGGTAAAAAAGAAAAGCAATAATTATTTTATTTAAATGATGCATTTTCGTGATTAATGAACTAAACTTAAATCTTCTAAAAATAGTGGTGCCAACCAAATAAAATTTACGCAAAAAATGCTGGTTAAGGGTTAAGGGTTAATTCGCATGGTAGAATGCGTTCTAGAAATTGCGTAGTTTAGATAATCTGAATTTACACCAGAAAACTTCAATGATTAGTTTTGCTTTATTTAAACACAGAATCTCTGCTATTAAGTAAAGTAAATATTGCTATTTATCTCTATACTTTCTGGTGTGAATTTATAGTATATTATAAATTCTACTGAATTCGCAGTGTTGTTGTAACTGGCTGATTTTTTATTTAGGCACTCCAATTTCTCACCAGTAGGTTTTAATAGTATTTTTTGACTTATGGGATGATAGATATTCCATAAATTAAATAAAAGAAGATTGCTATTCAAAATTTCCTGATGGGAATTCTATATTTCTAAATAAAAATTCCGCCAAAAGCGGCTACACTGTAAATTCAAAACACTGTTGTTTGCATACATAAAGTACATAAATACTGCACACTAAAGGTTTAAATATTTGCTAAAATAACATTCCTAAAAATCGGTTGACATAACTAAAAGCAGAAGTTAAATTTGCTCTTCAAAGCTCATGTTTGCACTTACACAGCGGAATAGCATGCCTTATTATGCAACAGACAGCTATAATACACATGAAAGAATCTAATAATCAATCATCCTTTGGAGACATTCTAGTTCCGACGCACTGAGGCACAAAATAATAATGAGTATTTGTAGGAACTGAAATTTAACTCTCGTCGAAAGGTAAAAAACTCGCAACGTAGAAAAAATGAAGAAATATGTTTTTTGAAGAAAAAATTCTTACAGAACTTCAGAGAGTATTTGATATTTTCAAAAGTTTTTTCTGACACCTCTGTATTTTGAATGAATATATAGATCGAATACTTGTTTCAGTGAAAAAGAGAAAAAAGGGTAGGGGTGTAGAAACCCCCATATATTAAAATATTAAAAAAAATAATAGCAATAAAAATGCATTTTTTCGTTTTTAGTACTGGAAAACTCCGAAATTTCATAAAGCTCAGAGTATCACATCTCACAAGGGCACCACCAAACATGGCGCGCGCAGATTTTGATGATTTCAAAGTATGCTATAGGGGCATAGGTGCCAACCTGACATCGATTATCCATAATACGTGTGTTAATTTAATCCTGGTTTAATGAGTTTCGAACCAGAAATTTTTCAAAGAAATGAAATTAAGTATGTTTCCCTAACAGTCTTGAAATTAAATAAATAAAGATTTATGAAATATATTTTCTGGTTTGAAATGACGTTAACCTGGATCAAACTAATCCAGGTATTACGGAAGATTAGTTGAAAGTTGGCAGCTATGTAGGGGTCATACCACTAATTATTCAGCCGAAATGGTTTCTTCAAATGGGCCTCAGTTTTTGAGAAATTGGGGGGGGGGGGTCAAAGTTTAGCGCTTATTTCAAATAGTTGTTAGTATTGGCAACAGTTCGTGGCTGTGTGGCGCCGCGATAACGTACGAGATTCCAGACTCGGACTTGGTGGGCTCAACTCCAAGTTATAACTTTTTTTTTCTTTTCTTTACATACTTTTTACACGTTGCATATTTTAAGCAGAATTGGGAATGCTACAAGCTTTGAACTTTTGGATATTTTCTTAATAAATTAAATTTTTATTTTCGAATTTATTTCATGAAAATTTATTTTTTCTGCAATTTTTAAACTAATATTTTTATTGACAAACTGCAAAACTAATTTATGCCTAGAACTCTTTTTTATTAATTTTTATGTAATTTTTTTTTTTATTAAGCACAATTCTGAAATAATAATTTTTATTTTCTCTATCGCCTTTTTTAATGGAATTTTTTAAATGAGAATTTATCCTTTTTTGTATAAATTATACAAAATAATTTTAAGGTGCAATTTCTCAAATGGTTATAGGATTAGTTAATTCAAATAATGCATATCTTCGAAAGTGTAATAAAATATTAATGCAGTAGTGCTAAAATACTATTCAAATGTTTACTGATCTTTAAATACATTTATCTCTAAAATTAACCTCAACATTATTTGTCGTTTGCACAAATAAGAAATGACAGATTACATTTAAAAAAAAAAAAAAAAAAATTTAGCTCACAGGCTATCAAAGCTTGAGAGCTTATGTGCCCGCCCGTTCTGTATGTATGTATGTACGTGCGTACGTACGTACGTACGTAACGCGATAACTCATGATAAAAACATCCGATTTACACGAAATTTTGGATATAGGCTTATTATGATAAGACGCTTCCCTGATTAGGTTTGAGAGTTCATTCGATAGGTATAAGAAGGGGGAACGGGGGATACTGCCCTTCCCCTTAATTTATATAAATGGGTTTTTCATGCAGAATTAAAAGATTTCGCTGATATCTTAGATGTAGGATCATTCTAATGAGGTGCCTCCGTGATTAGTATTGGGTGTTAATTGTATAAGTTTAAAGAGGGGGAATGGGGGGAGTCTTAATTTAGGTTTTTCACGCAAAATTTACCGATTTGCTTTAAATTTTGTATATAGGCTTATTCTGAAAAGGCGCTTCCCTGATTTGTTTTTGGAATTCACTGGATAAGTATAAAGGGAGGATAGGGGAAACTACCCCTCATAATTTATGTAAATGGTTTTTCATGAAGAATTAACCGATTTGTTTCAATTTTTGGATATAGGTTCATAGTAATATCATTTGTTGTTGTGTTCTTTTGATAATTATAAAGGGGGATACGGATGATTACCTTCCCTTAAGTTAGTTAAATAGAGTTTTATGCAGAATTATCCTATTTGCTTTAAATTTTGGATGTAGGTTATTTCTGATAAATTGAATTTCTGAACAGTTTTGGAGGTTTAATGGTTATTTATAAAGGAGGGAATGGGAGACAACGTTTCTTAAATTACATAAATGGGTTTTTATGCTCAATAATTCGACTTGCTTCGAATTTTAGATACAGGTTTATTATATAATAAGGCGCATCATATGATCACCCTAATTAGTTTCGGGGTTTCAATAATTAAGTATAAAAAAGGAAATGGGGGGGGGGGTACTTCCTTCCTTATTTTTTTCGAAAGGCATTATTATATAAGGCTGTAATATACAATTAGTCTGCATAGCCTGTGAGCTCTATGCCATCAGTTTAACTGGGCATCATTCTTTTTATTATTTTAACAAATTAAAACACTATTTATAAAAAAAATAAACTAGATCGGAAAATCGTCTGCTAATAAGATAAAATTTACGATACATAAAAAAATATATGTATTTATTTTATTCGTCTGCTTTTATTCTCTCTGTAAAATCACGTAAAAATAGAAATTCTTTTTACTAATGTCATTTTGCTTCTTTTGCAGACAAATAAAAGATTTGAAATATTGGTATGTATATATATAGGTAAAATTAAGGTATGAAAATTGAGCGAAGGCAGTATTTGTGTCGGATTGAATGCTAAACATACTGTAATGAAAGGAACCAGCACTAGTATATAAAATTCTCGTTTGGAAAAAGAACAAAAAGGCGAAATTACGAATGCATTAAAATATTGTGAGACGTTGTTAAAAATGATAATCTGCTTACAAATTCTCCACCGGATGATATTTCTGGTGCTTCTATTGCTATGGCTGAAGAATTTCATAATTCAATATTAGAAATATTAGATGATCGAGAAATTATTGAGGCAGATGAACTGATAGTGAATGAAGAATATGACCCTAATAGCATGCATGGTCACAGTGACGTCACTGTGAGTCACTTTCGTCACGTCACATCACATCTGTGACCAAAATGCAACCACTCAGTGACGTCACATTGTGACTGAGATGTGACTTTCTTAAAAATCTTTAGAAACTTAAAAATATCCTTCAAAACATGTTATTTACTTTAAAAACATGTTTCTGCCAATTTAAATATCGTCGCTTTTGTCACAGTTTCGTCACAATGTTAATGTCAAATTAGTCACAAATGACACATTTTTCACAAATATGTCACATTGTGACCACTTTGTGAAACGTCACAAAAGAGCTCTAAAACGGCCATAACGACTTCACATTTTAGTCACTGTGACTTCACATCGACGTCACATCGACAATCGATGGTCACAAAGTCACAATGTGACTTCACAACGACGTTGCAGTGACGTCACCATGCTTTACGGGGAATTAAAGAAATTTACAAAGCTGCGATTTTTTAATTAGCAATATATATAAACAGGGTATTTCTAAATTCATGGTACAAACTTTAAGGGGCGATAGTACACATCAAGACAAACAATATTAAATAGGAAACTAAGGGTCCCAAACGTCTTCCGAAGGAGATAGGCGCCATTAAAGTTTAGGATCCAAAAATTCAAATGATCATAAAATACAGAAAAATTGGTCGATTCGTTTGCGGTTTTCACTAAAACTATTCTTTATGTCAGTATGGTTTTGAAAATAAATTATAAAAATAAATTTCAAAAAATGCCGATAGAGGGCGCTTTAGACTTTGGAGTAACGTACAACTATCTTTTATTGTTATTTTTTGCATCTCATTAAATTTTTTTAGATGCTTAGACATAAACTTAACCTTCGTACCCTGTTGAAATCTTACTCAAACTTGATTAAAATAGTTTACACCAAAATTGTTATTTAATTCCATTTAATATATTTATTTAGCTTGAACCTTTGTGTTATTTATTTAATTTACTTTATGAAAAATTTTCTGGTTTGAATCGAATGAAACGCATTATAGGACTGGGTCGATTAGACCCATTCAGGGTAGGAAGGTTAAATTTTGAGCTCAGAATCTAAATTCCGTAATTTCGGGTGTATAAGCCGCAGATCAAACAATTCTTTTTCGACACAGAATTTTTTAAGAAATAAATACAACTATTTAGATCGCCGTAAATATTTGTCTTTAATCACTAAATAAGATTTCTGGGTCCAAAAAGAATTGTTTGATCCGCGGCTTATACACCCGAAATTACGGTAGTTGAGAGTGGTTAAGTTGCGCAAACTGAATTGTTGGAGGAGGTCCAAAAATTCAAATGATTATAAAAAACAGAAAAATTGGACGATTCGTTTGCGGTTTTCACTAAAATGATTCTTTATGTCAGTATTATCTTGAAAATAAATTATAAAGATAAAATTCAAAAATTGCCGATAGAGGGCGCTTTAGACTTGGGAGTAACGTACAACTATCTTTTATTGTTATTTTTTGCATCTCATAAAAATTTTTTAGAAGCTTAAAAATAAACTTACATTTTGAGATTAAAATCAGAATCGTTGGGTGTTGTTAAGTAGCGTAAACTGAACTGTGTTGAATATGTATATATATATATATATATATATACATATATATATGTATTTATACGTTATATTTCATTACGAAAGATTCGAAAAAGTAAAAATTGGAAATGTAAACTATTCTTATAAGAAAATATTAGTAAATTCAAAGCTGTAGAATTCCCAATTCTGCTTAAAATATGTAACGTGTAAAAAGTATATAAAGAAAAAAAAAGCTCTGACTTGGAGTTGAACCCGCCAACTCCGAGTCTGGAATCCCGCACGTTACCGCGGCGCCACGGAGCCACAAACTGGTCACAATACTACCGGCTAGAATTGAAATACGCACTAAACTTTGAACCACAATATCTCAAAAACTGAGACCCATTTGAAGAAACCCTTTCAGCTGAATAATTAGTGGTATGGCCCCCTACAACATACATTGAAATCATCAAAATCTGCGCTCACCATGTTTGGTGGTGCCCTTGTCAGTGTAGGAATTTCATTCAATCAATATTGATCAGCTAAGTGGTTTTCCAAAAACGGTATACAGCTCTGTATACCGTACTCTCCGGGTATAATTCGCTGTTCAAAGAATCATGTTGAGATCGGAAAATTTTAATTTAACCCATTAATGCCCAAATTATTTTCATCATTAACCTTCCTACCCTGAATGGGTCTAATCGACCCTGTCCTATAATGCATTTCATTCGATTCAAACCAGAAAAATTTTCATAAAGTAAATTAAATAAATAACACAAAGATTTAAGTTAAAAAAGTATGTTAAATGAATTTAAATAAAAATTCTGGTGTGAAATATTTTAATCAAGTTTGAGTAAAATTTCAACAGGGTAGGAAAGTTAAAAATAAAATTTTGGGTTTCCCACCACGTTTAAAAAACGAATAACTTTTATCTTAATTTATTGAGGAATTTATCTCGTGCAAAATACTGCTTATTTTTTTTTATATTTATTGGTGTGAAAACTGTTTTATTGCCTTTTTTACAATCGTCCCTAAAAAGAGACGCTAGGCACTAATGGGTTAATATTTTGCAAATTATAAGTTGTGGTAAACATTTGACTTCAATAATAAAATTTCTGATTCCGAGCATGATTGTTTCATCCGCGGATTATAGGCCGGTAACTGCGGTAATTATTATTGACTCGGTATATTTTACAAACTTTTTTAGATAAACTAAACCCATGTATTTTTGGTTAAAAGGAAACTGATATAAAATTCATGGTATATTGAAACAAGTTGGAAATTGCACGTGAAGCTTAGCAAATGAGGTGCGTTCATACGACAACGAGGTTTTAAAAATTTTCAGATCTCGCTGTTATAGTAGACAGTACTTCGGATACAGTAAAGTGGCAAAATCTTTTTTGTATTCCTGTAAATATACAGGAAGTAACTTTTATTATACCTCAGCAACGTATATCATATTCATCAAATGTGAAATAGTTTAATATAATTAAAACACGCCCTAAGCAATGCTTCCCCGTGTAGCATTGTGTAGTGGAATACTTTTGTGTGGCCCTGTAATTTAATATTAAATATTTTTTGCTTCACGGGTTGTATAGAATGTATATTTTAGTATATATATATAGTACTTCATAGTTTCATGTCAATTCTATTATATTCGAAAGGGTTTAACATTAGTAAAATGCACTTGAAACTATTTTTCCCCATTGACCCTAATGTAACGGAATACTTTTGATTGTCCCTGTAATTGATATATGCATCCGATTTTCATGAAATTTGAAATGACTCGAAAAAATTATGTAATAATTATATGGCTATTTCCATGCGAAATGGTTTGTCTGTTACACACTACGATTTTTTGGCTACCAGTATTTTAGAGCGGAAAAATGTGACTTATTTTATCGAAGATATTTCATCAATTGAATAGGGCGAAGCAAATTTTTCGAAAATAACGGTGACCAACAAGCATAGCAATTTTCAGTTGCGTAACAGACAAACAAGTTCGCATGGAAATAGCCATATATTTTGAATTTCAAACGATTCGGTTGGGTAGTTTTTGGGTTGTTGTATACGGACAGACGGATGGACTGAACGACAAATATAGGTGCTACGTATTTACATAATTACGAACGCACCTAAAAAAGAAAGAGAAAGAAAAGAAAGAAACAACTGTATTAAAAATCCATAAAATTACTTAAGAGGACATAAAAACACAAAACAAATTTAATATGTGGGCAAATCTTCTTACACATCAGAAGGTAAATCTTCTTAAGTTTCTTCCCAATACATTCCTTTGGTTTCTTGGAATTATAAGTTGTTATTTTAGGAAATAATGCTAGAAATAATGGAGCTAATGCTGTCACATTTGCCACCATTCGTAAATTTTCAAAGGTTAGCTTATTTATATGAAATTTTGGAATTAGTTCACGTATGATACATAAAATAATTTAAAAAGAAGAATTAACTGTTTTATTCTCCGGTGGCACATTTAAGTGCCATTAAAAATAATAATTAATATAAACTATGTTTAGCTTGCTTATTAATAAAAATAAATATATCTTTTCATGGAAATACTTTGCCCCTTTACATTTAGAAAGCGCAGCTAAATATTTTGTAAAAGGGTATTTTTTCAACTATTTATAAATGTGTAGTTTTTTTTAGTATTAAAAAATATTATAGAAAAAAAATTGTTAAGACCTTTCCCATTACAAATACGGCACAATACACTCATTTATATTGTATTTTAATTGCTGAGAGAATTCTATAACAGTATTTTTTTGTTGATCTATTTATTAACGTGAATATTTTACAAAAATGGTTATAAATATAGATTTACTTTAACGGTTTAAATGAAAAAAAAAAAAAAACTTTACCTAAATTTTTTATTACTATTATTAATGGATAATTTTTCTAAAATATTTTCAGAACTTAAGGAAGTTAATTATAGTGGTGGAACAATTATTTCTTTCGTAATTTGGGGCATAAAGGTGTAAGGGACCCGGACCAAATGGAAAATTCTTTTTGAAATAGCTGATATTGACTATTTTTCTGGAATCTTTTGAAGTTAGTTCAGAATTCCTATATTTCCGGGAATTTTTCGGATTTTGTTTTTCTGTAAATAGAATTTAGCTCCTAAAAAGCTTTTACAAAAGGGCATATTACCCATGGAAGAAAAAGGTAGTTAAAGGCGCAGTATGCCGTAAAATCGACTTGTAATACGAAGCTTGTTATCATTCAAATTTAAATGCCTTCATTCAGCCCAAACAAAATATTTACGTGCAACCGGAGCCGAATTTTGACATCAACCGTAAATTTTTTCCCTAAATGAAAAAGATCTGCTTACATTTAAGCATTGTAAATAAGCATTTTATTGTATTATGAATCAAAAACTGTATTATTAAAAAGTTTTCTTCTATTTTGCGAAAGTACGTGGTTGTGTTTAAGCTTAATGAAGCGGAAAAAATTAGCCCTAAAATTTTAGAAAATTTTTACCCTAAAATTTTAGGGTTACATTTTTGGCATCACACCCAGCCATTATACTTCATCGCTATTTTTTTCTTTTTTTTTACGATATCCATCTAAAGACAATATCTGAAGACAATAGAGATCTGAAGACAATATCCATCTAAACATTTAAAATTTTCTAAAGCAGGAAGTCGTGAATATTATCGAATATTATAGTGACCTCGAAACATACTAATAAGGGCCACTCAAGTAAGACTAAACATAAATATTGCATGTCTTATCATTAGTACTCACGAAGAACAATTAAAATCTCCCAAACTTAAATCGCATGGCTAAGGTAAATGTAATGACGCTTCACAAATCACAATACTGATTCTTTTAGCTTTTACTTAACTTTTAGATTGTCATGTAGGGCAGGGATGCACAACCTTTTTACCGGAAAATCGGTTGACACCAGAATATTTGAAAAGTGTAGTTTATTTTCTTTAATAGCAAAGTTTCTGTCATTACTATAAGGAAAATTATTCTGCATAAAAATAGTGGTGTAATTGTGGCCCGCGGGCCAAAGGTTGTGCACCCCTGATGTAGGGTATTCCAAAGAAATTTTCATTTTTCAGCTGTTTTGACTCTAGTGCGAATAAATTAAAAAACGAACACGAAAAGTTATTTTTCAAACATTAAAGTTAATTAGTAAAGTGAGTTAATCCAAAACAAGATTGGGCGCAATCCTATGAAAAATATGCCATACGCATGGCTGCCAACTACTACGCGTATTTAAAGACGAATAAACATATAAGAAACAGAAATTTTAGTAGATAATTAACAATAGGGAGTATAATACATAACATTGCATATATTTGGCATACATTTTAATAAAACATTTTTGTGGTTCGAAATATGTTTATGTGATTTAAATAGGCGTAGAAGTTGGCAGCTCTGCATACGGGGTGCATCTTAACACTTGGGCAAAACTTTAAGGGGTGATAGTACACATCAAGACAAAAAATATTAAATAGGAAACTAAGGGTCCCAAACGTCTTCTGAAGGAGATATACGCCATTAAAGTTTAGTGTCCAAAATTTCAAATAAACATAAAAAACAGAAAAATTGGTCGACTGATTTTCCGTTTTCACTAAAACTATTCTTTATGTCAGTATTTTCAAGAAAATAAATTATAAAGGTAAATTTCAAAAAATGTTGATAGAGGGCGCTTTAGACTTTGGAGTAACCAACAACTATTTTTTGCCGTTATTTTTTGCCTCTTATTAAATGTTTTCTAAAGCTTAGACTTAAACTTAAATTTTGAGCTCAAAATCTGAATAGTTGTGCATGGTTAAGTAGCGCAAATTGAACTGTGTTCAGAGAATCAAATTTCAAATGATTATAAAAACCGGAAAAATTGGTCGATTCGTTTGTGGTTTTCACTAAAACTACTCTTTAAATCAATATTTTCTTAAAAATAAATTTTAAAGATAAATTAAAAAATGTCGATAGAGGGCGCTTTAGACTTTGGAGTAACGAACAAGTATTTTTTACGGTTATTTTTTGCATCTCATTAATTTTTTTAGAAGCTTAGACATAAACTTAAATTTTGAGTTCAAAATCTGAATTGTTGGGAATGGTTAAATAGCGCAAACTAAACTGTGTTCAAGGGGGTGGGGTGTTCAAATTTCAAATGATTATAAAATACAGAAAAATTAGTCGATTCGTTTGCGGTTTTCGCTAAAACTATTCTTTATGTCAGTATTTTCTTGAAAGTAAATTTTAAAAATAAATTTCAAAAAATTTCTTTAGAGGGCATTTTAAATTTAAGAGTAACCAAGAACTTTTTTTAATCGTTATTTTTTGTATCTAATTAAATGCTTGCAATAACTTAGACTTAAATTTTGAGTTCAAATTCTGAATCGTTGGGAGGGGTTAAGAAGCACAAATTGAACTGTCTTCAAGAGTTGAAATTTAACCCTCCCCCCATCGAATACAGTTCAATTTTGCGCTACCTAATTACTCCCAACGATTTAGATTTTAAGCTCAAAATTTAAGTCTAAGCTTTTGCAAGCATTTAACGAGATAAAAAAAATAACGGTTAAAAATAGTTGTGCGTTATTCCAAAGTCTAAGGCGCCCTCTATCGACATTTTTTGAAATTTATCTTTAAAATTTATTTTCAAGAAAATTCTGATTTAAAGAATAGTTTTAGAGAAAACCGCAAATGACGCAAATGTCTGGACGTAATTTCTTTGTATCCATCCATTGATTTGGCAGAAGTAAATGATTACATTAAAGATGCTGTAAATAACGATACATCACTAAACTCAGCTATGAAACAAACTATTATATCCAGCTTTAATTTGATAATGAATAATATTGTTTTTACTTTTAACGGTAGTTTTTATAAGCAATTGAAAGGTGCACCGATGGGCTCCCCCATCTCTGGCTTACTAGCGGAAATCAAACTTAGACGAATGGAAAATAAAATTATGACAGAGTTTCAAAATAAACCAAAAATATGGTATAGATATGTAGATGATATTTTTATCATTTGGGATTCAACTATGGAACAATTACAGGTGTTCTTGGATGAAATCAATACAATCGATAAAAACATACAATTTACATTAGAACTAGAACAAAATGGAAAACTACCCTTTCTTGATATTGAGCTCATAAAAAATAATTTGCTTATTGAAACAAAAGTCTATAGAAAAGAAATTCGATCAAACAATACCATTTCATTCAATAGCTCTTCTCCCAGTAATTATAAAGCTGCAGCATACAGATTCTGTATAGACCGAGCTTTCAATATTTGCAGTAAGAAATATATTAATCAGGAATTAGACACAATCAGAAATATAGCAAATGATAACGGTTTCCCACTCAAGTTTATAAATAAACTTATTTACCAAGCTCAACACGGCAGCAGTAATAGTAAATTTAATTATAACGAAACAAAGTTGCACAAATTTCAATATTTTCCTGGTCTCTTTGAATGTCTAAAGTTTAAATTAAAGAAATACAATCTACATTTAATTGCTCCCCCCCCCCCCCGCCCTAACAAATTAAGCACAAGACTGCACAATAGCATCGATCCTATCCCCATGGAAGATTCAGCAGGTGTATATTTAATCCCAGGCACAATAATGGAGAACAAAAAGAGAACAGATTACATTGGAATGACAACCAGGAAATTTAAGAAGCGTTTGTCAGAACACATTGCAGATATCAGACTTAATCGATGCAATACCGCTCTCTCTAAACTGTACCAGGAACAAGAAGTTATAATAGATTTCAAAAAAGGGTCATTCCATGTCAAGTGTCCTAAATTTTGGCATGGTTCCCGCTCGACCCCCTTCAATTTTTTTATAATTGATACAGAATATACATGTAGGTATATGATGAACATTTGGAAACTGTTTAGTGCAAAAAGTAATATAGATGGGGCGCCAGGGGTCCATTTGTACCAATCACTATTTCATGGTCATAGAAAAAACGGCCAAATCATCAACTTTGGCATCATATTTCTCATGATATATAAAACCTTACTTATTGAAAATAGGTGGTCTAGTACAACTTTTTATGCTAAAAAACGCAACTGCAGTATTATAAATCACAAATAAAAACTATCGTCATTACTAGGCCTCAAAGTAGGCCGTACGGCCAATCTGGTTGAATTTTACCCTTACTTTAACATGCTGTAACTACTACAAATATTATTTTACAAATTTGTCGCTTTACAAACTAATTACCTATGAATATGTCATAAAGCCGCTAAAGTTGTTTTTTAATTGCTTAAATATTCAATAAATTATTCATGTTCAAAATCTAATAAAAAATTAAAATCGTCGATTTTGCGCCATTTTCAGAAGCGTATATCTCAAAAGGGACACTTCTGATTTGGTTACAATTAGTACCACTGCAAAGAGCATATCTTAATTTATAAGAAAAACTTTATTTCATTTTGGGCCTCTTAGATATAGAAGAAAAATAATAAAATTCAAAAACCTATTGTACGAGATAATCCAGATACATACGAGAAAGGTATATATTACGACAGAGTCTTTCAACATATTTTACATTATTCTTTTTTTATTACAACTATTAATGCATATAATAATTATCACTTTTTCTGGTCACAGTTACTTCCTCTTTACCATTATGAATGATTTGTAACCACATTGCCAATGAGTTATACTCAATAACCAGGCAAGATTAGCTTCTGGTTGGGTATTGCATGTTTCAAACTCGGAACGTGGGTACCTAACGGGATCCATAGATTATTATAGAGTAAATATTTTGATTATTTCAAGCTCCCATTATGTTGATTCATGATCTTCAAGCTATAAAAAACAGTTCAGTTTGTCAAATTTCTTATTGATTGCGATTGCAACAGCTTTCGGTAAATTGTATTGCTGACTAATTTTTGTTTTTATTGGAACTGGAACAGTAATTATTATATGCTCTTCGGGAATCCAACAAAGATCTTGTCTATTGGGCCAATAAAATGTTTCCGAAGGTCCACGAGGGTGCATAAAATTTATTAGGACATCGTTCTCTTCAAGTGAGATTTCATGTACATTTCCAATCCACCAATTTTTCTCGTAGATACAGGCAATATACTGTCCAGGCTGTATATCGGATAAGGATACGTTGTGAAATGCAGTCAAGTTAGAAAATTCTAATTACTTGACAGGTTTAACAAAGAAAAGTGTCAAACCAGGCCAAAAAATATGCAGATCATGCAGAAAAGAGTTCAAAGAAAGAAGAACAACATGGTCCTCATCTCCAAGCGAACTGGAGCAAGATGAAATAGATGTAACGGAAACATTGAACAAAAGTCTAACAGCTATTGATTTGTCCCCTTTAAAATTTCAACGAACATCAACAAGAGATATTAAAAGCTATGCAAAGCGAAAGATAAGTGAAACTGAAGATGTGATTTCAAAGAAAATAGCTATTGTTGCCGGTATAGATCCATGTGAATTAAGACAACCTACTACAAGCAACCAATGCCCAGACTGTTTAGATTACAAACAGCTAATTAAAGATTTGAAAGAGAAGTTAAGTTGTCAAAACGTCCAGAACAAATACAAATATTAACAATGGCACCACAAAGTTGGACAATAAAAGAAGTTATGGAAGAGTTTGGAGTTTCAGAAAGAATGGTAAAAGCAGCGCGAAAATTAAAAGCAGAAAACGGAATATTGGCTTTACCAAGAACAAAGTTTGGTAAGATGCTGTCAGAAAACGTAAAAGAAAGAGGAATAATTTTTTTTCAAGATGAAGAATTTAGTCGAATATGTCCAGGAATAAAAGATTTCATTTCTGTTATGATAGATGGAAGGAAAGTTCAGATGCAGAAGCATCTATTACTAAGCAATTTGAAAGAAATGTTTGCAGTCTATCGAAGTAGAAATGGGCCGGAAATCGGATTCTCCAAATTTTGCGAGTTAAAACCAAAATGGTGCGTGACTGTTGGTGCAGCTGGTTCACATTCCCAATGTGTGTGTAAAATGCATCAAAATGTGAAGTTGATGCTAGCAAGTTGCCCAACTGATGTAGATTATAAATTCCTTATAAGTAAAACAGTTTGTGACTTGAATTCTAAAGGTTGTATGCTTCATCGCTGCGAAGTATGTTCTGGAACAGATGATTTAAAATTTTTTTTTGGAAAGTATTTTCGAAGATAATGATCTAGAAGACACCATTGAATTTAAACAATGGGTTCACACAGATCGTGACACGTTAGAAACGAAACAGATGACAATTGAAGATTTTATTGAAGAATTGGTATTGAAAATCTCAGCACTTTCTACGCATCATTACATTTCAAAGCATCAAAGTAAACATCCGAGGATGACCAAAGATACTCTTAAGCCAGATGAACTGATCATATTGATGGACTTCGCAAAAAATTACAGTTTTGTTATCCACGATGCTATTCAAGGTTTCCATTGGGAAAACAGCCAAGCGACATTGCACCCATTTGTTATCTATTTTAAAGATAATTCGGAAACTAAAAGTGCGAGTTGATTGTCTGAAACATGAATCAGTTGCGGTATATACATTTGTAATAAAACTAATGGAGGATCTGAGAAAAAGCTTTCACGAAATTACTCATATACATTATTTTAACGACGGATCTTCTGCGCAGTACAAGAATTAAAAAAAAATTCTGAATCTTTGTTATCACCAAACTGACTTTGGTATTTCTGCAGAGTGGAAATTTTTTGGCACAAGTCATGGGAAATCACCCTGTGACGGAATAGGAGGAACTGTAAAACGGTTAGCTGCAAGGACAAGTCTTCAAAGGCCAATTAAAAACCAAATTTTAACTCCAACGGATCTATATGATTTCTGTGAAAATAATATAAAGGAAATTCAATTCATTTTTGTTTCAAAAAAAGAAATAGAAGCAGTAAAAACTGAGCAAGAAGAGCGTTTCAAAATCGGATGTACAATTCTTGGAACAAGAGAACATCATCATTTTGTACCAGTGAATGAAAAAAAAATTCGCGTCAGTAGGATATCAAATGATGCAACATTCATTATAACACATGTTGATAAGAGTGCTAAAACTGCATTTCGAAATATATCCTTATCAGATATACTAGGTTTGGACAGTATATTGTTTGTATCTACGATAAAAATTGGTGGATTGGAAAGGTACATGAAATATCAGTTGAACAGAACGATGTCTTAATATATTTTATGCACCCTCATGGACCTCCGAAAACATTTTATAGGCCCACTAGACATGACCTTAGTTGGATTCCAGAAGAGCCTATAATAATTACTGTTCCTGTTCCAATAAAAACAAAAGTTACAAACAGCAATACAATTTACCGAAAGCTGTTGCAATCGCAATCAATAAGAAATTTGACAAACTGAACTGTTTTTTATAGCTTGAAGATCATGAATCAACATAATGGGAGCTTGAAATAATCAAAATATTTACTCTATAATAATCTATGGATCCCGTTAGGTACCCACGTTCCGAGTTTGAAACATGCAATACCCAACCAGAAGCTAATCTTGCCTGGTTACTGAATATAACTCATTGGCAATGTGGTTACAAATCATTCATAATGGTAAAGAGAAAGTAACTGTGACCAGAAAAAGTGATAATTATTATATGCATTAATAGTTGTAATAAAAAAAGAATGATGTAAAATACCGTAATTTCGGGTGTATAAGCCGCAGATCAAACAATTCTTTTTCGACCCAGAATTTTTTAAGAAACAAATATAACTAGTTAGATCGCCGTAAATATTTGTCTTCAATCACTAAATAAGATTTCTGGGTCCAAAAATAATTGTTTGATCCGCGGCTTATACACCCGAAATTACGGTATGTTGAAAGACTCTGTCGTAATATATACCTTTCTCGTATGTATCTGGATTATCTCGTACAATAGGTTTTTGAATTTTATTATTTTTCTTCTATATCCAAGAGGCCCGAAATGAAATAAAGTTTTTCTTATAAATTAAGATATGCTCTTTGCAGTGGTACTAATTGTAACCAAATCAGAAGTGTCCCTTTTGAGATATACGCTTCTGAATATGGCGCAAAATCGACGATTTTAATTTTTTATTAGATTTTGAACATGAATAATTTATTGAATATTTAAGCAATTAAAAAACAACTTTAGCGGCTTTATGACATATTCATAGATAATTAGTTTGTAAAGCGACAAATTTGTAAAATAATATTTGTAGTAGTTACAGCATGTTAAAGTAAGGGTAAAATTCAACCAGATTGGCCGTACGGCCTACTTTGAGGCCTAGTAATGACGATAGTTTTTATTTGTGATTTATAATACTGCAATTACGTTTTTTAGCATAAAAAGTTGTACTAGACCACCTATTTTCAATAAGTAAGGTTTTATATATCATGTGAAATATGATGCCAAAGTTGATGATTTGGCCGTTTTTTCTATGACCATGAAATAGTGATTGGTACAAATGGACCCCTAGCGCCCCATCTATATTACTTTTTGCACTAAACAGTTTCCAAATGTTCATCATATACCTACATGTATATTCTGTATGAATTACATAAAAATCGAAGGGGGTCGAGTGGGAGCCTCTAGGCCAGTTGACATGGAATGACCCCACTGTTTGCCATATATGATTTTATATGTGCGCTTTACTAGAAAAAAAAAATCGGACTAGTACTTTATGAGATAATGGGATTCTTACCAAGGGCGTACAAATGGGTTTAGAAAAATTCAAAAAAACTTTTTAAGTCAATAAAATAAAAATAATTTTTTTTGAAAAATTTTACTCATGTCTCCCCTTAAGTGAAAACTTTTACTCCAATGAATTACGTAAAAGCTTCATTGAACTATATAAAGTTAGGAAACTATTAATCCTTTTGGGATGAGCGTCTTTTACAGAATTTTTAATGTTTTATCACTGGTTTTTTAACCCATTCGTGCCCAGCATCTTTTGCGTAAATTTTATTTGGTTGGCACCACTATTTTTAGAAGATTTAAGTTTAATTCATTAATCACGAAAATGCATCATTTAGATAAAATAATTATTGTTTTTCTTTTTTACCGGTGTCAAAAACGGTGCTGACTGCGCATTTTGAAGAGTCCCCAAAAAGGGACGCTAGGCACTAATGGATTAAAACAGAGATTTTTGCTTGATAGAATCGCGAAAATGGTCGGATTAAGGTAAAAATCACAACAAAAAATTGCTGGTGAGAATAATCAAGGATTCTGAGCCCCTGCGGTACGTATATCGGTCACTCGTCCCCAAGGTGTTGCATTTCATTTAATGGAGCAGCGATTGGCAAAAAATGAGGGAGGCGCTTTTTCGAATAAATTGAACAGTTAAAATTGTTGATTATTAACTAAATATTTATGATAGTAATTATTCATTCAAATTGATTACTAATGTCAGTTTTGTAAATTTAACATTTTAATTATACAAATTGAGTCTATTATAGCATGTGCAAAATTATGTGCTGTGTTGACACTAATCAATGGATATGTGGATACAGACCTTCATCTTTTTGTTTCCTTTTGTAAACAACGGATTTTGAGCTTATTCTATCAACGATAATTTTTAGAATTTTTCAGCTATATTTTTGAGACTTTCACAAAACTTTCTCTATATATTTAGCTAACTCATTATATGGAATGTATTTTGATTGCTTTCACGCATGCGCAGTGAAAAATGTTTAATAAACCTGCTCATTACTCGTACATTTTCCATTATTTTTAGTTCTTACTACAGGGTATTGTGTACAATGGGGTTTTTCATATTTTATGAAAAGAGCCCTTTTCATATTAAGAATACTGCAAGTTATAGGCAAAAAAAAAAAAAAAAAAAAAAAAAAAAAAAAAAAAAAAAAAACTGAAAAATTTGGGACTGTTTTTATAAAAACCTCGATTTTTCTACGAGTATACATGCTATCTACGTAAGAATTAACACAGCGTATTAGAATAAACCTCTTAATCACAATCTACAGTTTGAACACTTTTGCTGCATTAGTTTTGATAGGGCTATTCAAAACATAGTCTTTATTTTTCAATTTATTGATGGTCCCCTATGAAATTTAAGGAAACAATCTTCACGGAAATGCATGAACTGTATTATTCTATTTACTCCCATGAAGTTTTAGGATAATTCCTCGTGTATTTTTTATATTTAACAAAACCTTAAAAATCGCAAGTGACCGGTCGCCTTTGGCCATATAGCGCATACTGTAGAGTCTACCAGTTTCGAGTGAAGTAACTAAGGCGGTTGTCACAAGATGACAGTTAATTTTTCCACCGGACCAAAAGTTTCTGATTACCGCCGAAACAAATTTCCACCAGTAAATTTTGAATAGAAAACTTAGCCTTATTTAGTGGCTTATTCATGTGAAATTTCACCTACAAATATGGTAAAAGATTCTATTAATTATTTGCCGGTGTAAGTATGTTCGGCTATTAAATTTCACCGAAACTGACAGGAGGTTGTTTGCATTGTCCCAATATGGCAGAACGGAGGGCGTGACTTCCGTTGAAATAAACTTCCACCAGTAAGCATTAAATATCAGTTTTTAGTCATAATTATGGCTCATATTCTGCCTTAATAAGGCGTTTATATAAATAGAAAAATTCTTTTACCAAGTTTACAGGTGGACGGCATTCCTTGCGGAAATGAGCCTCTGCGAAGCCGGTTACGATTAAAGCTTTGCCAGTGTGCGATTATTTCTATTGCTCTTTATTCCTAATTCCATGGTCGTTAGGGCTTATGATATACAGGATGTTTCGCTACCAGACCCACAAACTTGCAGGAGGTGTAGGAGGCATGGAGACGATTCGAAATCACACAGCAAAGTAGGATCCAAAATACCGTAGTTGTGAGTTATGCTACAAAGCAATGTTGCGAGTGGGCTACTTTTTTGAAAATCAGATTTCTAGATTGGCAACACTTTTTGAAAATGATATAATTCTCCGTAATAAATAACACGTCAGTCAACGAAAAAATAAGAGAATTTTGCTATTTCATAAAACTGGTGCCAATCAAGAAATCTCATTTAAAAACTCACTGGTACAAGGTAGAAGAGAAAAAGAACAGGAACAGCAATGCATTAATGGGACAAAAACATTTTATTGGAAGGTTGTACAACAGAAGGTGGTCAAAATTACGACTAGAAGTCGTAAGAGAGGTTTGACAGCCAGCGCCGAAACTAGCCTTTTTTGCACCCGGGGAAAACATGGATTTTGGCGCCCCCCCCCCACATATATGCATTCTTTATATCAAACACACCAAACAAAATCTTATTTTGGCGCCCCCTTCATATTCTGTTCTGGTAGCGCCCGGGGTACGTGCCCCCTCTGCTCCCTCTAGTTTCGGCGCTGTGACAGCAGATCCGCATAAATTCCTTACGTTCTGGAAGAGTCCTGGCTTTCGCGCATATTCTCGGCAGCTACAGCTATTCGAGTGACGAGGCATTCAACTGAAAGAAGAGCGGGTTGTCAAGCCTTCCTAACATCTTCTGGTAATAATTTCAATCACCTTCTGTAGAAAAATCTTTCATTAAAATGTTTTCTTCCCCATTAATATGTTGATGTTTCTGTCCTTTTCCTCTGTTTCTTTGTACCAGTGTTGACAGTGGACTACTTTTTTAAATCCAGATTTCTTGATTGGCACCAGTTTTTTGAGATTGTAATATTCTCCTCATTTCGGCTTTAATTAATATGTTAATTAATAAGCATAATTTTACTATTATCAAAAAGTGGTGCCAATAAAGAAAACTTAATTAAAAAAAAGAAGTCCACTTGAAGCATTGCTTTACCATTAGCAGAAGCTTGTACCATTACTCGGAATAATGGCATTTTGGACCCTGCATTCTACGTTATTCAAAGTCGACTCTGTTCCTGCTACATATTATGCAAGTTTGTCGGTTCGGTAGTGAAACACCCTGTAAATAACTGTTTTTTTCTTTATTAATAACTTCTAAAATGCTACGAAGGTTATTCATATACAATATTTACATGTTTTGCGCTTTCAATATTAATAATTTCATCATTTACCTAAACAACGTTTGAAAAACATTTATTTTTAATTTAAAATAACTTTTAATAATTGAAATGTTGTATTTAATAAAATGTAAATTTTTATAAACTTTAAGTTATGGAATTACAGAAATGCATTTATTTATTTTTTCTTATGTTAAAAGATAGCGTGCTTGAGTAACTTTTACATACAGTTTTTTTTTTCTACACAGTCTCTGCATAACCTCGATATATCAACGTTTAATAATGCTTAAGCGAAATTCCTTTTGTTTCTATAGCAACTTAGTTTGACAACTTTTTTGTTTTTCAGAAGAAATATAAGCACTGTGCTTTTTTTCTAATAATATTTTTCTCCAATCAATAAAACAGTCAGATTTGACTGATGATATTCATTAATAAATTGGTTGCTTCAGAAATGAAGGTTTTCAGAGTGATTTAATCGATCACATTGCTGGGAAAGTTTAATATTAATAAATTTGTTCAAACAAATTTTATGAAAAAGTTGTTACGCATTTAACAATGATATGCATTCAAACACGTGGTTTCGATAAGATAAATGGTCTTTTATAATGATAGTTTTGGATACATTTTTAAATGTACTGAACCATGTTCCTTTTAGCAACGGTTTCAAAAATATATACAAAGAAAAGTAACAAAAAATCAAAATTAAATAATTCAAAAAGTATAGATAGCTGCACTATACAGTTTTCACATAAATATGCAGAAAGACGTGTAATTCCTTTCATATATTAATAATAATAATAATAACAGGGCTCCCAAATGGTCCGCCAACTGAACATCAGAATTTTCTTAGAGAAATTTTCTTTTTAGATTTTTCTTGCAAATCGCCAAGAATCCACGTTTGGAAGTTGATTCTAGCGCAAACGTATCATGAAGTTTTCTGTTAAAAAATACTGATGTTCAGTTCGCGGACCATTTGGGAGCCCTGTAATAATAAAATATTTTGAAAATATATTTGCGGATTGGTCATTCACAGTTAGCACTCTAAAGGTCACATAGCTATAGTTTCTGTCACCATGAGCCTACATGGGTCACTGAAAATTACCTGGATGATAATGTTAAGTCTATAGAGGTATTATTTTCAAATACCTCGCTCAAATTTAAACTTTTTTATTTTTTTTTTTTTTGGATAGGATAACTTAGGACGGCTAGTTATTCATATACAGTATTTACCTATTTAGTGGTTTCAATATTAATAATTTCATCATTCGCTTAAAAAATATTTGATAAACATTTATTTTTAATTTAAAATAACTTCTAACTATTAAGATACTGTATTTTATAAAATGTAAATTTTATAAACTTTAAGTTATAGAATTGCAGGAATGCGTTTATTTATTTTTTCTTGTGTTAAAAGATAGCGTGCTTGAGTAACTTTTACATACAGTTTTTTTCCTGCACAGCCTCTGCATAACCTCGATATATCAACGTTTAATAATGCTTAAGCGAAGTTCCTTTTGTTTCTATAGCAACGTAGTTTGACAACTTTTTTGTTTTTCAGAAGAAATATAAGCACTGTGCTTTTTTTCTAATAATATTTTTCTCCAATCAATAAAACAGTCAGATTTGACTGATGATATGCATTAATAAAGTGGTTGCTTCAGAAATGAAGATTTTCAGCTTTCACATCAGATTTAATCGATAACATTGCTGTGAAAGTTTCAATAGTAGTAAATTTAGTCAAAATAATTTTATGAAAAAAGCTGTTACACCTTTAACAATGATATGCAATCAAACAGGTGGTTTCTATGAGATAAATGGTCTTTTATTATAATATTTTTGGATACACTTTTAAGCATACTAAACCATGTATCTCTTATCAACAGTTTAAAAAATATATACCAAGAAAAGTAACAAAGAATCAAAATATAATAATTCGAAAAGTATAGACAACTGAGTATAGACAACTATATACTAACACTTTTCACATAAATACGCAATAAGATGTCTTTTTTTTAATGGACTAATAATAATAATAATAACAAGTTAGAAATTGCGCGTCAAACGTAGCAAATGAGGTGCGTTCGTAATATAAAAAGAAAGTTTTAAAAATATTCAAATCTTGGTGTGCAGCATACAGTACATCGGATACAGTATAGTTTTCTAAATCTTTTGTATGTCCCTGTAAATACTATTTGCTTTTTATTTTACAGGAAGTAACTTGTAGTAAACCTCAGTAACGTGTATCAGTTTCACAAAATGTGAAATAATTTAATAGTATGTATTTTTTTCTAATAATATTTTTCTCCAATCAATAAAACAGTCATATGCATTAATAAAGTGGTTGCTTCAGAAAAGAAGATATTCAACGTTAACATCAGATTTAATCGATAAAAGTGAAAGTTTTAATATGAGAAAGTTTAGTCAACCTAATTTTATGAAAAAGTTGTTACACATTTAACCTTTTCCGGTACGGTTTTCCTAAAAAAGGGACACCTAAATTTAATTTTACTCGCACCAAGAATATTTAATTAAAATTTTCCTTTTGTAGCATATCTGAAAGTAAGCAAGTTGATATTTCCTAATAAATTCGTTTATTAATTCTTGTGTAAGTTATTTATTTCAAACAGATTTACACCGAGCCAGGGTTAACTCAATAACCGTTTGAGCTCTGGTGGGTAAATTTCTTCAAAATTCCAAATGTTACATTGATACCAGTATTTTGCAGAGAAAAAATTCAGTTAACGATATACACGAAAAAAAAAAAAAAAAAGAATTAAGGGAGACCCGTAAGAAAAACCCAAAATTTTTATTACTGGTTTTAAAGTAATGAATTTTGATGTACTATTTAAGAATCTTTTTGTAAGGAATAATTAGCAAAAAAATTAACTTTTTATTAAAAAGTATATTTTTTATGGGGATTTTTATGATTTTGTTTGGTCGAAAAATCACTTTTTAAAATTACTACTCCTCATTCAATTTTCAATATTTTGGTATAACTAAAATTTCTTAAATAATGTTATAGTATATGGAAAAGACCTTGAGAGAGATATTTTTAATTTTCTATTTTAATCAGCTAAAAAAAAGAGAAAGAAATTACGCATGGTAAATTTCCCTAAATTCGTTATAATTTTCATGTTTACCAATTTATGTAAACTTTTCAGAAATAGTTAAAAATAATATTTCTCCTTACTTTTGTTGCAAATTTTTTTAAGATTCTAAAAACATAAACACTTTGTTTTTAAATCATTTTACCACTGAGCCTTAGTACTTTGAACTTAGGCAAAATATGAAAAAAGTCATTTTCAGGAAAACACATTTTAAAATGGCCGCTAGTCCTTTAAACTCTAGTGATTACAATTAAAAAAGCTCATTTGCTACCTGTTCCAAGTGTCCCCGAGATCTGAAATTTTGCATGGATATTCGCAAATATGTATTTTATCGTTTTCTAAGATAAATTTTTTTTGAATTTTTGATGATTTTTGGCCGAAAATGGGGTTCGGGTCTTCCTTAAACGTTTAAAAAAAATCTGTTCCAATTTTCGGGTGCCGTTGTGACATTTCGGAACTAAAATTAAGTGGTAGAAAATTCAACCATTAGAGCTGAAAGGGTTAAAGCAGGTTGGTAAGAAAACTTGCCATATAAAGCAACTAAAACTTTTAAATTTCATTACCGGTATTTTAGTTCGGAATTTTTCACATTATCTAATCTTAAGTGTTGGGCAATTAAATAATTCAAAATTACAACTTGTGTCAAAGAAAAGTCTGGTATCGAAGAATTTAGATACTGTGAAAAAAACTCGTCCTTAATGGGTTAACAATGATATGCAATGAAACATGCAGTTTCTACGAGATAAATGGTCTTTTATAATGATAATTTTGGATACATTTTTAAGTGTACTGAACCATGTTCCTCTTCTCAGCAAATTAAAAACGCAAAGAAAAGCAACAAAAAATCAAAATTAAATAATTTGAAAAGTATAGATAGCTGTACTATACTGTTTTCACATAAATACGCAATAAGACGTGTAATTGTTTTAATAGACAAATAATAATAATAATAATAATAATAAAAGTAATAATAATAATAATAATAATAATAATAACAATAATAATAATAATAATAAAACATTTCGAAAATATATTTGCGGATTTGTCATTCACAGTTAGCACTCTAATGGTCACAAAGCTATACCCTGTCAGCCTTTCACTATTTAAGTCCGTGAAGATTTGTGACATATTATGTATACCTCTTAATTTTACTGTCCGAATGAAACAGTGACAGCAGAATTTTAGAATAAAATTTTGCTTTTATAATGCATGTAAAGAGAAACATTTACTTATATTTAAATAAATTTGTCCTTAAATCCTGATGTCATTCAATCTTTTCAACATTTTACCAACAGATGTACTTTGTCGTGAAAGAGTAAAGCCACAACAAGAACGGCGAACTGGCATTCCAGAAGTTTAGTGGTCACCGCTTTCCCTATAAATATATCTTCAACCTTTTAATTCCAGAATCCTTTTTGTTAACCCTTTCACGGGCAAGGTATTTCTGCTCCAAATGTGTTCAAATAATTAATTCACTCCGCAATTCTCGAACAGATTTATCTGATAATAATCAGAATCTCTTTTTCACCCATATTATCAGATGGGTCATGTAATAAAGCCTTATTGGTGACAATTGGAAATTTGGGCATTAAAATTAACCGTTTGCAGACTACAAACGGCGCACATACGGGTATTTGACCATTCTAGGCGGCCAAAAGTCAATTTTTAAAGTATGAAAATTGTTAAAAAGAAAGATAACCTGAGTTAGAGGACAGTTTCGAGAACTATATCCAACCCCTTCGAACTTTTTCAAGCGCACGCTTTTCATTCAACTTGAGTCGGAATTTAATTGTTCAACTTGTTGCTTAAGTCTGTTCTTGGCGTTCGTGTAAACACATTATCTTTCCAGTGAAATATTTATAAGTTTATGTTTATTTTGAAAGTTTTTCTGATAGATCCTGATACAACAGATAATAAAGCAAAACTTTAATATATTTTTTTGTTGTTTTATCATTATTAAGTTTAGTTGTTGTACTTTTAAGTTACCCTTTTATAACAATAAAATTATTTATAAAATATTTTATTTAATCGAGTATTTGTTGTATTACCCAGTCAGATCCTGTTATAATTTCAGACTGAATGAAAAGTTTGAAACCTTGGGTGGAGAAAAAACAAAGAAACTGCCGCGGAAAAGCGCGGATGTGTATTTCTTGGTGTTTTGAACTTTTTTTTTCCAAATTCAGAAAAAAATTGATTATCGTAAATATCATTCTAAAAGAAAATATTTTTACTGTAGATTCACAAGGTGCCTTGAGATTAAAGATTGTAGCCTGTAAATATTCGTTTGGTTGAATGCAGAGTTTTAATTTGTCTAATTTAGAAGATAAATTAATTTTTTAAAAAGATCAATTGATATCGTGTGAAGGTTACACAGAAGACCAAATTGAGATCTTAAAACACAATTCCGCACACTTTAAATCACAAACTAAGCAGAGATAGTTAAAAGCATATAAGAAGGAAGACTTTTTCTGAAATACAATTATTTTTGGCTAGAAAGAACATTTCAGATACCTGTCATATGTTTCCGTCCAATAAGATTTCGTTATGTCAAAGAAAATACTGATGTTGCGGTGGAAAAATCTAACTTTATAAAACATTTTGACATGTCAATAAACGCCAATGAGATTAATTTAAATGGCAACAGGTTCTCAGTCATTTACGTCTTCATCGTGACAGTGGTAGATGGCAAGATCTTCAACGATGCGACTTGTACAAAATACACAAGTCGATGCTACATATGTGGTACAACTTCTAAGCATTTCAACAAAATTAATATTCAAATAGAAACTCATTCTAAAGCCATCAAGTTTGGCCTTTAAATTTTACATGCTAGAATTATAATTTTTGAAAGCACTCTCAATTTGGCTTTTAAGTTGCCAGTGGAGATATAGAGAGAGAGGAAGACTGAAGCATAGAAAAAATCCCTCGAAATCTAGAAAAGACTTCGCAAAGAAACAGGTTTTTTAGTAGACATACCAAAAGCAAATTTTGGCAATACCAATGATGGTAATACAAACAGGAGGGGTTTTTTAATCCAAAATTCGCTTCTGACATAACGCATTAATTATGACATAATATGCGGCTAAAAAGTCATACTGCGAACATATCAAGCGAACATACAGTTGATCCGGAACAAGACTTCGTGCAACACTTCTCTTAGAAAAATTGCAAGCAAAGGTATTTTTTATTGACTACTTTTAACTTCAGACCCTCTTATAAGTAGCGTGAAAAAAGTAAAAAGAAGGATGAACTGCTTTTTTCTAGAAACATTCCTTCTTCTTTTGCCTGAGAAGCCCAGTATCCGTGATGAGTTTTCAGAGACTTAAAAAGAATATTAGTTTTAAAAATAAAAATGTCCTTCATTTTAATAAATATAACAGGCAAGCTCCGGGTCAAGCATCATTCTCGGGAGCACCCTTGTATCTAACTATAAGAATTGTTTTGTGGATAATGCACAAGTAGCTGGTACTAAACTTCATACATAGTGTGCGTAATGCATAAATTTTGTACTGCTCGGATCTGCATTTAAGATATCCCAAAAAAAAGATGATCATAGATTTAAGTAAAAGTACTAGTTTGATACTAATAGAAAAAAATGATAGATTGGTTGACATGAATATTTCTTTGCAAACTTTTACTTTGCTTATCTACGTACATTATAAGATATAAGGAAAAAGAAAACTGAAAAATTCTCATAATTAATTATTTTAACTTGTCGCGTTATGAGGAAATATTAATAAAGAACTTCTTTTAAAGACTATAGAATACTAAATTGTTCTACTAAAATTTAAATCATTATTTTTCTAATGATGTAATCTATTTTCTGCGTGGTGTGAAGGGAATATTAAAAGCAGAGAGGGCAAGTGGGACCGTACTCCGTTCCTAAATATTTGAAAAATATATGGATTTAATCACTTTTGGGTAATTTTAAGCATCCTGTAATGAAAATCCTGATTAGTCTCATGGGAGACTCTTAAAGAGGGGTATGGACCGGGGCATCTGCCCCGCATGCCCCTGTATAAGTCTGACCCTGAATAAATCGCCTTTATAAATGTACCAAATGTATTTTTTCTTTCAACCGTATCCTTTAGAATAGATATATATCATAAAATAATTTTGGCTGCGTAGATAACGCAAATACCCGTATGTGCGGCGCCTCTCAAGGGGTTAAAGGGACACAGAGGACCTTTTAAACTATTTTTTTTTAGAAAAACATAGTAATAGCTGTGGGGGCTTCATATTATATAATAAAAGAAAATGTAATAAAAAAATCTTATGGAAAAGTTTTACTAACGAAAATTTAATTTTTTTGATATATATATATATATATATATATATATATATATATATATATATATATATATTAAATCTTTGCTTTTTTAAATATGGATATTTCTGCTTCAATTTTTTTGCCACATTCCTTAGAACTCTACATAAAACTGCTCATGAATTTTCACACATAAGGAATATTACATTTAATATCAGTTTTTCTCTCTCGTGTATAGTAAAATATCAACGAAATTCAACAAACCTATAATTTATTTAAAAAAAGAACTGTCATTTCGGATGTTAAATCCATGCACAAAAATATTGAATGCAGCATGGTAAACATGGAAAAAAAATGTCAAACTTCAATCTGAATTACGAAAAAAAGAGTTAGAATTTTCTGAACAAACAATTTATGAAAATATGAACATGGAAAAAAAAATCAGTTTAAAGTTTTCATTTGCAAAAATAACATGTTTTAACTTCTAGCTCGCATGAAGTTCACATACAACTTTATTAAATGCAATAATAGACCCTTTCGAGTCGAGCGTCTCTTCCACAGATTTTGATTCGGTAGACACCAGACACCACTTTATTAAGGAAGTTTCTTCAAAGTATACAATTTCAAAAATGCTCAGATTAAATAAGGCAAGTTTTATTTTCCTTTATTACTGGTGCCAAAAAAAGAAATCTTGCAAAGAAAGACAACAATAGTTATTATGTCTCTTAAATCTATGAAGAATAACTACCGTAATTTCGGGTGTATAAGCCGCGGATCAAACAATTCTTTTTGGACCCAGAAATCTTATTTAGTGATTGAAGACAAATATTTACGGCGATCTAACTAGTTATATTTGTTTCTTAAAAAATTCTGGGTCGAAAAAGAATTGTTTGATCTGCGGCTTATACACCCGAAATTACGGTACCTTGCTTTCCTTATGTTTTCAAACTGAAATCCTGATTTGAAATATTTAAATTTCTTATCTAAAATGGCTGCCGTTGTCTGCTGACAAACAGCATAAGACTGCTGACAACGCGAAAATTACATTAACTGAGATGTTCAACTTTGTTTTAAAGATTAACGATAAACCGTTTTCAGAGTATCCTAGTACGTATTTGGGTGTTACTCCAGAATTAGTGAATATTTAACCCTGATTTGGGATTTCATAAATCCGAATTTAGCGCATTATCAAAATTTTTAGCAGTGTAGAAAAATGAATCCAGGTTAGGCGTGCAAAGTATCTCCTAATTTAAGGCGATTTTCTTTTAGAAAATACTCGTAACGAAGAATTTCCTGGTTTGGAACTCCCTGACCCATACAAATCCTGTCTTACAGATTTTGAAATAAGATCGATATCTTCCAAATTTCGCAACTAGGTACTAAAGTATTCTTATTTGATAGCGCATAGTAATTTTTTTTAGGTGGACACTAGTTCGCAACGTGTTCAAAAGTCATTTGAGTTTTACCTGATTTTATCTTGCTCCTTGCATACAAACAAATTAGTAGTGCTGCATCTTAGAAGGAAAGCTAAACAAATTCAATTTCTTTAAATATGCTTCTTTTTCTTTCTCTCACTTTCAAAATGAGAATAACAACAACTAATGCGCACCAAGTGCATCAATATTATGCGTCATAACTTCTTCATAATCCTTTTATTTATTAAAGTATAATAAAATATAACAATGTACCTTAAAAATAATTAAAATAATAGAAACTACAACAATTTATTTTTAAAGACCCACTGTTATTAGTAATATAGCTGTACTATACATTGGTGCTGTAGTTTTTAGGCAGGAAACAAATAAGAATTTTAGTTGTATCTAAATTGTATTAGCTGCTTCATATTTTACCATTATAGTTTTTTTTTAAGTTCTATTAAAACTATTCAAATTACGTTTCACTCAATTTTTTAAATGTCTGTGTTATTTTTTTCACACCACTTTATTAAACGAACTTCATCTGAATGATGAAAATGCTACATTAAACCTTTGTAAGAAGTTTCATAGTTATAGAAGCTTTCACGTAGCTGTTTGTCTGTGGGTCATTCAGCTGTGTGCATTTGTTTCGAAGCCAAAGTTCAACGCTTCACACTTCTTGAGGTTTACTCTTTTATTATTGGTTGTTCATAGGTGCCAACCTGACATAGATTATCCGTAATACGTGCGTTAATTTGACCCTGGTTTAATGAGTTTCGAACCAGAAATTTTTCAAAGAAATAAAATTAAGTATGTTCCACTAACAATCTTGAAATTAAATAAATAGATTCATGAAATATATTTTCTGGTTTGAAATGATGTTAACCTGGATCAAACTAATCCAGGTATTACGGAAGATTAGTTGAAAGTTGGCAGCTATGGTTGTTACAAGTGTCATCCCTGCGACTATTACACTGTTCTACTCGCAGTGATTTGCACGTACATCATACGGACAAGAAGAATCTGCTTGATCCGTTCTTTAAAGCTTTTAGATACCACTAAAGTTTTTAAAAACAATTTCATACTACATAACCCTTTCAGGGGCAAGGTATTTCTGCTCCAAAAATGTTCAAATAATTTATTCACACCGCAATTTAAGTACAAATTTATTTGAAAATAATCAAGAGCTCTTTTTCACTTATATTGTGAGATCGAAATTGTACTAAAATAAAAAGAATATTACCTAGTTAAAATGATGGCATTGAGCTCACAGGCTACGCATACTAATTGTACATTACAGCCTTGTATTTTTGTTAATTCCGTTCGAAAAAAAAATAGGAAGGGGAAACAGCTCTCCCCTTTCTCCTTTTTTATACTTAATCATTGAACCGCCTAAACTCTCAAGGACATGCTTTATCACATAAAAAATCTATATCCAAAATTCAGAGCAAATCGGATAGTTCTTAATAAAACCGCATTTAGCATTTATATAATTTAAGAGGAGTTATTCCCCTCTTTTATACTTAACCATTAAACTTCCAAAACTATTCAGAGATTTGAACGAAATCTGACAATTCTGCTTGAAAAATCCATTTATACAAGTTAAGGGGAGGGGCATTAGAACCCCCGTTCCCCCTGTTTATACTTATTCAATGAACACCTAATAACAGCCACGGTATCGCCTCATCAGAATGATCCTATATCTAAATTTTGAACGAAAACTGTAAATTCTGCATGAAAATTCCGTTTATATCAATTAAGGGGAGGGGCATGAGCCCCCCCGTTCCCCCTCTTATACATATCGAATGAACTCCAAAAACTAATCAGGGAAGCGCCTTATCAGGATATACCTATATACAAAATTTCAAGTGGATCCGATATTTTTATCATGAGTTATCGCGTTACGCACGTACGAACGTAGATACAGATCGGACGGGCACATAAGCTCTCAGGCTATGATAGCCTGTGAGCTAAAAAACTAGTTCCAGTTCGCAATTGGAACAGTAAAATTAACCGTTTGCAGACTGCAAACGGCGCCCCTGAAAGGGTTTAAGGCCGAACTGTTTAGCTTAAACGTTAAGAATATTTTAGCTTAAAAAAGTGGTGTATATCCCATATTCTGAACTTATCATATAAAAAAAAAAAAAAAAAAATCCGTTGAGTGTTTACAATTCAGAATTGTTTATTGGTACCATTTTTTTAAAATGGAAAAAAATCGCCTTACTTAATGACATTAATTACAGCTAAAGAAAAGGTAATTTTACTATCTCAGTAGAGTGATTGCAAACAAGAAATCTGAATTAAAAAAAGTAGTCCACTGGCAACACTGTACTCCCACCACTTTTTGAAAAAAAATGTCTGCAATACACTTACACTTGTATAAATTCAAGGAAAAGTTTCTACATTTACTTTAAATTGTAGAACAACTTATTATAAAAATAGTTACCAGCTCTAGCCGTCAAGAAAAGATTTAGGGAAAATTTATAATTTGCTGCATATAACAAACATAATGAATAATTCCGAGTTAACGCTTTGAGGGGACGGACCTAAATAAAATATATAATTTTAATTCAAAGATTCCAAAATGACAACAGAATTTTAAAAGTTTTCATTCAACAATTTACGATTTTACTTATTTTTAAATATATTTGTGTTCGTAAGTTCTGGTATCATTTAGCCATTTCAAAACTTTAGAAACAGAAGAACTTTGCTCCTGGCTGAATTAAAAAGATTTACTAAATGGATGATAATTATCACACATGTAGTGTTATTTTATTTGTGCAAAAAATATACGACTAGTTTTTAAAAACCGCACCATAATTATTCTATACGACTTTTTTTTTCAATTTGCGGAAAGAGCCTCAAAGTCAAAGCTTTTGAGAAGTCCAACTGGGTTAATCCCAGCGTTGCTAGGATTCTCTTCAAATTAACAACTGTTTGCCACATTTATCGAAATAGAGTATTCGTAATATTTAGTTTAAACATTTCTGCATTTAAATAGTATGAAAATGTATTTAAAAAATTAGTGGTGTCAAAAAGCTTTAAGAGGCCGCTGCAGTGAAACTTCTCAATCGCGAAATCCCATGTTAACCTATGGGAAAAATTTGAAGCGGGATGGCTCATTATATAACGTAATTATTAAAATGCCGTTTTTACTTCAGAAAATAGACGTCAGATATCAATCATGTGCGTTTTTAAAAATTCTCTGCGCAAATTTTAAGTATCTTTAAAAGGCTGATGAATCAAATTGAAATTTCAAAGTTTATAAGGATTTTTTATGTACTTAAAATTTACGGAGACAATTTTTAAAAACAAATATCATCAGCATATGACGTATTCTTTCTGACGGTGAACACTGTATTTTAATAATTGTATTAGGTGAAGAATTATCGTGCTTAAAAGTTTTACCATAGGTTAACGTGGGATTTTGCAATCGGGAAGTTTCACTGCAGTGGCGCCTTAAAGCTTTTTGGCACCACTAATTTTTTAAATACAACTTGATACTATTTAAATGCAGAAACATTTAGACTAAATGCTAAGAGTATTATAGCTCTAAAAAAGTGGTGTGAATCCATATTGTCAGTTTATTGTACATAAAAAAGAATCCGTTAAGTGGTTAAACTTTCAGGGGCAAATTACTTCTGTTGCTAAAATTTGGAAATAATTGAATAGCATCAGAATTTATGAATAAATGTATTTCAAAATACGTAAATTATAAAATGAAACCTTGTATAATACTGAAATAAAAATTATAATTTATTGCTATATACTCGACTTATTCTTCATATTTGCTATCTGGAGCGAGTTTGGCCTTCAACGTTCATCCGAAATTTCAAACTCATGCCGTAAATTTCGAATGAAGAAATTTTACTTTAAGTCTTTCCAACGTAGGGTATTTCCATTCCGAAAATGTTAAAATGGCTGATAGACAACGGAATTTACGTACAAATTTATTTGAAAATAAGAAAAAGCTATTTTTCCAATACATGATAAACTGAAAATATTTATATCAGAATTCTGGTGACATTGTACCATTTCGGAATCGTGTTCGGTGTTCCATGTACTGGATCACTAAAACAAAAAGTCCTTACGGCAATGCCGGGAGGAAGAGGTAGCTTTCATATACTTATTTATTTATTTTACATTAAGTTATATAAATCAAATATACGAAGCTCAAAATAGTGGACACACGATTATGTAAGATTGAATACTAGTTTTTCTCAATACTGAATATTAATAGGAATTTTTAGAAAATAGTCATCTTTTGTTCAACCTGGTTTTATTTTAAGCGATTTATAGGGTTGCCAAATTCCACGATATCCATTTTAAAGCAGCATGATGGATAAAAAAAAACCCAATGAGCTTGATCGAAATCTTAATTCATGTGAACATGCACACTCACATCGAAATCGATTAATATATACGAGTGCTGTCGCGGGCAAATTGACTTTTGAAAAAAATATCACCCACATTAGAAATTCAAACTGCTATATCTTAGGCGCTTTTCAAGGTAAAGACAAAGCAAATAATACTCCGGAATTCATTATTAAGATAAATAGTTTAGAAAGAACCTTTTTTCAATTTCTAATTTTTCGTTTACACATCATTATACATTTACAAGATTTTTGATAAATTTAAGTGGCCGCCATTTTGAAACAAGATGGCGGATAAAGTATGCTCCTGATTTCGGTCAAGACATTGGTACGTACCATGAACACACGGAGTTATATCGAAATCAGTTTATAAATATGCGTATTAACACGTGACAAATTTCAGACCGTTTCAAAATGTCAATTTCACTGGAAATTGAAAGTGCTAAAACTCAGCCATTTTTCAAGATATAGATAACACAAAAAATGCTCTGGAATCTTTATATCAAGGTCAAAACACAAAAGAAAAATCTTTTTCTATTTCTTACTTTTTTGCACCTAATTTTAAAATTTAAATTAAAAAAAATAATATTCCGCCAATTTGAAACAAGACGGCGGTTGGAACTGGCCAACGAACTCTGTCCAGGCATAAGTATGTCCAATCTACGCACCAAGTTTCATCCAAATCGGTGTATAAATACGCGTGTTATCACGTGACGAAAGCCAGATCATTTCAAAATGTGAGCAACACTAGAAATTAAAAGTACTATAACTCAGACATTTTTTAAGATACAGACGAAACAAAAAGTGCTTTGGAATCTCTGTATCAAGGTCAAATGCATAAAAGAAAATTCATTTTCAATTTCTCACTTTTTTGTACCTAATTTAAAATTTTAAATTTCTTAAATGGCCGCCACTTTTAAACAAGATGGCGGATGGAACTGGTTAACGAACTCGGTCAAGGCTTTATTAAGTACTATGTACACACCAAGTTACATCCAAATCGATTTATAAATACGAGTGTTATCACGTGACAAAAATCAGATCGTTTCAAAATGTCAGCCATAAGAAAAATTCAAAGTGCTATAACACAATATTTTTTTAAGATATAGACAGATTAAAAAGTGTTCTAGAATTGGTGTTTTAGGATCGAACACATAAAATAAAAATATTTTTCAACTTTTAATTTTTTCGCATTTATTTTAAAATTTTAAAATTTTAAAATTTTTTAAATGGCCGCCATTTTGAAACAAGATGGCGGATGATGCTGGCCATCGAACTCGGTCGGGATATTTGTATGTGCTATGTACATACCAAGTTTCATTCAAATCGGTTCATAAATTCGTTAGTTATAGTATGACAAAAATCAGATCGTTTCAAAATGTCAGCCATAAGAAAAATTCAAAGTGCTATAACTCAATCATTTTTTAAGATATAGACAAACTAAAAAATGTTCTGGAATTGGTGTTTTAAGGTCTAACACATAAAATAAAAATATTTTTCAACTTTTAATTTTTTCGCATTTAATTTTAAATTTTAATTTTTTTTAATTTTTTAAATGGCCGCCATTATGAAAAAAGATGGCGGATGATGCTGGCCAACGAACTCGGTTGAGATTTTTGTATGTACTATGTACATACCGAGTTTCATTCAAATCGGTTCATAAATACGTTAGTTATCGCATGACAAAAAACAGATATATATATATATGGTTATATATATATATATATATATGTCAACATTTGAACGGAGGGTGGTTTTGGGGTCTGGGGGTCATGATCGGTGAAAATATACCAAAATTTTCCGGAAGTGCTTTCCTCCGGACGGCTGCAATAGCTTTTTACTTTTTGCAATGAAAGCTACCTAAAAGGATTAAGTGATTGCTAAAATTCACTTATTAAATAAAGTATAAAATACTACCCGGAAAATTCTGCGGTATATTTCTGTCATAAAATTAGAATAATTGATAAACTTTATAACAACACCAGACACCTAAAAATGACACCGGATATTATGAAAAAATTTATTACAAAATAAGTAAAAGTTTTTATAATTCTGCTCCAGGGTTGGCAGTTTGGCCTCCATTTTTATTCAAAAATTTAGTTACCATCCATAAATAATGAAAAATATTTTATGCTTTGTTTAATATGTGGCATTTAGCAATCATTTAAAGTAAAAACTATTTTTTTCAAAATTTCTGGTATGAATTTGAAATTTCGAAATAAAATTGGAGACCAAACTGGTAACCTTGATCTGCACAACAAAAACAAACTTTTATACCAAAAATTCCGCTGAAAATGTGGAATTTGTAGATTTACACTTTATCATAAAACCGCAGAATTTTCCGGATGACCCAATATTTTTTATTTCTACTATGAACTCGAAATTTCTCAATAAAATTGGAGGCCGAACTAATAACCCTCTCTTGAGTTATCTATGCCGTAAAACGTTCCCTTGAACGTATGAAAGAACAACGCTTTAAAAATTTATTTTCAACAACAATGCTGTCCACTGTATTTTAAACAGACAGACGGCATACACGAAAACACCCAATTTTGGGCGCTAATGCATCATAACCATTGTAGCATTTTCATCATTCAAATAATGTTCTTTTAATAAAGTGGTGTGAAATATTAAAAGAAACGTTTAAAAGTAGCATTTGAGTTCCTACATAGGATTTCGCCATAAGGAGGTTTCATTACAGCGGAGCCCGATGAATCAAGTAAATCCCTCTTGCCCCTTCGTCGTACGGGCAAATCAGTAAAGTGCTTAACACAAGAACCGCGGGAAATTTCATTCAAATTTTATAAAAATATTTATCACCGGAATCTACATGCAAAACTCTTTAAGTTATATACTGAAATTGTTTTTTTTTTTTTGCCCAGCTTATATTTAGTTAATTTTAAAAATAATATTTCTGGTTCGAATCAACATCTTTGCACATGATATGGGTCAAAATGACCCGTCGCCGCGGTTCTAGTGTTAAAGAACATTTACTATTAGTACGACAATTATCAAGATGTGCAACATTTTATTTGTATATAAAAAACAATTTTATAAAGGCTTTTTTATACCACGATTAATTATTTTCTGAACAGTATTTTTAAATTTGCTAAAAGAACATCCGGCTTGAACGTTTTGAGATGTCCAATCGTGTTGATCCCAGTGATGCCAGTCAGGATATTTCTTTCAAATAATATACCACTGTTTCAGACTAGATATTTACTTTTTAGGCGTGTTTATAATTATGTAAATCCGTAGCACTTATAGTCATCGTTCAGTCCTATGATATTTTTGAAAAACGTTTTTTATGGGAGTTTAAGTGTTAAGTACCCGGATAGTACAAAGATATATACAGGGTGTCCGAAAAGTCTGGAAACGGTCGAATAACTCGAAAAATACATATGAGATTGAAAAACGTAAATATACGTGTTAAATATTTTTAAATAAGCTACTCAGTGATACCAAATTTGACCTTCGCAACCGACCCCCTGGGGGTCAGAGGGGGTCCAACTTTGAAATCTTAAATTATAACCCCCATTTTTTATTGCAGATTCGGATTCTACGGACAAAAATACGTAACTTTTGTATTTGATGTTTATTTCGAATCCTCGTTTATCACGGTGTAATTGAGCCTATTAAATCGATACATATTTCGGCTTTTCCAACAGGATTTTCCCTAATCGAAACTAATTGGGGAGAATTTATGACATCAAATTTCTCGTCTTTTGCAATAATAGCGTTTCCTGAAAATCACCCGTGCCGATTATTTCGGTAGTGCTACACAGTTAAAAATTTGATCCATTTGCTGTAGCGTCACTCCACAGCTTTTATAGAATATCTCTTTCATGACCAATGAGAATGTTCCATAACACAGTAAAATACACTGTAAAAAAATTGACCCTTTTGCTGCATCGTCACTCCACCGCTTTTATGGTCGTAATGGAGCGTTCTCATTTGTCAGATTTACAGTTTGAGCTGTAAATGACGTCACTACATTTTACTGTGCTTTGAAATCTTTTCCCTATTTCAAACACAATATTCACACTGTTAAAAATTTGACTCATTTGCTGCAGCATCACTCCACTGCTTTTATATAAAACGATTACTTTACTGTGTTATGGAGCATTCTCATTGGTCACAAAAGAGATATTCTATAATAGCTGTGGAGTGACGCTGCAGCAAATGGGTCAAATTTTTAACAGTGTAGCACTATTAAAATAATCGCCACGGGTGATTTTCAGGAAACGCTATTCCTACAAAAGACGAGGAATTTGACGTCAAAAATTCTGCCCAATCAGTTTCGATTAGGGAAAATCCCGTTGGAAAAGCGGGAATATGTATCGATTTAATATGCTCGATTACACCGTGATAAACGAAGAATTGAAATAAACATCAAATACAAAAGTTATGTATTTTTGTCCGTAGAATCCGAATCTGCAATAAAAAATGGGGGTTATAATTTAAGATTTCAAAGTTGGACCCCCTCGGACCCCCAGGGGGTCGGTTTCGAAGGTCAAATTTGGTATCACAGAGTAGCTTATTTAAAAATATTTAACACGTATATTTCCGTTTTTCAATCTCATATGTATTTCTCGAGTTATTCGGCCGTTTCCAGACTTTTCGGACACCCTGTATATATATATATACTAGCGGGCCCGACAGACGTTGTCCTTCCTGGCACCGACTCCACAAAATCAAATAAATGTTCTTAAATATAGTAATACGCATGATAAACACTACGCTCTTAATTTAATTTCTTATTACAATTATGTAAGGGAATTATTTTTCACTCTTCAGTATTTTTTGAAGTCGGTTCAATTTTTGATTGAAAAGTTTTCTCTTTTAACTAGTAAAAAGAGAAGAAGTAAACTATTTTCTGAAGCCGGTTAATCAAAATTATAATACAGGAAATATTATTGTAAAGCATGCACATTTGTCAGGAGTGGGGTTCGAACACGCGATCCCTTTCTTCAAGAAGCAGAGCTTAAATCTACCGCCTTAGACCGCTCGGACATTCCGTCAGCACTCTATTCATCGAAATTATTCAACACTTTTAATTAGCGAAAAATCACTAACTATTAGTTTTTGCCTAATTACTAAAAAAGTACTGAATCAATTTCGATGAAATGTGTATCTGAACCATTCTTGAATCCACTGGAACACACACAGAAAATTTCAATAAAATCGGTCCAGTCGTTTAGGAGGAGTTTAATGACATACACACGCACAGTAGAATTATATATATAAAGATTTGCATTGGATACTTTATTTTAAAATTGGTTTGGCTGGTACCGACTCCAGAAAATCAAATAAATGTACGTAAACATAGTAATACGCACGATAAACACTACGCCCTTAATTTAATTTCATATTACAATTATGTAAGGAAATTATTTTTCACTCTTTAGTACTCCCTCTGTCCCAAATTAGTTGCGACATTTAGGTTGAAAATCTTGTCCCAAATTAGTTGCGACATTTCAAGTAGGCGGAGTCATAAATAGCTTCTGATGCAGTTTAGTAGATCGACACCAGTAAAATTATACTAGAATTAATATAAAGGCGTATACTAAATTTCAGAAGCAATATTAACTTGAATCTTGAATTTAAAGTAAAAGAAAAAGAAATAACAATTTAGAAAATTCACTGAAGAAAGAAATGATTAATATTGAGCCCAACGCTGCACTGGAATATTTGAAATAGTATTTGAAAAATTGTAAAGTAAGCCTTCCAGCCATAAATGCTGCAACTATTAAACTCAATGTGCATCATAATGTTTACATGCTATCCCGTTTGCAGAAGCAAGCAAAGACATCTAAAATAAAAAATGGGGAAATTTACAGAGAAAGTTTACAAAAAATTGTAAATGCGGATGAAAAAAAAATGCCACTGAGCTAAATCATAGATATCATAATTAAACGAAGATATTCACTGCGAAGATTATCATATGTTGTTATAATTCGTAAATCAATATTACACATGACTCTCAAAGCAGAAAACATTTTGAAGCGTATTTCATCCATCATTAAACAAAGTCTATTAGAAAAAAGTGAGCTCGACAGAATTCGAATTTGTTTGCAGCATGCTTATGCTAGAAGATACTTTTCAGAAATTTTGGAATAAAATGTTCATAAATGAGTTCACGATTGATTAGCTTGAAGATAGTTTTATGTGTTTACTGTTAAAAGTCTTTAAAAAAGGGGCGTGGCTTAAGAACGTGTGAACGGGGATTTTTAAAACTAATTAATTATTTATTTATGGAATGATGGAGGGAATGCTAGGCGCGTAAACATTGTTGATTGATAGTATAGCTTTCAAAAAAATGTTCAAACAAAATCATAAAGTCATAAATATCGATAATCAGTACAAAAGTATTCAAATGTCGCAACTAATTTGGGACAGAGGGAGTATTTTTTTGAAGTCGGTTCAATTTTTGATAGAAAAGTTTATTTTTCTCTTTTTAGTTAAAAATTAACGATTTTCTGAAGTCGTTTAATCAAAATTACAATACAGGAAATATTATTGTAAAGCATACACGTTTGTCAAGAGTGGAGTTCGAACATTCGATCTCTTACTTCAAGAAGCAGAGCTTAAGAAGAATTATATATATAAAGAAGATTTATATATATAAAGATATATGTATTATTTTTTAAGAAAGCATTTTTAGAGTTGTCTCCGGCAAGATAGAGCATTTTTAGAGAAGTCTCCGGCTTTTTTATTACCATGGTAATAAAAATCTGAGATAATCTAAGATAAAAATAAGTATTATCTTAAGGAAATTGTTGTTCTTTTAAACTACTGAACTGTTCCAATTAAACAAAAGATAATTTCCTCTTTAAAAATATTGGTATCCAAACATCCAGAGTCTTGGCAGCTCTGCAATTTAAAGCATTGTTTGCATTACTTATAACGTTTAAAAATAATAATAAACAACTGAGCAAGTTTGATCTCAGATCGCACTTAGATTTTCGCTTAATATTTCTTTCAAAACAACTTATCCCTTAATTAATAAATCCAAATTGTTAATTTATAATTATTAAATTCTTACATAGATGGTAGAACCAAAAAATTTAATTTCAAAATAATTATAAAAGAAAGTTATTTATTTTAATCAAATCAAAAAGTTCAAAGGAAATAATTTAAATAAAATCCAAATTTCTTGAAAATCCGAAAAAAAAAATAGCGCATGTAAATTTGTTAAATAAAATGTAAATAAAATGTTAAATTTCTAAAAATGAAAAAAAAATGTTTAAACGAAATTTAAAATGTTTAATCATTAATAAATCACAATAGTTTTTAAAATAGAAATAATATTGAATTCCAAAAATATATTATGAATGTCAGATGAACGAAACCCTAACAATATAAACCCTTAAATTGGCAGAAAAAAAATACGAAATTCATTTTAATTACCGTAATTTCGGGTGTATAAGCCGCGGATCAAACAATTCTTTTTGGACCCAGAAATCTTATTTAGTGATTGAAGACAAATATTTACGGCGATCTAACTAGTTATATTTGTTTCTTAAAAAATTCTGGATCGAAAAAGATTTGTTTGATCTGCGGCTTATACACCCGAAATTACGGTAAATCCATCTTAATATGAAAACTTCAACATGCAACATCAAGGCTCGAACTAAGAACCTTCAGTTTACTACCCTAATAGCATGCATGGTCACAGTGACGTCACTGTGAGTCACTTTGGTCACATCACATCTGTGACCAAAATGCCACCACTCAGTGACGTCACATTGTGACTGAGATGTGACTTTCTAGTTAGATCGCCGTAAATATTTGTCTTCAATCACTATATAACATTTCTGGGTCCAAAAAGAATTGTTTGATCCGCGGCTTATACACCCGAAATTACGGTACTTTTAAAAACATGTTTCTGGCAATTTAAATATCGTCGCTTTTGTAACAGTTTCGTCACTTTGTTAATGTCAAATTAGTCACAAATGACACATTTTTCACAAATTTGTCACATTGTGACCACGTTGTGAAACGTCACAAAAGAGCTCTAAAAGGGCCAAAACGACTTCACATTTTAGTCACTGTAACTTCACATCGACGTCACGTGACGTCACATCGACAATCGATGGTTACAAAGTCACAATGTGCCTTCACAACGACGTTGCAGTGACGTCACCAAAACTCTGCAAACAGAAACAAGAACCATTATTAAAAATATCTAAAACTCATTATAATTTATAGAGGATTAGAACCCGACAGTGCCAATCCCTCTTTATTAGACCTTGGGCCTCGAGGTGCTATGCAGCATATGTCCCGATCAGGTAGTCAGCCTGACGCGAGACCCTCGGTGTTTATTTCTCAAGCAAGCTTAGCACTCAATTTATCTACCTCAGAGGGTTGAAAGACTTAGTGCATCGTGTCCTTTCGTGAATCCAACTCACGATCTCGAGGCCGCAGTCAGATGATCTGGCCACTACGTCACTCGGTTTCTATAAAAAGAATCAGCTATGAGAAAACAACTTTAAATAAACTTTCAACAGATCCATTGATAGCAGTGTCAAAAAGAATCTTCTCTAGAGTAAAGAGCTGTAGGATGATGAGGTAAAAGATAAAAGAAAGCCTCAACCCCGTATGACTAAAATACAACAGCAGAATCTCCTGGATTGGGCAAAAGATCACATGTCCGGGAAGTTGTATGAAAAGGAAATATTTTCCGATGAAATAAAAATCAATATGAAGGTTCGGATGGTATTTCAAATCGGCGACAGCGTGGATGTTCACTCATGGGTTGGGTTGTGTTTCGATTTTATGGATAGATCAAAGTTGCTTATCCATCTGGAAGAATGAGTGCATTATCCCTACCAAGATATACTCGAAGAAAATTTGCTGTCATTTTTGAGAAAACTGGCGAACTTTTGTGGATATCCCAACAACACAATTCATCTATCCACACGGGAAACAGCACTCGGGAATGGTTTCTTAATAATGAAGTTCATGTAATTCCTTGGCCATCTGTTTCTCCTGATTTGATCTAATGGAAAATATATCTAGCTTACTGGTTAGAGCTGTTTATACAAATGAAAAACAACATGCCAGAATTTCAGGACTAACAGTTGCCATCGTCTTCCACTGGAATGAAATTGATCAAAATACATAAATAACTTTTGATCACTCCAATACTGATCGTGTTTTTACATTAATTAATGATCTGGTGCATACATTAGCTATTAAGCGATATTTTTGGCCAATGTTCATATCATTATGAAACATTTCAAAATGAAAAAATGCAGTTTAATTCATGCATAAAACGCTGTTTCAATTATATTTTGTTATAAAATGAAACGATTTGTTCTATTTCTAGAATTGATTAGACTTCAGTTTGTTTTGCAAAATTTTCTTCTTCTTATGCTTGAAAAACTGAGTGTTCATATTAGAAACCCAAAGTAGGAACATTTTCTGTTTGAATCTATAGGTATTTGCATTGAAAACATTTTTAGAACTTTTTTTTGGAACAGTTTTAAAGACTGGTTAGAGAGTGATGTTTTGACGTTACACACTTTTTTCTTGTTGCTGTTTATCAGTTAACCCTTCCCGGCGCGGACAAATTCTGTTAGTAAAATGAGAAATTATCGACTGACACAGAAATTTACAAACGACTTTTTAAGAAATCAAGCATTCCTTAATTAAAGCTTTTATTTTAAAATCAAGATTTTATTAAAATATTTGTGCCAATTGCAAGTTTGGAATTAAAATTAGGAGTGTCCTGACCGAACACACTGCGCCGGAAAGGGTTAACGTAAAAAACTGTTCAAATGACGTTTCAAGAAAACGATTTTCTTCAACATTTATGTTTTTCATTTCACACCACATTATTTAACGATCTTGATTTGAATCGTGAAATTGATACAATGGCCGGTCACTGCAATTAAATGTATAAAGATTGTTTTAATGCAAGTTGCCTGGCTTCTTCAAAAGCAGCAACGTGCTGTAATTTTCAAAGATAATCATTCTTGCGTGTATTTCCATAGGTTAAAACGGAAAATTTGTGGCAATGCAGGGTTCGTACACACCAAACACTTGAGAAGAGAAAAGAAAATATGATTACAATTATGTCGACGTCTAATTATCTGATCAATTTTCTGATATATGACAATTTATGTTCCTTTACTTTGTTTTATATTCATTCCTTAAACAATTTCGATAATTTCTATATTTATTTAATAAGAACGAATAATTTGAGAGCTCCCCCCCCCGAAAAAATAGTAGGTTAGGGTAATCGAGGTAGCTGGCATTCAGGTTTCTACTATTACGTACTAAGTACATGCCAAATCTAATGGAAAATGTATATAGCCTACTGATAAGAGCTGTTTACGGAAATTTAAAACAATATGCCAAAATTTCAGGATTAACAGCTGCTGTCATCTTCCAATGGTTGGTTGGTTGGTTGATTTTTGTCGTCCGATTATCTACGCTAATGGGATATAGGACCAGGGGGAGTGCCCTCCGTGGGGGTCTTTCTAAGGGAACCCAACCCGAATTTACGCAAGGTTCGAAGAAAACCACGGAAAACTCCGAACGGTTAGGCCGACAGCCGCGATTGGGTTCGAACCCAGCACTTGCCGTCTACCAGTTGAGAGGTCCGAACCTCTCGGCCACTGGTGGGGCCATCTTCCAATGGAATGAAATCTATCAAAATATATTAAAAACTTTGGACCACTCCATGACTAATCGCGTTTTTACATTAATTAAAAGATATGGTGCATACATTAGCTATTAATAGATATTTTTGGCCAATGTTCATATCATTATGAAAAACTTCAAAATGAAAAATGCAATTTAATTCATGTATAAATCGCTATTTCAATGATATTTTGTTATAAAATGAAACAATTTGTGTTATTTCTATAATTGATTAGACTTCAGTTTATTTTGCAAAATTTTCTTTTTTTTATGCTTGAAAAACTGGGTGTTTATATTTGAAACCCAGCATGAGACAGTTTCTTTTGGAATCTATACGTATTTTCCTTGAAAACATTATTGGACTTTTTTTCGGAAAAACTGTAAAGACTGATTAGAGAGTGTTGTTTTAATGTTAGACACTTTTACCTTGCTGCTGTTTATCAGTTAACGTAAAAACTGTTTAACCCTTTCCGGCGCAGTGTTACCACTCCGGCAACACCCAATTTTAATTCCAAATTTGCAAACAGCACCAAGAATATTTTATAGAAATTTCGCTTTTACAATGAAAGCGTGAATTTGGGAATTCTTAATTTCTATAAAAGTCGTTTTTAAATTCCGGTGTCAATCAACAATTTCTTATTTTATGAGCAGAATTTGCCTGCGCCGGGGAAAGGTTTAAATGACATTTCAACAAAACGATTTTTTTCAACGTTTATGCTATTCATTTCACACCACTTTATTAAACGATCTTGATTTGAATCGTGAAATTGATACAATACCCGATCACTGGAAGTCAGAAAATGATTCATGTCTTCATGAAAGTTGTCTGACCTTTTTACAAGGCAGCAACGTGCTGCAATTCTCAAAGTCAAGCAGTAGTGCATGTCTTTCCACAGGTTAAAACGCAAAATTTGTGGCAATGCAGGGTTCGTACACACCAAATACTTAAGAAGAGTGTGGAAAATATGATTACAATTATCTCGACAACTAATTATCTGATCGATTTCCTTATTTATGACAATTTATGTTCTTTTAATTTATTTTATATGCATTCCTTAAAGTAAACAATTTCGATAAATTCTATATTCCATTAATCAGAACGAATAATTTGAGAGCCCCCCCCCCCCCCTAAAAAATAGTTTAGGGTAATCGAGTTTACTGACACACAAGTTTACGCACCTATTATTACGTACCAAGCACGTACCAAATTTCAAGTCTTTGGGTAACATATTTCGGAGATAGTGTTTACAGACACACACAGATAAATAACACACCTAGCACTACTAATTAGTACATACACCATACACTGGGTTTCTTAGTAATATGAACATCTAGTAATTTTGTGAAATCTTGGCAAAGATTCATAAATAATAATCAAAATATTTCATTCTCAAGAAAAATTCAATAATTTTATATGACACAAAGCTGTAAATAAATATCAAATTTTAAATTCATGGAAAATATGAAATACATAAAAAATGGTGTTGCAAAACAATATGAACATTGATCGAAACTATCACTAAATGAGAATGGAAAATATCTATAAGAACATTTAATGTCACTCCTAGAAAAAAACCGAAATATGCAAATTAGTTTAGAATATAAAGGTATTTCGCAGATTAGGAAATTTGCAATCTTCATCGCAAAGTTAGTTCTAGAAATATGGGTTGTAAAAGCACTTTAAGTGGTTTGAGAAAGAGAAAACTGTGACTTTTAAGTCCTTAACCGTTTCTTTGTTTTACGTACAATAAATTGAAATATACCGTAATTTCGGGTGTATAAGCCGCGGATCAAACAATTCTTTTTGGACCCAGAAATCTTATTTAGTGATTGAAGACAAATATTTACGGCGATCTAACTAGTTATATTTGTTTCTTAAAAAATTCTGGATCGAAAAAGATTTGTTTGATCTGCGGCTTATACACCCGAAATTACGGTACATTAAAACTACTCTTGTTAAGCGAAAATATTCGTAACACTTAATTTAAATATTTCTGCATTTAAATAGTATGAAATTGTATTTCAACAATTTAGTGGTATCAAAATGCTATAAGTGATGGGTCAAGCAAACCCTTCTTGCTCGTACGAATGTGCGGGGAAATCAGTTAAGTGGTTAATGAACAGGAACTTTCGGCCAGAGCTATCGCAAAAAAATTAAAAAGATCCCGTGTAGTATTAGTTTTGCTTCTATTGTAACAAGAATATAGAGCAAAGAAGACTCCGGACGTCCACTAAAGCTGTGCAAAAGGAAAAAAGAAGATTTAAAAAAATGCTCTGTGGATTGTAATGCTCTGTGGCATTACAATCCATGGAGGATAATCGCCGACAGTGCCAATCCCTGTTTACTAGACACTGGGCCTCGAGGTGCTATGCAGCATATTTCCCGGCCAGGTGGTTTGCCTGATGCTTGACCGTCGGTGTTTATTTCTCAAGCAAGCTTAGTACTCAATTTGTCTATCCCAAAGGGTTGGAAGACTTAGTGCATCGTGTCCATTCGTGAGTCGAACTCACGATCTCGACGCCGCAGTCAGATGATCTGGTCACTACGTCACTCGGTTTCTATAAAATGAATCAGCTATGAGAAAACAACTTTACGTAAACTGCAACAGATCCACTGATAGCCGTGTCAAGAAGAATCTTGTCTAGAGTAAAGAGCTGTTGGATGAGGAGGTAAAAGAAAAGAAAGCCCCAAACACGTATGACTAAAATACATCAGCAGAATCTCCTGGATACGGCAAAAGATCACATGTACGGGAAGTTGTATGAAAAAAAAATATTTTCCCATGAAAAAAAATCAATATGGACGGTCTGGCTGGTATTTCAAATCGGCGACAGCGTGGATGTTCACTCATAGGTTGGGTTGCGTTTCGATTTTATGGAAAGATCAACGTTGTTTTTCCATCTGGAAGAATGAGTGCATTAACTTACCTAATTTACCCAAAGAAAACTTGCTGACATTTGTTGAGAAAACTGGCGAACTCTTCTGGATATCCCAACAACACAATTAATCCATCCACACGGCAAACAGCATTCGGGAATGGTTTCTTAATAATGATGTTCATGTAATTCCATGACCATCTGTTTCTCTTGATTTAAATCTAATGGAAAATGTACATAGTTTACTGATTAATGCTGATTACGCTAATGGAAAACAATATGCCAAAATTTCTGGATTAACAACTGTTGTCATCTTCCACTAGAATAAAATCGATCAAAATATATTAAAATATTATTACTACTCCATGACTGATCGCGTTTTTACATTAAAAGATCTGGTGCATACATTGGCTATTAATCGATGTTTTTCGCCAATGTTCATGGTTATGAAACACTAAAGAATAAAAAAATGTAGTTTAATTCATGTATAAATCGCTCTTTCAATTTTATTTCGTGATAAAATGAAACGATTTGTTCTATTTCTATCATTGATTAGATTATAATATATTTTGCAGAAATTTCCTTTTTTTTATAATTAAAAAACTGGATGTTCATATTTAAAACCCAGCGTAGAAACATTTTCTGTTGGAATCGATAGGTATTTGCACTAAAAATAGTTTTAGACTTTTTTAAGGAGAAACTGTAATTACTGATTAGACAGTGTTGTTTTAACGTTAGACAATTTTCCTTTTTTGCTGTTTATCAGTTAACGTAAAAACTGTTCAAATGACATTTAAAAAAAAAACGATTTTTTTACGACGTTTAGTTATTCATTTCACACCACTTTATTAAACGATCTTGATTTAGATGGTGAAATTGATACAATTGCTTATCACTGTGAAGTTAATTCATAAAAAAAGTTTTCATGCAAGCCGTCTGACTTTTCCAAGGCAGCAGCGTGATGTAATTCCCAAAATCAATCATTCTTAACTTGTGCCTGGCTTTTCATGTGCTAAAACGGAAAATTTGTGGCAATGCAGGGTTCGTACACACCAAACACTTGAGAAGATTGTGAAAAATATGATTACAGTTATCTCGACAGCTAATTATCTGATTGATTTCCTTATTTATGACAATTTATGTTCTTTTACTTTCTTTTATATTTATTCCTTAAAATAAATAATTTCGATAATTTCTATATTCTTTTAATTAGAAAGAATAATTTGAGAGCCCCCCCCCCCCCTAAAAAACAATTCAGGATAATCGAGTTTACTGACATTCAAGTTTCTATTATTATGTACCAAGCACATACCAAATTTCAAGTCTCTAGGTAACATATTTCGGAGATAGAGTGTTTAGAGACACACAGATGAATAACACACCTGGCACTACTAATTACTACATACACGATACACTGGGTTTCTCAGTAAAATGAACAACTAGTAATTTTGTGAAATCTTGGCAAAAATTCATAAATAATTATCAAAAAATTTCTTTCTCAAGAAAAATTCAATAATATTATATGACAGAAAGCTGTAAATAAATATCAAATTTTAAATTCATTGAAAATATGAAATACATAAAAAATGGTGTTGCAAAACGATATGAACATTGGTCGAAACTATCACAAAATGAAAATGGAAAATACGTACAAGAATATTTTATGGCACTCCTAGAAGAAAAAAAACTGAATTATGCAAATTAGTTTAGACTATAAAGGTATTTAGCAGATTAGGAAATTTGCAATCTTGATCGCAAAGTGAGTTCTAGAAATATGGGTTGTAAAAGCACTTTAAGTGGTTTGAGAAAGAGAAAACTGTGGCTTTTAAACCCTTAACCGGCTCTTTATTTTACGTACAATAAATTGAAATATACATTAACCCATTAACGCCCGAATTATTTTCTTCGCTAAAATTTAAATTTTGTATTTCCCATCACTTTTAAAATCAAATTAACTTTTATCTAATTTTATCGAGGATTTTGTCTCGTGAAAGAAGGTATATATTTATCTTCCTCTTTACTGGTGGGAAAACTGCTTTCTTGCTGTTTTTGTAACCGTCCTCAAATGAGGACGCTGGGCGTTAATGGTTTAAAACTACTTTTGTCAAGCGAAAATATTCGTAACACTTACTGTAATTTCGGGTGTATAAGCCGCGAATCAAACAATTCTTTTTGGACCCAGAAATTTTATTTAGTGATTGAAGACAAATATTTACAGCGATCTAAATAGTTATATTTGTTTCTTAAAAAATTCTGGGTCGAAAAAGAATTGTTTGATCTGCGGCTTATACACCCGAAATTACGGTAATTTAAATATTTCTGCAAATAAATAGTATGAAATTGCATTTAACCCTTTCGTGGTTATAAGCGCGTATACGCGCCCAGAATACCACTTAATTTGAATTGCGAAATGCCATACTGACACCGGAATTTTTAAATGAAAATTTAAATTTTACAAAGAACGTAAAAAAAAAAAATTATATATTATGAAATAAATTTGCTTTTAAATTCCGGTGTCATTCAATCATTTTAGTATTTTATGAATAGAAGTGCTTTAACCGTCAAAGGGTTAAACAATTTAGTTGTTTCAAAATGATATAAGTGATGGGTCAAGCAAACTCTTCTTGCTCGTACGACGTACGGGGATATCAGTTAAATGATTAATGATCAGAGACTTTCGGCCAGAGCTATCGCAAAAAAATTAAAAAGATCCTGTGTAGTATTAATTTTGCTTCTATTGCAACAGGAATATAGAGCAAAAAAGTCTCTGGACGTCCGCCAAAGCTGTGCAAAAGAAAACAAGTTGGAAATTGCACGTGAAGCGTAGCAAACGAGGTGCGTTCGTACGATAATGAAGTTTTAAAAATATTACTCTCATATATCAATCTCATAAAATTGCAAATAGTGAATTACAATTAAAACGTTCATCAAACAATGTTCTCCCTATACCATTATGTAATGGAATACTTTTGTGTGGCCTTGTAAATCAATAACAAATGTTCTTTGCATCACAAATTATGTAAGATGCATATTATAATATGTACTTTATATTGTATATAAATTTTATTAAGTTCGAATGAGTGCAACACCATTAAAATGCATTTGAAACATTTTCCCCATTGACCGTAATGTAACGGAAACTTTTGATTGTCCCTGTGATCTATGCATACGATTTTCATAAAATTTGAAATAACTCGACAAAATTATGTAATAACTATGTATTTTAAATTTCAAACGATTAAAATGAATTTGAAACTTTTTTCCCCATTGACCGTAATGTAACGGAATACTTTTGATTGTCCCTGTAATTGATCTATGCATCCGATTTTCATAAAATTTGAAATAACTCGACAAAATTATGTAATAACTATGTATTTTAAATTTCAAACGTATAAAATACATTTGAAACTTTTTCCCCATTGACAATAATGTAATTGAATACTTTTGATTGTCTCTGTAATTGATCTATGCACCCGATTATCAAAAAAATTGAAATAACTCGACAAAATTATGTAATAACTATGTATTTTAAATTTCAAACGATTAAAATGCATTTGAAACTTTTTTCCCCATTGACCGTAATGTAACGGAATACTTTTGATTGTCCCTGTAATTGATCTATGCATCCAATTTTCATAAAATTTGAAATGACTCGATAAAATTATGTAATAATTATGTATTTTAAATTTCAAACGATTCGGTTGGGTAGTTTTTGCGTTGTTATATGCGGACAGACAGACGGACAGACGGACAGACAGACGGACAGACAGACGGACAGACAGACGGACAGACGGACGGACTGAGCGACAACAATAGGTGCTACGTATTTACATAATTACGAACGCACCTAAAAAGAACCATTATAAAAAAACTAAAGCTCTGTGTCATTACATTCCATGGAGGATCATCGCCGAGAGTGCAATCCCTGTTTACTAGACCCTGGGCCTCCAGGTGCTATGCAGCATATGTCCCGGCCAGTTGTTTTGCCTGACGCTTGACCCTCGGTGTTTATTTCTCAAGCAATCTTAGTACTCAATTTATCTATCCAGAAGGGTCGGAAGACTCAGTGCTCTGTGTCTAGTCGTGAGTGGAACGCACGATCTGCGACGACGCAGTAAGATGAACTGATAACTACGTCACTCAGCTTCTATAAAAAGAATCAGCAATGTTAAAACAACTTTAAACGAATTTTCAAGAGATCCACTATTAGCAGTGTCAAAAAAGAATCTTGCCTAGAGTAAAGAGCTGAAGAATGATGAGGTAAAAGAAAAGAAAGCCCCAACCAACTATAATTAAAATACAACAGCAGAATCTCCTAGATTGGGCAAAAGATCACATGTCCGGGAAGTTGTATGAAAAAGCAATATTTTCTGATGAAATAAAAATCAATATGTATGGTTCGGATGGTATTTCAAATCGGCGACAGCGTGGATGTTCACTCATGGGTTGGGTTGCGTTTCGATTTCATGGAAAGATCGACGTTGCTTTTCCATCTGGAAGAATCTGGTTCATTAACCAACCATGTTTACTCGAAGAAAATTTTATGACATTTGTTGAGAAAACTGACGAACTTTTCTCGATATCCCAACAACACAATTCATCCATCCACACGGCAAACAGCACTCGGGAACTGTTTCTTAATAATGATGTTCATGTAATTCCATGGCCATCTGTTTCTCCTGATTTAAATCTGATGGAAAATATATGTAGCTTACTGGTTAGAGCTGTTTACACAAATGGAAACCAATATGCCAAAATTTCAGGACTAACAGCTGCTGTCGTCTTCCTCTGGAATGAAATCGATCAAAATATAATAAAAACTTTAAACCACTCCATGACTGTTCGCATTTTTACATTAACCCGTCAGTAGTCGCGTGTCGGTCTTTTCGCCGCCCGTATAACTTATCTTCTCCTAACTTTTATCATATTAAAAATACAACGGAGATCTACCATGTAGCTGACTTTGAAGGTTTCTCGAACACCTTAATGAAGTAACAGGACACCTCAATTTTTCTTTCAGGTACATTTTTTGAAACAAAGTTGAAATTGGCAAAAAAGTCTACGTAACAATCACTAATGTCTGTTCATTTTTACTTTTTCTAATTACTCCATATCTCATGAATAAAATGCATAATTTAAGAAAACTGCAAATTTATATATTCATTGAAATGTTATCTTCATATATTAGGTGGAAAATATTTCTGATTTTACATATTTGGTATGCGGGGGGCAAGCGGCGAAAAGACCGAGCGCGACTAATGACGTTGTGGAAAAAGTCGCGACTACTCGCGGGTTAATTAAAAGATCTTGTGCATACATTAGCTGTAAATCGATATTTCTGGCCTATGTTCATATAATTACGAAACACTTCGAAATGGATCAAATGCAAATTAATTCATGTAAAAATCGCTGTTTCAATTATATTTTGTTATAAAATGAAACGATTTGTTCTATTTCTATAATTGATTAGACTTCAGTTTAATTTGCGAAATTTTTCTTTTTTTCTATGCTTGAAAAAACTGGGTGTTCATCTTTTAAACCCAGAGTAGAAACATTTTCTGTTATAAACTATAGTTGTTTAGATAGAAAACATTTTTAGATTTTTTTATGGAAAACTGTAGAGTTTTTTTGTGATTTCTGTCTTGACATTAGACATTTTACCATTGTTGATGTTTAAGAGTTAAATTAAAAATTATACAAATTACATTTCACCCAAACGATTTTTTCGACGCTTATGTTACTCTTTTCACACCACTTTCTTAAAACACTATATTTGAATGATGAAATTTTTAAACTTCCTAATTGTTAAGTAAAACGTTACTCGAAACTGGTTTCATGCAAGCGGTCTGTCTGTTTATGCAGCAGATGTTTTGGGTGTTTCATACCTTATCTGAGAGAGGAAAATATATGATATTATGAAATGAATATACATCTTAAGTGGCTGATTAGGAATTATATATTAGGTTGTCTCAAAAGTTTCTTCCGTTTTTTGACGGAAAATATTTCGAAAGCGGCGAGATTTTATTGAAGAATATTTGTGAAATGCCCTGTTCTGCTAATCTTGAACATTTCCAGAAATCTTATAATGCCTTCTTTCCAACCATTTTTAAATTTGGTTCCAAAATACTTACCTTCATTCAAACAGTTAACAGTTAACAGTTAAGAAACTATTGTCATTCAAACAGTTATTTTTTTTTTTGGAGGAGGCAATTTTTGAGAGAAAAAAGCATGTTACGCAAGAAATTTCTTTTTCCCAGTCAAAGATTGTCCCAAAAGCTTCTTTTGTAATTCATGTACTATTTTTTAATACAAGTAGCACCACTTTCTGAAAAAAAAATTTGCTGACACTTCGACAACGCTTGCAAAAGAAAATACTACTAAACGTGTTTTAAAATATATATTGGTGAATAAAATACAAAAATAGTTGCTAGTTTCCGACATGCCCATCCCTTGTAGGCGAGCGACTTTGTACACCGCATTTTCAACATAAAAATATCCTTTTTTGAAAAGATTGATCCGTGGACGGAAGTTGGATACTTTATAACAAGCAGGAATGTAAACAATCCGGATTCAGTAGAGATAAAGGTCCAATTCTTGTCGTTGAAGCCAGATTCTTAGAGAAGAAATTTTTTGTCTCTATTTGGTGAAATTGAATCTACTACGAGCAGCTTCCGCTTAACCAGACCATCAATTCAGAAAATTACTACTGGAAACTAGGCGAATTGACGGTAGCAATAGCCATGAAACACCCCAAAATAACAAACAAACGAGGTACTATCTTCCAATATGACGACTCTATTCCACATGTATCCTTGATTGTCTGAAATAAACTCTTTGCATTCAATTGAAGCATTCTGACCCATCCACCTTACTCTCTGGGCATTGCTCCGTCAGACTACCATTTGTTACATTCTCTCAGAAATTCTTGAACTCTTAACTAACTAACTTGAACTCTAACTCCTGAATAATGAACTCTTTGAATGACATACAAAAATCACCTCAGTAAGTATTTTGCCACCAAATCAAAAAAGTTTTGGAAAGAAGATGTTATTAGACTACCGGAAAGATCGAAGAAAGTTTGTTCAACAGATTAACATAAATGTTCTTCAATAAAATATTGTCTTTATCAAAATTTCTATGGTTTATTTTTTTCAGAAAAAAAAAGAAGAAACATTTAGGACAACTTTATATATCACTTAATTTTAGTTCTTTAATGGCATCTGAATCATTTTTTTTTCATAATTTAAGCGTTTTCTCATTAATAACCGCTTCCCTGTTTTGTCCGCATGTAGTACGGGCATTGTATTTTGTCAATCGTTATTTGCCCGTATCACATACCGCCATATATTCTCCAATCATAATTTGCTATTTTCACCAGTAAAATTTTATTGTGAATTTTGCATTATTTAATCTGAGCAAATTTTTTTTTATTATTATTATTCAATTAGGTAAAAATTTTTGCTTTGAAAAACAATTGACAAAAGATTAAAAATTCTGTAAAGACATGAAAAAAATAGACATTATTTGAAAGTTCCTTTCAAAAATATTGATCAATTAAGTAGTTAAATAGTGTCTGAAAATCGCTGTTTTTTGTCAACCATTTCACCATTTTTGCCATTGAAAGTGCTATGAAAATTTGCTAACCATATGATAATTATCGTACATGCATAATATTTGTATTTGTAAAGAAAAATTATAAAGTAGAACATATTTTTAAAGCCGTGCAATAATTAATAATCTTATACGATTTTTTTTCAGTTTACTGAGAGAACATCAGGGTTAAACTTTTTGAAGATGAAGTCTATAATTCCAGTTAAAGAGTCCAACTAGGTTTATTGTTTGCCTAAGAGGGACAGCTCAGACAAGGAAACCAGGTCTGTAGAGCACAGTGTCCCTCTCGGTCGCCTTTATTAAGGTCTTTAAAAAGAAAAAGAAAGTTACATAATTCAGCCAAAACTGAAACTGCCAGAATCGCAACAGTAAGCAGTAAGCGGTATTAAAAAAAAAATACAGGGCCGCACCTGCCAGGGGCAAAAGAACCTAACGCGACAGAGGGCTGGTGGGAAAAAAATAAAAACAAACAGGAATCACATAACAAAAGAAAATAACAAAAATGGAAGCTTCCCGCCGGGGAACAGATCCCTTACGCGAGAATGGGCGGATGTATGTGCGACAATTGTAGCACTGAGAAGGAGCAGCAGAAACTGTTGCATGCTCAAGCTACGTTAGTAGAATTGAGATTTGGAATAGGTAGTTATGGATGTGTTTTAGTTTGTTTAGTAGGAGGGTGCGTGTAAGTATATTATGCAGCCAGCCTTCTGGTGCAATTGCCGGACGTTTTAAGTGCCAGCGTCTCATGAGAACGCAATGGAAATATGCATGGCTTGCCGTGCCCACCTCACTAAACTCACATAAGTTTGAAGAGGCGCACTTAAATTTTTCTAGGTAGGCCATTAAAGGGCCATGGCCCGTCAGAAAGCTGGCCGTATACGGCGTAAGGTTATAAAGTTGTAGGGAAACCTTTGGAATGAGTTCGTGTGTGTGCCTGGTCTTTGTTGATGTGTCCCAATACTCCTGCCATGACGTCAAAGCCTTATATCTCAGGATCTTCTTGATGTATGATTGGGGCACTGGGAGATGTTTATTTATGAAAGGTTTTTGTGTCGCTTGTTTCGCTAGGTCATCAGCCAGCTCGTTGCCAAAGGTGAGCTGAAACATGACCCAGCGAGGAACGGTGAATGAGTGATTTTAGTTTTAACTTAATTTGTAGTACAAGAGGGTCTTTTGTTCTGTGTGCATGCATTGCCTGCAGACCGCAGAGGCTGAATATGGGAACACTTTTGCCTGGGTTTGCTTTAACCCATTCTAGGGCGTTAAGTATGGCGTACAGCTCCGCTTGATACACGGAGTTATTATCATCCAGTCTGCAAGCCCACTGATGTACCTTCGTCATGCCTTCCGTTGCACTGAAAGCTGCGCCAACGTCGTTCTTGGTGCCAGATCCATCAGTGAAAAGTGTGAGACTTTGGGCAGATATGTAGCTGTTGCGCTTAACCCCTTTCGGGGCGGTGGTTTCATAGATATACCACTTAATTTTAATTCCCAAACGCCACATTCGCACCAGAATTTTGTTAAAGAAAATTACGGTTTATTGAATGCGTGAAATATAGCGTTTTCTTATTTAGGAATAAAGCTGTTTTCAAATTCCGGTGTCAGTCATTAATTTCAATACTTAAGCAATGAATTTGCCCTGCCCCGCAAAGGGTTATTGTTCACATGTATGTGTGATGTCTCTTCTGGGTGAATCTGCCACCTTCTGACATTGTGTTGTATCTATACGTTGGGGAAGAGAGCATGTGCTATTGTGTTATTTTTAAGTTGTAAGATGGATGATTTATTGTGTTCGTACCTTAGTTGTTGTGTGATGGGTAGAATGTCCGTGAGGACTTGCAGTGCGTCTGTTGATATGGTTTTGTATCCACGAGATATTCGTAGAACGAAAATTCTTTGTATTGATGTTAATTTCATAAGAGCATGTTGTGTTTGGTTGCCCTCCCAGATACACGCTCCATATAAAATTATGCGTTCCATTATTGTTCGGTACCAAGTTTTAAGTGTAGTGTTGTCTATGCCCCCAATTTAGATGTGAGTCTCAGAGAATTATGGTATGCAGTTAGTTTAAGTCTTATTGATATGTGGGATCCAATTGCAGTTACTGTCTATTGTTATGCTTAAGATTTTTAGTTGTTGAACATGATGGATACTTGTATTGTATATTCTCACAGAGCTGCCAACTTCTACGCCTATTTAAATCACATAAACATGATTTGAACCACAAAAAATTTTTAGTAAAATGTATGACAACTACATTCAATGTTATGTATTACATTTTATATTGTTAATTGTTTACTAAAATTTCTGCTTCTGATTTGTTTATTCGTCTTTAAATAGGCGTAGTAGTTGGCAGCCATGTTCTCATGATTGGTGGCCGCTTTAGATCAAGCTTGCGTGGATTTTTGAAGAGAAGTGCCTGTGATTTGCGTGGAGACAGTGTGAGATTGAGTGTTTCTAGGAGCTAGCAGAAGATTTTAAGGGCCTCGGCAAATCTTCCTCCAGATCTTTGCGTATACGTCCGAAGAAAATGAAGCTGAAGTTATCGGCAAAGGCAAATAGGATAGAGCCCAACCGGTTCAATTCTGTAACAGCACATTTGCTACCAACCGCCAGAGAATTGGCCCAAGGCAAGAACCCTGGGGGCATCCCTTCTGCAACCGGTGAGTCGAAGAGCCTGCGCCCCAATTAATTAGGACGCTCCTCTTTGAAAGGTAAGAGCCGATGAGGCCAGCTGTGTTTCCCGGACAATTGGTGTTGTAGAAGAATATCGCGCCATTCGAAAGCTCCCTGTATGTCAAGTGACACCAGAGAGGTGAGATTGCCCTGGGCTATACTTTCGTTGCAAGTAAACATTATTGCGTTTAGTGCGAGTTCGCACGAATACCCTTCTCTGAACCCAAATGCCGTGGGTGGAAATTGTTATTTGTCTCTAAGAAGTGTGTAAGCCGGAAAGCCAGGACTTTTTCCAGCAGTTTTCCTAAGATGGGGAGGAGACAAATAGGCCTGTAGGATTGGGGCTCAGAGGGGGATTGCCTTTCTTTAGAAAGTAGACGACCTCGCCCTGTCGTAACACGAGTGGGAAATATTTATGTATGAAGCAGAGGTTAGCCCGGCGCGTGAATGTTTTTGGGATGATTCTGTGTGTTAGTTTAAGGATTTTGAAATCTATTGCGTCTGGTCCCGGTACTTTTTTGTCATTTAGCTTGTAGCGTGCAGTTCTTAACTCGGCTTTTGTAAAGGGTGAGAGCTGAGAATCGAATATCTGTGTTGTCAGTAGATGGGTGTGCCGTGGGGCCAAAAAGTGTCTGTGTGAGGAATTCTAGATTGTTTTGTCGGGAGGTTTGGTTTGGAGGACGTTCAAGGCGGATTTCATCTGGAGTGAAAAATTTGCCGGTAAAGAATTTTTGAGCTGTGCCGAAAGGATTACCATTGCTTCTGCTGCAGAAGCGCAGTCCAACTAGGTTCATGTCAGTGCTGCCAGAATGAAGATCTTATTTTCAAAATGTCTCCCCTTTTTCTGATTAAATATTTCCCTTTCATTTATATACGCAATGACTGCCATTTATCTGATCACTTCCATTGTCACCACCTAGAGCCACATATTTGTAAAAGCTTCTAAGGCTTGAATTTTCATACATTGTATGCGGGATACGTAAAAATATGATTTTGTGAATAAGATGGGAGAAATCAACATTGATGCAAGAAATTTTGTATGGAGGAAAAGGAAGGGTATAATTCAAGAATTCTGGCGTGCGATTTAGCAAGTTTACGATATGAGCGTATTGAGTGCGTATTCATTATTTTAGTGTGCGGCAGAACACCGCCTTGATATTTGTGTGCAAATTGTAAGTGATCTAAAGATGCAAGCGCTGCTAGAAATGACCGATTCGTATCACTTAGCACTAGAACGCCTGGAAATTTTACTCAAGTTTCATAATATTTCATACCGGGACGTTTTATGTATATTACTTTTAATATATTGCGTACCTCCAATTTTATACGCATGCATGCCTGTTTTGCTTTGTTTGTTTTCCAATTTTTAAACACCGTATACGAGTTTATATATAATATTTTTCAGTTCTGCGGTTCACTTTGCTCATTTTCGGCATTTGGCTTTTATCAGTATGTGATCAATTAAAGATAGCATCTAATTTTTTTTACATTCACAGGTTGCTATTAAATCTATGTTCTTAGTAATATCGATCGGACTAATCCCTCAGAGGGAAGTCCTAGTTAATAATGGTGTCAACCATCCTTAAAAAGTTTAAGGAGTGTGCGAACATTGTCTAGTGTTAGTATTTAAAGTATTTCTCGCTTTATTTAATATTTCTGAGATTTAATAAAGCAAAGAATACTATTAAATTTGAGTGGTTGAAATCACCCATTTTTGGTGCAGCGCTAGCATCTCTGTTCAGATGTGAGTTTGCCCGGATGCATGAGCTCAACCTTCCTCTTCAATCACGAGATATCTAAAAGAAAAAAAAGCCGCCGAAAGTACAGAGCAGATACCGATTGCTCTTCGATTACATTGTCAAACACATTGATCTTATCTCAGTGTGAGTTTCCGATCTAGCTTCCATGTTTGATCCATTTGCTTACAGTCTGTTTTTGGATTAATGCTTTCTAATTTCTCTTTTAAATATTTTTTGTGTCAGATTTTCATTTCATTATATGCAAAAAGAACAGCAGATGTTAGAGGGCGTTTTTTTCAGCTTGCGGTTTTTTTCATTTACTTAATCAGGCTTATTATTTAATGGCTTTGGTCCCATTGGTTGTTAGAGGTTTTAATAATGAACAGTGGTTTTCGTAAGAGTATATTTCGCGTGGAAATATTACGAAAGAGGAAATTACATAGCCTTAAAATATCGAAGCTTCAACTGTTTCGCGGGGATTCATTCTCACAGCGGCAAACTTCCATCAGTAAATTTAAGCAGATTTTTTTTTTACATAAATACTGTGTTAACACTAGAACCGCGGGTGATTAGCTCAAACTTTATAAATATATTTTGCACCAGAATTTTTTATAAAAATATTTAAATTATGTATTGTAACTATTTTAAATCGGAACATACCGTAATTTCGGGTGTATAAGCCGCAGATCAAACAATTCTTTTTCGACCCAGAATTTTTTAAGAAACAAGTATAACTAGTTAGATCGCGGTAAATATTTGTCTTCAATCACTAAATAAGATTTCTGGGTCCAAAAAGAATTGTTTGATCCGCGGCTTATACACCCGAAATTACGGTACATAGCTTATTCTGCGAAGAAATTTCTGGTTTCAGTCGGCACTTATTCATATGGTACGGGTCAAAATGACCCGTCAACGCGGTTCTAGTGTTAATGGAAAATTTCAATCAAAAGCAATGTTAAAAACTTATATTAATTTTTACTGGTGAAAGTTTACTTCATTAGGTTGTAGTTCCGCCACATTTTGACAACCGAGACAACTTTCTATCAGGATCAGTGAGATTATATTACCTGGGTAAACTGACAGCAATAAAAGGAAATATAATTTTTTACAGTATTTGTGAGAGGAGTTTTCAAGAATAAAGTGCCAAAAAAACACATAATTGCTTATTGAAGTTTACTGGTGGAAGTTTTTACCAGTAGTAATCAGAAACTGTTAATCTAATTTAAATAAACGGCGGTCATCTTGTGATAAACTCCTCAGTCTGTAAAACGGTGATGGAAGAAAGAATTAAAAGCTGATGTCTCTTGTCTAGCCACCGTTACGAGCTAGAACGCATCAATAGTAGGTATGGCGATTTGCGATTAACAAATGGAGACAAATCGAACCTAGTTTAAAACAAGAAAGTGGACCTTGAAAACAACGATTCATTTCCTTGACCTTACTGTAGTAAATTAATTGATTCGCTAAAAAATGGGTGCCAAAGCAAACACTTTAATCCGTAAAAAATAATTTATTTACTATGGTTTCGATTAAGTTCGGCTGAGAGCCTCTTGGATATATCATTACCAAGAAAAGAAAATATCAAGGGATGTCTTCAACGACAGCAAAAAAGAAGAGCTAACTCACGCAGATCCAAATTCTACTATCCATCCGTAAAATCACCATCTGAAAGTAAGATGTTAGATTAGTGCTTGGAAAATTTTCCAGAGAGAAAATTCGCTTTGCATACAATATTTCAAATAAAAATAAAATTTAAATTTTTTTATTGTTTAAGAGGCGCAAATGCCTACTAGTGAAAAAGTTTCCTTGCCCGGACTTGATCCAGGGCGATCAATATAGCGCACAGACGTTCTACCAACTAAACTATATGGAACGACACCCAGCCTAGAACTTCTCCCTCTTGCGTGTTGGCAAGCCTACAAACGCTGCACAAGATTCAATATTTTTCGTGAGCCACTGATATGGAAGAAACACGAAACTAATAAATCCAGGATAGAATGAATATATGTTAATACTTGGACATTTTTCCAGAGAGAAAATTCGGCTTCCATACATTATTTCAAATGAAAATCAAATTTAAAATTTTTTTTATTGCTTAAGAGGCGCAAATACTAACCTAGTGAAAAAATTTCCATGCCGGGACTCGAACCCAGGTGATCAGTACATCGCACTGACATTCTATCAACTAAACCACATGGAACAACACCCAGCCTGGAGAATCTCGATATTACATGTTGGCAAGGGTGTAAACGCAGCACAAAATGGAATATTTTCCGTGAGCCACGGTGGCTCACGGAAAAGAACAACCATTTATAAGCATTTTGGAGATACAATATAACTTCAAAAATCCGGCATCATCGGGACCGAGACTACGCCTGATTTTTGAAAATCCGAATTTTCGAAGGAACATCGAAAGTAGTGACTAGAAGTATAAAAAGTAGTTCTATATTCTTAGTAGTGCCTTCAGTCGTAATTAAATTCATTATTAAGGGATAATTTTGTAAAAAAAAGTAAAATAAAACATTAAAAAAACTTTCATTAATTGATATTTTCTTTGTTACCTCCCCCCACCAAAAAAAAAAAAAAAAAAAAAAAAGAACTTTAATAAAGAGTGAAATTATTTCTTCGCTTGAAATTTCGGAAACATCGATGTCCACTTTGTTTGCTTCAGTTTTTTGGTCCTTCTTTAATAAAGTTGCTTTTTTTGGTATTTTATACAGATGAAGAATATCTAGTTTGGAAATGCAGTCTTGTTTTTTTTTAAACATATATTAATTCTTCAGTCAAATTTATGCATTTTACTAGTGGCGTCTTTTCTTCTGCCGGTTGTTCATTCTCTTCTTATGAGATACTATTAGCACTTTCGGTGCTTGTATTTAGCACAGCGTCAGCAATTTCGTTGTCCGTTAAATTGTTCGTGGTTGATGCATTTTCGTCAAAACTCAGCCAACATCCCTATTTTCGACAGTTAATGCATTTTGAGATTTTGCGTGTTCAAGCAACTCATAAATTACGATATTTTCACGGGTAATTTGAAAGCCTGAAAATTCTTTCTCATCATTGATGTTACCGTTGCGAAAATTCGTTGCGAACAAACATTGTGCCGTACATTCGCCAAAATGGTCCCCAAAGTAGTTAGCGTTGCTAAGCAACAGTGCAGTAACCAGAAAATTTGTTCAGGAAATAATCACCTCTGACAAATGAAGAAAAAAAAGGTCAAATAGAGATTTTTTGCATTTTTGTTTTAGATTTTGATGGTTTTAATTCAGAAATAACTGTTATTTTTCTTCTCCCATAACTTGAAAATGTAAAAGAAATAAACTTTTCTACCAAAAATTGAACCGACTTCAAAAACTACTACAAAGTGAAAAATATTTTTTTTTACATAATAGTAATAAAAAATTAAATTAAGAGCATTGTATTTACCATGCGTATTATTATATTTATGTACATTAATTTGATTTTTTGGAGTCGGTGCCAGCCAAGCCTTTATTCTTTTAGGCTTTGCATTGGATACTTAATTTAATTTTTGAAATTGGCTTGGCTGGCACCGACTCCAAAAATTCAAATTAATGTACATAAATATAATAATACGCATGGTAAATACAATGCTCTTAATTTAATTTTTTATTACTATTATGTAAAAAAAATTATTTTTCACTTTGTAGTAGTTTTTGAAGTCGGTTCAATTTTTGGTAGAAAAGTTTATATTTCTCTTTTTAGTTAAAAGTTAACGATTTTTTGAAGTCAGTTAATAAAAATTATAATACGGAAAAAATTATTGTAAATTATCCATGGATGTAAATTTTGTCAGGAGTGGGGTTCGAACGCACGCTATCTTTCCAGCATCAGAGCTTAAATCTGGCTCCTTAAGCCGCTGAGTCATCCTGCGCTCCAATCTGCGGGCTTATTCAAAGTCCATGTTATTTTTAATTTGCGAAAAATCACCAATTTTATTAAAATTTGTCTAATTACTAAAAAAGTACTGAACCAATTTCAATGAAATGGAATTGGTACCAATTCGGGAGTAGCCTCTCTTATTTAACATAAAAACCAAATTAATCGGTTGGATAGTTTCAGAGTAATCGGTGAACATACATAGAAAAAAATACATACGCGTCGAATTGATAACTTCCTCTTCCTTTCCTGAAGCCGGTTAATAATAAAAATTATAATACGGAAAAAAATTGCAAATTTTACATGGACGTAAATTATGTCGCCATTGGGGTTCGAACCCACGCTCTCTTTCGAGAAACTGAACTTCAATCCAACGCCTTAGACCGCTCGGCCATGCTGTCTACACAGAATTCAGCGAACGAATTCAACACTTTTAATTAGCGAAAAATCACTAATTGTATTAGTTTTTGCCTAATTACTAAAAAAGTACTGAACCAATTTCGATGAAAAGGAAATGGTACCAATTCGAGAGCATCGTCTTTCATTTAAAACAAAAAAATATACATTCGCATTGAATTGATAACTTCCTCTCCTTTTTGGAAGTCGGTTAAAAAAATACGTACGCGTCGAATTGATAACTTCCTCTTCCTTTTCTGAAGCCGGTTGATAATAAAAATCGTAATACGAAAAAAAAAAAATATTGTAAATTTTACATGGACGTAAATTAAGTCAGGAGTGGGATTAGAACCCACGCTCTCGTTCGAGAAACAGAACTACAATCTGGTGCTTTAGACCGCTCGACCAAACTGTCTACACAGCACTCGGCGAACGTATTCAACACTTTTAATTAGCGAAAATTCACTAATTTTATTAGTTTTTGCCTAATTACTAAAAAAGTACTGAACCAATTTCGATGAAACGGAAGTGGTACCAATTCGAGAGCATCGTCTTTCATTTACAACAAAAATAACAGAAATTGGTTGAATAGTTTCGGAGTAATCGGTGAACATACATAAAAAAAAAAAATACATACGCGTTGAATTGATAACCTCCTCTCCTTTTTGGAAGTCGGTTAAAAAGAAGGGAAAAGATGGTTTTGATGCCGGATTTTTGAAGTCATACTCTATACGGTAATTCCAGGAATCAAAAGCATCAGAGCGAAAATGTGTCCATGCCGTAATTCGAACCCAGAATGCTTGTCATTTCTTTACCATTTGAGCTATATAGACGACACCCCAGCCATAACAATAATGATTCAGATTAACCATTTGGTCATGATATCTGCACAATTATTTGAAACAGCGCAATAGAATAAACTGCAGGTAAAGGACCTCAATAAAATTTTTGAAAAATAATTTCGATCAAATGAGAAAATTAGTAGGGGAAGATGGGGATACTTGAGCCATTTTTTAAATTTTAATCTTTTTAAATTTTTTATAATTTCTTAGAACAAAATAAAACATTGAAAATGAAAATTTGATATTTTTTCTTCAATTGAAAACCACTTTCAATTAATTTTGAACTATTTTTCTATGTCTAATAAATTTTTACTTTTCCTTTTACATCGTGGCTCAAGTATCCCCATGGAGGGGATACTTGAGCCAGATGTCACATTCGCACCAGTATTTTGCAAAGAAAAAACCGATTTACAATATAGGCGAAAAAATGCATTAAACCTTTTTCAAATAAATTTGGTCGAATTATCTGGTGTCGTTGTGACATTGCAGAATTAAAATTATGTGGTAGAAAATTCTACCAGCAGAGCTCAAAGGGTTAATCACCATACTTTCAAAATGGTACCAAGGTATGTGATTTCTTTTTTACATGTTCAGAACTATAAATATGTTACCATGTTGCCAGTTTTAGAAAGAAAAATTGACCAATTGTAGAGATAATAGGGGTGGCTCAAGTATCCCCTATGCTCAAGTATTCCCACTCTCCCCTACTCTTTTGAATTATTTACTAGTCAGATGACTCTATTTAAGAATTATTAACATAAGCTTATAACAATAGCCCATGACACTCGCAGAGCGATTGGTAACACATTTATTAAAATCAACACATCCATTAAATTTTATCAAGGAATAAATAATCCTACACTGAAAAAAATAAATATCTTTTGATTGCGAGTAGAATTTCCGCATTTTTTCGTATTTTTTTCTGCCTACGAAATGATTTCGGGAATGTGTCAGAAATTAGCTTATATATATTTATTAACCCCTTTGACTCCGGCTCCTCTTACATAAATTTTATTCGATCGACACCACTTTCTACAAAAGAAATTACTTTCAGTTATACAATATCAAAACTGCTCTAATTAAATAACACATATTTCACTTTTCTTTATTACTGGTACCAAAAACAAACATTGCAAAGAAAGATGGTGTTCAGTCAAATTGAACATATGTTTCATGTTGCATATGTTATGAATGCAAAGGGTTACCGTAATTTCCTTCGTGTAATCCGCGGATCAAACAACTCTTTTTCGACCCAGAAATTTTATTTAGTAATTGATGTGAAATATTTACTGCGATCTACCAAGTTACATTTTATTTAAATAAATTTCTGGGTCGGAAAAAGATTGTTTGATCCGCGGATTATACGCAGGAAATTACGGGAATATCCTTGCCAGACCGGCTAAAAGAAGACGCATTTCTAATAGTCCAAGAGCCGACAGCACAAAAACCTATGTTGTCGAACACAAGAAAAAAATATTTTATGGAAGAGTAGTAATAAGGGGATCTAACGATCCATGTCTGCCGGAAGTGAAGTGGTACATAAGCCAAAAATTATTACCACTTGTGACTCACTTGTTGGTTTATCATTCTGTTTTCCTGCTCCCAGTTTTCTGTATTTTCATACCTTTGATTGTAAGGCAAACACAATATTAAATCTACGAGTAAACTACTAGTAGTATTAATTTTTGGCTTATGCATCACTTCACTTCCGGCAGACATGGATCCTTAGATTCCTCTGTTACTACTATTTCATAAAATAAAGGTTCTTTACTTGTGCTCGATAACATAGGTTTTTGTGCTTTCGACTTTTGGACTATAACAAAACATTGCTAAAAGTCTAATTAATTTGTCTTTTTCCACTAGGGTTTTATAATTTTTTATATATTTATTTTCTAAAAAGAATTTTCGTATATTCCCAATACAATCTCCGTATAATTACGGAATGGTTTTCTTTTGAATTATAACAATGAAAATAAGTGTCACTGTTTTGGTGAAAATGGAAAATTATAATTATTTGTCAATCTTCTTATACTTTTCAGCACATTCGCAAAAACACTTTCATCGAAAAAATACTTCAGTAAAAATAGGAAAATTGTAAACGACGGGATATTTGATTACAGAGTATATTATCCACGGTTAGAAATAGCACCGTTATTTTCTGAGAGCAGGTGGTGATAAAATGTATGTATTATAAACAAGAGTTAAAGTCTTACAATAACGATTATTTAATAGTTCATTAACCTAGTTACCGAAATAGAGTAATATGAACTTTACACGATTAAAATTATCAGATTAAATTATGACTGACGGACATCTTTTGTTACGCATCCCTGTTTTTTATCGTTTTATGCGCAAAAAGCTTAGGAATTTGTTTACTTCAACCTTCATGATAATTATTTATAGCGTCATCTTCAACATGTTTACTAGTCTGTGAAATTGCTTTTCATCCATTGTTGAACTCGCTTGTTTTTGTGTATTAAATTATCGCATTGAAATTATGAAATAACATTGCTTCTCTTGATTTTTTTAATAACTTTTTCCAAATTGATATTGCATTAAGCCAGGGATGCCAGTGTTGCACCAGAAATGGCTGATTTTCATCACTAAAGTTTAATAGTGCTCTTTGCTTTATTAAATCTTAAAAATATTGTCATAAAGGGGTTAGGGGTAGTCGGAGGCATGAAAAAATGAGAATTTTTTTAATAATTTTTTTGTTAATAGCTCAATTTATTAAATGAAAATAATAATATGACGCGATTACATTATAATTTGACTCGACTTTACGAAAATTTGAAAAAAAAAAAAAAAAAAAAAAAAAAAAAAAAAAAAAAAGAAATTAAAAAAGTTATCGATGTTTGTGTTGGACCCTAATCCATAAGGAGTGTCTTGCGGTGACCATCACCTAGATAATCTACTGCCTGATCGAAGTTTTTTTTTTTAACCTTCCTACCCTGTTGAAATTGTACTCAAACTTGATTAAAATATTTCACGCCAGAATTTTGATTTAGATCCATTTAACATACTTATTTAACTTAAATCTTTGTGTTATTTTTTTAATTTACTTCATGAAAAAATTTCTGGTTGGAATCGAATGAAACATATTAAGGTCTGGGTCAATTAGATCCATTCAGGGTACATTGTAAAAAATATCCGTTAATATACACAAACTTTTCCCTAAAATTTTACGGAATAGTTTGATTTTTCCAAGAAAACAGCAGTATTTCCGTTTTTTGCTATTTTGAGATTAAAAATACAGTAACTGTTCCGTAAATCTCACCGCAAACAGAACATCTTCCGTTTTAAACAGCACAAGTTATCAGTATTTTTAACTGATAAGTGTCGTGGAGCCATCTGTATGACAAATAGAAAAACATAGCAACATTTCTCTTATTTTTTTTCTGTTTTAATTATAAAACAATGGCATATTTTTACAATATTAAAATAATAATAATAATAATTATTGTTATTAATTCTTTTTAAGTTTCAGATAGTTAAGGAAAGTTTTTTGTTTTTTCAGTTTGATTTTGTTTAATTTATTTATATTAAAATATAAAAAGTCCGTATGTTACTTGAAGTGGAAAAAAATCTACTTTTAATTTTAATATATGTATTTTTTAATCTATTCAAATTAAGAAGTTCGCACATAAAATTTAAAGTATATTAAAAAGATAGCATATTTTTACAAAAAAAAAAAAAATAATAAGATTTATTAATTCTTTTTAAGTTTGAGATAGCTAAGGAATTTTTTTTTTCAGTATAACTTTAAATATGTTTAATTTATTTATATCATGATATAAAAAGTGCGAAAGATATTTTAAGTGGAAAAAAAGATCTACTTTTAATTTTAATATACACATATTTTAATATATTCAAATTAAGAAATTCGCTCTTAAAATTTAAAATACATCGAAATATATTACCGAAATTATTATCATTTTGGCGATTACCTAAGTTATAAAAATCAATAAATGTAATTAATTTTAATAACCCATAACCCATAGTAATTATCTTTATTGAGTTTACAATAGATCGTCATACAAAATATTTTTTAAAATACATTTTTTTTTTGTTTTTTTTAAAGTGTGTTAGTATTCTTTTATAAAATAAATACATAAATATGAATAAAATAGCTTTAAAACTCTTCCAAAGAAGAAGAAACAAAATTTTTTAAAACTTTCATTTATGCATGTAATATTTTAAAGGTTAAACTTTTTTTTATAAAGCTAAAATTAAAACGCTAACTATTAGAAATTATAGAAAGAAAATCTGTAAAACTTAATTTAGAACTGTCCGTTCAATAAAAAAATATTATCTCTACAAAAATAACCGCGTTCAAAAATCTTGTCTTTACTTCATGAAATGCATCCGAAATAAGTAAAGGTATTTGAAATGGTGCTATATGAAATCATAGCGTAATGGTATTACACTACCGACTACGACAGACAAGGTCGTGAGTTCAAACCCCATGGAAGGTTAGTAACATTTCTTCTTTGTTGTTTAAATTAAATGTATACAATGTGTCCCTGATATTAACGTGCCTTTGTAAAGTAAAGAATAAAAATCACAAAGATGTTAGTTTGTCCTTGAAAAATTCTTTTAATTTTTCAAACGAAAATTTTTACATAAGGAAACATTAAAAAACGGAAATATTTTGTGAAAAAACGGAACTATTCCTGGAAATTTTTTTCCGTTAAAAAACGCAAGTAGTATTGGCGTCTAGATTACCAGTACTATTTCCGTTTTTTAACGGCAAAATTTTTTACAGTGTAGGAAGGTTAACCCATTAGTGCCTAGCGTCCCTTTTTAGGGACGCTTCAAAAGGTGCATGTAGCACTGTTTTTGACACCGGTAAAAAAAACCCACAATCTTTATTTTATTTAATTGAAACATTTTCGTAATTAATGAACTAAACTTAATTCTTTTAAAAATAGTGGTGCCAACCGAATAAAATTTGCGCAAAAGGTGGTGGGCACTAATGGGTTAAAAGATAAAATAACAAAATGGCGACCTGAGGAAATTTATCTCCAGATTTTCGAAAAAACACCAACAGTTAATTGTTTATAAAAAAATCTGAGAGTTTTTTCTTTTTTAAATAAATTCTTCGATTAGACACTAGCTTTTTATGTTTTTCAAAAGCTGTATAAATTTCATTGAAATCTACTGAGTGATTTTCGAGTTTCCGTGGTCACCAGTTCAAAAAACATAGTTTCTATAAAAACGCATTTAAAGTTTTACACTCGATTTATGTAGAGTAATACGAACTATTTAATTACTTACACCAAGTCATCTATTCCTGGGCCATATCATGGTTCTTTCGCTGTCGTAGAAACTTCCAAAATATAGATTTGCTGTTGTCTACGTAGCATTTACCTTCTCTGCCCCTTGCGCATGTGCAGCATCCGACTTTTCGGCCTACCGATGAGAATTATGGTAATTAAGTCCCAGTGTATTCATTATTATCAATAATGAATGCATACATTCATTGAATATACCAGTAACTATGTATGCAGCAGTTTGTACGATAGCATAACTTGTACTTATGGTTTTTGGGCATATTTTCCCCCACTAGTTGATTGAAGCTATCATTATTATTCTCATTGAATCCATCCACACATCTTGAAAGTAAATTGTCATTACTCAGATTTTCATAAATTGGCTTGATAGCTTCTAAAGCATATCAGGAGGTAAGGAAGAATAATATTGAGTATAAGTAGTAATCTTTCCATTTGCTTCAGAGCGTTGTTCGTAAGAGCACCTAGAATCTTCGCCTTTTGGATACATACTGTGATTCGTATTTTCATCTCTCGAGCCGTGAAGATAAAAACTCGCCATTGTAGCAGATTCCATGCCTTTAATAGAATCACGATGTCGACTTATTGATAAGCCATAGTACACACTTACTTAGTCAAATATTTTTCCTGTAAGTTTACATCTACCACCAAGATATTTTTGTTTAGTTTTCAATGCACGTAACTGAGTCCCCACTCTCTTCTGAACATGCCCTATACATTCCTTCTTATTTACGGTTTTATTATTGTATGGATTTGAAGGAATTCCTGAATAGATCTTGGAGCATTATCGAGCGTCTGAGAGCCCTTTGTTCATTGCTGAATAAATCAAAAGTATTTGTCGGATCGACTATATTTTTAGGCATTATACTTAAATAATAATAAAAAAAAAAATAATAATAATAATACATTTTGTGAAAATTCTGACTACCCCTAAACCTTTAAATAAGGCCGGAAATACTTTTAAAATCTAGTGGTACCAAACGGTCATTTCTGGCACAGCGCTAGTATCTCTGCACTAAGCAGGACCATTAAGCACTAGGACTAGCAGGACTAAACACTGAGAGATCAAATGGTCTGTCAACGGTACACCATTATTTTCTTAGAAAATATTTCTTTTTAGATTTTTTTTAGCAAATCGCGCAGCAACGACCTTTGAAGGTTCACCCTAGTGCAAATACTGTAGAAACCTACAATGAAATTTTCTGTTAAAAATATTGTTGAGTTCGCTAACTATTTGGAAGCCCTGTATTAACCCTTTAACGTTCATTGGTTTCGCCACGAAACCACAAAATTTTAATTCCGATATGCAACACTTACACCGGTATTTTTATCTAAAAATATCCCTTTTATTTTGTATGTGAAAAATCACGTTTTCTTATTTAGAAATATATTTGTTCTTAATTACCGGTGTCATTCATTTATTTCGACATCTTAGCAATGAAAATGCTATGATCGTTAAAGGGTTAAGGCATGTGTATAGTATATCTTTAGCCTTTACAGGGCTCCTATGCACAGAGCTGCCAACTTCTACGCCTATTTAAATCTTATAAACATAATTTGGAACCACAAAAATATTTCAATAAAATGTATACCAAATATATTCAATGTTATGTATTACAGAACATATTCTTAATTATTTACTAAACTTTCTGTTTCTAATGTGTTTATTTGACTGTAAATAAGCGTAGTAGTTGTCAGCCATGTATGCATTAAGAGATTTGTGTGATTTTAGGTGTTTTAGTACGAGAAATTTCGTAAAGTATTGGTCACTATGTAGGAAAATAGAATTTTTTTTTAATTAATAAAGGCAAATTTTACTTAACAAAAATTCTGGGAAAAGGCTTGAAGCGAGCGAGCTCTGCTTTAACCCCTGAGCGACGAGAGCCTGTTGCTTAATTTTAATTTTTTTCCTCCGATTTTTAAAAACAGAATGTTTTCTGTATCTGAATTGCGAAATTGTTTTTGATTACACAAGATAAATTTACCATAAAAAATAAAAAAAAGAACTGGTGGGAACAATGAGGAGTTCTGAGGACCTTAAATGACACGTATACCGGGTGCTTGTCCTCAAGATGTTAAAGCGTCAATTTCGATCAAAATTTGAATTAAAAATCTTATTGTTTTGTGAAAAAAAAGAGGGGGAATTTTATGATGCTTTTTAAGAATTTACATTTCTTTCAATCTTTAACCCCTTGGGGACGCGCGACCCGTAAACGGGCCGCAAAAGATGATTAGAATTCTTGATTGACCTCACCAGTAAAATTTTATAGTAAATTTTGCTTTATTTAATTTGAGCATTTTAGAGATTAAATTAACCAAAAATTTCTGCTTTAAAAAAACGGTGATAAAAGGTTAAAAACTCTGTAATAGATGCTAAAAAAGGGGTTAAAAAACTAATTTTCAAGGCTAAAACGTTGGTTGCTATTGGAATTTTGAAAAATGTTGCCAATTCAGCTATATCGTAAAAGTAAGTAATATTTATCTATATTAAAATTTTAATTAAGATGCCATATTTGTTTATTATTAAAAACATCCTAAGTATTCACTAGATAATTTCCTTTTGTTTATTTTTTAAATATTTTATTTTAAAAGAATCATTTTATTGAGGTCCACATGTGTGGAACTCAGTACTCAACTACCATAAATAGACTTAAACTCAGAAAATACTGTTATTGTGTTTCAAAATAGTTATAAATTTCTCCTGAATTTAATTAACTCAAAATATGTGTTTTTAAAAACAGAATATGTAATTTAAACTTGAGATTAGTTAGATTTTGTTTATTATTTTTCATTAAATACTATTTAAGGCTAAATTTTGCTATTTTATTGAGAATACTTACACATTGGAGAATGTAGCTAGATAAATAATGCATTTTTTACTCAAAAATGAATAAAGGTAGTTATTTTTATATAGTTACATCTGAGAATCATTCTTTCACGCAACTAATACATAAAAGTTATAAAATATTGAAAGATTTCACTGGGTCAAGTTTTGAAATATTTTTTTTTTATACCAATTCTCTTAACCCTTTCCTGACAAGCATCTTTTACAGAATTTTTAATCTTCTGTCAACGGTTTTTTAACCACTTTAATCTTAAAACACTTAACAAATCCAGGGCCTGATTATCAACGGGGCACTCTCCTACCAGTAAAAAGAAATAGAATTTTTTCCCTTATTTATGACAGTAATTTCGAATGAAAAAGGCGTTTAAACAAGTTGAAACTTTCCATAAAACTTTACTGGTGGGAGAGTGCCCCGTTAGTAATCAGGCTCTGAACAAATCCCTATTTCAAATACAATAAAAGCGTTACTATTTTTAACCACTTAACCCTTTCCGGCGCAGTGTTACCACTCCGGCAACACCTAATTTTAATTCCAAACTTACAAAAGGCACCAATAATATTTTAGTAAAATTTTACTTTTACAATGACAGCTTAAATCAGGGCATTCTTAATTTCTAAAAAAGTCTTCTGTAAATTCCGGTGTCAGTCAACAATTTCTCATTTTACGAACAGAATTTGTCTGCGCCGGAAAGGGTTAATCGCCGCGCCGGACACATTCACGGGCTGGAAGCTTCGCGGCTTTTATTCAGAATTGTTTGATTACTACAAGTTTTATAAAATAGTGTCATTGGCTTTATTCTGGTATCGTTTAACTTGTCATAAAATAAGATGAATATTTTTTTTTCCAAAAAAGTGGTGAATTTGAAATAATGAATTTGAATTTTTAAACCGTAATTTAATGCTACCATTAAGGGGTTAAAGCAGAATCTTTTGGCTAATTGAATCGCGAAAAAGCTCGGATTAAATAAGGCAAAATTTACAATAAAATTTTACTTGTGAGAATAATCAAGGATTCTGAGCACCTTATGCGGCACGTACACCGGTCGTTCGTTCCCGAGGGGTTTATACTAATACATGTTCCCTTCTTCTTCTTACATTCATTTAAAATTAAACGATGGGATTTCAATAGCTGCACTGTAAAAATAAAAAGAATACTGCCCAGTTAAACTGATGGCATTGAGCTCACAGGCTACGCATACTAATTGTACATTACAGTCTTATATTTTCAAGGGTTAATTCCGTTCGAAAAAGAAAATTAAGAAGGGGAAACAGCTCTCCCCTTTCCCCTTTTTTATATTTAATCATTGAACCTCCTAAACTATCAAGGACATTTATCATATAAAAAATCTATATCCAAAATTCAGAGCAAATCGGATAATTCTTAATAAAAACGCATTTAGCATTTGTATAATTTAAAAGGAGTTATCCCCCTCTTTTATACTTAACCATTAAACTTCCAAAACTATTCAGAGATTTGAACGAAATCTGACAATTCTGCTTGAAAAACCCATTTATATAAATTAAGGGGAAGGGCATTAGAACCCCCGTTCCCCCTGTTTATACTTATTCAATGAACACCTAATAACAGTCACGGAATCGCCTCATCAGAATGATCCTATATCTAAATTTTGAACGAAAACTTAATTCGGTATGAAAAACCCACTTATTTCTATTAAGGGGAGGGGCATGAGCCCCCCGTTCCCCCTCTTATATATATCGAATGAACTCCAAAAACTAATCAGGGAAGCTCCTTGTCAGGATATACCTATATACAAAATTTCAAGTGAATGGGATATTTTTATCATGAGTTATCGCGTTACGTACGAACATACATACAGAACGGGCGGGCACATAAGCTCTCAGGCTATGATAGCCTGTGAGCTAAAAAATAATAATAAGATAAAATAAATAAATAATAGAATGATTTTACGGAAATGGTACTGGTCAATCGGGACGCCAATATAATTTTCCGTTTTTAACGGACAAATTTCCAGACAATTTTCCAATTTTTTTTTCAAAATTTTTTTCTGGCATTTGCGGAAATTTTCCCGTTAAAAACGGTAAATGGTACTGGCGTGCAGGTTGCCAGTACAATTTTCATAAAATCATCCGTTATATTTTACAGTGTGTTTATTTTTCAGTGTACAAAAATAATAGCTTAATAGCGTTCAAAAATTGCTTAGTAGTGTTAAAATTAACAATTTCCTTCAAAATAAAATTATGAACATTGAGATTTTTGAGAAATTACCTGCCGAAACAAATTTACACTTTATCCAAAATCGGGAGTGTAGGGCAGCGAATACTGGACTTTAAAGATGTGATAAAGCTTACAGGCCAACAATGTGTAATAATGGTAATAATTTTACGAAAAATTAAAAATAAAATGCAATAAAAAATAACGATATTTATTTTGTTCTGTATGAAATGGGATAACAACACATTAACTTCGAAAAAAAAAGGGGGTTCTCATGCAAATTATGATGCCGTATGAACTGGTAATCATAGTTTAAATCTGGAGCGTCAAATGCATACTGCTGGCGCATATAATAAAAACGTGTATTTTTTTTTTTTTTTGCTGTTGTTGTCATCAAATTAAGAATAAAGATGAGCATGTCTATTAAAAGTATCAAAAAATAATTTATTTTATCATTCTACAATTTAAAGATCCTATTTAAACGTTTATTATAACTTTCATTAATATACGAATAAAACAGATAAATCAAATGTTTGAAAGTTTAATCGATGTTATTTTCTATGTAGAGCATTAATGTATACCGGGTGAGTCTAAATTGTTTTTAAGAATTAAGAGGGGTGATTGAACAAATCTAGACGAGTAATAATTATCATAAAATATGGGATCACATAAAATACGGGGTATTTCACATTAACTAAAGTCGGCTTGGCTGTGATAGTTCTGCAAATAACAAAAATATTGCAATAAAAATGTACCGATATGTACATCGTTATGGATGAAATGCGACAATGCCGCAAAAAGTTTCGGAAAACGGGACACTCAAGCAAACGATGATAACATATGAACTGGCAATCACAGTTCAAAATGTGAAGTGTCAAATGCATAGTAATAGCGCATATAATAGAAACTTCCACTTCTATTTTTTTTTTTTTTTTTTTTTTTTTTTTTTGCGTTGGCATATTTACAACAAAGATGAACATAGTTATAAAAAGTTTTATTATATTGTACTCCAGACTCCACTTTTCTAAGAGTTATTATTGGAACTAAAGTTCGATTAGAGTTGAGCACCCTGTATTTCTTATTAAAAAATTGATTTGCGGCCCACTATTCCATGGCAATTATTGCTCGCCTGAATGGGTACTATCAATCTTATTCTTTTTTAAAAACAATTTAGAGTCACCCTGCATATTTATATTGATACAAAATTTCTAGCTGCCAACTTCGATCATTTTGTTGATCAAATTTGTTAGTTATTTTATTTAAAATTTAAATATTTTTTATTCTTTTTTAATTAATTAATTTCCATCTTTAAGTTTAAATTTTGGCCATATTCTATAAAAAAGAACTTGTTTCTTTTATTTTAATTCCAAAGATATATATATATATACATACATATATGTATCTACTTACATATACAAATGTATATAAATATGAATGAAAATCACACGTGCGTGGCGTAACGAGTATCACTGATATAGAATAAAAAAAATCAGTTCGTCGAAACCGAATATTGTTTTCAACTTCACTAACATTCAAGCCTCAGAATGAATATGCATTTTTACGCTTTGACACGTCAAATGAACTTAATCCCGAGCAGCTGTTTTTTGATCACCCTGTCTTGGAATGCCACTAGAACAAAGATGCCCTGAAACGTCTGAAGAAGGTTTCGTTAGCCTTCCGAGCGCATCCTTCCGCTATTACACCTATCGTGTCTGGAGTGACCTCATAACCCGCAAAAGATCGTAACTTGTATATTTAGATCGTCATTGCACGTGAGCATTGAACCTCAAAAGAATAGGAAAAACTGCATCCATTCGGAATCCGATAAAAATTTATCTCCGTAAATGATTTATCTCATATTCGTTTTTAGAAATATATAGCCGCTTTCTTCCTTTGGAGTTTAATCGGTCTAATTTCGAATAAAGAAGCAAAGTGATTAGTTTATAAATTTTATTTATGTGTAAATAAATTAAATATAGTTAAAATACGATTTATTACCCTCTGACAGTCTGGCAAAAGGGCAAAATTGTAATGTTGTTTTCTCAGCATTTTGTTTTAATTGCTAAGAAAATATGATTCTTTCAAAATTATAGAAAAATCTTATTTGCGAATATGAATGTTACCTTTGTGTGTGTTAATCATTGCACAGTGTATTAAAAATTCATTAAATCAACTGAGTTATATCATTTTAATTACTGCTTACATTGCAGTGAAAGCTGGAGTTTAAGGAACGTCTATATACGGGCTTGTCAGTGAGAGGGTTAACAAATTATTCCTTTATTACGTGATTTTGAATCCTTTAGGAAAATACAGGGTGATTCTAAACCCATGGTACAAGCCTTAACCCTTTGCGCGCAGAGCAAATTCATTGCTTAAGTTTTGAAATTAATGACTGACAAGGGAATTGGAAAACAACTTTATTTTTAAATAAGAAGCAGCTAATTCTCGCCTATTCATCAAACTGAAACTTTTTTCTGAAATTCCGGTGCCACTGTGGCGTTTGGGAACTAAGTGGTTTCATAGATGTACCACCGCGCCGCAAGGGGTTAAGTGTTGGTACAGGACACTGTAACAATCATTTATTGTATAGCAATATACGGGCGCAAGTGATGGGTTGAGGTACAAACACCAGAGGGAGATGTGGTCTTTTTTTAATTTCAGAATTTCTCATTCATACCAGAAATTTCCAATACTATTCTTTTATTTAATTAAGACAGAAATTTCATGATTTCATAAACAAAAAATTCTTCTTTCAAAATTTCCGGTATGAAATCGAAATTCTTGATTTTTTTTTGTTTGCAATCGAAAATCAAAAATTTCGATTTTATACCGGAAATTTTCAAAGATTTTTTTTTCTTCGTGTCATAAGATGTCCGTCTTGGATAAAGTAAAGAATAGTATAGGAATTTTCTGAGAGGAATGAGAAATTTTGAAATTAAAAAGGGGTCAAATTGGCCTCATGGTGTCCGTACCTCAACGCACCATTTGCGCCTATACATTCCTATACTATAAATGATTATTGCAGTGTTCTGTATGAATCCTTAAAGTTTACGCCATAAATTTAAAAATACTATTTGTATATATACATTACCTGCAAGTTTCATTCTTTTTCTTAACACTAAAATTTTATAGTGAATTTTACTTTACTTAATGCTGAATTTCAGGGGCGCCAACTTTTGAAAAATATTGTGTTGGCTTGAAAACAATGGGTGGGCTCAACGATATTTCGGTAAAATGATACAACCAGTTTGTTTTTCTTTGAAGGGTTGGACGGTTGATGAAAGATTAGACTTTCAAGTCTAGCTATCAGGTTTTACGACAGTTGCAATTTGTTAAAACCTTATTCTCGTGCTTTTTTCCTTATCAAGACAGTAATATTTATTGTAATATCATCATTTAGTGAACACGAGTATAAATTCTAACAGCAGAAAGTTAAAAATTTACATTTCAGTCATTATGGATTTTTCAGTGTCAGCTGGAGAGTTAAAACGCGCGGTCATTGGTAAAATAAATTTTATTCTAGGGAGAAAAATAAATAATGAAATAATAATGAAATAAATAACGAAATAGAATAATGAAATTTGGGTACGCTAAAATTCAAAATTATTGGGTGGGCTCGGGCCCCACGGGCCCATATAAGTTGGCGCCACTGCCGAATTTTATGATTAAATAAGACAAAAAAAATCAATTAAATTTCAGTATTAACAAAAGAAACTTAAAATCTCACAGCTACGTTAATGTAACACTTTGTGAATATAATGATGGACAGAATGAATAACTTTCCTATTCGTATGAATCTTTCGAGCATGCACAAAAGTATAGCTGCCAACCCCCTTTTTCATTTCATTTCTACCAGAAATTTTGCATTGAAAATTCGTATTTAAATTAGAATTAATTTAAGAAGTCCCTAAAATTATTAAATTTTTTTACCTTGAAAGTTTATAAAGATAATTAAGTAAAGTTATGACGGTTGGCAATTATCGTTGTGTGTGTGTGTGTTTTTTTACTAAACTTCTGGTGTTATATATATATATATGTATAAAGGATAGAAAGTATGTTTCTGCGCATGCCCTAATGAATCATTCGATAGTAAAATCATTCATCCTGTTCGTGGAACTATTAACACTAGAGCTATTTCTTTGACGGCTATCACATGAATATGTTTCGGTTCAAAGTAAAAATTCGATTATGAAATAAATTTAAAAAATACAAAAAATAAAAAGTTTAATAATAATGTTAAACTATTTCCAATAGTTCTAGTGTTAAGAAAGAGGAACTGACTTATCCTTAAAATACTACAGCTTCAACTGTAACCGCTTTCGCAGGGGTTCATTGCCACCGCGGCAGACTTCCATCAGTAAATTTAAGTAGAAAATTTCTCTTTTAGATAAACGCTCAATTAATGGAAAACTTCAATAAAATATGTCAGAAATTTATGTTTATTTTTACTGGTTGAAGTTATCCTTCAGCAGTTGCAGTTCCGCTAGATTGTGCACTGAGAAAAAAATATAGTTCCAGCATCTAGAATCTAAATTGTGGCTCTTGAAAAAACATTTCCATGTCATCCTTATAAATTCTAGTTCCCTATGCCAGAGAATTCTGGAGTTCTCTATTAGAATTCAAGAGCGTTTTTTTATATTCTCGTTGTCAAATCTATTTAAAAATCTCTGCAAATAGATGCGAACACAAGAGGTTTAATTTAGTAACTAGAATTCTAGTATATGAAACTATTTCCAAAATCAAGCGATAATTTCTCGTTACTGAAAGAATTGAATATCTTTTCGTCACCTAGAAAAAACTAGACTAGAAATGTCAGGTCATTGCGTCTATTCAACATAGTTGTTCAATCTATTCGCATAGTTCGGTCATCTGTAGTTCTAGTTTGAGTATTCAGAAAGTGACTGACTATTCATTCTAGGTGAAGGAGGTATATTTTTTTCTCAGTATGACAACCAAGACGACCTCCTGTCAGGATCAGTGAGATTATATTACCTGGGCAAACTGACACCAATAAAAATAAAATAGAAAAATTTCCCCATATTTGAGAGAGAAGTTTCATGAATGAAATTATAAAATAGATCAAGCTGCCTATTCAAGTTTACGGGTGAAAGTTTTCACCGGTGGCAATCAGGAACTGTAGCAACGATTAAAATAAACAGCCGTCATCTTGTAACAACCTTCTCAATTACTTCACTTGCATCTTATAAACAATGCACCATCATGTGTCTACTCTTTTTTATTCATAACTCCATTATCCTGTCTATCCCAAAATAAAGAGTTTCTAACATGTTACCAAAGTGCTGCAGAGCTCGCAAGTATATTCGTATCAATTAAATCGACAAATTTAATAAAAGAACTGTTACAATTAAATAAAACTAATATTATAATTTTGAAATTGTAGTAAGAAACGATATTTAAGCATAAAAGCCGGATATTTCTCTTAAAGAAATATTTCCGGATATTTCTCTTAAAATAAGGCAAAATTTAGCGGGCGTAAGCTAGATTTATTTTTCCATTAAAAAAAAAATACAAACTAACAACAACAAAAACAAATCTGATATTTCTGCAGGAAAATTGTCTGACTAATACGAACTATGATTAAAGGTACCTTAGTTGGAAGATTCCTCTAATTATTAACCCATTAGTGCCTAGCGTCCCTTTTTAGGGACGTTTATAAAAATGGCAATAAAGTACTTTTCACACCAGTAAATATTAAGATAAAGAAGCAGTATTTTTCACGAGACAAATGCCTCAATAAATAAAGGTAAAAGTTATTCGTCTTTTAAAAGTGGTGGGAAATCCAAAATTTCATTTTTAATGAAGAAAATAATTTGGGCATTAATGGGTTAACCTTTCTACCCTGTTCAAATTTTTCTCAATCTTGATAAAAACATTTGACACCAGAATAGTTATTTAAAATATTTTAATATATTTAATTGGCTAAATTTTCTGCATCTTTTATTTAACTTTCTTTATGAAAAAAGTTCTGGTTCGAATCGTATAAAACAAATTATAGTTATGGGTCGATTAGACCCATTCAAGGTAGGAAGGTTAAGAAACTAGATTCGCGTAGAAGTTAGAAAATAAGCAAGGTTCGCACACTCCTTTTAATTTCCAAGGACTCTGGCACCACTATTAAAAATAAGAAAATTTACATGTAATTTTTAAACCACAACATTCGTAACCCCTACCTTCATTCACAGATTTTACGATAGTTTTCTGCAGTGAAACACTTCGAAAATATTCTTAAAATTTAGTGGTAGAACTGTGCGAACCCTGATAAAATAATAATATTTCTTAATTTCTTAACAACTAAATTCGTTATTAAGAAACTTAAACTCATATATATTTATATTTATATACATTTTATATAATAGTATAATTACTGATAATACTAAATGTAAAGACATATACTATCATTACTATTTGCTGAAATTACTGATAATAATTGTAAGTACAAAATAATTGTAATAGTAAGACTTGTTAAAAAATTTAAGGCAAATATTATTAATTAGACACAGTAGTATTCAAAATCCAAAATATTTGGTAACTATGTACCTTAAGTAGCATATATAAATGATTCACGTTTATTTTGCAAATACCTAACAAAAATTTTATTATAAACTTTTTTGTCATCACTTATAGCCCACTAAATTCCATCGGTCGCAAAACAACTTAATTATGAAGTTTTTAAAAAAAGTTTCTTAGATTTAATTCTTATAAAATTAATAATTGATAACTGACACACACATTTAAAAATGAAAAAAAATATAAATATATACTGGAAATTGCTCCGTAAAATTTAACTACTAAGAATATATTTATTAAAAATACAACACATTGCTCAATGGTGCACAAAACAAGAATTTTAATATGAACTTGTACAATTAAAATAAAATAAAAATATCAACGTTTCGCGCCGTCTTCTGCGGCCGTCTTCAGGAAAATATGATAATGAAAGGACTAAGTTTGCTTCCTGATCGAGAGATAATATTTCTAATAAATTAAATTCGAAATGAATTAAAAGTTTAAAAATGTTGCCACTTACACGTGAGTAAAAATTAAAATATTTCAACGAGATAAAATTTAAGATTTTATGATGTTATGCCATATTTTTGGTATATTGTAGGATGATGATTTTAAAATGAAATATAATAATTGCAATATAACTGTAAATTTTAATAATTGTAAAATGATAATTTGTCTTACAATATACCAAAATTATGGCATAACATCATAAAATCTTAAATTTTATCTCGTTGCAATATTTTAATTTTTACTCACGTGTAAGTAAAAACATTTTTAAACTTTTAATTCATTTCGATTTTAATTTATTAGAAATATTATCTCTCGATCAGGAAGCAAACTTAGTCCTTTCATTATCATATTTTCCTGAAGACGGCGCGAAACGTTGATATTTTTATTTTATTTTAATTGTACAAGTTCATATTAAAATTCTTGTTTTGTGCACCATTGAGCAATGTGTTATATTTTTAATAAATACATTCTTAGTAGAAAAAAATATAGTAAGCACAGGTTAAGTTCTAAAAATACTTATCTATTTTACGTATTGTGTGTAGTTATTCTATTGATTCTAGAAAAAAATTCATCTGGGACCTTTTTTCCCACTGATTCATTTATATTTAAGAATATCTTTCAGGTAATTCACTCAAAAAAAAAAAAATCCAGATTTCTTTATGAAAGATTTGCACCCTCAAACCGGATTAAAAAAAATATATAGGAGTCTTTATTTATCTTCTGATATCGTTAATTAGTTTTTTATTCTTTTTCAAGAAGAGGCAGGGGCAGAGACGAAGTTTTTCTCAATTGGAGACGTGGCTTAGGAAATAAGTTATTTTTTTGTATACTAGAAAAAAAATGTAAAATGAAGTAAGTGCACATAAAAAAAAGGAAAATGGAGAATAAGTTTAATCGATATGTTGTGTCATTTGACAAGAGAAAAAAAAAACACTCGGTGTTTGGATTATAAAACAAGAGGTTTTATTTGGTAAATGATTTAATTTTTTAGCCCAGATTGTCCATTTTGACGAAGAATCTAATTAAAAAGCAATAGATTAACAGAAACTAAATTAAAAACAGATCACTGGAGGTATTATAAAAAGATACAAAAAGCGATTTGTAAATAGAGTAACATGTTATGGTGGTTAAAATAAACTTTAAAACGAAACGGTAATTTCATCAATATTTTTTCGCGTATATTTTCTTGTTAATCATTACGGGCAATGCAATTATCTATTTCGAAAATCATCTATTTCGAGTTGCACTGATACATTATAAACTGTTTAATTTTTTTTCAGCAATTAGTTTTTGCAGCAAAATAATTCTTAATTATCTCTTTAATTAAAGAAGAAAAGATCTTAGCTTTTATAGTAATCCGGGAATAGCTATATCATCAGTGTGGCGAGTGGTTACAGTGTTGCCAGATGGGCTACTTTTTTTTTAAATCAAATTCTTGTCTGGCGCCACTTTTTTGAAATGGTAAAATGCGTATTACTTAATGAATATATTATTTAAGGTGAGCATTTTAACTAAGAGCATTTTACCGTTTCAAAAAAGTGGTGCCAGTCAAGAAATTTGAATTAAAAAAAAAGTAGCCCTCTGGCAACACTGACAAGGGGACCACCAGACATGGTGCTCACAGATTTGGATGATTTCAAAGTATGTTGTAGGGGTCATACCACTAATTATTCTGGTGAAAGGGTTCCTTCAAATGGACCTTGGTTTTTGAGAAATTTGGGGGTCAAAGTTCAGCGTATATTTTAAATACTTATTAGTAGCAACGCTGTATGTCAATTCGTGGCGTCGTGCCAAAGCACATGTCTGTGGATCGACAGGTTGTGAGTTCGAATCCATCCTCGGCTTCTATTTTCTTTTTTTACTTTTATTTATATTTTTTACATGTTACAAATTTTAAGCAGAATTGGGAATTCTACAGCTTTGAACCTTTTGATATTTTCTGAAGAGGACAGTTTACTTTTTCAATATTTTATTATTACTATTTTTTCAAAAAATATGGCTCAATTGGTGAACTGACTGCAGTTCAGGGTTCAACTAAAAGTACATTTTGCAACAAATAATTAAATAAAAATGCGTAATTAATTAAAATTTTGAAAAAGTATAAGAAAATTTTAATATTTTAAAATCTCCACAATTTTAAATAATAATATTTTTAGATTAATCAATCACTTTTTTTTTTTCAAATGTGTATTACACAATACTGTTCATGGATTTTTAGATAATGTAATGTAGTGCTGTGAAAATAACGGCAAAATGAATACCCGTATGGTAACGTTGATTTAGAATTCTCTACCCGTTAAAAAGTATTCGTTTCGCTAGTCGTTACTGTTCAGAAACTAGGTATTCGCAGTCATCGAGCATACGGCATACATCGTATAGACTATAGAATAATCTTTGGAAGAATTCGTATTAATAAATAAACTAAAAAGCTTTGTAAAATCACCATGCTGTTATTGTTGTAGCTCGAAACGTGTCCTGCTTAATTTTTCATTTTATAGCGATTTTACAAAGTTTTTTAGTTTATTTATCAATTTATCGCCAGTGATTACTGCGTTTTTCACTAGAATTTGTATTAGTTAGTGCTGCCATCTATCCGTGAAAGTTACATTTATTGAAATTTTGAACTTTTATTTTAAAAATGCAAATAGAATATTAAATCCAGGGCCTTAACGAGAAGTCAATAATTAGGGTGTGTGTGTGTGTGTGGGGGGGGGGGGTGTAAGAAAATGTAGTGGGATGACTCATATATTTTTTTTCTCTCTCTCTGTGACGCAGAAAGATAAATTACTGCATATTTACACAGTAGTTTAGTTACTATGTTTCTTATTAAACTGTTGTAATAACTTCATTTTAAGCTAAGAAAAGAATAGGATTATGAAAAATTCGAGCGCATAACTAGTGCAGTATTAAACATAATGTTGGCTTCATATGTGCAAGTAAAATGAGCAAGTGTTAAAACACCTGTTTTAATTACAATTTAGTATTTTTTCAAAACGATGAAAGGTCCTCAAAACTAAATTAGATTTTTCAATAGAATTTCATTTGGGTTTTTGGAACATAAATTCATTTAGTGACCTTGGAATCTTTTCGAGGGGGGGGGGGGCTCAAAATGTTTTAGGGCAGCTGAGACGTCCGTAACACCCCTTTAGCTACGCCCCTGATTAAAATGCAATGCATACTTGTACACAGGGCTATAATTAAAAATGAGTAATGGGAGGAGGGGGGGGCGCTCAAGAAAATGTAGGGTGGAGCTCATATTTTCATATGCGTAATTCAATAGCAGATTTAAAGGTGAGGCCACGGATTCATGACACCCCCCCCCACACACACACACACCGTACAGCAGAAGTATTCTAAAAATTACTTTAAAAAATAAGCATACCTTAAATCCTTATCCCCCCAACCCCTTGTTCAATAATGCGAATCTTTCTTATTCTGAAAAAGAAATACTGAAATCAAAATTAGGTAACATGTGACACATTTGTGAAAGCAATTTTAATCTCGAGAAATTTGCAAGTGTACTTATTTGGAAACTATGAGATTGAAAAATGTTTTGAAAAATCTATGAAATGAAAAATATCAAACATTCTATGAAATTCGGCATTTACCCTAAATTTCCGTAAGAGACTGCTAATTGCTTCCTCATGATGACATTTCTGTGTTTGTCAAGTCTTAAAAATTATCGTAAAATGATTAATAACATTTCTAAATCACTTTATGCATTTATAAGAATAATTTTAAAGGCATATAGTAAAAAATATAGGTAATATTTAAGAAAAAAAAGGTCTAGGCTTAAATTATTTTTGCTGTGTTATCAAAAGAAATATTAGTTTAAAAATTGCAGAAAAAATTAAATTTTCATGAAAAAATTCAAAAATGTAAATGTATATTAAGAAAACTTTTATATTAAGAAAATATAAAAGTTCTAGCAATTGCTCTATAAATAAAAATACTTAAAATTTGTAACGTGTAAAAAATATAAATATAAATAAAAAAGAAAAAGTGAAGCCGAGGATGGACTCGAACTCACAACCTTTCGATTCACTAGCACATGCTTTGGCACGACGCCACGAAGCGACAGTCAGACGTTGTACAATTAGGTATTTGAAACATACGCTGAACTTTGACCCCCAATTTCTCAAAAACTAAGATCCATTTGAAGTAACCCTTTCACCAGAATAATTAGTGGTATGACCCCTACAACATACTTTGAAATCATCAAAATCTGTAAGCACCATGTCTGGTGGTCCCCTTGTGAGTGGTTAGGGAAAAACACATTATAGAAACGAGAAAACTACCACTATTTTCTCATAGAAATGACTTCTTATAATATAAAGGAATTAAAGAAGACGTAATTATTTTTAACAAAATATTGGTATTAAACACCTTTGTGATTGTGTTTTTCCCTAACTGCTGGCTACTCTGATCATAACCACTAATAGCTCTGTTACAAACCGTTAATTTTTGAGATATACTTCGTACTGAAAAGTACTGCAAATGTTAAGCCTCATCACATTAAAAGTGATTTCCCTCAAAACATTTATTTTTGTAAATGCCATGAAATTTCATTTTTTTTTATAAAGTAATAAAATTGATATGTTATATAATTCGTAAAAAAGAAAAAATGCTTGGTATTTGGATTATAATAAAGAAGTTTGTTTTATAGATAGTTTAATTTTTTAGCCCAGATCGTCAGTATGATGATTGACCTAAAAAAGTAGCAAAAGAATATAATAAAATACTAATCAAAACTAATTGAATAGAAATTAAATTTAAAAAAGATGATTAAATGTATTATAAAAACATACAAATATAATTAGTTAATAAAAGATAGTAGTTTTACCAGTGCTTAAAAAATGAAATCTAAATAATGACTTTATCAACATTTTTTTTTGTATTGGCCGAAAATGTTGTTCCTCCTTTACCATTATGCAACGGAATACTTTTGTGTGGCCCTTCAGATGAATAAAACACATTTTTTGTACCGCATATTTTACAGAACGTACATTTTAGTACACGCCATAAATGCATATCAGTTTCATTCTGTTTCAAAGGCTGTAACACCATTAAAATGCACTTATAATGCCCGTTGGTTGTAATGTCAAAGATAACTTTTGCCTGTCCCTCTAATTAAACTATACATCCAATCTTCATAAAATTTGAAATGATTCGACAAAATTGCGTAACAATTATGCATTTAAAGTTTCACAGCATTCGTTTGGGTAGTTTTTGCGCTGTTATATGCGGACGGACGGACCAGACGACAACTATAGGTGCTGCATATTTGTATAACTACGAACGCACCTAAAATGGAATTTAAAAAATAGGCAGTTTGGGTTTGATACCCTTAATGCGATAATTTTTTCTTCAATCGGTATGTATTTTTAAATTGTTTTTGCTGTAAGAAATGGTTCCATCTAAAACTTGTCACTATGAAAGTTGTAGATAATATTAAGATCTATAATGAATTCATGTGGATTTGACATCTTGTGAATGGAAGAAAACGTTTTCAATCTGACTTTTTAAAATTTATTAATTGCGATTTTAGGCGTTTTGTTAAATATCTAGAAAAGTACATGAGAAATGCAATTTAAACTTTAAGTGTGTAAACTGAATAGTACAGGTCATACATTTCCGTAAAGATTTTTTCCCCCAAAATCCCATGGGAAACCGTCAGCAAACTAAAAAGAACGAAGATCTTTTGGATAACCCTGTCAAATCTAATGTAGCAATAGCATTCAAACTCCAAATTATAATTAAGTGGGTTATTGTAATAAATCGAGTTCATTTTCATGAGGATAGCATGAATACGCGCAGAGAAATTCAGGTTTTTATATAAAGAGTCCAAGTTTTGCCAAGATTTTTGCTTATAATTTGCAAGGTTCTTAATATAAAAATATGTTTTTCTTAGGAAATGTGACAAACAACATTTTACATAATACCCTGTAACCAGAATTTAAAAATAATAAAATTTTCATGAAAAATAAGCAGGTTTAATAAATAATGTTTCCTTGCGCATGTGTTAACGCAATCAAAAAATAATTTGCATTAAGTGTCATTTAAATGTATAGAGCAAGTTTTCTGAAAGTCTCAAAAACATAGCTTGAAAATTCTGAAAATTATCGTCGATAAAATAAGCTCAAAATCCTTTTTTTTTTTTTTTTTTTTTTTTTTTTTTTTTTTTTTTTTTTTTTTTTTAATGGAGGAAGAGGATGAGGGGATGTATCCAAATATAGCAGTACGTGCAATATTATGTATGCTATATTGACACTAATCAATGGATATACGCACACAACCCCTCATCTTTTGAGAATATTTGATTTAAAGTTTATCCTATCAGCGACAATTTTCATAATTTTCCGGTTATGATTTTGAAACTTTCACAAAAGTTACTCTATGCATTTAGTCTATGCATTTTACTCTATGCATTTTCTATGCAATTATGCGAATTATATTTTGATTGCGTTTACGCATGCACCGTGAAACATTTTTCAGTAAGCCTGAACAATTAAAAAAAATAATTATTATTTTATTCTGATTACATAGTATAGTCAACAATGTTGTTTGTCATATTTTCTGAAAAGAACATCTTTTTACATTAAGAACTCTGCAAATTACAAGCAAAAAACTTATTAAAATTTGGGACTGGTTTTATGAAAACCATAAATTCTCTACGAGTGTAAATGCCATCTTCCTAAAAATAAACACAGTTTAACTCAATAAGCCACTTAAATATAATCTACTATTTGAACTATTTTGCTACATTAATTTTGACAGAGTTATCCAAAAAATTTTCGATCTTTTCAATTTGTTCATGCTCCCCTGTTGAGTTTTGGGGGAAAAAAAAATCTTCGCCGAAATACATGACCTGTGCTATTCTGTTTAGATGTCTGGAGTTTCAGGATATTTCTTATTCTATTTTTCTAGATATTTAACAAAACGTCTAAAATTGCAAGTGGCCGGTCACATTTGGCCATTAGTGTACATATATAACATGGTTTTAAATGTAAATTTTATGATGACAACGATTTTTAAAAAGTTTCTTTTGTTCGAGAAAAAGGTTTTGTTCTATTTTTCTTTAAGTATTGGGTGAGATAAAGTCATAATAATCCCATATTCTGCAATAAGCCCGGTTTTGGTAAGCCCACAATCATGCTTTTGACGTCGATTTTATACAGTCAAATTTTAAAAATGCCACGTTGAAGAAAAAGATTCTCGATTCATCCATTTTGTCATAGAAAGTTCCTAATTGTGCCTTCAGATTCCCATTCATTGTTAAAAATAAATTCGTGGTAAAACCACTTTTCCGTTGCGTTAATAGATTTTCCGCTTTGCGAAATAAAAGATGGAAAAACTCCATTTGAAGAAGTGGTAACATTCCGTTATAATGTCGGAATTATAAATTTGTTATAAATTGGGTAAGAAATATAATAATCTTTAAGCTTGATGGCAAAAAGCAATGCAATTGGAATTCAGCAGCACGATACAAGCTACCCAAGATTCTTTCGTAGAGTTTTTTTTATTTCGGTGCAGCAACATGCCAGTTTTGTAAACTTTCAAAATAAATTTGCGATAAATAACGGAGTATTTTCGTTGTTTCCTCCTATCTCCCTCCTTTCGTAATTTTCAGGAAATATGATGAAATTTACCGATTTTTAGCGGAAAAAGCCATTTTGTCGTAAAAAGAGACTTTCTGCGAAATTCAGGAAAAAATTAATCCGCGAATTTCAGATTTCTATTAAACAATATATATCTTAAGCGACATAAAGTACCAGATATTAGGTCACTTCGACGCTTTTTATGAAATCCACATTTATGTTTACGAAAGTACGCCTTTCCTCCCACTTTGCGCGCGGCGCACCGGTTTAGAATTCCGTCTGCTGAAGATGAGAATAAAGAGAATTAAAACTGAAGAATTTCACAGGTAAATAAGTGACGCGTACAAATAAACATTAGATCACGGAGACATAATCGTTAAACTATGTGTCATAGCTCACGATGAAAGATTACTAGTCTTTAGCATATGTGTCATCAGCATGCACTATTTATCAAAATATTGGTTATGATTCGGTAAACGATTCATAGTTTTACAACTTTTTATCAAATCAGATACAAATTGAGTATCTTATATTAATAGACTAGCTGACCCGTAAGTGGTTGGGCAAGCTTGTGATAATAAAGATAACTGATACGTGAAAAATACCTAAAATCAATGTTGAATGACTTTCATATAGTTCAATCCATCTCATACATTTCAGCCAAAAACTACAGTGAGCAAGTAAACTGTTCTCTCTCAAGAATAAAGTTCATCCTGATTTTTTAAGATTTAAAGTATGAGCATACTTACAAGGAAGGTCTCCATACGGGCATACTCAGAAAAATCTGAAAAAATTACAGAATGTTCTTCTCATATAGTTATATATGTTTATAAAAAAAATTTCGGCGGAACCTCCTTATAACGTCGGTAAAAAAATAATAAAAATTTCGTTTATTTGGCGATTTATTTCCGGTCGGCAAAAAAACAAAATTTCGAAAAATACGCTTTTACGCTTTGAATACTTTTTAAAGAAAAAACTTTCTATGTTCAATTTATTTAAATAAGTTTAGTTTAAGTAATTTTAGTTTTGCATTTTTACTTTACTTTAAGTGTAATTTTGTCATATACGTTTATATGTACTTATAACAAAATGAAATTAGTATATTTTATCATTTAAAACACAATTTAAATTGATTAAAATTGTTCCAAATTGAAAAATGCACTGTTAAAAATCTGCTGCATTTTGTTGCAACGCACTCCCTTGCTTGTATAGAAAACGGTTACTTGGCCGTGAAATGGAGCTTTCTCATTGGTTGGAATAGAGATATTATATACAAGCTATGGAGTGCGTTGCAACAAAATGCAACAGATTTTTAACAGTGTATGACACAGTCAATTCACTGTGCTCTGGAGCATTATCATTGGTCAGAAGAGAGATATTCTATAAAAGTAGTGGAGTGACGTTGCAGTAAATGCTGCAGATTTTTAACAGTGAAGTCAATTAAAATCAATTTTCAGATTCGTTAAAATTGTCTGCTTTTGGCGAGGAAATGCACTGCTCGCCAAATCCCGCATCGCTTTCAGCTTTTCACGCCAATTATTCCAAAATATTTTATTTTTTTACATATCTAATAATGTAATTCCGCCGCTAATTTTCGCTGATCCTTTATTACCTACATGAGTAGTTTAATTCGTATTTTTTTCAAAAAATTCTGAGTATGCTCCCAATGGAGACCTTCCTTGTTAGTGCAAAAGCAAATATCTCAATAAAATTTTCAATGTTACCCGTTGTCAATGTGCGGTTTGTGAAGTATCATTTCCTTAATGGAGCATGCATATTTCTCACACATTAAATCGATCGTTAAATGTTTTATTTTCACTAAAATTTATTTGTTTTCGGTCTCAATTCTAAAATACAAGCAATTTAATTTACTATCGAAATAGCGAGTTAATAAGAAAATTGAACTAGCAGATGTATTCGTGACAGAAAAAAAGTCAGTTTAATAATTGAAAGTGTTTTTCATTCAATAGAAAAAAAAAACATTTACACTCATCATTTTATGAAAAATACAAAATAAGGTTAGAACGAGTCGTTTATTTGTATATGCAAGATGTTAATCAATCTCGATAAATATCATTAGTAGACTTTCGTAAAGAATCTGGAACGAGATGTTAAAAAAGATTCGAAGTGGTTTAGTGGTCCTATATTTGTCAGTCAGCCTGTTATTCAATCAGTAGTTCAGTTCTAGTGAAAACTTCTTTTTTAATTATTTCAACGTAAAAGAAGAGAATTACCGCAATAAATAAAATTGTATATAGTATTCTGACGTAAATATTCTTTTTATATGGACATATAAAACCCACGAGGAATTATAAGGTATTACTCGAAACGGTATTATTAGACATTTGACACTCAGATTTGCTTAAAAGATTTTGTATAGTTAAAAGATAGTGTTTATAAAAAAGATGAAAAAAGTATCAAAGACTGAAGCGTGAAAGCCTACTACGGATACGCAGGTAATAAAGAATTTCATGAAATGTTTCCAGGAACGTTAACTGAAAATAGTGGGTCGATCGATTATTGACATATGAAAAGTTGTCGTTGTGAGAAACGGAAATTATATAAAATTTCATGAGGTATTTGCGAGAAATGTAACTTAAAAAACTGATTCGAACTGAACCAAATGTTCAGAATCATACTCACAAAACTGTGTGAACCAAATTGTTTCGAAAGATGCAGATTTATGTAGATCTTCATTAATCAGATACCGTTTCCGAACAGTAGTTTCTTTCATTCAGTTGGAAACGCCATACATCAGTGCTTAATGGCAGGTACTTTAAAATAAATTCATTGACAAATAAAGAACAGAAATATTGAAGATGCGTTAGTTATACAGAATTTTGCGAATTGTATCCAGACTCTCTACTTTAAAATAAATTTGAAAGTGAATTCATCATCTTCGGTATCATATGCAAAAGTAACATTGTGAGGAATAATATTATGTTGAATTTTTCCGGGAACAACAGCATATGGATTTATAGTAAATCAGTTGTCAATAGGAAGCACTTTATATCAATACATAAGATTGATAAACAATACATTTGGCCAATGAATAAAACTTTCTAAATTTTTAAATAAGAAAATAGATGCATGAAGTATAGTTTCGGGTTAAAAACGCGTATTCATTAAGGAAAAACAAAATTTAAGAACTGGAATTGCGAAGCTAGATACAAAAGAAAATATTTCTCGCATTTTGATGAATTAGATAAATCAATTTTTTTAAACGTTACTGCATAATTTTAAATAAAAAAACGAATTAAATTTACAAATGATTAAGATTTAAAAAGCGGAGTTACTTATAATATCACTATTTCATTCCCATGGTAAAATACGTCCCAGAAATTCCGTAATTCAGAGAACCTGAATTTACACCAGAAAATTTCAATGATAAATTTCGGTTTAGTTAAATATGGAATGTCTGTTATTAAAGAAACCAACTATTTCTATATTGATTTTCTGGTATGAATTTGGCATATCCGAATTAAACATATATTAAACATAAAAAATAAGGGATGTCATGATGCCATTTGGACTCACTGGGAGTAAAAGTGTTAATCATTTTTATTACAATAATAATAATAATGTATAAATAAATAATATTTTTTGATTATTAGAAAGGAGAAAAAAAAATTACATTCTTAAATAGACAATGGCCTTTTCAGTTGATATAAGAAATTATTTCTTTAAATTTATAGAGAGGAAGAATGTATATAAATTCATATTTTACCTTTATAGTCTAACTGGAATATGTATGACCTTTAACAATGACCATCGATCAAAGAATAAAATTACGCACTCAATTTTAATTAAAACTGCCACTTTTTTATTTATTGCAATTAGTGTTTTGCAACTAACTACATCTGTTTCTGCATTGCTTCAAGCTCCTCCAAAATCAAATAAGGCAGTATTTATTTATACGTGCATATGTATAACCTATATTTTATTTCGTATTTGTTTGCAAAAGTCTTTTCTCATATTAAACAAAATAGCAATATCTGTCTATCATATTTCAACAAGAATAGGCAGTGCATTTAACATTTCACGTTGGATATGTATGTGGATATGTGCAGTTTTATGCTCCATAATGTTTATACTTTTTCAGATAACATTCGATATGTACTATAATAAAAATTATTTGAAATCTTTTTTGTTTGGCTATTCCATTGAAAACATTTATATAAAGTTCATTTTCTGCTTTGTGTATTCCTTATGTTATACGCTACTTCTTTATGCGCCATTGCAAGCTTTTGATATTTATTACGTGTTGATTTGTTCAGATATTTCTAACACGTTTGACGGATTTTACAACTTACTAAGGCTCCCGTCCAGACCCGACTTTAAACGATTAACAGATATTTACAATGATATTATAGCAGTTACAGAAATTTTCGATACCAGATTGGGATTTTTTATATTTGTTTCAATCCTTTTTAACGCATGTTTAATGTATTTAGGATTAACTCTTATTATTAATTATAACAATAATAATTTCGAAGCTAATAAATATGTCGTGATTGTTTCCTGCTTGTTATGTTTTATAAGCTTCATAACAAAAGTGGAATCCGCATCACATGTCAATACATCATCGATTTTATGTAAAAAACAATCAAGAAAACTATATGTGAATAATTACAGCCAATTTTGCTCGTATATTAGATTTACGAAAAACTGCAAAGAAATATCTCTGACAATATGGGACTTCGTAAATATGAAAAGAAATATTATTCTTGGGACACTTGGTGCAATTCTTACATATAGTTTATTGTTTGACAATCTTATAAAAATCTAAAACTCTCAGCATGCTTTCATTTCACTTACGTTTCTTTAAATCAGTGACAAAAAAACTCTATAACTTTTTGAATTATAATAATTAAGTGTTAACACCATGTTTACCCCCGATTTTGTGTATACCTATTTCTACCAAAAGGTGTTTTTTGACATCTTTGCATTTGAACACAAATAATCGCCAAAACTGTTGGGATTTCAATTAAATATTGAATGTTTGAGCAATATATTTATTAATATATTGGTGCGTATTTATTAAAGTTTATTTATTCAGGATGTAAATAATAGCGTAATTTATTAATCTAAAAAGTCCTTCCGGCAGTACCGGGAGGAAGAGGTAGCTTTCATATACCTTATTTATTTATTTATTTATTTTAAATTAACTTATAGTATTCAAACATACGAAACTCAAATTAGTGGAACCCGATTATGTAAGATTGAACACGTTTTTGTCAACACTCAATATTTTAAGCAATTCATAGGGTCGCCAAATTCCACGATATCATGAAGTGTATGCCATTTTAAAACCACATGATGGATAAAACAAACCAATGAGCTTGGTTGAAATCTTAATTCATGTGTACATGCACACTCACATCGAAATCGATTAATATATACGAGTGCTGTCGTGGGCAAATTGACAAAAGAAAAATCTTTTTCAATTTCAAACTTTTTTGCTAATAATTTTAAAATTTAAATTTTTTAGAAAATTTAATATTCCCCCATTTTTAAACAAGATGGCAGATGGAACTGTCCGACGAACTCGATCCAGAAATTGGTATGTACTATGTACGCACCAAGTTACATCCCAATCGGTTTATAAATAAGCGTGTTATCACGTGACGAGAATCAGATCATTTCAAAATGTATGAGGAACTGTAGAAATTAAAAGTGCTATAACTCAGCCATTTTTTTTAGATACAGACGAAACAAAAAATGCTCTGGAATATTTGTATCCAGGTCAAATGCATAAAAGAAAAATCTTTTTCAATTTCTCACATTTTTGTACCTAATTTTAAATTTTAAATAAAAAAAATTAAACGCTCGCTATTTTGAAACTAGACGGCAGATAGAACTGGCTAACGAACTCGGTCCAGGCCTAATTATGTACTATGTGCACACCAAGTTACATCCAAATTGATCCATAAATATGCGTGTTATTACGTGACAAAAATCAGATCGTTTCAAAATGTCAGCCAAACTAGAAATTCAAATTGCTATAACTCAGACATTTTTTAAGATATAGACAAAACAAAAAATGTTCTGAAATCGTTGTTTTAAGTTCTAACACATAAAAGAAAAATATTTTTCAACTTTTAATTTTTTCTCATTTAATTTAAAATTTAAAATTAAAAAAAAATTAAATGGCCGCCATTTTGAAACAGGATGGCGGGTGATGCTGGCCAACGAACTCGGTCGATACATTTGTACGTGCTATGCACATACCAAGTTTTATTTAAATCAGTTCATAAATACAATAATTATCGCATGACAAAAATCATATATACCGTAATTTCGGGTGTATAAGCCGCAGATCAAACAATTCTTTTTCGACCCAGAATTTTTTAAGAAACAAATATAACTAGTTAGATCGCCGTAAATATTTGTCTTCAATCACTAAATAAGATATCTGGGTCTAAAAAGAATTGTTTGATCCGCGGCTTATACACCCGAAATTACGGTATATATATATATATATATATATATATATATATATATATATATAGAGAGAGAGAGAGAGAGAGAGAGAGAGAGATACATACATATTTATATATACGTCAACATTTGAACTGAGGGTGGTTTCGGGGTCTGGGGATCATGATCGGTGAAAATATACCAAAAGTTTCCGGAAGCGCTTTCCTCCGGACGGCTGCAATAGGTAGCTTTTTACTTTTTTGTAATGAAAACTACCTAAAAATATAAATATACATTAAGCGAAATTGATAAATGCAATCAAACATGCTTTACATCAACAGGATCAATAATTGAAATATATTATTTTCTTCATCTTTAATTTCTTCTATCTTTACAAGAAGGAAGTATTAGAGTTATGAAAATTTTCGATGGACTTACAGCTTTTTGGGGTCAGAGATAACAAAAAACATGTTTTCACAAAATGTCTCTCTGAGAGTCTGTGATTCTGTCTGTATGTGACAGAAATTTTGCGGGCACTCTGACTGAGGACAATGGCGGATCTAAGGGGGGGGGGCGATGGGGCGATCGCCCCCCCCTTGAGCCCAGAAATGGGTCTGAAAAAGATGCCCGCACGGAAAAAGGATTGAACTTAAACTCGAGACCGGCGCGGCCCGGATCGGGCCGCGCCTTTTTTAACTGGGTCAGGTCTTTACACTTTCAGAACCGGGGTGGATCGAGTCTTACTTTTTCCTGTAGAGGGGGATCGAACCACATTTTTCTTTTCAGGGCCGGCCTGGCGTGGATTTCGTTCTTCCTTGAGGTAAACGCTCGGTCTAAGATCGAACCAGACCATAAGGGAGGAAAAGCAATGGCGGATCTAAGGGGGGGGGGGCGAAAGGGCGATCGCCCCCCTTAGATCCGCCATTGGCGGATTCAAGGAAAATGCGCCTTGGCATTTTTCAAGGCGAAAGGGCGATCTTCCCTCCGGGGATTAAACACCTATGCCAAGTTTTTTGGTGGGTGCCCCGGATGGGTGATCCCCCCCCCTTCGGCTAATAAAAGTTTCCTAAAAAGGCATGCATCCTCGCAGGAAATGAATTGAAGCCTAACTCGAGTCCGGGGCGGGCCGCGCCTTTTTTATTTCGCGAGGCTCGGGTTGGGTCAGGTCTTCTCGCTTTCAGAACCGGGCAATATCGTGATCATTATTTTTCAGCAGATTTGGGTCGGGCCCAATGGCGGGTCTGAGGGGGCGATCGTCTTCACTTCTTGGGCAATAAACGTTTCCCAAAAATACATGCATCCTTGCAAGAAATGAGTTAGATCCTAACTAGAATTCAGCGCCCCCCCCCGGGCCGCGCCTTTTTAAGTTCGCTAGGTTCGGACTGTGTCTGGTCCTACCGCATTCAGAACTCGGTCGTCATTTATTTGATATTATCATGATCATTATTTTTCTGCTGATTTGGATTGGGTCTGACTTATTTTTCTTCCAGATCGAGTCTGGCCTGGAGTCATTCTTCTTAGATGTCTGCATTAGAGATGACACAGGTTCAGACTTAGCCCGTGTCCGATACGAGATCGTGCTCTGTTTTTATGCTGGTCTACTGATTCGGACTCATTTTTTCTGAAATCTGAAAATTTTATTTATCGATGAATAGAAAAATGTAAAAAACTTTCTTTCCTCTTAAAAATTAGTACTTATTCCTTTTCAAATCAATGTCTTGCTATTTTGATAAAAATGAAAAAGAGGTACATTTTTTTTAAAAGTATTTAAATGCTATTAAGAAAAAAAAACAATTAGTCATATCTACATCTGTTGATTTGTGTTCAACCATTGCCGACGACCGCCGATCTGGCGCCTACGAAAAAAGGCGGGAATAATGAATTTGTGTTTAGTTCGATTTTTGTTTGTGGCAGAGATTATTTTGCAATTGGATCTTTTATTATTATTATTATTTAGACATGTAACGCGAAAAGAATATTTTCTTTTGATTTTATTTTGCGGTTACCGAATAATTTAAATTTCTAGTGTATGCAACGTATACAAGTCGTAATCGCTTTTCATATGGAAATAACTGTAGTAATTATCATTTCTTTTGGGATCTCTGCTGATGCCGTAGCGGTAAGTAAATGTATTTACAATATTCTTGAGATCGAGTAGTGTTTCCTCTGTTCCTAAAAAATTGTTGAACTTTAAAATTTTTAATTTGAGATTATTTTTTGGGTCATACTTTAACGAAGGCTTGTTATGAAGAATGAAATGGTTATAGTTAAAAATGTGCATTTTTTACAGAAAATTTAAAAATATTGTTCGATTTGACAGATAATAGACAGTATTTTCTACAAGTTCCATGCATTTATTCATGAAACACACTTCATTAACATGTCCATTGTCCATAATATTTTTTTACTAAAACAGAGACAACATATGAAAATCCTTTTATGTGTAAAGTATATTTTTATTTTACATCAAACTGCTCTTTTGATAATATTAAATTTAATTTTTCGTTTAACAGCCTTTTTTAATATAAAAAATAGCTTTAAAATTATAATTACTTTTGGAACATTTTTTATAAGTATTATGCAATTTTTTCTACTGTATAATTTCATTATCGGGTTTTGCTCTTGAGGCCGCAAAATGTTTCGGCCTCAGGCGGGACCGCGCTGTGGAATAATAGCCCAAATTTATCTCTAAACCGCACTGACCAAAATTTCCCTGGTCGGGGTTCGGCTCGGAATGAAAGTTAAATTTCGGTCCGTGTCCGACCCAGCCTAGACGTATGCATGTGCCCGGGCCTGTCCGAGTCGGCGAAATGGTTCCGAATTTTCTAACGGGCCAGCAAAATTAGAATAATTTTTCTAGCAAGCCGGGCCAATAAACAAAATAAACGGGACGAGCCGGCAAAAAAAATTGAAGGGCCATATGAGGTATAAATGTGCATCATCAGTCGAAACTAGTTTGGCAACATCAGTACAGAAATCTAACTTTTACAGTGTAGAGATCAGCATCGGAGAATTATATTGTGTGTAACCCGGGTTTAATTTTTTTTTTTTTTTTTTTTTTTTTTTTTTTTTTTTTTAGATGGGGGGGGGGGAGCGCCACATTTTGCTTTGCCCCGAGCGCAGTTTTCTCTTCGCACGTCAAATGATTGCGTATTTTTCTACCTTCTCATGTTGTCGCTTCCAGAAATTCTATTCAAAACGATAATTTCACAGTATTTTCTTAAACTGCTTATCAAAACATGGATTACGCCATAATTTCTGAATAAAAACACCTGCTAATCCTGCAATGTGATCCACAACATAAACATTAGTTAACCCGACCAGCAGCAAAAGAAAAGAAGTCAACCGGACGCAAACCCGATCCACAGCAAAAACTAGAAGTCAACCGGACCCAGACCCGAACCACAGCAAAAACTAGAAGTCAACCAGATCCAGACCCGACCCACAGCAAAAACTAGAAGTCAACCGGACCCAGACCCGACCCACAGCAAAAACTAGAAGTCAACCGGACCCAGACCCGACCCACAGCAAAAACTAGAAGTCAACCGGACCCAGACCCGACTCGCAGCAAAAAATAAAAGCAACATGACCCGCAGCGAAAAAATCAGCCCCGACCCACGCATTAAAGTCAAGTCTCCAAATTTCTAAAATCGCCCCCCCCTTGAGGACTCTCCAGATCCGCCCTTGACTGAGGAACTAATTCACAGAATTAAATAAAAATTTATATTCATTTAGTCCCTTATATAAATTGGTGCTGATTTGTTTTTGGTGTAAATCGCTCTACAAGTGGCACTGTTATGCAGCATTTTTCACGATTTACTCAATCGATATCTCCTCAGAATTAATGCGTGGATTTTCATCAAACGTCTTATTTAGTTAGTCCTTGACATGTATTGACGTTTTCTGCATTTTGGTGTATATCGCTCTACAGATGCCGCTGCTATGTTGGATTTTTTACAATTTTCCGCAAGAACTCTCTCTTTAGAATTACTGCACGGATTTTCATTAAACTTCAGATTCATTTAGTCCTTAATATGACTTATATGTGTTGTTTGCATTTTGGTCTAAATCACCCAACAGGTGGCGCTGTTTGGGATGCATTTTTCACGATTCTGCAGTATTTTATCTCAACAACTAATGTTAGTTATCTCATAACTAACAATCATCTAACAAGTGGCGCTGCAATTTGCATGATTTACGTGATTTTAGCAATAGGCATACCTCAAGAGTTAATGCACGGAATTTCATATCACTAGAATCTGCATAATGGGCATTGATTTCTATTTAATTTTGCCACTGTGATAGCGAATTTTGAAATATTAACAGGCATGAGATAGAAGAAAGTTTTGGCATTGCCACATCCGACTAGTTTTATATTAAGAACCCTGCATATTATGAGCAAAAAACTTTGCAAAATTTGGAACTGTTTTTATGAAAACCTTAATTTCTATACGAGCATACATGCTATTCTCATAAAAAATTAACACAGTTTATTACAATAAGTCATTTAATCATAATCTGCAATTTGAACGCTGCTATCTTCCAATGCTTGTTGCTGCTATCTTCCAAAATAGCCGTCAATATAAGTTATTCATAGAACTCTCAAAATATCGAGGTACTAAGTTAATTTTTTATGCCAAAGTTTTGTTTGTCAGTTGAGCGGTTTCACATCGTTCTTACTAAAATGAATTTCTTAAATTTTTTCAAATAAAATGCTGGAGACACTTAAAAATAGATTTTTTTAAATAGAAGTAAGTGTTTGTAAAATGTACAGTTTTGTACTGGATAATGGACAATGTTTATAAACAGTAGCGCAGTTTTCTTTTTTTTTTTTTGAAGATGTAAAAAAAGTACCTTTTAGATAATTCTTTTCTATTTTTATGTTCTGAATTTTCAAAATTATTTTTCGAAAGCCCAAATTGATTTATTCTTCTGTTTTAGTGAATATTCTTCCAATCGGAGCTGCTTGGTCACAAAGAGTTAATTTTTTTAGCCAAAGTTGTGAATATAGTAATTGCACATGAGCATTGAACATCAAAAGTAGAGATTTAAAAATAACTGCGCCAGTGAGCAATCTCTGACCACTAAATTTTAATTGTTATTTTTCGTTTCATATTTCGTTTAAATTTTTAGTAAAATTGCTAATAAAATTTAAGAGCCCACACTACTGCCTGAAAAAGATCCGGATGATAATGTTAAGTCTATGGGGGCGTTCTTTTCAAATATCTCGCTCAAATTTTAATATTTTTACATGAATATTTTTACATAGGATAGCTGAGGACGATCTACAATCGGGCTAGTATTTACTTTTTCAATTTTGATTTCAGATTTTTTTAAAAAAATTACTTTAACTTTCGAAATTGTTTAGAACCAGTTTTGAAAATGAAACTATCACAATATAAAATATATATAACCAAAATCGAAAAAGTAAAAACTGGCCCAGTTGTAGATCGTTCTCATCAATCTTATTCAAAAAAATGCATGTAAAAATATTAAAATTTGAGCGAGATATTTGAAAAGAATGCCCTTATAGACTTAACATTATCATTCAGGTCTTTTTCATTCAGTAATGTGGGCTCTTAAGCCAAAAATAAATAAATAAATATATAAAATAATAAAATTTAGCAGTGAGAGTCTGACTGCTAGTGCCTCGATTTTTACAGCCTTGTTCAGTAGTATAGGAAGAAAGGCATATATTTGGAATTCGATGAAATTTATTGCCATGATGACACATTTCATTCTGGAGGTAAATTTATGTGTTATTTCTTTGACATTTAATCCATCTAATTTCAAAATAGGAAACAAATCTTAACCATACAAATAGTTAGCTGTTCAGCGACTAGTTTATAGATTTTATTTATTTGTGATTGAAATTTTAGTTGGAAGAAAGTTAACCCTTTCAGGAGTAAATATTTTTTAGATTTTTATGAAAAAATATTTAATATGTATATATTCTTAAAGTAGTTATCTTAATGTAAAAAATTAAGGCAATTAAAAAAAATAATTATCTTTATCGAAAAAATCTATCTTTATCGAAATATGTCAGTAGCTTTTTGCATACAAATTTGTTTATTATTATTTTCTAGTTATTTTGCTTACGGAATTTTTAAGTTCGATTTAAAATTTATCTATCATCGCTAAGACTTTTATTTCAAGCATTTGTTTCATTGTTTAAATCTAAATTATGACAAATGACTGTGGAAGAATTGTTGAAATCACCTGGAACATGTTCTATATTACAACTGAAACACACAGACGTTTTCAGTATCTTTTTATTTTTTATCATAAACTATTTCTTCTGAAAAGTAGCGTCTATGTTTAAATATAAAAAGTGAAACGCATGCCTGAAATAAAAAGTGTCAGTAACGGTGAATAAACCTTGAAACAAACTTGAACAAAAAAAGTGTGGCACTCGGGGACTGCTGCGGTAAAGCTATTGCATAGCATTTTTTATCAACTCATGCAATTATAATTATTTATATATTTTTTATTTATGCAGTTTTTTTTTGTCTTTGATATTAATTCAAGTTACACTTTTTGAGCGTGATGACCGATAAGAAAACAATTTTTTTTCTTTTATTGAATAAATGAGAAGTTAATATCGTTTAAAATATTTTTATTTTCTTACAATACATGTAGGTTAATCAGCAATTTTTATCATTGAAACTATAGGTTTATGGTAACTGAAATAAGAAACATAAGTTTGAGACTTGATATCCTCTAAATATCTGAAAAATACCGCGTCAATGTCTGCCGAAGTCTACCGAAGGATACCGTGCCCAAGTCTGCCGAACTGAAACGATGTTAGCCGAAGTGTTAGGTTGTTTTCTAGTTACAAAAGTTCTAGATTCGGTCGCCGCGCTCAAAGCCCGCGATAAAAGCTATGCAATAACTTAATAAATAACCAAGCAAAATTTGGCCGCGCTACGAAAATTAGATCGCGAGTTATAAGTATTTTAAATTTTCGATCCTCACTATGGAGGGGGCGGGGTCTTCTGTCAGCAAAAATCAACACTGTCTCATAATAAATTACCAAACAAAATTTGGCCGCGCTACGAAAATTAGATCGCGAGGTATAAGCATTTTAAAATTTTCGACCCTCACCATGGGGGGTCTCCTGTCAGCAAAAATTAACACTGTCTCATAATAAATTACCAAACAAAATTTGGCCGCGCTACGAAAATTACATCGCGAGTTATAAGCATTTTAAATTTTTCGACCCTCACCGTGGGGTGTGGGGTGTCCTGTTACCCAAAATTAACACTGTCTCATAATAAATTACCAAACAAAATTTGGCCATGCTACGAAAATTAGATCGCTAGTTATAAGCATTTTAAATTTTTCGACCCTCACCGTTGGGGATCTCCTGTCACCAAAAATTAACACTGTCTCATAATAAATTACCAAACAAAATTTGGCCGCGCTACGAAAATTAGATCGCAAGTTATAAGCATTTTAAATTTTTCGACCCTCACCGTGGGGGGTCTCCTGTCACCAAAAATTAACACTGTCTCATAATAAATTACCAAACAAAATTTGGCCGCGCTACGAAAATTAGACCGCGAGTAATAAGCACTGTAAATTTTTCGACCCTCACCGTGGGGGGTCTTCTGTCACCAAAAATTAACACTGTCTCATAATAAATTACAAAACAAAATTTGGCCGAGCTACTAAAATTAGATCGCGAGCTGTAAGCATTTTAAATTTTTCGACCCTCACCGTGGGGGGTCTCCTGCCACCAAAAGTAACACTGTTTCATAATAAATTACCAAACAAAATTTGGCCGCGCTACGAAAATTAGATCGCGAGTTATATGCATTGTATGCGCGAGTTATATGCAAACGACGTTAGCCGGAGTGTTAGGTTTTTTGCTCGTTACGGAATTTCTAGATTCGGTCACCGCGCTCAAAGCCCGCGATAAAAGCTATACAATATCTTAAAATTTTGCTACTTTGCTAAATGCTGCAATGCAATGCAAAAATTAGAACATATTGAAAGACATATTGAAAAAAAGGGTTACATTAAAGGATTAAAGATAATTTTTTTGTGTTACATGGCGAATTTTGCTTATATTTTTTTCATTTGGCGAATGATTTTTATTTTTAATTAGCTAAATTTCTTACGTTGGTCAAATGTCAGCGAGAACACTGCATATGCCTGTACTAATTAAAATTGCTGATACTAAATAAAACTCCAGAGTCTTCTCAGGCAAGCTGTATTGTGTCCGAATCAGACGGCGTCCACCTGCGCTCTTTGTTCTAACTTTTGAATGCAATGATGTTTTTTCTATTCTTAATCTAACATAAAAATGTACCCTACTATCTAGATTCTTGATATGCGTATTTTTTAGAAGGAACTGGGTGCATAATAAAAGGATTTATTCATTTTAAGCCTGTGTTGTCATCCTAAACCATGGCTTCATGTATATTTTAAAAGGTATGGTATGTATGATTTATTCCAGTGACTCCAATTTACGACAAAAGAGATCTCTGTCATATCCCTGTATATTCTTTAATTAAAATTATTGTATTTAATGCTGTAGTTGTAGCCCAGAATATATGTCAGGTTTCGTACGGATCGAGGAATTTTCCAGGAGAAATATTCATGGTTCGTACGGGGACTGTTATTTTCAAAGTGAAATACCAGCATTTTATTTATAGAAAAATAAGTCTACTTCAGACGTGTGAAATGTTACCTTATTTGAGAAGAAATTTTCTGTAAGAAAATGTTGGTGACAAATAATTTCCAGTCCCGGACAAACCATGAAATCAGTATTTTTTGTTTTATAGAAAAATAAATCTAGGGGTTAAACATGCGATATTTCGCCTTATTTAAGAGGAAATTTTTCTATAAGAAAATACTGGTACCTAAAAATTTCCTGGTCAGTAAATTTCAGTACCCGTACGAATTCTGCATCTTATACAGTGTTCGTATTGGTCATGAAATTTCCAGAGCAGGAAATTCTTCAATATCACATGGCTGCCAACTACTACGCCTATTTACAGTCAAATAAACATATTAGAAACAGAAATTTTAGTAAGTAATTAAGGATATGTACTGTAATGCATAACACTGAATATATTTTGTACACAATTTACTAGAACATTTTTTGTGGTTCCAAACATGCTTATACGATTTAAATAGGCGTAGAAGTTGGCAGCTCTGATATCAGTATTTTCTTATAGAAAACTTCTCGTGAAATAAGGCAAAATTTCCCGGATGTAAGCCGGATTTATTTTTTTCCATAAAGAAAACAAAATACTGATATTTCTCCAGGAAAATTACCTGACTCATGCGAAATATGATTAAAGGTACCTTATTAGGAAGATTCCCTAACTATTAAGGGTGTTCTTAAATCAAAAAGGGCAACTTTGTGAAATAAGTTTTAATTCATTTTTGGTGGTGGTATTCAAAAACTATCAAATCTTCCTCATTTTTCTGTTTTGGGGCAAACGCAATAGATATTTCAGAACAAGCCGTCAAAAATGGCTTTTTGAACCGCATTTTTCGACGAAAGCAGAAAAACAGTCAACGATAGGTAGAAAATCGCGTAATCACGTGATCGAAATCGCTTATAAAGCAGTAGGTAATTTAATGATCATAGAATGGAAAACTGAGGTAGATTCGAAGGTACTTACATAGTAGGGTGTGGTGCGAAAAAACAAAAGTTTTTATTTCCGAATCGCTATAGTGAGGAAAAATTGCGATTGGTAAATACAAGAAAAACAAAAAAAGAATTTTTCAAATCGGACTATATCTTCCAATCGCGCAAACCACCTAAAAATTCAAAAAAATTGAAAATTTCCGATTTTTTCAGAATTTTTTTTTAAATATTACATATGCATATATTTTATCACTATAGTGAAAAATATTAGCATATTGTACTGTATAATAATAATAACAATAAAATAAATTGAGTTTAGATAATATCTTCTGATCGCGCAAGATCAATAAAAATCGTGGAAAAATCCAATTTTCACTGATTTTGATATACTAAGAAAATAATTAAATAAATTCAATTTGCGGTCTCATGTTAAATTTTAAATGTAAATCAATACTATTGAGCACATTAGGCCATTTTTGAACAACAGAGATCTTACCACGACGAGATCGCTGCAGGGCGAAAAGGTTTAGTAGTTTGCGCAACTCCTGTTAGCCACGTTGCGAAACAGTGCTAAAGTCGCCATACGTGTACATAGAACATACCCATTTCTCCCCAACCGCATCCACTTGCACAGTGTGCCATTTCGTATCAGTGAGCCCGTGAAAGAATTTCTTTTGTTAATTGGGTGTATTATGTTATTTTATACAGGGTGATTCATAAAAGATGGGCAGAACTTTAAGGGGTTATAGTACACTTAAAGACAAATAATATTAAATAGGAGACTAAGGGTCCCAGACGTATTCCCAAGGTGATAGGGGGCATTAAAGTTTAGGGTCCGAAATTTCAAATGATTATAAAAAATGGAAAAATTGGTCGATTCGTTTGCGGTTTTTGCAAAAAATTTTCTTTATGCCAGTATTTTCTTGAAATAAAATTTTAAAGTTCAATTTCAAAAAATGCCGATAGGGGGCGCTTTAGACTTTGGAGTAACAAACAACTATTTTTTAACGTTATTTTTTGTATTTCTTTAAATGATTTCGAAAGCTTAGACTTAAACTTAAATTTTGATCTAAAAATCTGAGTCCTAACGAGTAGTTAAGTAGCGTAAACTGAAATTTGAAATTTGAAACCCTTCTCCCCCCAGAACAAAAATCAGTTATTCCCGATCTTTGTGTCGTAGATTAGGCTCTAACTACTGCCGCGTTTTGCTAAAATTTTTCTTTATGTCAGTATTTTCTTGAAAATAAATTTTAAAGAAAATTTTCAAAAAATTCCGATAGAGGGCGCTTTAGACTTTGGAGTAACGAACAACTATTTTATACCGTTATTTTTTGTGTCTCATTAAATGCTTTCTAAAGCTTAGACTTAAATTTTCAGCCCAAAATCTGAATCGTTAGACGTGGTTAAGTTTTTGGGGAGAGGGGTTTGAAATTTCTACTCCTGAGCACAGTTCAGTTTACCATGTCCACACATTGTGTGCTGTGATATGAGGAAAAAGACACAAATTAGGATTATGTTACCAAAGCATATTTATTAACATGTAATTACAATAAATGTTCAAAATTGTGACCACCAGAGGTTATGCACGCAGAACAACGGCGAAGAATGGAACGGCGATCATTCGCGAAAACATCAGGCTTTTCGAGCACTTCCCCTACAGCGGCGGAAAGTCTGGCGACCAGTTCCTCGGGGGATTCAATGGGTGTCTCATACATAAGAGCCTTCAATTGTCCCCAAAAAAAGAAATCGAGGGGTGAAAGATCTGGCGAGCGAGGAGGCCAAGCAACAGGACCACCTCGACCAATCCATCTGTTCGGAAATGTGATGTCCAGATAGTTGCGGACGTCTCGTACGTAATGGGCTGGCGCTCCATCGTGCTGGAACCACATGACCCGCCGGATGCGTGGAGGAACAACGTTTAACAGGTCTGGCAGCACATGTTGCAGAAATGTGAGGTATGTTTTACCGTTGAAGCGTTCAGGAAGAAGGTACGGTCCGATTAGGTGGTCTCCGAGGATTCCTGCCCAAACATTGATGGAAAAGCGTCTCTGATGAGCATGTGGATACGTAGCATGTGGATTGACATCCGCCCATACATGTGCATTGTGTGTGTTAAATGTACCTTCACGTGTGAAGGTACATTCATCGGTGAAAAGCACAGTTCGTCCAAAATGTGGATTTAGCGCGTTCTGCTGCAGAAACCAGCGGGCGAATTCAATACGATTTGGATAATCCCCTGGAGACAGTTTCTGGACTCGTTGCACATGAAACGGGAGCAAATGTTCATCCTTCAGTACCCTCCAAGTCATGGACTGTGAGGTATCCAACTGCCTAGCCACTGTTCGTGTACTTGTACTTGGCTGCGCCGCTACTACATCCAGAATGGCTTCTGCAACAACTACTGATTCGTCTTTTTTGCACGACCTGCATTCGACCGGGAAGCGAGAAATGATCCCGTCTCACACAACTGTCTGTGCAAGCGCTCTAAAGTTTTGCGGTTAGGCAACCGCCTGTTGGGAAATCGCTCTCCGTACATTCGTTGTGCCTCTGCACCATTTCCATCTGCCGCTCCGTAAATTAAATGCATCTCAGCCTTTTCCTTATTCGTGAAGGGCACCATCTTCCGATTCATTACTACAGCGACTTACACTTGACTCACCGTTCAGTGGTTTTTATGCCTGAATCGTGTCGAAATTTTGCATACGTGTTCTTCTTCTTCCCCATTTGACATTTGCATACTTTCTGTCTCCTTCTTCACCCGGTGACTAGCGTCAGGAATGGAGCTTTAACGTTTGCATGAGCGACGTTTCCAACTGTGCCAGTGCCTTTATGAGTGAATTCCGACTATGCAGTCCTTGACGAAAGTTGTATTTTTGCCTCGTATCACAGCACAGAATCGTTGGGCATGGTTAAGTAGTGCAAACTGAACTATGTTCAGAAGTTGAAATTTGAACCCCCTCCCCTCGCTACTGAACCACGCTCAGCGATTCAGATTTTGAGCTGAAAATTTAAGTTTAAGTCTAAGCTTTAGAAAGCATTTAATGAGACACAAAAAATAATGGTATAAAATAGTTGTTCGTTACTCCAAAGTCTAAAGCGCCCTCTATCAGAATTTTTTGAAAATTTTCTTTAAAATTTATTTTCAAGAAAATACTGACATAAAGAATAATTTTAGCAAAACGCGGCAGTAGTTAGAGCCTAATCTACGACACAAAGATCGGGAATAACTGATTTTTGTTCTGGGGGGAGAAGGGTTTCAAATTTCAAGTTTCAGTTTACGCTACTTAACTACTCGTTAGGACTCAGATTTTTAGATCAAAATTTAAGTTTAAGTCTAAGCTTTCGAAATCATTTAAAGAAATACAAAAAATAACGTTAAAAAATAGTTGTTTGTTACTCCAAAGTCTAAAGCGCCCCCTATCGGCATTTTTTGAAATTGAACTTTAAAATTTTATTTCAAAAAAATACTGGCATAAAGAAAATCTTTTGCAAAAACCGCAAACGAATCGACCAATTTTTCCATTTTTTATAATCATTTGAAATTTCGGACCCTAAACTTTAATGCCCCCTATCTCCTTGGGAATACGTCTGGGACCCTTAGTCTCCTATTTAATATTATTTGTCTTTAAGCGTACTATAACCCCTTAAAGTTCTGCCCATCTTTTATGAATCACCCTGTATACATTAACAAGTGACATGGATACGGATATGCATATGTCGTTGACGAAGAAAATTACTAGACATATCTTTTCATTGTCCTATATTCGGCCATCCAAGAGATTTACTGCCAAATATTTTTCCAACACATGAAGATGTTCCTCGATGCTGCTTTGAGAAGAGGTTTCTATTAGCAAGTAAACTCAACAACATTAAAGTGAGTTTCTCATCTGTCAGCAATACAGTGGCACAAAAAATAAAATATATATATTACAGGGCTGTCCAACCTGGCGCCCGCGAAAGACCGGAAAAGTTTTACAGAAATTTTATCCTTATTAAATCTTCGAATAGCGCCGATTCAACAAGATCTTGATTTCTGTAAATTTTTTCTGGTATCCCGCGGGCGCCAGGTTGGACAGCCCTGATATATTAGAAGGCGTCAATCCAAAAAGTTTGAGTATAGAATCATTTAGATATTGCCTACTACGATAAGTATTATAAACTAACGAAATCTTATATTCTAGACAAGGAAAAGCTAGATTTTATATAAAAGGTTGATGAAATTAAAAAACAACGAGCTCAACTATGTGATATTACAGCCTGGAAATACGTAATGTATTAAAATTGCGCCTGTAAAGTGTCTCCAGATCTTAGGGAGCGTCCGATTGAGACTTATTGTACGTCTGAAACACACAATAAAATTCTAGTCATTGAGCATAGATTTATCTACCTCCAGTGAAAGTACGGGACGGGAAAAATTGGTACTATAAATCAAAAGGTGGAAAAAACTGAATACAAGATTTGGACGACGAAACTATATATTGAAAAGGTAACCTTCCAAATCTTTTGAAGTGGAAATGAAAGATCTTGAGCATTTAGATGAAATGCAGGAGAGTTTTAATGCTAAAGTAGGTGTATGTAAAATCTCATTACCATGACCGATACAGCCTATCAGATTTAAGTAGAAGAAATTACCATGGCAAATGAATGTGGAGTTACAATCTACATCGTTACATTGCGATCGCAATGGTGTATTTGACGCTGCAGACGCTGCTATAGTGTTGAGTGTGCTAGAAGATATTGCTGTAATAACTAAAACAGATGCTTCTCAAGTTATTGATTGATACAAAATAAGAATGGAAATCAGCCGCACTAGAAAAAATTACGTCAAAGTCAAATGGATTCAGAAGAACCACATGGCATATATTTTGATGGAAGAAAGGACGATACTTTATTTATTCTCCTCAGTTCTGAGACAAATATCACGAGGGACAACATATATTTGTTTAGGATTACTATAAAACATCTTCAAACATGTATCATTCCACATATCAATGCGTATTATATGGACGCATTTATTGAAAAAGTCCAGAAGTGTTTTTAACAATTCTACAAGCATTTAAATTCATTTAAAAGGTGTTCTATAGTGTCTTAGGTATACAGGCTTAGGTATATAGTTCCTAGGTATACAGGCGCTATATTCATGTGTTGGTAGAATATTTGGTAGAAAATCTCTTGAATGACCGAATATAGGACAATGAAAAGATTGTCTAGTAATTTTCTTGGTCAACGACACATGCATATCCGTATCCACGTCACTTGTTAGTGTGATTAAAATAACACTATACACCTAATAAAGAAACGAAATTCGATTACGGGCTCACTGATACGAAATGGCGCACTGTACAAGTGGACGAGGTTGGGGAGCGATGGTACACGTAGGGCGACTTCAGCGCTGTTTCGCAACGTGGCTAACAGTAGTTGCGGAAACTATTAAACCTTTTCGCGCTGCAGCGATCTCGTCATGGTAAGATTTCGGTTGTTCAAAAATGGTAAAATGTGCTCAATAGTATTAATTTACATTTAAATTTTAACATGAGACCGCAAACTGAACTTATTTGATTATTTTCTTAATACATCAAAATCACTGAAAATTGAATTTTCCCCCGATTTTTAATGAGCTTATGCGATCGGAAGATATTCTCTAAACGCAATTTATTTTTTTATTATTATTAAACTGTAAAATATGCAATATTTTTCACCATAGTGATAAAATATATGCATATGTAATATTTTTTAAAAAATTCTGAAAAAATCGGAAATTTTCAATTTTTTTGAATTTTTAGGTGGTTTGCGCGATCGGAAGATATAGTCCGATTTGAAAAATTCTTTTTTTTGTTTTTCTTGTATTTACCAATCGCAACTTTTCCGCACTATAGCGATTCGGAAATAAAAACTTTTGTTTTTTTGCACCACCCTATTACATAGTCAAACCTTCCAATTCTATACCTTTCCGCTGAAAAATGAATTCATTAATGTGTCAAAACGTTTTGCTCTTATTGAGCAGAGCAGTTGAGAAGAACCTTAAGAAACTAGATTCGCGTAGAAATTAGATAATAAGATAATAATATTTCTTAATTTCTTAATAACTAGATTCATTATTAAGAAACTTAAACTCATATATGGGTGATTCTCCAATTAGTGGGTAATTTCACTCATTGATTTAGTGAAAAATAAAAATTAAATTTTAATCAATATTTTTTAATAATTAGATACAGCTTAGGTTACTGAGTAATATGCAACATTCCGGCATAAACTGTAAGTACTATATATATTTTTTTAAATGATTTTATAAATTAGTTTTGTAATCAATGTCACTACTGTCCCGAAGATAGTCGTTTACTTTATAAACCAGGATTTTAATAAAATTTATTTAAAAACATGTATATTTTATTAAAGTGTATCTTTTTACAGTAAACAATATAATGTTTAATATATCATCTGTGATAAATCTGAATATTTTTTTAAGTTTTAAGAATAAGGGGACAGGAGTGACATATACAAGGACAGAATTGACAAACATTCAAAACCTTTCAGTTTTGAACATTTTAACAATTATAAATTACCGTAATTTCGGATGTATAAGCCGCGGATCAAACAATTCTTTTTGGACCCAGAAACTTTATTTAGTGATTGAAGACAAATATTTACGGCGATTTAAATGGTTATATTTGTTTCTTAAAAAATTCTGGGTCCAAAAAGAATTGTTTGATCTGCGGCTTATACACCCGAAATTACGGTATTTAACATCTATTATTTTTTCATTATTTTAAAATTTGAAAAATCTTTCAGAAAAAAATAAACAACAATAAAATAATAACGAAACAACTTAATTTATTTGAACAAAAGTTTTAATTAGGAAAAAGTGTTTAAGTACGAGAAATACTGTCATTGTAAACTTTATATTATATAATTTGTCTATAGTAAAATATCTTGAAGTAACTGGTCGAGGGGAAATATCAATAACACACAAAATTTCATTCTTTGGAAAATCCTGGATATCTGGTGTATTTGGCCAATAGAATCGGTTTCCATTCCTTAACATTAAGTTTATTTTAAGGATGTCATCAATTATTTCTTCAATTAAAACTGTTAAAAACAAATGTTGTAATAAATAATATGAAAAAATAAATATGTTGATAAAAATTTAAAATAATAGTTTAATTCTAAATAAAAATTTAAAACTCACCAGGAAACCAATTTTCATCATACACAACTGCAACCCAAGTTCCTACACAAATATGTCCACTTTCAAAACCAGAAGTTGATACTTCAGTATCATTATAATCATTGGGTATATCCTTAAACGAGGGAGATAAGTCTACAAATGATGGTTCTGAACAGTAATGTTGACATTTTTCATGTGTAACAGTTTCATCATCACATGTGAAACAGCTTAAATGCAGTTGAAGTTTAACATTTTCAAACTTATTCCAAGTAAGCTGATGCAATTTTAATAGATTTGGAATAGATGGTATCATTGTATTCTTTGGCTTCAAGTCATCTATTGTATTAATATCTGTTTCGTAGATTTAGTCTTCAAATAAATAATTTGAGAGGGGACAAAAGTGACAGGGACAGTAGTGACAAAATTAAGAAAATTGCTTCTGTGTACATAAGTTAGGAATAGTAAGACTGCAATATGATATTTTGTATTAACCCTTTCCGGCACGGGCAAATTCTGTTAGTAAAATGAGAAATTGTCGACTGTCACCGGAATTTACAAACGACTTCTTTAGAAATTAAGAATCCCTTAATTTAAGTTATGATTGTAAAAGCAAAATTTTATTAAAATATTATTGGTGCAGATGGCAAATTTGGAATTAAAATTAGGTATTCCGGACTGGGCACAGTGTTCCGGAAAGGGTTAAGCAAAAGTATGTTATATCATGACAAAATAATAAATGAATAAAAACAATAACAAGATCAGTTTAAGTAGGGGACAGTAGCGACAAGTAATAAACATATTCTTACCTTTCTACCCATTTTAAAGCTTGTAACTATTTTTGAAGTCCTTAGAATTGTGCCATGCGTTTTTCTGGGCAATTAAGATGGCTCCTTCTACTTAATGCACCTGTTCAAAAATTTTATCTAGCCACCTGGTGGTCACTTTAGCAGTTTTATACAAGAGGACAGTTGTGACATAAAAACTAGGGGACAGCGTTTCTCGGACTCAGAATAAATGTAAAACTATTTTTTATTTACAATAAAAATACTTTATTATGTATTTCAAAGCATACATTTTTATTTTGGGTGGTAAAATTGTTAAAAATAGTTTGCCATTACACTTAAAGTTGTTCCAGAAGATCAGTACATGAGGCGAGGGACAAGGGACAGTAGTGACAAATTGAATATTTAAAATACTATTACAGTAAAATTTACAGTTATCTTCTTGAAAATACTTTTTGAAATTGTAGAAATACATTACAAAATACATTTTATGCTAAAAAAACTATATGAATGACAAAAAAACAGCATGTAAGCCTAAGGGACTGAAATTACCCACTTATTGGAAAATCACCCGTATATTTATATTTATATATATTATATATAATAGTATAGTTACTGATAATACTAAATGTGAAGACATATAGTATCTTTTGATGTCTTTGATCTATACTATTTGATGAAATTGCTGATAGTAAATAGTAAATAGCTGATAGTTAGAGCTGGAATTGCTGATTGTAAGTACAAAATAATTGTAATATAGAGTGAATAGTCACAGAGATAAGTTATAAAAATACTTATCTATTGTGTTATTATTACTTACATGTTATCACCTGTTTAAAAATTTAAGACAAATATTGTTATTTAGATACAGTAGTATTCAAAATCTAAAATATTTGGTACCTATGTATTTAATCCTTAAGTAACAGATATAAATGATTCACGCTTATTTTGTAAATACCTAACAAAATTATGATTATAAACTTTTTTGTTATCACTTATAACCCAATAAATTCCATCTCGCTGCAAAACAACTTAATTACGAAGTTTTTGAAAAAGTTTTTTAGATTTAATTCTTATAAAATTAATATTTAATAACCGACACACGCATTTAAAAATGAAAAAAAATGTAGTAAGCACAGGTTAAGTTATAAAAATACTTATCTATTGTGCGTAGTTCATTTTCTATCAGAAAAAAATTAATCAGGGGCTTTTTTTCCGCACTGATTCATTTATTTATATTTAATAATATATCTTTCAGTTAATTCACTCTAAAAAAAATTATTTCCCGATTTCTTTATAAAAGATTTGCACCCTCAAACCGAATTTAAAAATGTATAGGAGTCTTTATTTATCTTCTGATATCGTTAATTAGTTTTTTATTCTTTTTCACAAAAAGGCAGGGTCAGAAATGAAGTTTTTCTTAATTGGAGACGTGGCTCAGGAAATAAGTTATTTCTTCTATACTAGAAAAAAATGACAAATGAAGTAAGTGCACATAAAAAAAGGAAAATGGAGAATAAGTTTAATCGATATGTTGTGTCATTTGACAAGAGAAAAAAAAAACACTCGGTGTTTGGATTATAATACAAGAGGTTTTATTTGGTAAATGATTTAATTTTTTAGCCCAGATTGTCCATTTTGACGAAGAATCTAATTAAAGAGCAATACATTAACAGAAACTAAATTAAAAACAGATCACTGGAGGTATTATAAAAAGATACAAAAAGCGATTTGTAAATAGAGTAACATGTTGGTGCTTAAAATAAACTTTAAAACGAAACGCTAATTTCATCAATATTTTTTCGCATATATTTTCTAGTTAATCATTACAGGCACTGCAATTATCTATTTCGAAAATCATCTATTTCGAGTTGTACTGATACATTATTAACAGTTTAATTTTTTTCAGGAATTAGTTTTTGCAGCAAAATAATTCTTAATTATCCCTTTAATTAAAGCAGAAAAGATCTTAGCTTTTATAGCAATCCGGGAATAGTTATATTATCAGTGTGGCGAGTGGTTAGATAAAAACACATTATAAAAAAGGAGAGAACTACCAGTATTTTCTTACAAAAAAGACTTCCTATAATATAAAGAGATTAAAGAATGCGTATTTCTTTTTAACAAAATATTGGGATTAAACACATTTTTTAACTGTGTTTTTCCCTAACCACTGGCTACCCGATCAGAACCACTAATAGCTCTGTCATAAACCGTTAATATTTGAGATATACTTCGAACTGAAAAGTGCTTTAAATGTTAATCATCATCACATTAAAAGCGATTTCCCTCAAAGAGTTTATTTTTGTAAAAGCTGCGAAATTTCAATTTTTATAAAGTAATAAATTTTATATGTTGTATAATTCGGAAAAAAGAAAAAATGCTTGGTATTGGGCATAAAGAGCTAGTTTAATTTTATAGCCCAGATCGTCAATATGATGAAGGGCCTAAAAAAGTAGCAATAGAATCTAATAAAATACTAATAGAAACTAACTGAATAGAAACTAAATTTAAAATAGATCATTAGATGTATTATAAAAATATATAAAATATAATTAGTTAATAAAAGATAATAGTTTTACCAGTCCTTAAAAAATGAAATCTAAATAATGACTTTATCAACAATTTTTTTCTATTGGGAAAAATACGCCCCATGTGAACAATACCCATTTCAACTGATTAATATGTTATAAAACTCATTTAAAAATTCTTATAACTTTACATTAATCATTATTACTAACTATTTCTTAAAATTAACATAAGATAAAAATCACTTAAAAATTGTCACTATTTAAATTAACCTTATCATCTATTAACAATTTTCCGACTTCTGTTTGATGTTAATTAGATGAAACAGATGTCATTTAAGTGTGTTCCACCACCCCCTGAAAACTAGGCCTGCGCGCTGAGACAAAATGATGGCTGCTAAAGGCTTATTTTTAACGTATGTGCGGTCCCTTAAATTTAGATACCAAGATTTTGTAAAAGATCTCTTTCATTTGTATAATCTAAAAAAAATAAATAGGAAGAAACTTTTAAATATTATTGGCATGAATATTCAAGGGACCGTCTATATGCTGAAAAAAATCAGCCTTCGACATCCGCCAGTTCTGTGTGAGCGCACAGGCCTAGATTTCAGGGGGCGGTGTGTGTTCCCCTTTAACTTATTCATTCTCTATGGTGTATTTAGAGAATCCCACTCGGTCCGTTTTTTTTTAATAACAGTTTTGAAATTTTTTTTCTAAATTTCTAAAAATTAAACCCTGACGAATTTTTTTTTTTTTTTTTTTTTTTTTTTTTTAATTTTGTAATTGCAGTAGAAATATATCATGCATTTCTTTCTAAAAAAATACTGGTTTACAAAAACGGACTAATGGAAGTCCTGTGTATTATAAGAGGGAAAATGTGTTGTAGATTATTCATTACTTTTCAGTAGGGGAAACCTGTATTAAAACGACATACCCTAAGGAAAAATGTTTCTTTATTAATGAAATGTTTTCTAGCGACATTTATTTTTTGCAAAATAACTTTGTAAAGTATACAAAACTGTAATGGTGTTTTTTAAAAGTTACAAATAAAGTTACAGCGCCATAATAACGGTTTATATAAAATGTTGTAATGTGTCATTTTATCTACAGTGCTACCCTAAAATGACACACATATAAGTTGCAATTAATATAACACTTGTCTACATTTTTTTAACACCAAGAAACATTGAAACTTTTACTGTGTGACCACTTTCATCATGTAACACATTTTATCGACTTTGCCTTTGGTTTTGAGTGTCTGAATAAATCATTGCAATAAAGACATGCTTCTTCATCATCATTTGCAAGAGAGATGTCTTTGTCATTATCATTGGATCCAACAAAGCGAAATACCTTTTTAGAAAGTAGAGCTGCGCGTCTTGATTCTGAATTATGTTTCTCAACAACTTTTACCTTCACTTTGGTAATATTAGGACTGCTAGTCAGATTAGGGCACTTCCATGCTTCATCTTTTTTGCAGGATGACATAGCTGCTAACTTTTAACAAATCTTACGTTATACTTGGTTTAATTTGATCCAGGATTACCTCCTTTCGAACCAGAAAATTTATTTTATGAATCTTTATTTATTTAATTGCAGGTTTCTAAGTAAAACATACTTAATTTCATTTTTTGAAAAAAAAATTGGTTCGAAATTCACTAAACCAGGGTTAAATTAACTCACGCATTACGGAAGATTAATATTAGGTTAGCACCTATGTAAGATGAACGAATATGAAGTGGGGGCAAATGGAGTAGACTAATAAATGACAGTAGCATAACCAGGGTGGGTGCCTAAAACCAGGTAATATTATAAGGTTTTCTTCTATTCATTCATAGCAGAAAATTTTCTAGTTAGGTAAGACGAAGAGAACTTTCAAAATTTATCGATATTCAGAGCACTTGGGAATCCTCCCTGGTTACGCCACTGAATGATGCTGAAAAATTTCAAGATGCTGCCTGTTGAAAAGATACCTACGTGTCCCAATATCAGAAATAGACATTCTTGGTGCTGGAATTGTAGGAGGTGAAATTGAAATTGTGAAAATTGAAAGTTTATAGATAAGCTGTTATCTGTAGAATTTCTGTCTATAGATAACATGTCTATAAATTCGTCATCATTATTGGATCCAACAGAGCAAAATTACCTTTTAGGCTGTAGAGATTCACGTCTTGATTCTGAATTATGTTTCGAAGCAACTTTTGAATTCACTTCGGTATTATTAGGACTGCTCGTCAGATTAATGCACTTTCATGTTTCACCGTTTTAGAGGATGATCTAACAGGAAGTGCACAACTAAGTGGAAGCATATAGAGCGGACGATACAGTGGAGTATCCAGGGGGGGGGGGCGGGTCCGAAACATTCTGAATACCACTCATTTTGTAAATATTTGGTCATCATAATAAAATCGGAGAATTTTCTGCTATAAACATTTTTTAATAAACCTGAACATTAAATTTTTTTAAATTAATTTTTAATTCTGATTACAGAGTATAATCTACAATGACGTTTGTCATATTTTCTGAAAAGAACATTTTTTATATTAAGAACTCTGCAAATTATAGGCAAAAAACTTGGCAAAATTTGGGACTTATTTTATGAAAACCTTAAATTCTCTACGAATATATATGCTATCTTCATAAAAATGACCATAGTTTAACTCAATAAGCCCCTTAATCATAAACTACAGTTTGAACTCTTTTGCTACATTAATTTTGACAGGGTTATCCAAAAAACTTTGCCCTTTTCAATTTTTTGACACTCTCCTGTTGTGTTTCAGAAAAAAAATCTTCGAAGAAATACATGACCTGTACTATTCTGTTTACACACATGGAGTTTCAGGATATTTCTTAATGTATTTTTCTAGATATTTAACAAAACATCTAAAATCGCAAGTGGCCGGTCACTTTTGGTCATATAGTGTATGTATATAACGCGATTCTAAATGTAAATTTTATGATGACAGTAACTTTTAAAAAGCTCCTTTTATTCCAGAAAATGGTTTTGTTCTATTTTTCTTTAGGTATTGGACGAGATACAGTCATAATAATCCCATTTGCTGCGATCCGCCCGGTTTTGGTAGGCCCACAATCATTTTTTGACGTCCCTAACACATTCGAAGTTGATTTTGTATAGTCAAATTTTGAAAATGCCTCGTTCAAGCATAAAATTCTCCATTTATCCATTTTGTCATAGTAAGTTCCCAATTGTGTTTTCAGATTCACATTCACTGTTAAACATCAATTCATGTTAAAACTACAGGCAGCAAAGTTTGCGGACTTTTTGCGTTGCGTTAGTAGATTTTCCGCTTTGGAAAATAAAAGATTGAAAAACTCCATTTTAAAAAGCGGTAACATTCCGTTAAAATGTTGGAATTATAAAATTGTTATAAATTTGGTAAGAAATGTAATAATTTTTAACCTATATGACAAAAAGCAGTGCAGTTGGGATTCAGCAGCACGATACAAACTACCCAGGATTCTTTCTTAGAGTTTTTTCATTTCTCTGCAGCAACATGCTAATTTTGTAATCTTTCAGAATAAATTTGCGATAAAATAACGGAGTAATTCCGTTGTTTCCTCCTACCTCCGTCCTTTCGTAATTTTCTAGAAATATGATGAAATTTTCCGATTTTTAGCAGAAAATGCCCTTTTGTCGTGAAAAGAGACTTTCTGCGAAATTCAGGAAAAATATATCCGTGAATTTCAGATTTTTTTTAAAACAATGTATACCTTAAGCGACATAAAGTTACGAAATATTAGGTCACTTCGACGCTTTTTATGAAAACCACATCTATGTTTACGAAAGCACGACTTTCCTTCGCTATGCGCACCAGTTGAGAATCACGTCTGCTGCAGATGAGAATAAAGAGAAGTAAAACTGAAGAATTTCGCAGGTAAATAAGTGACGCGTACAAATAAACATTAGATCACGGAGACATAATCGTTAAACTATGCGTCATAGCTCACGATGAAAGATTACTAGTCTTCAGCATGTGTGTCATCAGCATGCACTATTTGTCAAAGTATTGGTCATGATTCGGTAAACGATTCATAGTTTTAAAACATTTTATCAAATCTGATACCACTTGAATATGTTTTATTAATAGACTACACTGTTAAAAGTCTGTACCATTTACTATAGCTCAGTAGTCCACCTCTTTTATAAAAAACGGTTATTCCACTTTATTATGGTTCATTGTCATTGGTCAGAGCAGAGATATTCTATAAAAGCGGTGGAGTGACGCTGCAACAAATGGTACGTATTTTTAACTGTGTTGGTCGGGCTTGTGATAATAAATATACTGGATCCGTAAAGAATACCTAAAATCAATGTTGAATGATTTTCATACATTTCAATCTTTCTCATATACTTCAGCCAAAAACTAAGTAAAAAGGCTTGGAAGAAGAGTTCGATTTTTTTTTTCATCGCATACCATCGAATCAATTAAATGTAAAAGAAAAAAAATCTGATTGTCCCAACTCTTTGAAACTTTTTGAGTCACAAATATATACCGTAATTTCGGGTGTATAAGCCGCAGATCAAACAATTCTTTTTCGACCCAGAATTTTTTAAGAAACAAATATAACTAGTTAGATCGCCGTAAATATTTGTCTTCAATCACTAAATAAGATTTCTGGGTCCAAAAATAATTGTTTGATCCGCGGCTTATACACCCGAAATTACGGTAATATATCCGAACCCTTTCTATAAATTTTGTTAAAATATTTATATTTATTGGTAAAACTTCTGCAGTTGGAGAATGAAAGTTATAGCTAATTCACAATTTAAGAAACGATTCGAAAAAATCTGAAGTAACTTTCAGAAACGAAATTTTATGAAAGGGTTAATATTAAAAATTTGAAAAATCAAAGACTTTTTTAAAATCTGAAGATATACCTGTAAGCTTGTGTAATTTTTATTCGATTAAAAAAGAAAAAACTTTGCTTTCTGAATGTTAACACTCTGGAAAAAAAAAGGACGAAGATTGCGAAAATAAGTTTCGGAAAATATTTTTTGAAAAAGGTAATATTAATAATTTCTTAAACGAATTGCGGCATTAAAAAATGGACATAAATACGATTTGAAACTTTTAATTTTTTGATTTGGGTAGCGAATGCCCATTTGTAAACTTAGCGCGTAAAATATTAATAATAATAATAATAAGTGACATAAAACTAATTGTGGTATTCAGAATAAAAAAGATAAAAAATAAAGTAGAAAAATGATCCCAGTTGTGGACTGACATTTTTTAATATTTCCAAAGCCGTTTCCCGTTTAGAAAGCACAGTTTTAAAATAAAGCGAGCTAAAAATGCGTCAGTACACTGTAAAAAAAAACTCCCTTATTTTACACCAAAAAGGGTGGCAACTAAGTTGCCACCCCAAGTGGTGTAATGAAATTCCACTTGTAAATTGGTGTAATGAGCCACCAACTATCAAATGGTATAAATAAACACCATTTTTAGTGGCAACTTAGTTGCCACCATGTTTGGTGTAAAGTAAGTAATATGTTTAAAATGTACGTTATAATAAATTGTCTCAATTAAAGGGAAGTTTAGCAGCCTCTTTGCATGAAGCTATTTATTTTAAATTATGGCTGTATTACATTTGGAATGTAATTTTTAAATTATTTTTTATTTTGCTGCCATTTATTAAAGTACACTAAATGGTAAAAAAGGAAATTTCCTAATATTTACATGACTTTAACAGCAAAATAAAAAATAATTAAAAAATTACATTTTAAATTTAATACATTCATAATTTAAAATAAATAGTTTGAAGCAAAGACCTTCCGTCTACCAGACGGGTCCATTGGACCCGACAGCAATATTTCTGGTGTCAATGGTAAAATGAGAAATTGTCGATTGACACCGGAATTTATAAAGGACTTGTCTAGATATTACGAATTCCTTAATATAAGCTTTCATTGTAAAAGCAAAATTATATTAAAATATTACTGGTGCCGTTTGCAAGTTTGGAATTAAATTTAGGTATTGCCGTAGATAAATGGGTGTTTTGTCTGGTAGACGGAAGGTTAATAAATTGACTGTTATAATTAGATTTTATTGGTGACAAAGTTAAAATCATTCATACCTTGAAAAGCGCGCGTTTTCCCGGGTTAAAGACACGGTTTGCACTCTTCAAGGAGTTTCAAGGATCTTTAATTTGCACAAAGAAATATTTACCGTAATTTCGGGTGTATAAGCCGCAGATCAAACAATTCTTTTTCGACCCAGAATTTTTTAAGAAAAAAATATAACTAGTTAGATCGCCGTAAATATTTGTCTTCAATCACTAAATAAGATTTCTGGGTCCAAAAAGAATTGTTTGATCCGCGGATTATACACCCGAAATGACGGTACCTTAATAATTGAAAAAAAAAAAAAAATCTAACTTCAGACATGGCCAGGGTTCGTACGGTTACCGTTATTTTCCAGGTTAAATATAAGTACTAATTTATAGAAAAATAAATGTACTTGAAACGCGCTAAATTTCGCATTATTAAACCAGAGATTTTCAATAAGAAAACACTGTTTCCGAAGAATTCTCTGGTCTGGAAATTCCAGCACCCATACGAACCCTGATAGCGACTCAGGGTTGCTACAGGAGACTATTATTATATTATGTTTGCTCCAGTATTTTTAAAATTTTTCTTGAACATGTTGGCACAGAGTCTGTGAAAGAGTTTTGAACTGAAAAAGAGGTGCGATATAGAATTAAAAAATACACTATATGGCCAAAGGTGCCCGTTCACTTGCGAATGTAGATGTTTTATTAAATATCTAGAAAAACACATGAGTTACCCCTGAAACTCCAGGTGTCTAAGCAATATAGTACAGGTCATATATTTCCCTGAAGATTTTTTTCCGAAACACATAAGAGACCGTTAACGAATTGAAAAAGATTGAAAATCTTTTTGATAATCCTGTCAAAACTAATGTAAGAAATGCTTCAAACCTATAGATATGATTAAGTGCGTTATTGTTATAAACTGTGTTCATTTTTAGGAATATAGCAAATATACGCGTAGAGACTAATAAGCTTTCCATAAAAACAGTCCATAATTTTACCAAGTTCTTTGCTTATAATATGCAGAGTTCTTAATATAAAAATGTTATTTTCAGGAAATATAAGAAACAAACATTGTACATAACACCCTGCTATCAGAATTTAAAAAATAATAAAATTGTAAGAAAAATGAGTAGGTTTATTAAATACTGTTTCACCTCGCATGCGTGAATGAATGTAAAATCAAAATATAATAGGCTTAATGTGTTAGCTAAATGTATAGAGTAACTTTTGTGTAAGTCTCAAAAATATAGCTTAACACTAGAACCGCCATTAGGGGTCAAAATGACCCCTGCCTGAATGATAATAGTCTATTCGAACCAGAATTTTCTTCATAAGATATGTTAAATATAAACAGCAGAAAAATTAAGTAATTAAATAAGTTAAATAGTTTAAAATTAAAATTCTGGTGCGAAACACTTTTTCTAAAAGTTTAGCAAAATACCCGGCTGTTTTAGTGTTAAAAATTCTGACAATTATCGACAATAAAATAAACTCAAAATTCGATGCTACCAAGATGAATAAAAAGATGAGGGACTGTATCCATATATCCATTTATTAGTGTCAGTGTAGCATGCAAAATATTGCACTTAGTATATTTGGATACAGCCCCCCATCATTTTGCTTCCCTTTGAGAACAATGGATTTTGATCTCATTCTATCGACGATAATTTTCAGAAATTTCAAACTATGTTTTTGAGACTTTCACAATAATGACTCTATACATTTAGCTAACACATTAAGCCCATTATATTTTGATTGCAATAATAAGTCCCAAGAGTTCAGCGTCATAGTTGAAAAATAGAAAGGCGAAAATAATCAAGTGGAGAAACGCAGGATTATTTTGTTCGGAGAATTTATAAATGCTTTCTTCCGAGTTTGATAAGGCAGAAAAATTATTCGAACCTATTTCTGCGTCGACATTACCTTTAAAACAGAAGTTGGAAGCATCCCTTACATTACCTTGATTACCTTTGTAATTTCCCGTATTATTTCTGAAAGAGTTTGAATTATTATAAAACTTATTTCGATTCTGATTATTTCTCTGGTTATTATTTTGCATTTTATTATTTAAATGATAACATTCTTCGCGTAAATGGTTATCTCGTTTGCAAAACGTACAAAATTTCTTATTTTCTAGCATTTTTATTTACTACCTTATATGCTGAGTCGCGTGAGCTCGAAACAGCTTCACGATTCTCAAATCTATTTATTGCTTTGTAAGCCGAATCTCGCGTATTTGAACTCGCGTCTCTGTTTTAGCATCTATGTTTATATTCATCAATCAATTTATTTTTTACCTAATTTAAAGTTAGATCCGTCTCGCTGGCTTCTAACGCGGTAACCATAGGGTCAAAAGATCTAGGGAGCGAACAAAGCAGTAGGGCACATATATGCGAGTCAGGGATCTCCTCGCCAATAGCAAATAGTTTACCGTAATTTCGGGTGTATAAGCCGCAGATCAAACAATTCTTTTTCGACCCAGAATTTTTTAAGAAACAAATATAACTAGTTAGATCGCCGTAAATATTTGTCTTCAATCACTAAATGAGATTTCTGGGTCCAAAAAGAATTGTTTGATCCGCGGCTTATACACCCGAAATTACGGTATATAAAATGGTGTTTGTCATATTTTCTGAAAAGACTATTTTTTTCATTAAGAACTCTGCAAATTATAAGCAAAAAACTTGGCAAAATTTGGGACTGTCTTTATAAAAAACTTAATTACTCTACGAGTATACATGCTATCCTCATAAAAATGAACACAGTTTATAACTATAAGCCACTTAATCATAATCTGCAATAACCGTAATCGTCAATAAGTCTTCAATCACTAAATAAGATTTCTGGGTCCAAAAAGAATTGTTTGATCCGCGGCTTATACACCCGAAATTACGGTATCTTTAATTGATAAAATGTTGTTTATGTGGGAGATCATGTCTCCCCCCTCACTTAATTTTTGAGAGTATAATTTTCGCAAAAGAAAAAGTTTAGAAGAAAAGCTACTTCTCAAGTTTACATTTTTTAAAGCTTCTGAAATATCTTTTGCATTTACTAGATGTTTGACATGAATAATTTCCGAATCTTCTATGCACAAATTAATGATCGTTTTCGCTTTAATCAGAAACGGATTAACTACCACCCGGGCCCCTAGGCTTGACTTTCTGAGGGCCCACTTTCACTACTTCAAAGTGATATATACTGGAAAAATTAAAACACATGCTTGCTTCATTAACTCATAAATCATTGATGATTAAAATATAAAAGATTACGACAAAGAATTTCGCACACCTTTTGTCTTTTGTATTAATGTCCGACCAGTGTAAAAGAATATTTTCTTGTTCTTTATATAAGGAAAATTTTAGACCGGACCCCCTTTTCTTCTGGGCCCCTAGGCTTCAGCCTACTCAGCCTAATGGGTAATCCGCCTCTGGCTTTAATATTATTTTTGTTCCCTTCAGCAGTGACAGGATCCTGTGGGGGATTCATAATTACTGAAAATACATTTTCTTTCTGCAGCAGATTTTCTATTTTAAAAGCCCAATTACTGTAATTCTGGTCATTTAATTTTTCACTAAGGGCTATATCTCTAGTAGCCATTTTAATTATTCAAATCACAATTGTAAATATATATTTTCAAAAAAGTGTTTATAGTTTATTTCCTTCAAATAAATTCATGGGCAAATATTTTTACTTTTAGATACATAAGAACATTTTCAGAACTCATAATCTGAAAGGTGCGAGTTCTAATTCAAAGTTAAAATAATTGTTCAATAAATATGTATAAATTGAGGCCTAGCTTGCGTGGCATCTTCTTTGAAGGATATTATTCCTCTTTTTCACTAAGAACGCTTTGAATATTGCTGCAAGAATAATACATTATTATTTAATTAAATATGTTCTGTAGAACAAATAATACGTGGACTTCCGTTTTCGAAAGACAGTTTCTTTAATTTACATAAATTCCAGGAGAACACAGTACATTTATACGTTGATACAAAAACAAGAAGAAGAGTTTGAAATCTTATATTTTAAAGTTCTTTAAAATAGAATTATTCTTGGAGGTGACAGTTTTTGCTTCCGAAATAACAGTTTGAGGAAAAAATTTCAACAGAACCTTTGAAGAAAAAAGTTCTGAAGGTAAAAAAAACAAGTTCTCAGTAAATGTGACGTCAGATGGAATGTTTTTTAGGGAAATCATTTCCTTCTTTTGCGGAACCTTTGCAGTGCTGCCATCTCGTGTGACACTTTGGAAACAAATTCTCATATAGAAAGACTTTTTTCCAATAAATATATATTTTTTTCTGTGAAAAAGGAGTCTGTGAAATCGCATTGCCTTTTGTCATGGATTAATACACTCAAACTATACGTAATGCGAGCTAATTACCACGGACTTGTTTGAAAGAAATGCCTACAAACTGATCCTGATCTTCCATCCAATGATAAATATGGTTGGACTTTTGGAACAGATAGTGAGAGAAAAGTCTATATAAAGGTCGAATGGAATAACAGTTCTCTTGCTCCGGAAGCTGCTTTGTAACTGATGTCATGTTCTTGTCCAAAAACATGTACCACACTATCATGTGCGTGTCTTTTTAATAACCTCATATATACAAGCATATGCAGAATATAGAACTGTTCTATTACGATGGAGGTTATTTGGACATAGGAATGTCAATCGATGATGATAGCAGTACAGAAGACTAAGATTTCTGTTATTTGTCAACCCATTCGAGACCAGCATCTTTTAAATCCAATTTATTCGTTTGACACTCCTTTTTGTTAAATAATTAAATTTAGTTTAGCAAACAAGATAATATCTTAATTAAATAAGGAAATTTTTGATTTTCTTTTTTAGTGGTATCAAAAACAAGCGATAAAAGCACATTTTGAAGGTGCATATATGAACCCGTGGTCCCGAAGGGGTTAATTCTTAACACATTAATTACAATAGTTTCACGAGTACAACTTTTTTCTTGAATTGCTGTGGCTTATCCACATGAAAATAACATGCATTAAAATTCAAAACAAGATTTCGATTTTCTTTCATCGCAAATGTCTTTTGAACTGTTTATCTAATTGAAAAATATTAATAAATCATATTACAATAAAATCTAATAGGTGTATAATTTGTACAGCATTATATGTTCAATAATATTTGTTACCTCTATTTTTTTAATTGAATTTAATTATGCGATAGTGGCAAAAAAAAAAAAAAAAAAAAAAAAAAAAAAAAATCATTTGTATCTATCTGCGATAGATGGCGCTCATCTTTTCAATATAATGTCTATAAGCTACCACAAATTTCATAGTATCATCATAAAATGAACTCCTTGGATCATTGTGAAGCCAAAAAGGTACATATCATCAAGTTCCCAGCGATGAAACCAAAAGCCCTAATTTTGGCTTCTGGCTCAACGACTAATAATAGCAAACATTTCTCAAAAAAAAAAAAAAAAAAAAAAAAAAACTTATTTTACTCTTTTCGGCACATTGTGCCCGGTCCTGGGATACCTAATTTTAATTCCAAACTTGCAAACGGCACCAATAATATTTTAGTAAAATTTTGCTTTTACAATAAAAGCTTAAATTAAGGGTTTCAAAATATCTAAAAAATTCGTTTGTGAATTCGGTGTCAATCAATAATTTCTCATTTTACTAACAGATTTTGCCCGTGCCGGAAAGGGTTAAAAGACATGTACTATTAACACTAGAAAGAAGGGACTTTTTACAAAAGTTTTATAAAAATATTTAATACTAGAATTTTGATTTAAAACTGTTACATTCATTTAATTAACTCTTTTTTACTTTGTAGCTTTTAAACTTTTTATAAAGAGATTTATGGTTCGAACTCAAATATATTTATTAGATGGGGCCAGAATGGCCCCTCCAGTATTAATAGTACACCAGATCCGAAAGGATTAAAAGGATAGTTTACATTTTCAGCGGTTTAGTTTACTTTTTAAATATTGTTTAAACGGTGAACTCACTGTATTTCAATGTTTAATTAAAAGTAAATTTTTACTAAGATATTTTTAGCTGTATATTTAATTAATATTTAAAATATATATACAAATTTGAATTTTTAAAATGCCATACTAATTTTTTAAAAATTTATATTTTTAAAAATTTTTTTAAGGATTTTCAAATGTGTGTTATTAAAAATTGCACATGATCTTTTAGTTTTATCTAATATTACATCTAATATAACCTTTTACTGAAATATATAAGAGTAAAACGATTAAATTTTACTCATCCTTATATACTTGCATTTCTTTAAAAATAACAAAAATCCTGAAGGCTAATTCCATGCGCAGGTTTATCCCATATACACTGTAAAAAAAAAAAAAAAAAAACTTTAAAATTAGTAATCTAAATTTACCCAAATTTGTTATGCTTACTAAAATTTTATATGTACACTGTGCAAGAAAACGATGGCAATCTACAAAACTTGTAAGCAAAACTAGAGACATCTGTTACTTTACAAAAGAATCTACTAAAATTTTGGTAATTTTACTAAAACTTTATCTGTAATCCGCGTTATTGTTACTTAAAAAGTTCTGGGAATCCGATTTTCCGAAAAAATTCTTAGTAACCTTAAAAATATTTTGATTGAAAGTGCAAATCTGTATCTGTTACATGAATTTTTATTGTTGCCATTGCATGAAATGTTCTTGGAATATAATTCTAATCGAAATTTTGTTGTAATTTTCCATTTTTTTAGAGTGTATAGTAAAGAACCTGTACAAAAAGCTTAAATTTCTATCTTCAATACAAAAATATATAGCCTTATATATTAGGTATATGCCGGTAGTCTTACGAGCATTTTTAAAACATGAAAGTGAAGAAACTGTAAACATGGAGAAAAGGACATTTAAAATTTTAATTTGTGCAGGTAACTGAGTTGAGTGCATTACGAAAATTTGCAATGTAATTACCATATGGGAAAAAATATGAGCTGTTAAAATATTCACAACTAAACAGGCTATCATTTTATATTTAAAAAAATATTTTTGAATAATTTAAAAGTAAACAGTTCTCTCTCAAGAATAAAGTTCATTCTGATTTTTTTTACGATTTAAAGTATGAATGTACTAAGTAGTTCAAAAGAAAATATCACAAAATAAAATTTTCAATGTTACCCCCTGTCAATGTGCGGTTTGTGAAGTGACATTTCCTTAATGGAACATGCATATTTCTCAAAATAAATCGTTCGTTTAATGTTTTATTTTCTGTAAAATTTATTTGTTCCAGGTCTGATTTCTAAAATACAAGCAATTTAATTTACTATCGAAATAGCAAGATAATAAGAAAATTGAACTAGCAGATGTATTCGTGACAGAAAACAAAATGACAGTTTAATAATTGAAAGTGTTTTTCATTCAATAGAATATAGGAAAAACATTTACACTCAGAATTTTATGAAAAACATAAAATAAGGCTGGAACGAGTCGTTTATTTGTATATGCAAGATGACAGTTACGATAAATGTTATTACGCAGAATTTCGTAAAAAATATGGAACAAGATGTTAAAAAAGATTCGAAGTGGTTTAGTGGCCCTATATTTGTTAGCCAGTCTATTATTCAATCAGTAGTTCGGTTCTAGTGAAATCATTTGTTCATTCATTTCTACATAAGAGAATTACTGCGATAAATAAATTTATATATAGCATTTCTTACGTAAATATTCTTTTTATAATGCACATATAAAACAGACGAGGTTAAATGATGAATTACTAAAAATGGTATTATTAGACGTTTGACAAACAGATTTTCTTAAAAGATTCTGTTTAGTTAAAAGTTACTGTTTATACAAAAGAAAAAAAAGTATGAAAAATTGAAGCGTGAAAGCCTCCAATGGATATACAGGTGATAACGAATATCATGAAGTGGTGTGTATCAATATCATGAAGTGTTATCATGAAGTGTTAACTGAAAATAGCGGATTGGTCGACTATTGACAAATGAAATGCTGTCGTTGTGAGGAATGGAAAATTATATAAAATTTCGTGATGTATTAGCGAAAAGTGTAGCTTAAAACTGATTCGAGCTAAATCGATTGTTCAGAATCATGTCCACAAAAAGTGTGAACCAAATCGTTTCGAAAGATGCAGATTTATGTAGATCTCCATTAAACCGATACCGTTTTCGAACAGTAGTTTTTTTCATTCAGTTGGAAACGCCATACATCAGTGCTTAATGACAGGTACTTTAAAATAAATTCATTGACAAATAAAGAACAGAAATGTCGAAGATGCGTTGGTTATACAGAATTTTGCGAAATGGGTATCCAGACTCTCTACTTCAAAATAAATTTGAAAGTGAATTCATCATCTTTGGTTTCATACGCAAAAGTAATATTGTGAGGGAAAATATTATGTTGAATTGGTTCCGGGAAAAATAGTAAATGGATTTATAGTAAATCAGTTGTCAATAGGAGCCATTTTACATCAATACATGAGATTGATAAACAATGTATTTGGACAATGAATAAAACTTTCTAAATTTCTAAATAAGAAAATAAATGCATGAAGTATAGTTTCGGGTTAAAAACGCATATTCATTAAGGAAAAACAAAATTTAAGAACTGGAATTGTGAAGCTAGATATAAAAGAGAATATTTCTCGCATTTTGATGAATTAGTTAATTTGAATTTTTTTTAAACTTTACTCCATAATTTTTAAATAAAAAACAAATTCAATTTAAAAATGATTAAGATTTAAAAAGAGGAGTTACTTATTCATACTTGCCAACCTCCCGCTTTTTTAAAATTCACAAATCATATTTTCAACCAGAAAATTTTATTAAAGTCTGGGTTTCTCACTTCTGTGTGGTAGTAGTTTAAATCCTACATGATCTCATTTATGAAATATAATTTTTGGTTAAAAGTATGCTTCGTTGATTTAAAAAAAGCGGGAGGTTGGAAAGTATGCTTATTATATCAACTCTTTTATTCCCATGGTAAAATATGTTCTAAAAAATTCAGTAGTTCAGAGAATCTGAATATACACCTGAAAATTTCAATGATAAATTTCGGTATATTTATATATGGAATGTCTATTATTAAATAAACCAAGTATTTCTATATTAATTTTCTGGTATGAATTTGGCATATGCGAATATGCACAGTGTACGAATGCCATAAACATAGAAAAAAAAATAAGGAATGTCATGATGCCATTTGGACTCTCTAGGGGTAAAAGGGTTAATCATTTTTTATTACAATAATAATAATAATGTATAAATACCTAATATTTTTTGATTTTTAGAAAAGAGAAAAAAATATTACATTCTTAAATAGACAATGGCCTTGTCAGTTGATATAAGAAATTATTTCTTTAAATTTCCAAAAAGGAAGCATTTATATAAATTCATATTTTACCTTTATAGTCTGACTGGAATATGCATGACTTTTAACAATGACCATCGATCAAAGAATAAAATTACGCACTCAATTTTAATTAAAACTGTCACTTTTTTATTTATTGCAATCAGTGTTTTGCAACTAACTTCATCTGTTTCTGCATTGCTTCAAGCTACACCAAAATCAAATAAGGCAGTATTTATTTATACGTGCGTATGTATAACCTATATTTTATTTCGAATTTGTTTGCAAAAGTCTTTTCTCCCATTAAACAAAATAGCAATATCTGTCTATCGTATTTCAACAAAAATAGGCAGTGCATTTAACATTTCACGTTGGATATATATATGGATATGTGCAGTTTTATGCTCCATAATCTTCATATTTTTTCAGATAACATTCGATATGTACTATAATAATAATGATATGAAATCTATCTTGTTTGGTTATCCCATTGAAAACATTTATATAAAGTTCATTTTCAGCTTTGTGTATTCGGTATGTTATACGCTACTTCTTTATGCGCCATTGCAAGCTTTTAATATTTATTACGTGTTGATTTGTTCAGATATTTCAAACACGTTTGACGGATTTTACAACTTACTAAGCCTCCCGTCCAGACCCGACTTTAAACGATTAACAGATATTTACAATGACATTATAGCAGTTACAGAAGTTTTCGATACCAGATTGGGATTTTTTATATTTGTTTCAATCCTTTTTAACGCATGTTTAATGTATTTAGGATTAACTCTTATTATTAATTATAACAATAATAATTTCGAAGCTAATAAATATGTCGTGATTGTTTCCTGCTTGTTATGTTTTATAAGCTTCATAACAAAAGTGGAATCCGCATCACATGTCAATACATCATCGCTTTTATGTAAGAAACAATCAAGAAAACTATATGTAGATAATTACAGGCAATTTTGTTCGTATGTTAGATTTACAAAAAACTGCAAAGAAATATCTCTGACAATATGGGGCTTTGTCAATATGAAAAGAAATATTATTCTTGGGACACTTGGTGCAATTCTTACATATAGTTTATTGTTTGACAATCTTATAAAAATCTAAAACTCTCAATATGCTTTTATTTTACTTATGTTTCTTTAAATTAGTGACAAAAAATACTCCATAACTTTTTGAATTATTATAATTAAGTGTTAACACTATGTTTACCCCCGATTTTGTGTATACCTATTTCTATCAGACGGTGACTTTTGACATCTTTGCATTTGAATACAAATAATTGCCAAAACTGTTGGGTTTTCAATTAAATTTTGATTATTTGAGCAATATATTTATTAATATATTGATGAATATTTATTAAAGATTATATATTCGTTGTAATACAATTAATAATAAGTAATTGTAGTATAATAAATTGACGGTTACTTTTAAAAGATAAGTGGTTACAATTGCAAAAAATCATACGCACTCCGGGTCAAAAAGACCCGACGCTTGTAGTTCCGGGTTAACATCAGAAACGCTATTGGGGTCAAAGTGACCCCTGTCAGATTGATAATAGTCGATTCGAGCCACAATTTACTTCATAAGATATGTTAATGTATGTAGCACAAAACTGGACCTATTAAATAAGTTAAATAGTTTAAAATTTGAAATTCTGGTGAGAAACATTTTTCATAAAACTTGAGTAAAATACCCGGCAGTTCTAGTGTTAAAATATTATTGCACAACTATTCCAGAAAGACATGCGTTCTATTTTACAGTAACTTTGGAAGAATACTTCAAACAGAAATAGTGGATCGGCAATATCCCGTGGATCCTTTATGTTACCAACGACTTTCAGTTATGCGAATCCTCCATCCCAAAAGGTTGATTTTCACCACTAAAGTTCAATATGCCTTACTTTATTAAATCTCAGAAATTCTGTCATTAAATTAGGCGAGAAAAAGCATTAAAATTTAGTGGTTAGAAATAGTCATTTGGGACGGAGAATTCTCATCCCTGGACTTTGGAATCAGATATTTCTGCGTAAGCTCTTAAAACCTGAAGTTAAACTATTACTTCAAAAATGTATTCATTGCTTTAAGACCAAAAAAAAAAAAAAAAAAAAAAAAAAAAAAAAAAAAAAAAAAAAAAAACGAGATTGCAAAAGACAAAAAGAGCCCTTTTTATGAAATTGGTGTTTTAACCCATTAACGCCCAGCGTCCTCGTTTGAGGACGGTTACAAAAACAGCAAGAAAACGGTTTTCCCACCAGTAAAGAGGAAGATAAATATATACCTTCTTTCACGAGACAGAATCCTCGATAAATTTAGATAAAAGTTAATTTGATTTTAAAAGTGGTGGGAAATACAAAACTTAAGTTTTAGCGAAGAAAATAATTCGGGCGTTAATGGGTTAAGTTCACAAATATGGATCTAAAATTACAAGCTACCTTAAAATATCAATTTAATCTATACATATAATAAAACAGTAGGACCCGGTGTGTCTGTACATTGAAGATAATTGACAAAAATGGAGTCAGGGCGATAAAAGAAAACCAATGAAACACAAAAAAAAAATTTTTGAATTTTTTGTCTGTCTGTCTGTCTGTCTGTCTGTCTGTCTGTTTGTTCGAGGTTATCTTCGTAACTACTGAATGGATTTTTATGCGGTTTTCACTAATGAAGAATGCACACTCCCGGGCAGTGTATAGGCTTTGTTTCATCAAAATCGGACAACAGACAAAAAAGTAACAAAAAGAAACAAAAGAAACTATTAGGTGCGCTGCTCACGTTTTTTAGTACATAACGTTTTTTAGTACATATAAAATCCAATAGATGTCACTGTGCGATTTTAAAACGCGCTATCGTTATGTTTTCGCCAGTCTACTTAAGTATGAGAAAGTTTCAAGCTGGCTGTCGTTCCATGTGGTTTAGTCGATAGAACGTCAGTGCGCCATACTGATGGCCCGGGTTCGATTCCCAGCATGGAATTTTTTTTCACTATGTTGGCATTAACGCCTATAAGCAATTAAAAGAATTTGAAATATTGTATTCAAGGCGAATTTTCTCTCTGGGAAAATTTCCTTGCATTAATATGTCAGTGTAATTTTTTTTTCGATTTAATTTTTTTTTTTTCGAAACTTTGTTTTTCTTAAAAAATTACAGTAAATATTTGATATTTCCCAACGTTTTTTGAATGATCGACTTGCTTTTTTTTTTTTTAATGTATGTCTGAACCTTATCTAACTACTTCTTCAAGATTTCTTTAGATAAACCGACCAGCGTAGCGGGCGAAGGCCGCTAGTTATCAATAATCTAAATCTACGAATTAGTAAATTGAAGGGTTTTAACTTCTTTGAGGGGCACTGGGATATATTATATCAAACCTAAGTTTAGCATTAGAACAATTGGAAATTTGAGTCAAATTTTGTAAAAATATTTCGCCCCAGAATTTTGATTTAAAACAGTTTAACTTTATTATTTAACATTTTTCTTCTTTGTGTCCTTTTAAAGTTATTTGATAATAAAATTTTTGGTTTGAACCGAAACATATTCATATAGCAGCCGTCAAAGTGATGGCTTACGGTAGGTCTATATGTTGAATCTTTGCACTCCGTCGCAGCTGATTCAACACCATCTTTCCTTATAAAAAAAATTTTGGCACCAGTAGTAAAGAAAAATAAAATTTGAAGCATTTTTAAAATTGCATACTTCTTTTTCTTTCTTTCTTTCTTTTTTTTTATTTTTTTCTTTATTTATTTATTTATTATTATTTTTTTTTTTTTTTGATGAAGCGGTGTTGCTTATAGACCATACTCAAAATGACGCAAAGTGAAGAGTGTTAATTAAGTTTCGCACAAGAAAATTTGAATTTAGTTTTACTTTTATAACTTTGGGACGCCACTTTATTTTATAAATTTTTTGGAAAAAAATTTCCTTATTTTGAAATAAAAAATTTCTAAATATCCCGTGGAAATTCACCATTACACAAACGCATTTGCTTGCCTGTCAAAGAATTCAACAAGTAAATGATCCACAAATCCTCAAAACTTTTCAATATAAAGGGCTACTTTAACCCGGGAGAACACGCGCTTACCCAGGGTCGAAATGGTTTTAACTTTGTCACCAATAAAATCAAATTATAACCGCCATTCTTACAATCCTTAGAAATTTTGCGATAAAGTAAGTTGAAGATTACTTTTCAAAGATAAGTATTGCAAAAATCATACGCACTCCGGGTCAAAAAGACCGGCACGTGTACTCCTGGGTTAAATAATTATGAATATTTCTTATTTTCTGCGTCACATAGCCTCGGAGACATTTTGAAAACTCGGAAGAAAATAGCTTTTAGTTTATGAGTAAATTGGCATAGATGCTTCCCTATGTTGAATTTGTTTCAAAGCAAAAAACAAACTACAAAGCTTCACCTGTGTAGAAGTAAAGTAAAAGTACGAAAAAAATCAAACAGTTCAGTTTATGTGAGGGAAAGAAATAGAGGTCCACTTTTGTGTACAAAGGTCTTGAAGAAGATAAATCCAATCAATAACAATTAAATTTTCTTTTAAACTCATTTTTAGAGGATTGTAAAAAAAATTTAAGAAATTTAGACTGTATTCTTGTTTCTCAAAAAATCAGGATTTTTTTTTCCTTTTTTTCAGTTTGTGAATTAATAAAATTTTCTATTTGAACCTGAACGCTTGTATAAAAAAACCAAAGACTAAAGTGTAAAAATCGAGCCACTCGCGCTGAGACTATCTCCAATCTAAAGAGCTCTTTTATATATTACTAGGGGGGCTCCGCTACCTCGCTACGCTCGCCAACCTCCCGCGTAATCGCTTTGCGATTCCAAGTTGTAGGCTACCCCTGCTTGCTGCGCTCGCCAGTACCCCATGGAATCGCTTCGCGATACCTTATTTTTCATACACTGTTAAAAATCTGCTGCATTTTGTTGCAACGCAACGCACTCCCCTGCTTGTATAGAAAACGGTTACTTGGCCGTGAAAGGGAGCTTTCTTATTGGTTGGAATAGAGATATTATATACAAGCGGTGGAGTGCGTTGCAACAAAATGCAGCAGATTTTTAACAGTGTACACTCAATTTTGGAATGCACCCCTCTCCTCATTGGTCGAAGCATACACGGAGCCCTTTCCTGATTGGTCTATTCGACTCATGGAAGGTGTGGTCCACCCGGACGCGTTATTTCCGGAAATCTTACACATCAGCATCATTCCAGGAGTCATTCCTGGAGATTTCTTTAAGGCTAGTTTTTTCTACTATAGAAGGAAAAGCTATGCTAAGTGCTCTTTCTCTAAATTGCTTTACTATATGCTGTATTTCAGAAGCATTATTGAACTTTATATGTGATACATGAAAAAGAATATCACTTGCAAGATTCTCGGATCCAAGCTTTTGAATAAAGTCTCGTATGAGGTTCCAACACAAGAGAGTGCTATCAGCTTGAACCATACTTTAAAAAAAAAGAAAAAAAGATGAATGTGTAAAAGACATCATTGCAGCTGGAACATTGTTAAACTCATTAACTCTCGAAATACTCGCTAGTATGGGTTCTATGTCAGCTTGGTTTATATTCAAGGTTAAGGGTATATTCGAAAAAATATTTTTCTACCCTCAACAGCTCGAAATTTTTCTGATACATTTTTAGACTCCTTTTTAAAATTAAAAACACGGAACTATCTGAGGTGATTTTTGAAGAGATGTATGAAAGGCCGTGTGATTTCATTTTTCGTTCAATTAATTAGAATTTGATTTATAAACAATCATTTTCTCATTATGACCATTTTTTTCGTTCCCAGATCTTCCACTTCGTAAAATTCGGTTCAAAACACCAACTTCGACAACATATTTTGTAAAATTTCTGCATTTGCCAAAACATCGACAAGTATGGCACATTATATATTTCTAAATAAGAGAATTCGACAGTTTTAGGCGTTTGAAGGAGAAAATTAATTTCAAAATAAATCAGAAAATAAGCAGCTTGGAATGAAATACACCCTTAGGAACATTCATTTGATGACGTCATCTCATGTGAATCGATTTTGTTAGTGAGAAGCAAGTTATTTAAAAATAACTATTGAATAATCGCAGAGTCTGAATAACGCCATTATATGTGCAATAAACTAAAGTTATAGACGCAGTAATGCATGTATTTTTTAATATGTCTCCTTTTTAGGTGCTTTCGCAATTATGTAAATACGTAGCACCTATAGTTGTCGTTCAGTCCGTCCGTCTATCCATCCATCCGTCCGTCCATCCGTCTGTCCGTCCGTCCGTCTGTCCGCCTGTCCGCATATAACAACGAAAAACTTCCCAAGCGAATCTTTTGAAATTTGAAATATATAATTATTACATAATTTCGTCGAGTGATTTCAAATTTTATGAAAATCGGATGCATATATCAATTACAGGGACAATCAAAAGTATTCCGTTGCATTACGTTCAAAGGGGGAAAAAAGTTTCAAATTCATTTTAGTCGTTTAAAATTTTTAAATATATAATTGTTACATAATTTTGTCGAGTCATTTCAAATTTTATGAAAATCGGATGCATAGATCAATTACAGGGACAATCAAAAGTATTCCGTTACATTACGGTCAATGGGGAAAAAGTTTCAAATGCATTTTAATGGTGTTACATTCATTAGAACATAATAAAATTGATATGCCTATAAAGTACATATTATAATATTGGGGAGAGGGGGGCACGTTTGAACTGGGGGCATCTTTGAACACTCTAAATATTTTCCTTCAAATAAATTATTTTAAAAAATTGTATATGACAATGCATTACTGCTTCTTCAAGGGAATAATTATACAAAGCTGTACTACTGTCTAAACAAGATATGTATTTTTCTCCCTCTTGAATCTAAACTTAAGAAAATAAAATTGTAAGAATTTTGTTTACAAACTTCTATCCCTAAAATTTTAATTTATTGTTCAATGCTTAAACAAAGATCTTAGCTTTAGTTTATAAGCTTTGTTTTATTCAAATTCTTCATCTGAATTGTGTAAACCGTTGTAATGTTGGACTCCATGTGATGGGGCACCAATGAATAATAAAGTTGGGACACCATTGAACAGCGAAAAAACATTGAATAAACTGACGATAAATAATAATTGAAATAATTTAAAGAGAACACTTAAAACTATGAAGTAAAGAGTTGTTATTGTATCTAAATATTATTATTTCTGAATTTTTTTATGTGAAAAGAGATTAATTAAGGATGTTAAAGAACATGGACTTATACTGCTAACAATTCCCCTTACTGCACACATAGATTCCAACCTCTATATGTATCAGTGATGGGAAGTTTCAAATCTAAATTGAATCAAATTTAAATTCATTTATTGGATTATTACAAATCCTGGATACAAAATAATGATTCATGATTTAACAGGTTTCCAAACATTATTTCTGATTTTTCGTAACGGATAAAACGGAATTTTATATTGTAACGTTACATGCATGCTGAGTGTCTTTTGTGACGTTAGGTTGGTCGTGGTGCAGGTTAAATGTAGACATACTCAGTGATTAAGATAAAACAACAACGTTTATTGAAACGATAAAGGCTGAAGGGAAGTGGAGCAAGTCTTAATTTTACACAACTGAGAAGACTATGAAAAAACTAAACACATACTCACAAGCTTCGGCCTAGCTCAGTCGGGGCACCTACTAATACCTTCCGCTATCTCTTGGCTGATCTGCTAGATAAAGCTTAATTAAACAGCCCGTGGCTGTGGGTAATCCTTTATTCACAAACAATCCAAATGAAACTAAGAGGTTTCTTACCCCGGCCAATTCTCAAGTCAACTGTCGGAACTCCTTTCCACTCACTGGAGGCTTCGTTGCTACTTTTCAATCGGCTAGCACTTCGCTGAACAATACTTCACTTCGCTATCTAATACCGGAGATCCTCACACACTGGCTAGACACCACAGATGCTCTCTCGCTGGCTAATGCCAGAGACGCTCGCTGGCTAATGCCAGAGACACTCGCTGGCTAATGCCAGAGACACTCACTGGCTAATGCCAGAGACACTCGTTGGCTAATGCCAGAGACACTCACTGGCCAATGCCAGAGACACCCACTGGCTAATGCCAGAGACACTCACCATTCACTCAAACCCAAGCTTTTATATGCTGCAAACTGAGATACTTCACATTAACATATTACTAATAACCGCGAGCTAACTGTAAAATCCGAAAGAGCACACACACTCTAGAAAGTTGTAAAAGAGAGGATAGATGTCGCTTTTACGCTTACACATGTTAACTTATTGACGTCACGATCTCAGAAACACTAGAGTGCCTTTATGGAAAGGTCACTCCCTCACAATATCAGGTCACTTAAAAAAAGAGCGAATGAAAAATTTTAATTTTTCAGAAGCATCAGGTATCACATTAGTGTATTTCAAGGATATTGTAAAAAAATTTTCACAACCAAACATAAGTGGAGAGAAACTTTGTCTTTTATCAACAATGAGTTTTGACATCAACTTTGATGGATTTAAGTTTGGTTAACACTAAAACAGCCGGGTATTTTATTAAAGTTTTATGAAAAAGTGTTTCGCACCAGAATTTTAATTTTAAACTATTTATCTTATTTAATTAGACTATTTTATTGCTGCATCGATTTAACATATCTTATGAAGAAAATTCTGGTTCGAATCGACAATTGTCATCCTAGCAGGGGTCATTTTGACCCCTAATGGCGGTTCTAGTGTCAAATAACAAAAAATCAGTAATTTCAACAAAATGTAGTTATTTAATTTTATTCATATTACTTTATATTTCTGTAACATATGCCACTTTTTATAAAAACTCTCAATATTTTCATATTTTATTCATTTGTTCAAAGGTGCCCCTTACTTCTTCAAAGGTGATTACCCCTACATGGGGTAGGTTTGAACAAAAATCTTTCAACTTTTTAAATCCTCACAGCTTATTTAATTTCTTTGGAAAATGTTTAATTTATGATTCATATGATGAAGAAATGCGTTGTTTTTATTATGTAATATTTAAAACTCAATAAATATAATTCAAGTAAGAAATATATTGATTTTCTGAAAAAAATATTCAAAGGTGTCCCCCTCTCCCCTACATTTTGTACAATCTGGGGTGAAAAGAACATTTGTTATTGATTTACAAAGCCACACAAAAGTATTCCATTACATAATGGTAAAAGGAAAGAGTTTGGTGCGCGTTTAATTGTACTTAACTACTTAACACATGAATTAGGCAGGGCTCCTAAATGGTCCGCGAACTGAACACCAATAAATTTTAACAGAAAATTTCATTGTAGGTTTGAACAGCATTTGTGCTAAAACCAACCTCCAAAGGCTATATCTGCGCAATTTGTAAGAAAAACATAAAACGAAAATCTCTCTATGAAAATATTGATGTTCAATTGGCGGGCCATTTGCGAGCTCTGATTAGGGTGTCGTGAGTTCAATGTTTTTTTACCCATAAAAAAATGCCCAACGCACCTAAAGTTTTCACTTCAATAATCGGGGGAATATTTTGTTTTAGACTGGTTTCCGACTTAGTATGTACAGCTTTAATGGTTTTTCTTCAGTAGGGATTATGAAATTTTTACGTAACTATTCCGCTGTAGTCCAGTTCCTTTTTCGTAGAATGTACAGTATTTTCTTGATCCGATTTCGAAATCACTGTGCGCTTCATATGGGTTTACTGTCACTCTTTTTAGGTGCGTTCGTAATTATGTAAATACGTAGCACCTATTGTTGTCGCTCAGTCCGTCCGTCTGTCCGTCTGTCTGTCCGTCTATCTGTCCGTCTGTCCGTCCGCATATAACAACGCAAAAACTACCCAACCGAATCGTGTGAAATTTAAAATACATAATTATTACATAATTTTGTCGAGTCATTTCAAATTTTATGAAAATCGGATGGATAGATCAATTACAAGGACAATCAAAATGATTCCGTTACATTACGGTCAATGGGGAAAAAAGTTTCAAACGCATTTTAATCGTTTGAAATTTAAAACGTATATTTATTACATAATTTTGTCGAGTCATTTCAAATTTTATGAAAATCGGATGGATAGATCAATTACAGGGACAGTCAAAAGTATTCCGTTACATTACGGTAAATGGGGAAAAAAGTTTCAAATGCATTTTAATCGTTTGAAATTTAAAACGTATATTTATTACATAATTTTGTCGAGTCATTTCAAATGTTATGAAAATCGGATGGATAGACCAATTACAGGGACAATCAAAATTATTCAGTTACATTACGATCAATGGGGAAAAAAGTTCCAAATGCATTTTAATGGTGTTACACTCATTTGAACATAACAGAATTGACATGAATCTATGAAATATGTACTAAAAATACATTTTGTACAATCTGTGATGCAAAGAATATTTATTATTAAATTACAGGGCCACACAAATGTATTCCACTAAACAATGTTATACGGGGAAACTTTGTTTGAGGGGTGTTTTAATTATATTAAACTACTTCACATTTTATGAATAATATATACGTTAATGAACTAGAATAAAAATTACTCCCTGCATATTTATAGGAACACAAAGATTTCGACCACTATACTGTATCCAAAGTACGCTCTACTATATCAGCAAGATCTGAATATTTTAAAACTTCGTTATCGTACGAACGCACCTCATTTGCTACGCTTCACGTGCAATTTCCAACTTGTTTATAAAATGAAACTGGCAATAACACTTTATGAAAGAATTTCAAATTACCGAAGAAAAATTCCGTTATCGACAAATTTTCGACTCAGCAGGAGTCATTGTATTTTTATAGGGGCTAACAACTTTTCAAATTCTAGTAACAATTCCGTTATAGACAAATTCCGTCTAAATTGTGTTAATTATGTTTTTATGTCTCGATTAAGAATCAGTGTCCCGCATTTATTATCTCCCTTTACCTCTCTTTGTGAAAGTGGAACCGACAATACTAGCCATAAGTTTTCAGCATGTTGTGAAGCAGAAAAGATTGTGTTTGTTAATCTATCGTCTTAGAAACATGCTAGAACTAATCCGCATAAAAGCAGCTTCACAAGATATGCACTTTTTTCCGGGTCACTGATTTATGTACGGTATTTGGTAGAAGATTTTCCAGATTATCTCTCCGTTTTATTATATGCTTGTCACATATAAAAATGAAGAAAGATGCATTTAATAAAGGTACTGAAAGAGATGAGTGATTGGTATTTATTATTGATGTAATCAATCCGAGAGTATGCTTGAAATAAAGTAAAAGAAATGTACTATAAATGAGAATTTGTTGGATCGATTTCGTTGGATCGTTGGACATCGATATTTGTTGGATTATGCTCAAGACTTATGACAGGCAGTTTTTTCTGCGACAAATGCTTTTTATTTTAGAATAATGGCAATTTTTCAGAAATTTTCCATTAAAAGAAAATCTGAAACTAATTATTTTTTTTAAACTGTCTGCTCCATATAATATTATATTTATACTCTATCACCATTTTTTTTTTATCGAAATCGATTGAGTACTTCAGGCGTTAATGAGATTTTTTTTTAAAGTACAATTTTTCGGAGTGCTATAAAACCTCGACATTCTTTGACTTGTGTGAAGTTCTTGCATTGTTTTATCAAACACATGAGTTAATAGTCGAAGAGCCGACCGCACAAAACCCTAAGTCATCGAGCACAAGAAAAAATCCTTTATATTATGGAATAGTAGTCATAGGGAAATCTAATGATCCATGTCTGCCGGAAGTGATGTGGTGCATAAACCAAAAATGAATACCACTAGTGGTTGACTCATAGACTTAGCATTTTGTTTTCCTGCGCCCAGTTTTCTGTGATTTCATACTTTTGATTGTATGGAAAACACAATGATAGACCTACGAGTAAGCCACTAGTGGTATTAATTTTTGGCTTATGCACCACTTTGCTTTCGGCAGACATGGATCATTAGATTCCCTATGACTACTCTTTCATAATATAAAGGTTTTTTTTCTTGTGCTCGATGACTTAGGGTTTTGTGCGGTCGGCTCTTTGACTATAAAGTATGTATAGTAAACACTTGGATAAGTTTTCGATTCATAAAATAAATGAGTATAAAATGTTAGAATAAAATTAATGAGAGTGGACGTGGCCTTCCAGTTGTGTCTTCCCTTAATCCTTTTCCGGCACAGAACAATTCTGTTCGTAAAATTATGAAATGATTGAGTGGCATCTGAATTTGTAAACGGCTTTTTTAGAAATTAAAAGCACTTTACTTTAAACTTTCATTGTAAAAGGGAAATCTTACTAAAATATTTTTGGAGCCGGTTGCAAGTTTGGAATTAAAATTAAGTGATATCGACGAAGAACGACCACACTTTTTCAACCGGAAGTTTTATTTAGTTGATCAATATTTAAAAAGAAACTTTCAAGTAATGTCTAATTTTTTCCATGCCTTTTACATAATTTTTAATCTTTTATCACCGATTTTTCAAAACAGAATTTTTTGCCTAATTGAATCAGAAAAAAAAAAAATGTTCGGATGGAATAATGAAAAATTTACAATAAAAATTTAATGATAAGAATAATAAATCATGATTGGCAAAAATACACCGCCCGTATGACGTACGGGAAAATCAAGGAAGCGGTTAATCAACAATCTTAAAATTAAAACCAACGAGCACCTCATAAAAATGAGACACAATTTTTATTTATACACATTTTCTAGTTTTAAACGTGTTTGTTTTGTATTAAATTCCGAGATAATTAAGAGATGTTTGTATAGATGAATAACATTATGGGATTTTGTAGATTTTTTTTTTTTTTTTTTTGAAGTACTAAATCAAATTTAACAAAACTTAAATTGAACAAAGATTAGAATATCCTTTTTTAATTGAGAAATAAAAGGATGAATCGATCGCTTAGTTTTAGAATAATCGATGAACATATATTAAAACATGAAAATAAATATGTAAGTGCTGAGTTGATAACATCCCTTCTCTTCTGACATCACTTAAAAATACATTGTTTAGGGGCGTCCTAAAAGTAAAGAACAATTTTCGGTATCGTGGGTAACTTGAAAGATGTTACTGTATATTTTTGAACGTATTTATATTATGTTTTCGTAGATTATGAAATGTTTGTCTTTTTTACAGTGTGCTTTATTTGTTTTTCTTTAGTTTATTTCACATGCTCAAGCATATATGAAAAAAAATCACCATTTAAAGTTATTTCAAAATTTTAACCTTTGGATTTGTTTTATTTAAGTATTTTGGTGCATACTAAACTCTGACATGAGAATTTGTTAATTATTTATGAAGTTTTAACAATTTTCAACATAGTTGTAAAGTGTTTATGAATCCGGTTTGTCTGTCTGTCCGTCCGTGACTGCTAGCGAACTAGCATGAACTGCCATGAACTGCCATGAACTGCAAACTGCCAAGAACTTCACGTATGATATTTGTATTAACGGTAGCACATTCGATATTTCAAATTTTCGATTATAGTTTGTAGCATTATCGCATTTACAAGCACATTTAATAGAATTTCGTACCATTATGTCTTTTGAAAAAAAAATCGTTTCGTAATATTACTTTATTTTAAATATATTGAATTTGTATAAATGGCTGATGTGTACTACAAAACGTTTATTGTAGAATCTGGTGTTCTTATAATTTATCATGCATTTACAAAGTCACACTAATGTATCTGACTATACTGTTCCTATCAAGAATAGTTTCTGGAAATCCGTTTTCAATTATAATACGAGTTTTAAAATTTAATTACGCTTTTGCGTATTACTTGGTGTGTATAAATTCTATAGATCATAAAAGAATGAATCGGCATATTCGTCTATTGATGAAAATTGCTGAATGGTGAATTTTATCTGTGCTATGCGTTCAATTGAATTAACTTTGAGTATACTAAGTAATATAAATGTGCAACTACAGATCAATATAGGTCTGCACAAAAAATCGGATACTTTGGACTATCTATAGTAATTGCAGAAATTGGGTTTACAAATGCACTGTGTATTTTCAAAAATGTTTATTTGAACACCTTTCTCCTTAACCTCTTCTGATCCAAGATTTTATTTATGTACTTTTTAAAATTTCAGTTATGGTTTTACATTAAAAAACTTATAACTAAAGAAGATGGAACTGCGAAAAAAATTAAAAAATATTTCTGTACATGAAATTTGAGTATACAGAGGTTCTTAACCTTCCTACCCTGTTGAAATTTCACTCTAACTGGATTAAAATATTTCACACCAGAATTTTCATTTAAATCCATTTAACATATTTATTTAACTTAAATCATTGTGTTATTTATTTAATTTACTTTATGAAAAAAATTCTGGTTTGATTCGAATGAAACGCATTATAGGACTGGGTCGATTAGACCCATTCAGGGTAGGAAGGTTAAGGGTGTATTTCGATTCAAATTGCTTATTTTCCGATTTATTTTTGAATTCATTTTTGCTCTCAAATACACCAAACTTTCAAAATCTCTTATTTGGAAAGTACACAAGGTGCCGTGATTGCCGATGCTTTGATAAATACAGAAAATATTGCAAAAAAAAAGCAATCAAAAACGGCATTTCGAATCGATTTTTCCGAAGCGAAAGATCTGTGAACGAAAATAAGGTAATTGTTTATAACTCAAATTCTAATGAATTGAGCGTAAAAAGACATCACACGGCACCTCATACGTCCCTTCAAGAATCCCCTCAGCAAGTTTCATGTTTCTACTTTTAAAAATGTGTCTGAAATTGTATCGGAAAATTTCGAGCTGTTGAAGGTGGAAAAGCGTTTTTTCGAATACACCCTTAAATAGTGCATTAAAAAAAATTCCTTCGGATTTTTAAAATTTTATTTTACTTTTTTGCATTGCAAATACTTTGAAAAACATAAACTTAATATATATTTGATAATTATTCATTACTAACTGACTCTGAAAATTGTATCTTAACGCACTGTAAAATTATTTATGTTTCCATTTTTGTACATTTGTGCTGCAAGCCATTTTTTATGTAACATGTGGTTTGCTAAAACAGCGCTATAAGAAACAAATTGATATTTTGTTTAATTCTGCTTTGTGTTAGGCTCCATTAACAACAATTTCTCTTTTTTTTTTAAACATTATTTAAATACTTAAAAAATTGTATACATGTGTGTTGGATACACTATGTTTGAAGAGGTTAAGAAAGTGTAACGTTTTCTTACAATACTAGCCGCCCTTGGCGACCAGTTGGTCTCCTTTAAATTTATACAAAACATTGCATCATCATACGTTTATTCATAATATAATTTTACCTGCTCAATTGTGCGCCAAATCAGAAAATTCTGCTAGAAAATTAAAAAACTCGGTATTTTTTATAGGCTATTTCCATGAGTACTTGTAGTGTAAGTCACAGGCTACGATTTTTGGCTACCAGTATTATAGAACGAAAAAAATGTGATTAATTTTATTGGCACATTCTCATTAATTGAATAAGGCCAAGCAGACTTTTCGAAAATAACGGTGGCTAACAAGCATAGCAATTTATAAGTTATGTGACTTACACTACAGAACCCAATGGAATTAGCCTATACTGATTGGGTATAGGTGATAATTCGCCAAACAATCTTCCCGTGACATTTTTTCGTATTTCATTAATTTCATTTAAAATATAATCCTTTCACTTATTTCCTTTATAATGCATAATTTTAATTTTAAACTGAAACGTTTAAAATTCATGACCTGTATTTTTTTTAAGTAACAGAAAACTAAAAATTATAATATTTTAAAACTCCGTAATTGCAGCGAAAGAGAAAAATTTAAATAAATCAGATTTACCTTGGTCTAAAACCGTCTAAATTATTTTTACACAATAACCGATGATTTGCATTTTATTCAGATATTGCCATTGAACAATTAACAAATAATTGTGATTTTTGTACCGCATACGTTAGCGTAATATATGTATAGATTATGAATGCGTTGGAAAGTGCGTCATATTCCATGATTAACAAAAGATGCTTCGTTCTTGTTAACGGTGTAATGAACTTTTGACGCACCCGACATTAATTTAAAAAAAAATGCTTAATAATTTTATGCGAAGGAAGCAGCTGGAATATCTCGCCTCTGCAAGCGTTAGGCCCGATTTCAGGTTTAGAATTTCATCAGTGGGTGTTATCAGTAAAACCAGGAAGAGTCAACTAGTAGAAAGTATTCCTTGTCAACTTATTCTCCCTTTCTTCGAGCTGGATTCGCTACAATGGAGATGAAAATAGTTTAAAGGCTGCTGGGCAAAAATAATGCCTGGATCTGCATTAAACACATGAAAAAAAAATTACATGTGAGTCACAAAATTAAATACGTCAAACATAATGTGTTACGCATCGATTATGAAACAATTTGAATGTTTTTGTTAGCAGTCTTATGAGATTTCATATCGGTTGAGGAAATTTAGAAGGTCGTAATCGTGTTCTATGTTTGAGACGTTTTATGTCGTTTTCAGTATTTTGATAGGCATTGTGTCAACATATGCAATTGTATATTAAATAAATAAGCTACTCTAACGTGTTAAAATTTACAATTTTCTTTAATTATTTCATCGGATAGATCATTTATTACTTTGTTCTATCTTCAATAGAAGAAAGTATTATAATCGAAATTTTTTCCTACTTCCGGTTTTCAACGGATTTACACGTTTTAGGGGTCAGAGATTCCAAAAACATGTTTTTACAAAATGTTTGTCTGTCCGTGTGTCGCCATTCTACCATTAAAAAATGAATGGAGATATGCATAAAATTGTACCAAATTTTTTGTGAACGTTTTTGGCTGTGGCAAGCAGGTAGTTCTTCACTTTTGAAGTATTCCGCCGGAAGGGGACGCTGCAATATCGATTTTTGTGTCATTTTCAATGTTGCGCCGAGTAAAAGTACATGAAGTTATGCATCGAATTCAGCCAAATTTTTTGTGTAAGTGTATGGCTATGGCTGGTTGCTCCTCCCTGAATTTGAAAAAATCCGCCGGAAGGGGGAGCTGTAATAGCGATTTTTGTGCCATTTTCAATATTGTACCACTTAAAAGTGTATGAAGTCATGGATAGAATTGAACCAAATTTTTTATGTAAGTGTGTGCCTATGACTAGTTGGTCCTCCCTGAATTTGAAAAACATCAGCTGGAAGGGGGCGTTGTAATAGCGATTTTTGTGCCGTTTTAAATATTGTACCACTTAAAAGTGTATGAATTTAAGCATAGAATTGAACCAAATTTTTTGTGCAAGTGTTTGGCTATAGTAAGTATGTCCGCCCTGAATTTGAAAAATATCCGCTGGAAGAGAGCGCTATAATCACGATGTCTGTACCATTTTCATTATTTTACTATAAAAAATGTATAAAGTTATGCATAGACCTGAATTAAAAGTTTCGTGTATGATTATTTTTTGGGTATGGCAAGTAGTAATTCTCCCTGAATATGAAAAAAAATCTGCCTGTCATTAAATTGTCCATCAGCTCGTGCAGACACAGAAACTCATTTTTACTCTGATTAATTGACTGAAGCAGAAATTTAAGATGAAAATCTAAATTGGTATAATATCGAATTAAAATTATTAAAGCATTAACATGTGTAACTATTTTTTAAAATATTAAAATGCACGTATGAGGTAAAAGAAAGTTTCGGGATTGGCACATCCAACTAGTTTGTTTTAAAAAATAACACTTTTTCCAAATATCCATCAAATAATTCATTCTATGAAATTAACATTTTATCTTCACAATTAAAAATATATTTCCTTAAAAGGATTCTCATATTTTTCACCCAAAACAAGCAAACTTTCGTAATTCTCCTTGAAAATCAGCCTAAATTAAAATTTTGACATCGTTTTCTGAAAGATCCGATATGTTTTTATAGGAAAGTATAAGAATAAATAAAACTGTCAATTTAAGAAAGATTGAACCAGAGACCGAAAAGTAATATAACGGCAAACGGCGCACCTGAAGGGGTTAAACCAGACTTAGCTCCATCGTCCTCACCTTGAGCTGAAGAACAAAAGATTTCTACATGTCAAAATTGTGATTTTTGTCCCATATTTCATAATTTTATTCACGTTTTTTCAAATTATATGTCTGCCTCCTTCCTGCTGTGTAAGAATAAAATACCTGAAATTCACATTTATTTTTCTTTATTGGAGATTTTAAAGCAATATTAATACACAAATAATAAAAAAATATAGTGACGGTTTTGTATTCTTCCGGTTAGGGGAAAAAATAATAAAACCATCTTTAATTTAATCTGTAAAAATGTATGGATTATTCCTATAAAAATTACAAAATCCATATTTTTACAAAAATAAACTACTTTTTTCATTAAAAATGTTTCTTCTGAAAAAAAAAAAAAAATCTGTATAAATTACAAAACCCGTGTTTTTTACAGAAAAAACTGTATTTTCTTCAAAACAGTTTTTTTCTGTAAAAAATACAGATTTTTTCTGTAAAGATTACAATTTTTCCCTTTTTTTAACATCGTACATTTCAGTAATGAAAAAAAAAAAAAAAAAAAAAAAAAAAAAAAAAAAATCGAAAATTTCGACCAAAAGAAGTTCAAACTTTATACTACCTCCCCTAAAATCCTAAATGACTTTTTCATACTTTCCGACTTTTGTTTTACACAGCCATTGCACGCAAAGCCTGTTTTTCTTTCACAACAATTTATTTATTTATTGTTTAATATTTTTAATGGCACATCTAAATAATATAATGCTGTTATATTTTTCTCATCTTTTATTTCACAGTTTCCCACGTTCTTTTTCATTTCAAAAAACTACATTTCTATTCTATTTTTTTCATTACATAAGCACCTAAGTACATTATGATCATGCAACATGCAGAAGAACGTAATACATATGTGAAGTAATTTTATTTTCATTTTCATTGAATAAACTTTAATTAGTTTCGTTAAATGGTACACTGCCTCAAATAATATTGAATTTTAATAATTTTCTATCGATAATTACTATTTGAAAACGTAACTATTATTTGCGTATAGCTACATTTTTATCTGAACTAAAAATAAAATGAACTCAAATCAATATTTCAATTGAAAATGTTGTCTGAAGTTCCATAAGTACTTCAAACATACGAATTAGCATGCAAATTTGAAAAGTTTTTGAATAGAACATTCGAATTGAATTTTTCAATGGAAAGAACGTAATTAAACTATTCATTTCAATAACGCATGCATTTGCTTTATTTTTCTGCTTCAATACTACTTCTACCTGCGTACTGATTAATAATAATTTGTTCCTCGTGTTTTCGTCTATTTATTACTACTACTGTCAAAATCATTTGTAAAGACCTTAATAGTAAAACAATGTTTTGAAAAAAAAATGCCTACATCTTTGATAAATATTAGACTAAATATTGGCATAGGTGGCCTTAATTAAACTGACAGCCCTCGCAGTGTTCTGTAGCGCGATCTAATTGAGAGAACGACGCCAAATTTTGTAAGTAGATTAAAGTAAACGGGAGACGAAGGATTCCGTGAAAAAGAATTAATTCCAAAATTCACCACTAGGGGAATATGTGACTATATGAACTAGGAATAAAATGAACTCAAATCAATATTTCAATTGAAAACGTTGTCTGAAGTTCCATAAGTACTTCAAACATATGAATTAACATGCAAATTTGAAAAGTTTTTGAATAGAACTTTCGAATGGATTTTTCAATGGAAAGAACTTAATTAAACTATTCATTTCAATAATACATGCATTTACTTTATTTTTCTGCTTCAGTACTACTTCTACCTGCGTACTGATTAATAATAATTTGTTCCTCGTGCCTTCGTTTATTTATTACTACTACCGTCAAAATTGTTTGTAAAGACCTTAATAGTAAAACAATGTTTTGAAAAAAATGCCTACTTCTTTGATAAATGTTAGACTAAATATTGGCATAGGTGGCCTTAATTAAACTGGCAGCACTCACAGTGTTCTGTAGCGCGAACTAATTGAGAGAACGACGAAAATTTTTGTAAGTAGATTAAAGTAAACGGGGGACTAAGGATTCCGTGAAAAAAATTTAATTCCAAAAGTCACCACTAGGGGAATATGTGGCGAGAAGTGCAGAATCAATATTATAATCGTTAAGTGTGCTAAATAAAAAGGCATTTTATTTCGGTACTGATTCTGCATTTTTAAAATCTCTGTATTCTGTTACACAGCGCCACATGTTCCCCTAGCGGTGATTTTTGGAACTTTTTGTAGAATCCTTCATCCCCCGTTTAGTTTAATATTCTTACAAAATTTGGCTCTCAATCTGATCCAGCCACATCATACCCTGAGTATTGTCAGTTTAATAATGGCCACCTTGTATTACTTCAATATTGCAGTATCCGTATTGAATGTTTCAGTAATTATTTAACTAATTTTAAAATGTTCCCTATTTTTCTTCTATTTATTGTTACTAAAGATAAACTTGTTGATTACGATCATAAACAACTGAACACTATTGAGTTTCGCTTTGGCAAAATAGTACGACTTTTGCTAAATATTGGCATGAAATATTCTTCCAATATTTGGGTTATTTAATTAATTCTAATTTGTAGCTCAATTTCCCTTTTATTAGTATTACAATAAAAAAAAAAAAAATTATAACGACCCAAATAGCAAAACAAAATTGAACCCATACTGACCATATTTTAGGGCCTTGAAAAATAAAGTAAATGCATGCATTATTGAAATGAATAGTTTAATTACGTTCTTTCCATTGGAAATCCAATTCGAATGTTCTATTCAAAAACTTTTCATATTTGCATGCTTATTCGTATTTTTGATGTACTTGTGGAACTGCAGACAACATTTTCAATTGAAATATTGATGCAAAAAAATATTTACCGCAGTATGACGTGATTACATATTGTCAGTATTTTGCTAATATCAGCAAGAAACATTTCGGTAACATGAAGCCAACTCTGTATGAAATATCTGGATGTAATTAGAACAATTTCTAACATAAAATGAAAATATTTCTGTAATTCTCATAACTCATCGCTAAAAACTTAACCTCTTTACTGTTACTTTTTTTTTTTTTTGATAGTATAAATTAAAAGTAGGGGCTAAATACCAATTTTAACATACTAAATTATTTGCCTTACTTGAACGAAATAAAAAATTATCTTACAATTAATAAAGATAAATTTACAGTTACAAATTAGTAGTAACAAAAAGCTTTTAATAACGAAGCAAGCAAAGTGTTCTTGCCCGAATCCAGTTCGGGCAACACAGTTAAGGGCTTAAAGTTAATAAATTTTATTGTAATATTTTAATTTTGTTGAGAATATTTTCAACATTAAACTAATGTTCAATTATATATTATTTACAGAGGAAATATTTAGGGGAGAGTGGGGATACTTGAGCATAGGGGATACTTGAGCCACCCCTATTATCTCTATAGTTGGTCAATTTTCTTTCTAAAACTGGCATCATGGTAGCATATTTATAGTTCTGAACATGTAAAAAAGAAATCACATACCTTGGCACCATTTTGAAAGTATGGTGATTAACCTTTTGAGCTCTGCTGGTAGAATTTTCTACCACTTAATTTTAATTCTGAAATGTCACAAAGAAACCAGAAAATTGGACCAAATTTATTTGAAAAAGGTTTAATGCAGTTTTTCGCGTATATTGTAAATCGGTTTTTTCTTTGAAAAATACTGGTGCGAATGTGACATCTGGCTCAAATATCCCCTCCATGGGGATACTTGAGCCACGATGTAAAAGAAAAAGCAAAAATTTATTAGACATAGAAAAATAGTTCAAAATTAATTGAAAATGGTTTTCAATTGAAGAAAAAATATCAAATTTTCATTTTCAATATTTTATTTTGTTCTAAGAAAATATAAAAAAAAAAAAATAAAAAATTACAATTTTAAAAATGGCTCAAGTATCCCCATCTTCCCCTACAACGAATACATCATTGGCGTAACGTTAGACAAACATTGATATATTGCTATGAAGGCTGTAAATCATGTGCAAAAAGTTTTTTTATTTCTAATGTTGTTCTGTCTAATGTTTTTTTGTTCGAGCCTCATATGAGGTCCAAAGCGCTTCCACATATTTAAAGGAATCTGAAATGTTTAAAATTAATTTGAAAGCATGCACATGTTAAGGAAAGGTTAAAGAATAATAAAACATTATTTACTTCGCAAAAAAAAAAAAAAAAAAATAAACAACTCAAGAAATTAGTTCATATCTCTTCTAAAACAATAAAGCAATAATTGTGAATATTATTAAAATTATCTAGTACTGACATCAAAGTACGATTAATGAGTACGATTATTTAGAAGCCTCCTATGTATTCTAAATAATTTAATAATATTACCAGTTTGATGAAAGGGTTAATGAATGCTAAATAGGAAACCTTAAAAAAATTAACACACGTGTTTACAATGAAATTTTCTGGCAACAAAGCTGTCGGAAACATGGAATTTGTTAGTTATGCGTAGCCTTCATTATAATTTGTTCCCTTACAAAATGTTGACATTTTAAGCAAATTAAGATTAATCTGATAATTCGATTTAGCTGGGCTCCTATTGTCCATGTTCTAAAGTATAAAAATCTTACGTATAACATCTACAAACGCTAAAATAAACGTAATAAACGAATCTTTTTATACTACATAATCACAAGTACAGACATCCTTTCTTCTAAATTATTTTAATAAATTCCCTAATTTGCGCCAGCTTTATACCTTCTAGTTGTATTTAAATAGATTTAAATCAAAATATATTTCATTGAATGTGATGAATTACAAATAAGACAGATAAAATCAGTCAATTCAGTCCAACATCTCATAAACAAATGAACGACATGTTCTTTCTCTCGCATGGTTACACATCAGAAGTGCTTGAGATAAGCGAAAACACAGGGCAGCTATTTTCGTAAGACCTTCATAAAAAATTCTGGATTTTTTTCTTTAATCGTTTTGAACTTAAATAAATAAATTTCTATTATTTGAAAAAAAGAAAAAAAATAAGTAAATTACTTTTAAAATATTTATCTTTTTTTTTTTCAATTTCTTGCTACATGTTTTTAGTTTTCAGTAAACTTTTTAATTAATTCCACATTTTTTATAAATAAGTGTTTTAATTTTTGAAATTCAGTAATTGTATTATCCTATTATTAATAAAGATTATGGCAGTTCCATGCTTTTAAGTTAAAACTGTTTCATAAAGTTTCCCATTGTTAAATGGGGAAAAATATTTTCCCCAAAACTGCTTTAGAATCGTTATTTATTAAAAGAAACAATCTTAAATTTTTGGAAAGGTTCGTTGTAATGAGGGGATTAATTACAACAAAGTACCAATGTGGATAATGTAATGGAATGTAAGAGAAAAAATTGATAAAAGTAGAGATTAAAAAATTAGAACAAAGATGAATCAATGTTTCTAACTTAATAAAGCATATACAGGAAGTTCGGGCATTTTGGAATAATCTGGCAATGTGGAGCACTTGAAAATCTGCCCCGTTTTGTGCTGAAAGCTGGAGTTAACTGAACGACTTCCTACCACTCCAGATACAGTGCAGCGAATTCTCTTTGGATGACTGTTGATAGAGTGACGCGGTGAAATCAAATCTTATTCTCAATTGTTGCAGTTTTTTGCAAGAAAGTTTTATAAAATTCATATAAATTATAAGATCCTTTAGTTAGTGATGTTAACAAAGTTCAGTGTTCAGTTAAACATTTGTGTTTATTGTTTTGTTTGTCTGTTTACCTGTATGCTAAATTTTGTTGATGAATTAAATGGTTATTCTATTTTCAGGATGGCGTGTTGAGTAACATGAAATATTAGCTAGACAGTTGTTTCAAGACAAATTTAGCGATGATGAACAATCATTCCATTTTGACGTATCAGCTAAGACGGTCTTTTTAACCAGTTGTATGCTATATGAGGAAGATACAGTGTGCCTGTTTCATAATGGAAAATATTTAAATGGTGAAAAAAAGGAGAAGTGGATAAAATGACTGATATGTGTGACATTGGACTCTTTTGAACTGTGATGGGGCCAAAAAAAATAGACTAAATTTGTGATTTTTGTAACAATTAAGACAACTTTTCAAAGAATCTGATGATTTGTAGATGATGTACTAACTGTTTATACTGTAAATAATCTTCGTCATTCTTATAATTAGGGTTCGTACGATTCCATTTTTTCCGAGAGACATATCAGTATTTTTTTATTAAAAAATAAATCTTATTAAAAGGCGCAAAATTTCACCTGATTTGAAATGAGATTTTCTGTAAGAAAATACAGTTACCGAATAATTTCCTGGTTTGGAAATTCCAGGATCCATACGAACCCTGTATGTTTTTTTTTAAATACTATAATAACTTTTAATGTATTTCAATGTTTTTTATTTAGACTTACAAATCAAAATTTAAAGGGTCTTCCAAAACACCCGAATTTTTTTACTGTTAAAAAAACTACTCAAAATGGCAACCTAAATCATCAGCCTATTAATTTTCTTCTAAATACAATTCTACCGTAAACGAGTCCATAACTTACTGAAATGATCTAATATTACGTATAGTAATTGTACATTCTTTAAAAAGAATATTATTGTTAAATATAAAAATAATCTCGTATTACTCCATTTTTCATGCAATAATTTCACAAAAGGAAAAAATGTTTATGGGAAGACATGAATGGGACGCCAAGCCGACTCCTATTAATTTTACTCTAACATTTTATACACATTTATTATATATAACTAAATTTTATCCAAATGTTTATATATACTTTGATTCATGTGTTTTATAAAATTGTGCAAGAACTTCACACAAGTTAGGCATGTCTAAGTTCTATAGCTCTCTGAAAAATTGTACTTTTCATCTAAAAAAAACCCCTATTAACTCCAAAAGTATTCGACCGATTTTCATATAAAAATATTTAGTGGTAGAGTATAAATATGAGATCATAGGTGGCAGACAATAAAAAAAAATTATTTGAGATTTAAAAAAAATATTTGAGAAAAAAAGAAATTCTGAAAATAGAATTTTTTTGAAAAATTGTCATTATTAAAAAAAAAAAAAAAAAAAAAAAAAAAAGAAAAAGAAAAAAAAAAAATTTAGTCGCAGAAAGAAATCTGCCTGCCATAATTTTGAGCATAATCCAGCAAACGCGGATTTCGAATTTCATCAAAATCGGTTGGTTAGTTTCTTAAAAAAGAGGTCTTAAAGCTCTTTTTATAGACTGCACTTTGTTTACCAGACAATTCACATAGAGGTTTGGTTTCTCAGCCACAGACACAGTTAATCCATTAAACACTGACATTGTATTTTCGCAATATTATGTTTGTGATTTTGTTTTATTGTGATTATTGTTTCAACAAAATTTACGATCAGATAATGCATATAAGACTGTTATTTTTAAGGAAAAATAATTGATTGACTCCACACTGTAAAAACAAAATACCCAAATTGGGTTGAAAGATTTCTGGGTACAGCATTGTTCCAATTTGGAAAGTTCAGTTTGTAGCACAAAATCGTTTTAAAAAAGTCTGATTTTTAATGACATTAAAACAATTAAAATATCTTAGATAGTATATACATTATACCTCAGAAATTTTGATTAATTTAATGTTAATAAAGATCTGCTCTGTTTTGAACTATTTTGGGTTATCTATTTTGGGAACAATACTCTACCATTTTGGAATCCTTACTGTACCATTTTAGGAACATTACTATACCCAGAAATCTTTCAACCCAATTTGGGTCTTCAATTTTTACAGTGCAGTTGTAAAAAAAATTAGAAATATGAACGAATCAGCACGGAATGTTTCCAAAATTTGTATTCATAAATTTCGGATAATGTTCATAGATAAAGATACTCTATAAAGAATGAAATAAAATTCAGAAATTCAAAATACATATATTGTAGCAGGTCAAACTATATCTATATGCAGAAAATCAAATTTACTGCTACATAGTAAATGTTTTAAAGTTTTGCTTACGAAAGAAATGTGATTTAATTGTATTGATTTGTTTCGCAATAAATCATAATTCACATAAAAAAATATATAAAATCGCATTTTTTTTCTCTTGATTATTCATTAATATGTGTAGAATAAAATTCTGTTTCATTCGTGTCCAGTACGTTTTAAATTTTCAATTACAGGCGACTAATTTTATATTCTATTCGCACCATTATTAAAAAAATTTACATTTCGTTGTATACCTTTCTTGCACATGTTCTCAAAGAATATGTAAAAGAGTTTTGTATTGAAAAAGTGGTGCGAAGTAGTATTAAAAAATATTCGTCTCTAACTGAAACTTTTCAATACCCCCAGATACAAAAGAATGCTGATCTTAATCAAGGTTCACACACTCCTTGGAATTTCCAAGGACTCTGGCACCACTATTAAAAATAAGAACATTTACATTTAGTTTTTAAACCACAACATTCGCAATCCCCACCTTCATCCACAGATTTTACGATACTTTTCTGCAGTGAAACACTTTGAAAATATTCATAAAATTTAGTGGTAGAACTGTGCGAACCCTGTTAACCCTTTGCGGCGCAGTGGTTTCATAGATATACCACTTAATTTTAATTCCCAAACGCCACATTGGCATCAGAATTTCTTTTAAAAAAATTACGGTCTATTTGAATGCCTGAAATATAGCGTTTTCTTATTTACAAATAAAGTTGTTTTCAAATTCCGGTGTTAGTCATTAATGTCAACACTTAAGCAATGAATTTGCCCTGCGCCGCAAAGGGTTAATGAGTTTAGCTTGAGTATGCAATTTTTAATCGTTATTATAAATTAACCCTGCTGTTCTGTTCGCATTTACTATACGTATGTAGTGTTCGGGTCAATGTGACCCGATTTAGAATATTACCCTTTCTAGCGGTAAATGAAAATAACTATTTTAGAAATAATTAAAAAAATAGTAAAATAAGCTTAAATATATATCAAATAATACAAAACACCAGTAAAATACCTCAAAAATATATAAATACTTACTTTTATTTACAATTTGGACAAAAATAGCTTACGTGAAATTTGCAAGTGTGTATTTTTCAATTGTAACATAATATATTAGTTTTGTTGTCGTTGGTTGATGGGCAGAACTTGCATCTTGCACGTTTAGTATACAATGAAGTGTTCTCATCTGATTGCATTGAGGGTATGTTTGCACTTTTACTACGCATTTTCTTCACAATTTTGACTGAATCTTCGCTTCTGGAAAGATGCTGCCTTACTTCAATGTGTGGAAAAATTAGAGATTTCCCCAATTCTTCTAAAAAGAGCCTTCGTTTGCTTAATTTATTTTCATTCCATTTGCTGTTTTTTGAAATCCACGGAATAAATGCATTGTAATCAGATGTATCAAGCATATTATAGAATACTATCATAGGCCAGCGATTTGTTTTTCTCTTACAAGTGTATGTACATAAAAGTTGATCAAGACTATCCACCGCTCCTTTAGTTGCATTATAATCTAATATCATTTGTGGTTTTTTGTCAGATCTGTCGCTAACTTCATTTCCATGATGGAAAGTGCTCATAAGACTAACATTTTTGTTCTTTTTAGGGATGTTGTTTACAACTGTTGTATCTTCTGTAAAAGAAAATGATAAGCTGTGCACTTCTTTGCTTAGCATTTTCTCAGGAAGTTCGGGCTTATTTTTTCAAATGGTGCCAAGCATAGTCATTTTCCGGTTTAGAAGAGGTTTTATCAAGTTATAGGATGTCATCACATGTAACATTGTGCCCCGAATACCCATAAGTAATGTCACTCACTAACAACATACCCTGACTTTTCTCTGGCTTTGATCCCTGATTTTTTCCAGTGTAAATTTGTGCATTCAGTACATACGAAGTTTTGCTATCATATAAAGTCCATATTTTTATCCCATACTTGGAGGGTTTACTAGGTATATATTGTTTGAAAGGGCATCGTCCACGAAGTCCGACTAATTGTTCATCTACAGTAACATTTTCACTCGGATTATACAATTTAGGTTGAATTTCTATCCACTTTTCCCAAATATCTCGAACAGCAGCTAATTTATCTACAGACCTTCTTTCTTGCCTGGTAAATTTATTGTCAAAATGAATAACTCTCGATATCATATGAAAGGTTTTGGGGACATTGCAGCACGAAATATATTTCTGCCTGTTTCTTGATTCCACAAACATTTTGTTGATTCTCTATATGATTTGTACACACCAGCTAATAATAATAATCCGATGTACGCTTGAAAAGTTTCAGTACTAATAGCTTTCCACTCTTTTTCATACACTTTTCTTCCTTCTATGTTAGTCATTTTTATGATTTCTTTTATGATTTCATTCTCGATTGTAGAATTGAATACCGTCGCAAATGCGCTTTTTATGTCAGTTATCCTTGTCGTTGCATATCTTGTGACACCTGAAGTAGTTTTTATAATATTAGCAGACGTTAATCGACCAGAATGAAGAAGGGGATTCAATTTCCATACTATTTCACGATTCTTAGACTGAATACTCTGTATATTGTGCGTCTTTTGAATATCAATATCAAAATCGTTGTCAGAACTTTCACTTTCAATTTCCTCACGAGTATGATTTTCATACTCAGACGCATTTTCCTCTTCACTGTCAGAAGTTTCCATTAATTTAGCAATATCAGCGTCGCTCAGATTTCTACGATTCGCCATTTTTTCACTAATACTCAGAGCTACAACTGTTCTTCAGATTATTAGAAATTGAAATACAGCAAGATAAAAGAAACTCTACTAACAGGTGCATTTTTTTCCCTTCCACCAATGATATCAACATTTGACTTTGCTCTCCTGTCACGTGATCTAACACCTGTGCCAACAAAACAGATTTCGAAATAGATACGTTGCAGTAATTATTTTTATTGAATGATTCCAAACAAAATTAAAAGTGTATGATAAAATTATTTTTTAACTCGGGTCAATATGACCCGAACAGTACATTAGGACTAAGTTAAAAAATATCTCTTGGAAATATAAATAAACGTAAATACTTCTAGTAATATATAGTTACATTACTAATGAACAAAGTCAAAAAGTTTCATGGAAATATCTCTGCGCTAATTTTTTTCATAAGTGAACAATAAAATTTTCGGGTCAAATAGACCCGAACAGAACAGCAGGGTTAAGAAAAATCTTTAAAAAATGAATATAATTTTCCTAATTTAAATATGCAATTTTAATAAGGTATTGGACAGAGATATATATGATATAAAAAATGATGTAGTAATCATACAAGCTGTATAATTACTGAAATCTATGATTTAAACATGTGATTCGAAGTATTTATCCATTATTCACATCATTATTTATCTCTGCATGTTTAAAAAATAAAATGAAATATTTGCGCACTTTTTAACTATCATATTACTTCAAATCCTTGTGTTAAATGTTTCCATGCTTTCTAAAGATTCCTGCATTTCAAAGAAACAAAATAAATATTTAATACTCCTTTCCAGATAATTAAATAAAAAATGGGTAATTTATAGATAAATGAACCTACCCAAATTTTTTAGCTTGTATGTACAGAAGCAGTGAAAGAAAAAAAAAATCTCTTTAAACTACTTAAAAAGAAGTTACTGAATATTGAACAAAGTAAGATTTGATCACCACAAGCTAATTTCCTTCGAAACAATGAAACTTTCTTGGTATAATTTTGCATTTAATTTGAATTTTTATCTTTCTAAAAAACTATTTCAAATTAATTCTTAATTAATTGAAATTAACTGTTTAAGGTCAATACAAGAATCCATCAAAGATTTTTTCTGCTAATTGTTTGTTCATTGATGATACGAGTAGAAACCTTATCATATCGACATTTTCTATTAGCAAACCATTAACTAATTTTTTCATCTCGTGGCAACTTATTTGTATAACTTCTCTTTCAACGATAGTTTTCTTTCGAAAGTTTTTAATAATACATTTAAGGACAAAACTATTTTTAGAATTAAATTAACAAAAAAAAGTCTCTTATTCGGCTACATTTTCTTTACTGATTTTTTAAGATTTAAATTTTTCTATAATTCCACGATTCAAGGTACTCTTCGGACTTTATTTCCCTTTTATTTATTTATTTATCTATTTGCATTTTTGAAGATTTATTAATAGCGTTATAATCACAGAAAATTTACATATACAGGGTGTATCTGAACTACTGGGCGAAACATTAAGGGGTGATAGTATGTATCAAGACAAACAATTTTAAATAGAAAATCAAGGGTCCCAAGCGTTTTCCAAAGGAGATAGCCGCCATTAAAGTTTAGGGTCAAAAATTTCAAATGTACATAAAAAACGGAAAAATTGGTCGATTGATTTGCGGTTTTCACTAAAGCTATTCTTTATGTTGGTATTTTCTTGAAAATAAATTATAAAGATAAATTTCGAAAAATGTCGATAGAGGGCGCTTTAGACTTTGGAGTAACGAACAACTGTTTTTTGCCGTTATTTTTTGCATCTCATTAAATGGTTTCGCAAGCTTAGACTTAAATTTAAATTTTGAGCTCAAAATCTGAATAGTTCGGAGTAAATAAGTAGCACAAACTGAACTGTGCTCAGAGGGTTCAAATTTCAAATGATATAAAAAAATGGAAAAATTGGTCTATTGATTTGCGGTTTTCACTAAAACTATTCTTTATGTCGGTATTTTATTGAAAATAAACTGTAAAGCTAAATTTCAAAAAATGACGATAAAGGGCGCTTTAGACTTTGGAGTAGCGAAAAGCTGTTTTTTACTGTTATTATTTGCATCTCGTTACATTTTTTTTTAAAGCTTAGACAAAACTTAAGTTTTGCGCCGAAAATCTGAATTATTGGGAGTGGTTAAGCAGCGCAAACTGAACTGGTTTCAATGGGGGTGGGGAGGTTCAAATTTCAAATTATTATAAAAAACGAAAAAAATGGTTGATTCGTTTACGGATTTCGCCAAAACTATTCTTTATGCCAGTATTTCCTTGAAAATATATTTTAAAGATAATTTTCAAAAAATTCCGTTAGAGGGTCCCTGAAACTTTAGAGTAACCAACAACTATTTTTAACTGGTATTTTTTCTAACTAATAATGCTTGTAAAAGCTTATAGTTAAATTTTGAGCTCAAAATCTGAATCGTTGTGAGTAATTATGTAGCACAAAATTGAACTGTATTCGAGGGGTGGAGAGAGTAACATTTCAACTCTTGAAAACTGTTCCGTTTGCGCTTCTTATCCCTTCCCATTTATTCAGAATTTGTGTTAAAAATTTAAGTCTAAGCTTTTAAAAGCATTTAATTAGATAGAAAAAATAACGGTTAAAAATAGTTGTTGGTTACTCTAAAGTTAAGGGCACCCTCAAACGAAATTTTTAAAAATATATCTTTAAAATTTATTTTCAAGTAAATACTGACATAAAGAATAGTTTTGGCGAAAACCGTAAACGAATCAACCATTTTTTTCTGTTTTTTATGAAAACTTGAAATTTGAACCTCCTCATCCCCATTGTACGCAGTTCAGTTTGCGCTACTTAACCACTACCAACGATTCAGATTTTCGGCGCAAAATTTAAGTTTATGTCTAAGCTTCTAAAAAAATTTAACGAGATGCAAATAATAACGGTAAAAAATAGGTTTTCGTTACTCCAAAGTCTAAAGCGCCCTCTATCGTCCTTTTTTGAAATTTAGCTTTACAATTTATTTTCAGTAAAATATCGACATAAAGAACAATTTTAGTGAAAACCGCAAATCAATCGACCATTTTTTCCGTTTTTTATTATCATTTAAAATTTGAACCCTCTGAACACAGTTCAGTTTGTGCTGCTTATTTACTCCCAACTATTAAGATTTTGAGCTCAAATTTAAGTTTAAGTCTAAACTTGCGAAACCATTTAATGAGATGAAAAAAATAACGGCAAAAAACAGTTGTTCGTTACTCCAAAGTCTAAAACGCCCTCTATCGACATTTTTCGAAATTTATCTTTATTATTTGTTTTCAAGAAAATACCAACATAAAGAATAGTTTTAGTGAAAACCACAAATCAATCGACCAATTTTTCCGTTTTTTATGTTTATTTGAAATTTTGGACCCAAAACTTTAATGGAGGCTATCTCCTTTGGAAAACGCTTGGGACCCTTGATTTCCTATTTAATATTGTTTGTCTTAATATATACTATCACCCCTTAAAGTTTTGCCCAGTAGTTTAGATACACCCTGTATTTTACAAATAAACAAACACGTTCGGTTTGAAAGAAGATGGGGGTTAGACATTTCATTAACATTTCATTGTCTTTACGATTAAGTATAAAACAAAAGCCAGGGTATTTAAATTTGCATTTAAGCATTTATAAATCTAACAGATGGCACATTTGTTTATTTATTTATTTGGCAACATTATACTGTCTTCGTATGGTTCTTATTATTTTTCCAGTTACATATCAGAACTTTTTAAAATTAAAACATATAAATGTAGTTAAAACGCGCAAAATTTCGCGTTATTTAGAACAAGATTACCTATAAGATAATACTGGTACCTAATAATTTTCTGGTTTGGAGATTCCAGTACTCGTGCAAACTCTGCTAAAGAAAGGGAGGCCCAGGAATGGGCACCGGTACCTAGGCTCCGTTTTTGACTATTAGTCCATGCTGTCCTCTACTGGTGTCATAACTGAAAAATAACATAATTTTTTATAATTTTTTTTTCTATTGAATGAAAAAAAAAACATATCTTTAGATATGGCGCCTATTGGTTTATGCAAATTCTAATAATCAAATCCCTTAATTCTCCAAAGAAGTAATTCATTGAGGCAAAGTTATCCCTCCCGTCTTACAAATTACTTATTATAACAATGTACAATATCTGCGTTAATTTCTGGCATTCTATTAATATGAAAAAGTAATATCTTTATGAAGTCTACAATTATCCGTGAAAGTTCTAGTCCTGAAGTAATGAAGACACCGAAGAGAAGTGGCCCTCTTGTAACCGTGAAGTTCTGCTCTCAAAGCTGGTAGACAGGAGGTGCTGGTTTCTAACCCAATCTCGTCCGTCGGCCTAATCGTTCGGAGTTTTCCACGGTTTTATTGGAATCTTGTATTTCCTTGCGGAGATGCGGATTTGATTTCATTAGTAATACCCCCCAAGGAGGGCACCCCCCCTTTGGGACCATACCCCTCGTGTAGATAATTGGCAGTCCTAATGGCATGCGACACTGAAAAGATGCTTTTATGACTGTTCTAAAATAATGAAATCTACGAAGTTTTATCGCATGCCTTTTTACTGCAAACATCTTATATCATGATTGTGGCTTTGTGTTTTTACTTCATTATGCATTTGCTTATTTTTCTTTTACAAAAAAAATGTTGAATAGTAGAAAACAATAACTTAAGCTTTAGTTTTGCACGACAACTCGTTTTGCCACGTTATTGAGGTTCAGGCTGCATTATGTTTGAGTTATTTCTTCGTCTTACTGCTTATTAGGGAGGGTTGTGATATACTCAAACACGTTTAAAAACTAGAGACAATTTTTTTTTTTAATTTAATACTTGTATTATTTATTTTAAGTAAATATCAAGCGCATCATTTGAATTATCTGTAGTTTAAAGGGGGTAGCGGGTTAAGGGGGGTCTGGCGGCCCCCACCGAATCTGGTAAAATCGTTCCAAAAATCTTGAAGAGGGTCGAAAAACAAGCAGTATAAGCTTTTTACCGACATTACAACCCCAAACAAAAACACAGTAATGGCGAAAAATATGATTTTTTGTGATTTTTATTTTTTTCAACCAGTTTAATTTATTTTTAAATGGTTTAAACGCAATTAAAAATTTGTTTTGGATGTGTGGAAGTCCCCTGAATTTTTTCAGATTTTTTGGTCAAGTAAAAACATGTGAATTTTAGGTTTAAATGTGAAAAAATCGTAAAAAACGCGTCATTTTCAAAATTCAACCCTCTAATTTTTAGGGTTGTTTTCATTTTCCCGAGAGGTGCTGTATAGTATAGATAGCGGCAATCGACCTCTTTCGAATGCAGGCAACTGGACTCAATTTGGTCAATTTTGGTGAGCGGGGCGATTTTTTGAAAAAAAACTCGAATTTTCAACTTTCGGTAAATTACGCCACGTATTTGGTATAATGCGTCTTTGCTGTAAAAAATACATCTCTATAGGGGTTTTTGAGGTCGCTGATCACGAATTTGATGTCAAAAAAATTTTTGACAACAAATTCACCCATAAATATTTATTAACACAGGTTTGATAATGTAAAAATATTAATGAAAGATTTTTTTTTAATTTCTCTTAATTAATTTAGTTTTTATTCCAAAAAAAGTAAATTAATAATATTAATAGTAATATTAATAGTATTAATGATATTATTAATAATATTAACATTATTTAAAAAAAATTATGTGTCGTGGAATTTTCATTGTTATTTTATTTAGTCAAAAATATAATAATTACCGATAACGTAATATGAATTTTAACTGCATTGATAATGGTAATTTGAAATTCAAATGAGTTGACTGAACCGCCATCTGGTAAAAGACTACACTATTAGGCAAACGACTCGAGGCATTAGGCCCAACCCGAAGTCATGCTACTGCGCACGCGCCATAGCGCTGTGGCGTCGTCATAGCGCTGTAGCATCACTCAAGCTTTCTTTTCCTCGTCAGCGATCGTCGCATACACGTGTCAAGTTTCACCACTGCAACACGTAGTTGTTACAGATTCTCACAAATCTTTTCTCTGTTCAAAGCGTTGAACCTGTTATTGAAGAAGATAGTGACGAGGATTAAAACTGTAAAATTGTTAACTTAGCTCTGTAAAAAAGTATTATGCTATTTTATGTTACTGTGTGACTATTACGTAAGGTTGAATAAAATATGATTTATACCAGAAAATTTAGTTTCATTGATTATATTAGTTGAACACGATATTAAAATAGTTTAAATGCTGTGATTCAATGATATTTTTTACATTATCAAACCTGTGTTAATAAATACTTATGGGTGAATTTGTTGTCAAAAATTTTTTTGACACCAAATTCGTGATCAGCGACCTTAAAAACCCCTATAGAGATTATTTTTTATAGCAAAGACGCATTATACCAAGTACGCGCCGTAATTTACCGAAAGTTGAAAATTCGAGTTTTTTTTTTCAAAAAATCGCCCCGCTCACCAAAATTGACCAAATTGAGTCCAGTTGCCTGCATTCGAAAGAGGACGATTGCCGCTATCTATACTATACAGCACTCCTCGGGAAAATGAAAACAACCCTAAAAATTAGAGGGTTGAATCTTGAAAATGACGCGTTTTTCACGATTTTTTCACATTTAAACCTAAAATTCACATGTTTTTACTTGACCAAAAAATCTGAAAAAATTCAGGGGACTTCCACACATCCAAAACAAATTTTTAATTCCGTTTAAACCATTTAAAAATAAATTAAACTGGTTGAAAAAAATAAAAATCACATTTTTCGCCATTACTGTGTTTTCGTTTGGGGTTGTAATGTCGATAAAAAGCTTATACAGCTTGTTTTTCGACCCTCTTCAAGATTTTTGGAACGATTTTACCAGATTCGGTGGGGGCCGCCAGACCCCTCTTAACCCGCTACCCCCTTTTTAACTGTGTGTAGTACTATCGAAATAATCGGCTCGGGTGATTTTCAGGAAACGCTATTCTTGCAAAAGACGAGGAATTTGATGTCATAAATTCTCCCCAATTAGTTTCGATTAGGGAAAATCCCGTTGGAAAAGCCGAAAAATGTATCGATTTAATATGCTCGAATACACCGTGATAAACGAGGATTCGAAATAAACATCAAATACAAAAGTTGCGTATTTTTGTCCGTAGAATCCGAATCTGCAATAAAAAATGGGGGTTATAATTTAAGATTTCAAAGTTGGACCCCCTCTGACCCCCAGGGGGTCGGTTATGAAGGTCAAACTTGGTATCACAGAGTAGCTTATTTTAAAATATTTAACACGTATATTTACGTTTTTCAATCTCATATGTATTTCTCGAGTTATTCGACCGTTTCCAGACTTTTCGGACACCCTGTATATATATTTTAAATCAGATATCTATCTCACTGCAAAAAATGATTGTTAGTTTTGCAGTATAATACTGGCGTCCCAGCTGCCAGTATTATACCGTAAAATTAACAGTAATAAACCGTAAATAATCATTAGTATACAGTCTTATAAATACAGTAGCAGTAATATACCGCATATTACTGCTTAATGGTATATTACGGCTTATTTTAGGGTTTATTACTGTAGATGTTACAGTATATTACTGGCAGCAAGGGTGCCAGTATTATACCGTAAAACTAACAATTATTTTTTGCAGTGCTGCTGAACTGAGTTTCAAAATGGGGATATATATATATATATATGGTAAATCTTGGCATGGAAAAAGCCGTTAGGTTTTTTGTTACATTAAAAAAATAAAAATATCGGAAGACGGGTTAGATTTCAAAGTTTCGCACTATGTATGTATCAGTAAAAAATTTTTAGTTTAATTTATTATTGGATGTATCTAAAAATTCATGCGCAGTCTTGTGTAATACGTATTTGAAAGTATTTTAAAAAAATGGGGGCAAAAATATAATTTTTTTTTCAAAATACTTGGGATTTAAAAAAAATCAAATCTTTATAAAGATTTTAAAAATTTTAATGGAGTATGAAAATATGATTTTTTTTAATCATACTTTTAGCTGAAAATTGAAATGCAATGAGTTTCATTTTCCCCTTAAAAAATAACAATTCCTCGAAATTGTTTTATTACTTCTTATAATAATGTACGATATCCAGTGTTAACGTCCAATACTTTATTAATATTGTCGAGTAATATCTTAATAGTTTCTGTATTCATCCATAAAATTTCCAATCCTGTAGTGAAGAAGACACAGACGGGAAGCTTTTACAAATGCTCTACAAGACTGATAATAACTCTACGAAGTTTTATGGGAAGCCTTTCCTTCAAACATCTTATCTTAGGATAGTGGTATTTATTTTCTTTTTTAGATTCACGTGCTTCTGTGCGGCATTACCTAAATAGGCCCCTACAACTTGTTTCTTTAGAAATGAATTCAACCAACCATATGGTAACGTATTACTTTTTTTTTCTTTCATTCAGAATATAAATAAAACTATCGTAATTTCGGGTGTATAAGCCGCGGATCAAACAATCCTTTTTGGACCCAGAAACCTTATTTAGTGATTGAAGACAAATAGTTACGGCGATCTAAGTAGTTATATTTGTTTCTTAAAAATTTCTGGGTTGAAAAAGAATTGTTTGATCTGCGGCTTATACATCCGAAATTACGGTATCTAGAATTTATAAAAGCCAAAGAAACTGGACAACATTATATGGATTATGATTTTAAATCTTTCTAGCTCGATATTTTTTTTGGAGGGGGCTTGAGGGGGGGGATTACTTATTTTTGTTTAACCCCTTAATGGCCGCATTAAATTACGTTTTAAAAATTCAAATTCATTATTCCCACCACTTAAAAAAAAATCTTCTTATTTAATGACAAGTAAAATGATACCAGAATAAATCCAATTATACTACGTTATAAAACTAGTGGGAATTAAACAATTCTGGATAAAAGCCATGAAGCTTGCAGCCCGTGAATGTTTCGGGCGCGACGATTAAGTGGTTGATGTAGGTGTATCATATTTTCTTCAGGATTTTTCTCACTATCGAAATAATTTTCTAAGTCTTTTCTCTTCCAAAATTTTATATGCTTCTGGATGCTTTCTGGGTTTCTATTACTTTCTAGGCCCACAGAAATAGGAATAGGATCTGGTACAATTTACAGAGACCGGCAGCTTTACAGGGCCCGAAAGTGGCTACATATATATATACATACCGGGTGTCCCAAAAATGACTGATGGATTTTAAAATTCAATAACTTGCAAACGGTGAGAGTTATTTAAAAAAAATTTTGCAGGAGGGTTATGTATAATGTCAGGAGTTTTTTTACTGTAACTTTTGATTTTAGTTCGAATTTCAAACAATAGATGGTGCTGACGGCGATTGGCGGACAGGTTATCAGCTCTGAGTGAGATCAGTTTCGGTGTCGACCTGGCCTTCAATTGCCGTCAGCGCCTTCTATTGTTTGAAATTCGAACTAAAATCAAAAGTTACGGTAAAAAAACTCCTGACATTATACATAACCCTCCTACAATTTTTTTTTTAATAGCTGTCACCGTTTGCAAGTTATTGAATTTTAAAATCCATCAGTCATTAAGTGGTTTACCTTTTTTGACAACCTCTTTTTAACCCAAAGTTTTCAAATAAAAACCGGAAAAATAATTTAAAAATAACATAAGTAAAGAAATAAAAAAAAAATAAATAAAAAAACATCATCAGAATTTTAGGTGCACAAACTGTGCATGCATGTTAATAATGTTTAAAAAATCTAAAAAAAGTAATACTATGAAATGTTTACTTATTTCATTTTTTTTCTGCAAAACTGGAACTGGAAAAATCTTCCCTTTTACAGATAAGATTACAATACATTAATTTTTTTTTTGTTTTTTTAAGTGGCTACATTCATTTATTTATATTCTTTTTATAAGAATTACAAAATTTCCATAATAGTGATTAATTCAATTATTTTTGTAAATGTTTTAGCAGACAAAAGCTATAAATATCAATTTATTAAACCAGTTTTAATGAAAAAAAATTATGCAAATTTCATATTATTATAATATATTTTTTTAATATATCTCCCGAGATTAATTTGGCTGTGTTTATGACGGACAATTATCAACAGGATGAATAAAGGCACTAAAGGGGGGGGGGCGATGGGGGAAATCTGTCACCCATAGGAAATTCATTAAAAAATAGAAATATATATATATATTTAATTCAAACATTTCGATTTCATACCGAAAAATTTCATAGAAAAATTGTTTTCATTACGTAATTATAAAATGTGTATTTTAGATACAGAAAAGAATAGCATAGGAATTTTTTCTTATGAGCTACAAATTGTTAAATTAATGAAAGAGCTAAATTGGGCCCCTTGTGTTTGTACCTCAAAGTGTCACTTGCGCCTATACGTTCCTATACCAGCCATTTTCAACATAGTGTCAAGTCCGTTACCAAATGTCAAGTCTGTTACCGCATGGTTTTTTAACCCATTCGTGCCCAGCATCTTTTGCGTAAACTTTATTTGATTCGCACCACTATTTTTAGAAGATTTAAGTTTAGTTCATTAATCACGAAAATGCATCGTTCAAATAAAATAATTATTGCTTTTCTTTTTTACCGGTGTCAAAAACAGTGCTGAATGCACCTTTTGAAGCGTCCCTAAAAAGGGACGCTAGGCACTAATGGGTTAATGATTATCATTTTTTCACCATTCTGCTTTTATTTTTTATTCATATAAGAAACAAATATACAATTTCCTTAAAATTTAATAATTTATATGAATACATACTGTAATTGTTAGAAAAGTTCTTGTATAATTTCTGTCTGACCAAAATCTTGCGGCTAAAACTGTCTCTTTTTTTCAATTTAAGTATTATTGATAAATATCATGTTTTGAAATGTAGGAGACATAAGTCATTTCATAGTAAGTTGATTTTAGGAAATTTAATAAATTTAAAGCTGAGTATTTGCAGTAATTTTGTATGGTAACGGACTTGACAATTTGCCTTACAAGCCAACTTTAACCCTTTGTGGCGCAGGACAAATTCATTGCGTAAGTGTTGAAATTAATGACTGACACCGGAATTTGAAAACAACTTTATTTGTAAATAAGAAAACGCTATATTTCACTCATTCAATAAACCGTAATTTTCTTAAACAAAATTCCGGTGCCAATATGGCGTTTGAGAATTAAAATTAAGTGGTATATCTATGAAACGATTGCGCCGCAAAGGGTTAAATAGCAAATTACAGGGCAAAGTGCACAACCAATTTTTTTTCATGTACCTTAAACATTTATTTTAACATTTGTTTCCATTTTTAAAAGAAATTATTAAGTTTGAAAAATAAAAATAAAATTATGAAAAGAAAGCGAATGGTAAAAATAGCCCATACAATAAATTATTAGTTATTAGCCCTGAAAGTTTGTACCATAAGTGTAGAATCACCCTGTCTAATTTTAAAGACAATTCATTAGTTTAAAATGTCTGTTGAATTGAAACTATGTGCTTTTTTATTATTGTTAAAGTTCTGAACGAAAATCCGGTTTCGACTTGCGATGAAACATCCTTGTATTTTAATTTTTGTCTGCATAAGTGGATTGCGTTGGTGGTTTCCTGTAAAACGTTTTTTTCTGTCTTGTTGTCCATTATCACACCTAAACATTTGATCTAATAATAGATATTTTGTAAAAAGTAATTTGGATCATTAGTCACTTAACTTTTTCCGGCACACTGTGCCCAATCCGGGATACCTAATTTTTAATTTCAAACTTGCAAATGCACCAATAATATTTTAATAAAATTTTGCTTTTATTGTGAAAGCTTAATTTAAGGATTCTTAATTTCTCGAATAGTTGTTTCGAAATTCCGGTGTCAGCTGATAACTTATCATTTTACTCACAGAGTTTGCCCGTGCCGGAAAGGGGTAACTAATCAACAATTAAAAAAAGTAAAAAAAAACTTTCAAATAATGTCTACTTTTTTAAAGTCTTTTACAGCATTTTTAATCTTTTATCACCAGTTTTTCGAAACAGAATTTTTTTTTCCAATTCAATCAGAAAACGCTGGGATTAAACAATGGAAAATGTACAATAAAAATTTACTGGTGTGGATAATAAATCATGATTGGCCAAAAACACGTTGCCCGTATGACGTACGGGCGAATCAGGGAAGCGGTTAACAAGGGTCTTTGGACCCCTATTGACAAAATGGTGACAAAATGTCTCATACTTTTCAATAGCACTTTTTGCAAGTACGTTCGACTATGTATCAGATATTCATTGGATTAACTGAGGAAATTTAAACCAGTTGCGCTGTAGTAATCATCAAATTATTAAATAATAATCACATGTGATTAAGGACGTTTGTTCTCAATTAATTTTATTTTTATTGTTCAGTGGGACAAATTTTTCTAACACATTCATGAATTCATTTTTGCACTTAAATACAAGCAATAGGTTGAATCAATTTTTTTAATTCCTAAAAATAGGATAACGATTTTATTTTCTTGTAAATGGACTATACAGAGTGTCGTAAAACGGACTGACTTTTTTTTAAATAGGACTAGCAACAAAACAGTGACAGCTATTAAAAATCTTCTTGCAAGGAGATGAATGTGTAAAGCTGATATTTTCTTTAGCATTTTCCGTCTTTTAGTACCAAATGTAACAACAGATGGCGCTATGCTGTTATGCTGTTTTAACCTGTAAGATTTAAAAAATACAAATTTCTGTTTTTTTTTTTTTTTTTTTTTTTTTTTTTTTTTTTTTTAAGAGTTTTAACATTTTAAACAAAATAAAAATTTAAAAATGAGTAAAATTTTATCAATTTGTATATGTTAATATGAACCTTCTTAAAGTTTTAGCCAATGAAACACCATCTGGGGTTGACATTTGATACTAAAACAAGGAAGCATACCAGAGATATTTCCAGATTCGCACAATTATCTGCTGTGAGTATAACTTTATGCTGTAATCGTTTGTTTGCTATTCCATAAAAAAAAACATCATCAGTCCATTTTATGATATTGTCTAATTATTTACTTCCCCATTCCCGGCCTGTTACATACGAAAAATCGGCTTAAAATGCTAACTTCTAAGAACATATTTTCAAAGCTTTTACGTTAATAAGAAATGAGAAAACGCTATTAGTTTTCTGATATCTTCAACATTTATGGATATATGAGGGCATTTCCATGCGAATTTGTTAGTCTGTTACACAACTGAAAATCGCTATGCTTGTTGGCCACCGTTATTTTCGAAACGTTTGCTTCGCCTTATTCAATTGATGATATATCTTCGATAAACTAAGTCACACTTTCTCGTTTTAAAATACTGGTAGCTAAAAATCGTAGTACGTAACAGACAAACAAGTTCACATGGAAATGCCCATGAATAAAAATGCCTTCAAAATGCGTCAGAATATAGCCAGTTTATATTTAATGATATAAGAAAATGAAAATTTTGGGGGATTTGGAGTAGCGAGGAACATTTTCCAAGGAAAAAAAATCCAACTTCCGGTTTTAATTTTTTTTTTGATCTGGTGGTTTATTGTACTTTATTATTTATAAATGCATATAAATATAGTGAAAAAGTATTTAAAACTGTCTTTTTTCGGAGACGAAGAAAGCAGATTATTACACTTCCGGTATCCTTTTTGTGAGAAATTCAGCCCTGCGTTTATTGGAAAATAGAAAACGTTAATCGATATCTTTGGCTCTGCACCATTTATACATTTATGAATGAAAATGTTTTCGTGAATGCGCCACAAAGTATTCAGTTTCTATTTGAGAAAGAGACTCATAATGAAAAAAGTAAAACCTTGATAATGAATGAAAGCTTAACGTGATTGAAATTCTGGGAAAGAAACATTTGGACTATTGCCGACCAGTGTTTACAAACAATTATGACACTGACCAACTAATTTATTCAGCGAAGTTGGATGGCATGTAACCCCCACCACTTCGCTTCGCCTACGGTTGCGGTCAATGCCATTAATAATTACTTAAAAGGTGAGGAAGAGAGGGAAATATTTCATACCTTCCCGTTTCAGTCTCGAAGGAAATGCCGACAAGATTCCCTTGTATCGCCTGGTTTTTGTTTTCGTAAATAAAACTTAAACGAACACTTATATACAGGGTGTCCCAGAATTATTGAAATCCGCTTTAACTTTTATCTATTGCAGGGCCCGAATTATGCAGGGGCATGCAGGCAGTTGCCTGCTTTTAGGGGGCTTTTATTTTTTCCTTATATTTTGTCAGTATAATAATGTTTTATTTTATTTAGAAATTATGTTTTATTATTTAAAAAATAATACTCCCTCTCTCCCAAATTAGTTGCGACATTTATGTTGAAAATCTTGTCCCAAATTACCGTAATTTCCGGTGTATAAGCCGCGGATCAAACAATTCTTTTTGGACCCAGAAATCTTATTTAGTGATGGAAGACAAATATTTACGGCGATCTAAGAAGTTATATTTGATTTTCAAAAAATTCTGGGTCGAAAAAGAATTGTTTGATCCGCGGCTTATACACCGGAAATTACGGTAGTTGCCACATTTGAAGTAGGTGGAGTCATAAATAACTTCTGATGCAGTATAGTAGATCGACACCAGTAAAATTATACTAGAATAATATAACGGTGTATACTAGGTGTCAGAAGCAATGTGAACTGGAATATAAAGTAAAAGAAAAAGAAATAATAATTCAGAAAATTCTCTAAAGAAAGAAACGAATAATATTGGGCGCAACGCTCTACTGAAATGTTTGAAACGATATTTGAAAAATTATAAACTGAGCGTTGATGCCATAAATGCTGCAGGTATTAAATTCAATGTACATCACAATGCTTATTATCCTATCCCGTTTGCAAAAACAGACAAAAACATCAAAAATAAAAGATGAGGAAATTTACAATGTAAGTTTACAAAAAATTTAAATGCGGACGAAAAAAAAAAAAAAATGCCACTGAGCAAAATCAAAGATATCCCAATAAAACGAAGACAATGAATGCGAAAATTATCATATGCTGTTATTATTCGTAAATCAATATTACACAGGATTCTCACCCAAAATTCAAAAATGGAAAAATTATATCTGTTATAATAAATTTACCGATTGAATAATCGTGTTTTAAAATTAATCTAATGTAATGTAATGTATGCAGCGATTTTCTGCAGTTCCATATATTGACCTTCGATTTATTCTGTGGAGCTGATCCAGAGTATCAGACCAGTTAAAGTGATCGTTGAGGTTAATTGGGTGAAATAGTCCTCCAGTGTTCGTGTCCGGGATAGTTCAGTTGGTAGAGCATTGGCGGCTTCAGCCAATACATCCCTGGTTCGAATCCTGGCCCGGACTTTTTTCAACCAAAATTCAAAAATGGAAAAATTATATCTGTTATATTGTTATTTAGTTATAAAATCGACTGTGCATATACAGAGAGTTGCTGTTATTTTTTACTTCGTTTTTCGGCAATCCGTGGTAATATTAAATATTAGAAACCGATTGCTGTTTAATTCTTCGCTATAATCAAAATGAATGTATTGAAAATTTTTCTTTTTCATTTCATAAGTAATACTAGTTTCAAATACGTGGTTATCTAAAAATAGCGTGAGGTATAACAAACACAATTTGATGAACGTTCACAGTGGCGAATGCATTTTTTATTTTTAAGAAAAGAACGATACAAAATGTCGCCAACGGAGAAATTCTGGCTTTATTTTGAAAGAAATATGAATCTTTGGCCGTTGTCGGTAATTTAGATTCACACTGATAACTTATGCAATTTGAAGCCTTTTCAAGTAAGTAAGAACTTTTGTACCAATGAAAGATTACAATATTTTTAAATTAAAGCCTGCAAATTGCAACAACTCATGTTTCAACATTACATGTAGAAAGATGTCTGTTCCAAAGGTCTCGCAATGTTACATTTAAAATTTACTGCGCATTCTAAATAAATTCAAATTTCAAGCCGCTGTGAAAAATATCGCTTATCCGTGTTCATATACAACCGAAATTATTAACTAGAAATACTATCATTTATTGTTAGCATATTTTGTGTTTGAAGATTCCTTTAGCAGTTACGCTTTCAAATATCGCAAATAATACTCTTCCAGTGTCAATGCATTTCTAGTGGCAACATTCATTTGGAAATAATATTTGACTCTAAACAGAAAAACCTGGAAAATGGATTCACAAAGTCACTAAAAAAACTTGAGTAGACTGAAAAACCTGGAAACCTGGTCTCTGGGAGAAAAAACAAAAAAAAAAAAAAAAAAAAATTAAAAATTAAAATAAAACGCATGCTTCAGTGTGAACGTACACGAAATGGTGTTAAATTTTGTGCAATGGTTAGGCCGCTAGGCCGCTAAGAATCACGGAATTGTTAAGAAAGGGATCGTTTCGCAGGGGTAAATGACTACTGCGGCAAACTTCCACCAATAAATTTATGTAGAAAATTTCTTCTTTTTTTTTAAACGTCCCACTAATGGATAATTTAAGAATAAAATAAAATAAAATAAAGGCAAAAAACCATTATTTATTTTTACTGGTGGATATTTACTTCGGCGGTGGTAGTCCCATCATATTGTGACAACCAAGACAATCTCTTGTCAGTGTCAGTGAAAGGATTATAATATATGAACAAACTAACACCCGTTAAAAGAAATGGAAGTTTTTAACCGTATTTGTGATTTCCAATCAATAAGGTATATAATTAAGACGATATTTTCTATTCAATTTTGCTGGTGGAAGTTTTCACCGGTGGCAATTAGAAACTGTTGATCTGACTAAACAATACAACCTTCGTTGGGAGACAACCTCTTCAATTACTTCATTCGCAACTGAAAGACAATAAACTATTGGGCCATCCGGAAAATTCTGCAGTATACTTCTGGTGAGATAATGTTAAAATTATTGATTCACGTTGTAAAATATGAACAAACTTATAAACAAATGTGTAAAAGTTTCCCTATAATAAGCATATTATAAAAACAAACTTTTATGCTGGAAATTTCGGTAATAATGTAGATTTTGTGGAATCAAACTTTATATATATATATATATATATTTAAAAAAAAAAAAAGCAGAATTTTCCGGATGATGTCTCCGCTGCGGAGACATCATCTTTCCTTCCAAAATTTGTTTTTGGCACCAGTAATAAAGGAAAATAAAATTTTCCTTATTTAACCAGAGAATTTTTGAAATTGTCTACTTCAAGGAAAGTTCTTTTAAAAAAATGGTGCTAATCGAATAAAATTTGTGTAAGAGGCATCAGAGTCCGAAGGGTTAATATATGTCTTCACCTCCTTTTTCATAGCTCCATTTTCAAAACATGCTATTTTATTGTATAACACCGCATATGTATTTTACATTTTCTATGAAAGGTTAAAAAGGCAAAGATTGTTGCATTGAAACCCAAAACATTATAAGCTCTGGGCAAAAAACTGTCATGATCGGGACCTACTTATGGACTTCTGATTAAGATTGTAAATAAATCAACTCAAATCTATTAATCTAGATTCCTGAGCTAGTATCTTTCTTTCTCATCTAAAATTCATTTAAAACAACCAAAACTGGCACTGCCATTATATGCACTTGACATGTGTTTTGAATCATTAATACTCATATAATAAGCAATTTCGTTGCGAGATGCATAAAGAATTGTGTTTAGTAAATACCTGATGCGTAACAACTAGTATAATTAAATGCCCAAGCAAACAAAATAAATTTAGCATTGATCTATTTGATGGCTTCATAAAAAAAGAGATTTTACTTAAAACTTTAGAGGGAAAATGCGGGAAATGATAACATTAACGCATAATCATTTACTGCTATTGTTCTCACATATTTCATATTAGTTTTGTCCTGTATAGGGGCTCCTATTACAAAGCCTTGATACAGTTGTATACTACACTTTTTTTTTCGATTTTTATGTGCTTTAACTTGGTATTTCTTACATATGCATTTATTTGAACATAAAGAGTTTTCTATACATCTTATTAGTTTTTAAGTGCTCCAGGAAGGGGAGGAGGTTGAACGCTTAAGGCACCCTTCCCTGCCCGCGAAGACACTCGCGAGCTAATGCTATTCCTATGGGGAGGTATTTTTCTAATAACTCTTTCGCATTTTGACATTTATAAATATTTTTTTTTTTTTTGCATTGGATGGCTGAAGTCCCTTTCAAGATCGCTCCTTGATTACTTTTTCGATTTTGACGGCAGGTATTTTCTATAAAGTTACTTTCACTTTCGGAACCGGTTTTGGAAGTGAAAGTAACTTTATAAAAAAAATATCTGTAACCAAAATCGAAAAAGTAATCATCAAGGAGCGATCTTAAGAGGAACTTCAACCATCCAATGCAAAAAAAAAAAAAAAGGTCAAAATACGGAAGAGTTGTTAGAAAAATGACTCGCCATAGAAATAGCATTATCTCGCGAGTATTTTCGTGGGCAGGGACGGGGGCTTTAAGCCTCTCCCTGCCCAGATCCGAAATACTACAAATCTGTACTCTAAAGTTCATTTAACCAAATGACATTTTTCATGGTGCACCTATGTAGGTGTGTTTGTGTGGGGAGGGGGGGGGAGGGCTTCACCTTTTACATCCCTAATTAGAAATTCATAATAATTTCATCTTTTAAAACATTTTTTGTGAATTTTTGAAACTCATTTGAAGATTTACTCAGTCATTTAATAAATTTTAGAAGGATTTTGCCAATTAAAATCAATCTGTTGAATTTGAATTTATAGGGATTTTACAATATTTATAACTCAATGCTTTATTTAAATGTTAATTGTCTTTATTTTTGTTATGCGTGTTATTATACGTATATAACAATCACAATTTGGTGTACGGGCTCAATGGCGAAAGCAGTTTTAATTTCTAAAGAAAAGAAATTATACAAAATGTCGCCACCTGAGAAATTCTGGCTTTATTTCGAAAGAAAAATGAATCTTTGGCCGCTGTCGGTAATATTTTATAAATATTTTATTCAAAACATTTTTCCTAGTAATTTATAAAATTAGGAAATATACAAATAAAATGATCTTACAACAGAAATATTTCCTAACTATCTCCCCCCCCCCACCACCACACACACACACATATTCTTTCAACTTCTTTCCTTTAGCTTTTAAAATAAGAAAAAGTAAAGTGCCTATAACTCATTCTAAACTGTATTACTATTAATCGATATATTAAATTATTTTTTTAAAAAGTTATTTTAATGATACTTAAAAGTATCGTTGGGGCATAAAGAATTAAACGACATTGTTTGCGCAAAGATTAGAATAGATAAGATAATTTGCCACTGTCAATGGATTACAGACTCTAACAGACAAATGACAGACTCGGGGACTAATGTAACGATTTAAAGAGTCCTAAAATTATGAAAGATTCTTCTTTCTTTTAAATAGGTTGTCTGAAAAATGGAAAGTTTGAGACATATTGTTTTGGACGTAGAATATTTCCTCGATTTAAATTTCTTGTTTTATTGAAAGTATTGTATACGTTGAATATTTGCTGATTAAAAAATGTTTATTATGTTACAATAAGAGAAAGTATAAACATGATTCGACAATGAAAACAGGTAAAATTTATTTATATGTTCAAACAACTCTTGCATAAAAATATGCCTTGAGGAAGCCCACAAAATACTAAGAATTACAACTTTCAAGTATCGCTTAATCAAGAAGACCCAGAAAATTGAAATGATTTGCTCTGAAACAGTTTTTCGTTTTTTGATAAACGAATCGCATTTTGAATTTTATAAGACATTTCCTTTCCCGCGCTGTCGCATACGGAGTTCAGAACGTCCACTTTGACGACATTTTTTGAAAACATTTCTACCTTTATCGAAATATTGAAGAAAAAAAGAAAGAGAAAAACAGAGAAAAAGAAAAAGAAAACAATTCGATTAAAAAGTTTCTGGATAAGACCACTTGATAATTTCATGTGTTTATTACGAAAATTGAATTAAAAAAATGGGACAAAAATTAACCTATTTGGATTTGCAAAATCCTTAATTCTTTATGTCCGGAATTTTAAAATCACAAATTTGCTTCTCTTCAATAATTATCTTCGTTAAAGTCTGAAGATATCCAAAACACTTATATAATAACATTTTGATTTGTAGGTAGTTTGCGGACGCGCTATAGCGCTTAAAATACGCAAAAAATCGGCGACGGGACGCAAAAAAATGGAGCTTACGCGTCCTGCGGGACGCGTAATTTTCGTCAAAAATTCGCGAAAAAGGCAAATTTCATTAAAAAATCGCGAAAAAACGAATAATTTTCGTCAAATTTCATCAAAAATTTTGCAAAAAAAATGACTAATTTTATTACAAAATCCCGAAAAAAGGAAGATTTCTCAAAAAATCGCGAAAAAACGACATATTTCGACCAAAAATCGTGATAAAACGGCAAATTTTGCCTAAAGATTCACGAAAAATGACAATTTTCATGAAAAATTCGTGATAAAATGACCCATTTTGTCTAAAGATCGCAAAAAATCGGCACATTTCGTCAAAAGATCGCGAAAAAACGGAACATTTCATCAAAAAATCGCAAAAAAGACAATTTTCGTTAAAAAATCGCGAAATAACGAATAATTTTCGGCGAATTTCGTCAAAAGATTCGCAAAAAATGACTAATTTTATTACAAAATCTCGAACAAAAAGCAGATTTCCACAAAAAAAATCGCGAAAAAACGACAAATTTCATCCAAAAATCGTGATAAAACGACAAATGTTGTCAAAATTCGCGAAAACAGCAATTTACATAAAAAAAAATCGTGATTAAATAGCACATTTCGTCAAAAGATCGTGAAAAACCGGCTCATTTCATTAAAAGATCGCGGAAAAAAACGGCAAATTTCGTCAAAAAATCGCGAAAAAACGGCAAATTTCGTGAAAAAAAAGCTTTAAAATGCAATTTTCGTGAAAAAAATAGCTTTAAAATGCAATTTTCGTCAAACGGGTACGAAAAAAAGTTAATGACAGAATAGAATTTTTCTTTTCCAAAAACTAACTTCCCTGCTTCCAAAGTTTTTTTTTTTGCTGCTCCAAAAACAGATTTTCCTGCTTCACAATCTATTTTTGATTGTTCTGATTATTTTGAAAAATATTCTTTTTTTAGAAAAAATGTCTTTTTCAATAAATCAGTTTTACCCCTTTTTAAAAGAAATGTGAACAACAGTGATACTTGTTATCTTCTAAACTCGAATAAGCATTATTTTACAATTTGTCTCTTGCGCATTGTTTTTTTAAAAAGTAAAGTAAATATCTCTTAATAGTTTAAAAAAAATAATATTGGCTTTAATTATTTATACATTAATTAAAACAATAATTATTGCATTTAACTTTTCTTTTGCAAGTGAACAAGTTCAATTTTTGCGTCTAAAAATATGACTTATTAGTGGGGACCCGCTTTTTTGAAAAAGGGACCCAGAATTTTAGAAGTCCTGGGTCCCCGGGACCCAGGATTTTTCAAGTCCAGCGGCATCACTGGTTTTTAAATAAAACTGGTCCAGTAGTTACTATCATTATTATTATAAATTGTTTAGAAGAATAATTAGACTAATTAACAAAAAATACAATTATGGAAACCTCGCGATACTTACAAGAACAATGTAAATAAATGTATTGTGATCATATCTGTAACTGAGAAGTATTTTGCAGTTACAAATTTTTTATAAACCTTTTTTTATAGGAGAAAAGCTAAATCCATGTAAATGATTGAGAAAATAACCACATTAAAAAAATGTTTAGCTTTGACTGTTTTGCTGTGCTTACTGAATTATGATCCAGCAAAGTATTTTGTATGAAAAATACTTTTATTAGTAGTGAATTAAATTAATTTTACATTGCATTTTCTTTAACCTTTTATGTCCCAAATTATGAATTCATGAAAATTTCATCTTCTAAAGCATATTTCATGAATGTTTGAAAATACATTAGACGATTTAAACAATCATTTAATAAATTTTAGAAGAATTTTGCCAATTTAAATTAATTAAACATATTTGAATTTATAGGGATTTTGTGCGATATTTATAACTATACTCAGATCTTTTACTTAAAATATTGTTTTAGCATTTTATAGATTTAGGAAATGTTTGAAAATAATGCAGGTACAATAGACATTTAAAAATATTTCCTAACTGAAACTTTCTCCCTACAATCTTAAAACGTCAAGAAAGGAGAAAAAATGCAAATGAAAAAGAAATCACTCATTTAAAAATGTTTTTATTTTCCGAAACCAATAATGCTTTTAAGACAAGATAAATTAAAGTATCTATAACTCATTCTAAACTGTGTTACTACTAATCGATGTATTAACCCCTACACGACGGGAGCCTTTTGCGAAATTTTTAATATTTTGTCACCGGATTTTAAAAACAGAAATTTCGGCCTTACTAAATCGAGAAAATGCTGCGATTAAATAAGGAAAATTTTGCAGTAGAATTTTACTGGTGGGGATAATCAAGATTTCTTAACCTTTTTGTGGCACGTATACGTGTTACTCGAACCCAAGGGGTTAACACTAGAACCGCCATTAGGGGTCACAATGACCCCTGCCAGAATGATAATAGCCGATTCTAACCAGAATTTTCTTCATAAGATATGTTAAATATATGCAGCACAAAAATAGACTAATTAAATAAGTTAAATAGTGTAAAATTAAAATTCTGGTGCGAAACACATTTTATAAAACTTTAGTAAAATACCCGGCTGTTTTAGTGTTAAATTAATTTTACAACAAGTTATTTTATAGGTACTTTAAAGAATCGCCGGAGCATAAAAGATTGTTAATAGGACTTAATAGTTCAATCGGAACATAAAGGGTTAAGGCAACAGATAAAATTCCCTGAAATATAATGTCCACAGCGAAACTCTGTCTCCTGATATTATTTTTTTAATACTAAATATTTTTAGCATTTTTTTTTTTTTTTTTTTTTTTTTTTTTTTTTTAAGACACAATACCATAATTCTTCATGCAAAGACACAATATCTTTTATAACACAGCAATTATCAAGGTTGTCTGTAACTTAGGCTGCCAAAATTGTTCGTCTGATCTTTATAGCTGCATAAAGCAAAAAACGAAATAGCAAAAACAGATTTCAATACAAGCAGCGATACTGCAAATAATAAACGGAAACTTTACTGCATTTAAAACCACATATTTCTTTCTCTTGAATTTTTACCTTGAAAAAGTATTTGTATTGTCTGACGTAACAATATCAAATTTTTTTTTTTTTTGAACTAATTCATAAAAGGATGGGGAAGGGAAAAAAAGTAAAACAAGCATGATCGCGATCTTTTGCAAAAATAAGTAAAAAATAAATAAATAAATAAATAACAAAACAAGTTTATGCCCAAGATTAAAGTGGTGCTTCCATCTACTGTGCAAATTATAAACTAATAGTTTACTGAATTAGAGAAATAATTTACTTTCTATTCAGTAAGAATCGATAATTTAATTTGTTTTATTCTAATTAACTTGTTAAAATATTTCAAAAAACTAATATATTACTATATATTTGTTAGATGCTGTGATTATAATGCTTCTTAAAGATATATAAAATAACAACAGATCATAATGCATTTAAAATTAGTTTTTCCTAAAAGAAAAAATTCGAAGGTTATATATATTTAAAATACTTCATGCATCTTAATCTTTGTTTAACACATTCGCTGCCGCTCACGCGCCAGAGCGTTATGTGGGATGATTTCCAAAAGCCAGTCATGCGCTGGCGCGGGAAAATCTTTCACTGATCCTTTGTTATAAAAAGTACATCGGCTTCTGGGAAAAACCCACTTCTACAGTGCGGCATTAACTATCATCACATCTTCACGTAAGCGGCAGCGAACGTGTTAAAGTTATCATTATGGCTACAGACATAGCTGCCAACTTTTACACATTTTTCCTACCACAAAAATTTTATAGTAAATATTATCTTATTTAATCGTCGAAATCTTATGATTAAACAAATAGAAAATCTCTGTACAATTTTAGTGGTAGCAAAAATGCGTAAAAGTTGGCAGCTATGCTAAAGAGCAATTTTTATACATATTTTAACATTTTTTTTTTTCCATATAGATTTTTAAAGTCCTGAAACAATGTTAAAGAATTTTGCCATGTAACACGGGAATTTTTAATGAAAATATACAGTTTAGCCAGTTAATTATTATTTTTTAACAAATGTCAGTAATGTTTAAAAACGAACCGATAAAAATTTTTGATAAAGTCTTTTTAATTAGCAAAATGAAAATTAAGGAAATGATATTTTGAAAAGAGGAAAACATCGATCATTAAATAATAATAATAATAATAATAATAACTTAACTTGTTTTTAATTTTTTAGTGAAATAAAGTGTTTATTTTTTCATATATTTATTGAACTCGCAGTACAAAAATTTATTGAAAAAATTATCTTAGGAATAATAAAATAATTTAAAGCATTCTTAATATTTCATCGTCTTGATATATAACTTATTGTATTATTGGGTCGTTCGGAAAATCAATTCGTACCGGAAAAATTTGTCCATTTTTTATCAAGTTGTTAGATATCGGAAACAATTTCAAATAATTAAATAATAGAATTTTCCGGTACGAACTGATTTTCCCAAACTGAAAGGACTTTCCGAACAACCCAATAAAATCTAGTAAATCCAGCGAATAATTTAGGAGGTGGTCTGGTGAGGATATATTGAAAATGTCATAAAAAGGACTTCGTGAATGTATTAGATGAAAAACTATGTCTTAAACATTGGTCCACATATAAATTACTCACTCGAATAATTATATATTCACATTTTTTTTAAGGAAGCAGGGATGCAAGCGCTGCACCACAAATTGCTCATTTCTACCATTAAATTTGTGTAGTATTACTCCGCCTATTTAATAACAGAACTTCTAAAATTTAATAAGGCAAAAAATTCTATTAAAATTAAGTGGTGAAATCTGACGTTTGTGGCACAGAGCTTGCACGGCTGAGGAAGTGTAGAAATTTATATTTTCCTGATATGAAAAATTACAATCATTTTAAATTCCTGGCACAAAATAAAAATGGAGATGTACTTCCAAGAAACACGAAATCGAAATAAATTTGTAACGCAGTAAATATTTTCTTTTGCCTAACTTTTTAAAGAATAGATTTATACCTATAAAAAATTATTTTATGTACTTTAACATAAGAAATAGATAATACTTTTTAAATTCCTATTTCTTATCTATAATATTGTTATAATAGTCTTCCTAATACCAGAAAATACTCCATATTTCCTTCCCCCCCCCTCCGTAAGAGTGGATTATAATAAAAGGCTAAAAAATAGAGAAATTTATCTTGAGAGAAATGGAAAAATAATATAATTTAATACTCTGGAATAATTTGTGGAAATTCCTTGCAGTACTTTTTATTTCTCGTAAGTTAATTCAAAATTCTTCGAAACTATTTATAAATTAATAGACAGACTAACAGAAAATTATAAATATTTGTTAGAATTCAAAATTTAACATTTACAAACTCATTTAAATTCATTTTGGTCGAAATTTTAGTGTTCTTTTTTAAATCTGATTTTTCTAGTTTTTACCCACACTCTTTATCGATGTCTGGTACCGCCATCTAGTGAGAAAGTAAGTTGTAATTATTTTTACTTTGTGTTCTTGGAAGTAGATGGCGCTACGAAACTGAAATGTGCTGTATCTCCTGTGGCCCGCTGACCTTTTCTGTATGGCCCAAGATACACAATCCATATTTATAAATATAATTAAGGTATTTAAGGCATTCACTATCATTATATATATTTTTATGGGAAGACAAAATCTGCATTGTTATTTAAAATTGATTGTTTAGTATAGATTTAAAATCATGTTTTGTCGAAAAAAATGTATATTCCTATTTTACGCTGACTACACACACATATGTATTAATCTTCACTAATTAAATATGTTTGAAATTCATTAAATTTGCGCTAAATATTTTAACATTTTAGAGCCCTCGGCATTTTGAACTTTATTTAGAACTTGGAAATTCTGCATTATTATATTATTATGCTTTATATTTATCACGTAGATAATATAAATTATATTAATTTTATTATTTAAGAGTTGGTATGCATCAAGTCATTGAGGGGATTGTAAGTGTTTTAGCATCAGAAATTTTTATCCGTATCTAGTACAAGACCCAAACAGTGACACCAACTTAGGCTCCTGGGGCCTGGCTCACCCAATAATTTTGATTTCTAGCGTGCCCAATTTTCTTTTTTCTATTTCGTTATTTATTTCAGTAATTTTTATTTTTCATTTTTCTCCATGGAAGAAAATTTACAGGGTGTCCAGCAAATAACACCCTGATTTCAAAATTAAATTTCTCAAAAACAAAGATCGATAGTAATATGCGGTAAACGGTTTTTTCATTAGGTAAGCTGTAAAAATCTTATACAGAAATTTCAAACAGTGAATATTTTGAAAAAATTGCGTTCTGATTGCATAGAATGTTTTGATTTGACATTTTTCTTGTTTTAGATTGCCTGCAGAGAAATAATTTTTCAGCTTACAGTGCAATATTTTAAAGATTTTTCGAAGAAAATTTTTAGAATTTCGAAATTTCAAAAATTTTATTTAAAAAAACTATGAAATATAGCACTTTAAGCCGAAAAACACATTCTCTGGCAGCAATCTCAAGCAAGAAAAATGTCAAATCAAAGCATTCTTTGCAATCAGAACACAATCTTTTCAAAATATTTACCGTTCGAAACTTCTGTATAAGATTTTTACAGCTTACCTGATAAACAAACCGTTTACTGCACAATTCTATTGATCTTTGTTTTTGAGGAATTTAATTTTGAAATCAGGGTGTTATTTGATGGACACCATGTATTTTCTCAATGACTACACCTTTTAATTTTCCGATTGAAACCCATGAATCCAAAATGACTGAAATGTAAATGTTTAACTTTCTGCTGTTTCGATTTGTTGTCATGGTAATGATATGATGATATTACAATAAATATTACTATCTTTGTAATTAAAATCGCATGAGAATATGATTTTTAAAAAATCGTAGCTGTCTTACAACATGATAGTATGACTTAAAATTCTTATCTTTCACAAGCTGTAATTAAAATCGCATGAGAATATGATTTTTAAAAAATCGTAGCTGTCTTACAACATGATAGTATGACTTAAAATTATTATCTTTCACAAGCTGTCCACCCTTAAAAAAACTGGTTGTACCATTTTACCAAACTATCTTTGAGCCCACCCAATATTTTTGAGCCAACCCAATATTTTTCAAAAGTTGGCGCCACTGGACCCAAACATTATGTTACAAAAGTACTTGTATAATGGACTTGAAAGTCAATGAAGCGTACGGACTCTGTATATTGCTTTGCTCTATTATTTTTATTAAGAGCCCTTATCTTGAAAATCAGACAAAGTGTGATAATTGTATCTTTTGATTTGCTTGATTTTTTTATATTTTGAAGTAGATCTTATTTAATGAACAGAGTGCAATTTTGAAGCCATTAAAAATATTCCTCTTTCCTGTAGAAAATATGAAAGTTCGAGGCTGTGAATGCCATTTTTATGAAAAATAAAATCCCAATATGTTTGGAGTGGTATATCTCTGGCAAGCAACAACATCTCAAAATTCTTTTGGCATAAACTTATAAAATAACACTACGTGCTTATTAAAATTTATTTGTGCCCATTGAGCATTGTTATTTTACATTGTATTGTTGCTACAAAGTACAGTCAAAATGACGTTTTTGTCCATTTTCCGCTCTTAGTATCTTATTTAAGCTATAATACCCCAAAGTTTTTCGTATAGAATATGAAAGTGCACTACTAGGAAAAGCTAAATAATATAGTACTGCACGGAGATATTATTGCTGTTAGTAGCTAGAACCTGTTAAATATTCAAAATTTCCAAAATCTGCCATATTTAAAGTAATTTATCTCAAAAAAGCACCACAGTTGGATGAAAAAAAGTATGTCACGCAATAGTTGAACATATGATAAAAAACATGGAAAAGAAAAAGAAGTGGGGCCTCGTGATATTTTTTAGTAAAAAAAGGACAAAATTTATAAGAAAAGCAATGTCTATCATCACATTTTCTCCCTAAGAGAAAATGAAACATCCCGTTTATCTTTCGTATTTCTATGATTTTTCCCTATGAGTAATTGAAATTTCCCTTTTTTTGTCGCCTCTTCCGAAAGAGAAATGGGATGTTTCATTTTCTTTTAGGGTGTATTTTTGTCGGCCGATTATCTACGCTATGGGATATAGGCCCTATGGGGTGGGTTGCCCTCCGTGGGGGTCTTTCTAAGGAAACCTAACCCGTATTTACGCAAGGTTCGAAGAAAACCAAGGAAAACTTCGAACGGTTAGGCCGACGGTCGCGATTGGGTTCGAACTCAGCACCTACCGTCTACCAGTTTGGAGGTCAGAACCTCGTGGCCACTGGTGGGGCTTTCTTTTAGGGAAAAATGTCATGATGGGCATTCCTTTTCTTATAAAATTTGTCATTTTTTTACTAAAAAATATCACGAGGCTCCACTTCGTTTTCTTTTCCATGTTTTTGTACAAACTATTGCGTGACATATTTTTTTCATCCAACTGTGGCGATTTTTTGAGATAAACTACTTTAAATATTGCAACTTTTGGAAATTTTGAATATTTAAGAGGTTATAGCTACTAACAACAACAATATCTCCGTGCAGTACTATATCATTTACTTTGTCCTAGTAGTGCACTTTCATATTCTATAAGAAAAACTTTGGGGTATTATAGCTTAAATAAGATATTAAGAGCGGAAAATGGACAAAAACGCCATTTTGACAGTACTTTGTGGCAACATAACAATGCAAAATAACAATGCCGCATGGAAACAAATAAATTTTAATAAGCAGGTCATGTTATACTATAAGTTTGTGCCAAAAGAATTTTGGGATGTTGTTGCTTGCCAGAGATATACCACTCCAAACGTATTGGGATATCATTTTTTATAAAAATCGCATTCACAAACGTGAACTTTTGATATTTTCTATAGGGAAAAGAAAATTTTTTCAGGGCTTCATATTTGCAGATTAATCATTAAATATGATTTACTTCAACATAAAAAAAACATCAAGGCAATAAAAAAATACAACTATCAAAACATCACTTTTTTGTCTGAATTTCAAAATAAGGGCTCTTAATTTACTGTGTTTAATTATTCTTTTTTACATTATTACATAAAGAAGATGTGTTGCTCCCCACCTTACATAGCAAATATATGTTTGTGGACTCCGAGAAAAAAATGAATCAGTATGGCTGAGGATCAAATTTGCATTTACTTTTAGAGTTCAGGTCCTGGATAGATTCATAAATCCATTAACATTTCAAAAATGCCTTTAAAAAAATTCTTAGACCACACTCTGATATAACAATCTCCCCCCCCCCCCCCCAGCCTTTTTTTTCTTTTTGAGTGAGTTTCAGAAACTTTCTCAAGTCAAAATCTTGATTCTGCTTCAAAAATTTCAAATTAAGTGACTCAACTATCTGAGTGCGAACATAGTATTTAACGAAATCCAGGTCCAAAGATCCCGACTAGTGGCCACCCAGGCAGGAGGTCCAAATGCTCTGTATATCAGTAATATTGAGAAGCTTTCTTCGCCTTGATTAGCAGAAGAAAATTATCTGCTCAGATAAGGCGAACTGAGCTTTTCAAAATTAGTGGTATTCGGAGCATGTGGACCTCCTGCCCCCTCCTCCCTCCCCCAGGGCCGTAGCTAGAAGTGTACGATAGGGGGGGGGGGCTCAAGGGAATGTAGGGGGGGGCTCATATTTTTTTGTTCTCTCTCTAATGCAGAAAGATAAATTAGTGCATATTCACATTGTAGGTACTATGTTTCTCATTAAACTGTTGTAATAACTTCATTTTATGCAAAGAAAAGTATATGATGATGAAAATTTTGAATGTATAACTGTTGCAAAATTAAACATCCTGTTAGCTTCATACGTACCAATAGGATGAGGGAGTGTTGAAACACGTATTTTAGATACAATTTAGTAACTCTGCAAAACTGTGGAAGGGTCTCAAAACTAAATTAGATTTTTGAACAGAATTTCATTTGAATTTTCGGAGCATTTAGTGACCTTGGAACTTTTTCCAGGGGGGATCAAAATATTTTAGGGGGGCTGAGCCGCCCATAGCGCCCCCTTAGCTACGGCGCTGCTCCCCCACAGACACATCTTGGCTACGCCGCTGATTCCAATTTACGTCCCGAAAAGCCGAGTCTAGCCGAAGCCAGGTGTGAAGAAAGAAAATTTGAGCAATGAAATCAGAGAAATTTAAAAGAAAAATTGATTAAATCAAACACGCCGAAAAGTGGGAAGGATGGTCTCGGGGCTCTAAAGCTACAGAAAAACTGCAGTTGCGTCGAGCTTATTATTATTAAACTACTATCTGACCATTTGCATTGGATAAACTCGACTCTGAATCCGGTAAACTTAAATGAGGTAAGCTTTCATCATCTGAATCTGATTCTAACATGTCAAATTGATTAGAATTTCATTTTCCAAATAGTTGCTATAAATTTGTTAAATTACATAATATATATATATATATATATATATATATATATATATATATATATATATATATATATATGTTGCGGCCAATACCCTGAGCCTGGCCAATACCCGAACTGGCCAAGCTACCTGGCCAAAACCCGACATACATGAAATGAATAGCGTATTTCGGGTTTTGGGCGGCCAATTCGCGAACTGGCCGGGAAGCCTTGGCCAACACCCGAACTATGATGCATAGGTACCGATTTTTTTGTAATTAAGATAATGTTACAATAAAATACACAGTAAAAAGATTCCCATTGATTATATTGAAACGAAATATTTTTGTGTACCCAACTAAATTAGCCAAAAATAGTACACAACTCCCTTTCAATATCGAAATTAATTGATAAACCAAATAAGATGACAATTACAAGTTAACCGGAACCATTACTCGAGTTAGAGCACGGACAGGCTAACGGCTAGACTATTTGAATTCATAGACACTTTCAACTATGCTAGAAAGGATTAAGCCGAGTGCATATATCTATTTCGCGAATTGACCAATCGCATCTGGCCAGTTCGCGAATTGGCCAATTGCATTTGGCCAGTTCGCGAATTGGCCAGTCATTTTTTAATGCTGCTGGGCAATTCGGGAATTGGCCGGCCAGTTCTAGAATTGGCCAATTTCGGGTTTTGGCCGCAACACACACACACACACACACACACACACACACACACATATATATATATATATATATATATATACCTATCTTTGTTTTTTGAAAGTAAAGCAATACATTAAAAAACTACTCTCGACAATATAAAAAAAATGCATTTTTTATTACTAAAAATTATGTTTTTACATATGGTCAATCATTCAAGTAATTAATAGTTAAGACAAATTAGTTTCCACTAGGTGACATTATTTTGAAGAATTTTAAATAAAATGTAATCATAGGTTAAATGTATACAACTGGGCATTTCACCCCACTGTAAAATCTGAATTTACATATGGTTTTATTTAACATAGTTTTTTACTTACCCATCATACATTACCATAGGGTAAGTCTTGCAATCGTTTTGAAAATCGAAAAATTTTTTTTGACGGATTTTCACGTTTCAGATACTGGAGATTCCGAAAAACATATACTTAGAAAAAAAAAATTTGCCGTCCGTCTGTCTGTCTGTCTGTCTGTAAACGCTCTATCTCCCGAACAAATTGAGATAGAGACTTGAAATTTTGTATGTAGTTAGTATGTAAGAATGGAACGAACCCTATTTAATATCAGCAACCTCGATTATCCGGAACTATTTTTTTCGGATTCTCGAAAAATTCGTTCTAATGAAAGATGCATAAATTTTTTTGATTTTTTTTGTTCTAAGGAATGGACGTAAAAGGCAATAAAATAACACACATTTTGCATATAGAACGAAGTGGATCGGATTATTAGTTGTCGAGATATTTTTAATCTTGTTTTTCACATTCTTCGATTTTTCATGACCCTGTATTTCATTCAAATTTCAGTTCAAAAGTATATTTTAATTGGAAATGAGACGCTTAATCCAACGCAGTTAATTGTTAGTTAATAGAATTATCATTTTTTGAGTTATAAGGATGTTTCTTTTACGCAGTTCGGTACTACTTGAGTAATTTGGCGTTTTATATAATTTGTCGAAATTGGTACATCAGCAGTTCTTTAATATAGCATTATTATGTATATTAACAATATTTAAATTTTGTTTATGAAATGCAATGCATTGTATAAATAGTTTTCACATGTTTTGTTTTCATATACATATCCATGATGGGTAAGTATTACGGTGACCCCCAACGACTAGTTTCTTTTTACGGGGAAAAAAAATCTGTGACAAATTTTATATTGCAAACCGCACTCTATAAAAAAATAATAATTAAAAAAATAATAAAAAATAAACGCGCAAAAATAAATTTGTTGATAAATTTTGGTGACATTCAATCATTTCAAAATTTTAGCAACATAATTACTTCTACTGGAAAGGTGGACTTTGGAATGAGCAGAAATCGAATAACGTATAGAAAATCGTATATAATTTTTTTCTGTTTGTATTAAAGTTTTCTGTGAAAATTTTTAAATACATGTCAGTAAATTGCCACTAATTTGGCTGAAAGTTTATATTCTCACATCTTAAGGTTGCTGATCAATCACTTCCGAATTCCGATATAGCTAATGCTAAGTTTATGGGCATAGAATGCATTCATATATGAGGACCCCAGAAGCCAAGGGGTATAAGTGACAAAATTGAAAAAATTGAGTTAAGTGCACAGGGTATCTGGAAATATGCTTTTTTCATTTCAGATAAAGAAATATAGGTCATTTTCTGATTATTTGGGGAGTTATAGTGATAAACCACTTTTTTCGAAAAACAAACAATATTGATTAAATATACATTTAAAGAAAATTGTACTCTATTTTTTTTAACAGTTATTGAAATGAGAGTTCAAAGATTAGAATGCAACAAGCAGATGTTTCCTATTTCAATTTAGTCAATTGTTATTGATGTTTTAATTTAACATCAATTATCTTTAAACTCAATTTACTCCAAATCGACATATTGTCCTTGTACTCCTTGGCTTCTGGGCTCCTCATATATAAAATATCTCATCGGGAAATTAATATTTTTCACACTTATATTTCTTAGTACGCTTCTTAAAATACATTTATTTTTTTCTTTGTTCTCAAAATAGTTCTAAAATACATTCTTAATTTTATATTTTATGTGTTAAAAGCTAACGAACTGTGAGTAAGATTTTCAACATTTCACATAAAGCAAAGTATACGCGTACGTCCATTCAGAAATTTTGTGACCATTCGAGGAAATTTTCATAAATAATCGAAATTAGTTTATTAAAATATATAATAAAGGTAAAAATTGATATAACCAGTCAAATACCATTATGTTCCACTCACGCACCATACATCTAATTTGTAACAAAAAAGCATTTTACTTCTTTATGTATTAAATCAAAATTATGTTACTTTTGTGACACTTAGTGCAAATGCAACAAAGTTTTAAATGTTTACAGATAAGCAAAATATGTTTTGTTACAAATTAGATATATTTCATGAGATTAGACCATAATTGTATTTAACTGGTTATAACAATTTCTATCTTAACTCTATTTTATAATAACATAATTGAAATTATTTTTGAAAATTTGCTCGAGTGGTCACAAGAGTAACAGTGGACGTTCCCATATGTATTAGAAAATTTTCGACGACTTGGGAAAAGGGATACATCCTTTATGAATAATACACAGAAAACAGAAGTTAAAAATATTGATTTCCGGACGAATGCATCACGCGCCCATTAGAGAGGGCCAAAAAAATGCAAAAATTGATTTTCAATTCGCAATACCACGGAAAAATTGAGAATTCGAGAGACTAAAAATTGGGTAAAAAAAGAATTAAAATTGGTTTATATCTTCCGGTTGCGCATGTGCAGTAAAGTTGTAAGGAGCTATTATACTTAAATACTGACAAGTTAAGTAAGATGAACGAATATCGTAAAAATGAGATTCTTGCCAACATTTAGGGCAAAAATGCGACCGGAAGATGTCAATCGATTTAAATAATATTCCAACATAATGTTTTGTTATTATAATACATAAGAATTAGAGCTATTACTTTCGTGAAAAAGCTAATTAAAATTTTTTGTAATAATGCAAACTTTTTAACATTTCGGCAAACTTAACAGCGCATGCTCGGCCGGAAGTTATAAATCAATTTTATTTCATTTTTTCCCCAGGCCCCACCAGTGGCTGAGAGGTATGACCTCTCAAGTGGTAGACGGCAGGTGCTGGGTTCGAATCCAATCGCGGCCGTCGGCCTAACCGTTCGGAGTTTTCGTGGTTTTCTTCGAACCTTGCGTAAATACGGGTTAGGTTCCCTTAGAAAGACCCCCACGAAGGGCACTCCCCCTGGTCCTATATCCCTAGTGTAGATAATCAGACGACAAAAATAAACCAAACCAAACCAAAATCATTTTTTACCAAATTTTTAGTCTCTCGAATTTGTAATTTTTCCGCGGAAATACGAATTCAAAATCAATTTTTGCATTTTTTCGGCCCACCTTAACGCCCATAAACTTAGCACTAGCCAGATGAATTCGGAATTTGAGTGATTAAAGTATAATGTATTCCAAATGAATATTTCTCAATGCGAATTATTCGCAATTTAGGCCTACTTAAAATGTTTCATGCGCTTTAATTTTTTAACCTTTGTTTTAACTTCTCCATGAGTTTAAAAGACAATCTTGAAGCATATTCAGGAGTCGCATTATATAGGGAAAATTTTATTGTTGCTACCACTATTTCGAAAATAATATTTGTATCCTACTTTTCTGTAGTATATTTCTTAAAAGATTATCATAAAGATTACTGATTAACGGATCTAGTGGAAACAATAAATTTTTTCCTATATAAAGCGACCTTTGCATGCTACAAAAAAGAAAAAAAAAAAAACCGTGCATTCGTTTATGAATGTTGGTTTATTAAAGTACGCACATTAGTTATAACTAACAAAGAAGGTCTCCACACGGGCATACTCAGAAAATTCTGAAAAAAATACAGAATGTCCTTATATGTATAAATATGTTTATAAAAAAAATTTCGACGGAACCCCGATAGAACGTTTGTAAAAAATAATGAATATTTCGTTTATTTGGCATTTTATCCCTGGTTGGCAACGAAATGAAATTTCGAAAAATACTTTTTTTGTCAAATAATTTTTAAGGTAAAAATAGCTCATGTTGAACTATTTTTAAAAAATATTTATTTAAATAACTTTAGTTTTGTCGATTTTAGTTTGCTATAACTATTGTTTTGTCATATCTATATATATATATATATATATATAATGAAATTTGACAATGAAATTTTATGAATTAAAACCAAAATTAAATTAATTAAATTTGCTTCATCACAAAATTATGTCCAATTGAGCACGGTCGATTCAGTCTTGTTGCTATGAAAACAAAATCTTCTCTGATATTGAAATGTATTACCGCAATCTGCAGCATTATTTATTATTTTTCCGAATGGATGAAAATTTTTTTATAATTATTTTTATAAATAAAGAAATTATTTTAAAAACTGAATTGATAAAATAAAGAAATTATTTTAAAAACTGAATTGATAAAATAAAGAAATTATTTTAAAAACTGAATTGATAAAATAAAGAAATTATTTTAAAAACTGAAATGCATGAACCTTTTAAACATTCTCTTATAAACCCAAATAATTATTTTCAATAAATAAATTTTCTTTAAAATATTTATTAACTTCATGGTGTAAAACACTTGTTTATATAATTTCTTGCTGGAATAACATAAATAATGAGAAATAACTTTTAAAATCCAGTGTTCTCTTTACATTTAGGTTAGTTTAGTCAATCGTAATGCCTTAGGCAATTCTTCTATCACGCCCCCCGAAGGATATGCTCTGAACAAGCATAAAACTTTGCAAAAGGAATTGAACTTTTCTCCGAGATAAACCGACAATGCAACTCGAATTTGAGCTGAATAGAAAATTGCGAAAAATATTATGAAAGTGTAATAACTTTGTATCACCTTAGCTACAGGAAGGTTAAAGACATCAATGAAGTCTTAATAATGCCTGTGAATTAACTTTAAGTTGTGGTAAACATAATAAGTTTTAAGGCGACTGTATATGTATGTATATATATTGTCAGATTCTGAGAAAACATCTTCTATTAGACCTGGAATTTATGTTATTTTTATCTTAATATTTTATGTATTGTATGGGCTGTGTACTGAAGTTTCAAGGTGACATTCTTTCTTAGTCTAAAGCCTGAGTGAACAGGTGGTGGGGGAAAAGAAAAGAAGATTGCTGAGGGGAGTGTTTGTCCTTCTGGGATGTCTATTGAAGAAGGGAAAATAAAGGATTTCCACGAATAGGGGGGTTTACATTGGAGAATTGCAGGAATGGAGAAGGGCAGTGTTTGGCTGGGATAGATTCAGTTCGTACCTGGAGTTCGTACCGTGAGAGCAGTGGTGGACGGAGGTCCCTGTATGTAGTGCTCGGGTCGAACAGCGTAGGCTGAGAACCCATGTGTCGGGAGATTCGAAATTGATCTCCGGTAAAGTTAATCTAACGTGTATATAGAGTGAGAGGGAGAAGGTGTAATTTGAACAGTACACAGCCAACTTTTTACTGTATTTAATTTAATGTAGAACTGGATCACCTATATCCGAGTTATATATGTAAATAGTGTATTATATTGTGTACATAGAATAAACTGTTAATTTAGTTAATTGACAGCGTTGGTGTTCATTTACACGATCTTCACAGTGGGTGACCGATATCACCTAATAATATCGGTGGCGGCAGCAATAACTACTACGGACTTTCTTCAAAGTTGTGCGGGCTAAGAGGGAAAGTGCGACATATATATATATATATATATATGTGTGTGTGTGTGTGTGTGTGTGTGTACATATAAATGGTAAATAATACGATAGAACATTAAATTAACGTTCAATGATTTTTAAGTACAGAGATTTGCATCATTATGTATATGAATAAATCTCTTAAAAATATTTAAAAATGCGTTTAAATTTCATTTTGAAATTACAATGCATTTTATAAACAGTTTTCATATTTTATTGTCATATTTTATATTATCATATAAATATATATAGACAAGGGGTCTGACGTTATCACTAATCGATCGACTTCTCACTAGTGTTGGATTGGAATTCACGCCCGAAAATTTTGAATAGCAATTTCTTTTATTTTACTTTTAGAATGTCTATCATCTTAAAAAACAATTAAAACTTTTTTAAATTAGTGGTGAGAATTTGGAATCCTCCCCCCCCCTCCAATAAAAATTCAGTCAAATGTGTACATATAAATGGTAAATAATACGATAGAACATTAAATTAACGTTCAGTGATTTTTAAGTACAGAGATTTGCATCATTATGTATATGAATAAATCTCTTAAAAATATTTAAAAATGCGTTTCAATTTCATTTTGAAATCACAATGCATTTTATAAATAGTTTTTATATTTTATATTATCATATAAATATATATAGACATGGGGTCTGACGTTATCACTAATCGATCGACTTCTCACTAGTGTTGGATTGGAATTCACGCCCGAAAATTTTGAATAGCAATTTCTTTTATTTTACTTTTAGAATGTCCATCATCTTAAAAAACAATTAAAACTTTTTTAAATTAGTGCTGAGAATTTGGAATTCCCCCCCCCCCCCCAATAAAAATTCAGTCAAATGCGGCAACGCATCAGCATTCCACATCTCATTGAATTCTTCTGCAGGGATTCTGAATTCTCACCAGTAACTTTAAATAGTTAGTATTGTTTAATAATATGTTGATATTCCTCAAATAAAGTAAAAGTAAATTGCTATTCGAAATTTCCGAGGTGTGAATTCCAACACTAGTGAGCAGCCGTTTCATTAAGCGATGACGTCATAATTCGCATCCTCTGGTTTTGAGTATTTCGGAAGCCGCGGCTGAGCTTATCTCATCTCATACATGATTTATTTGAATTTATGGTGCACTATTTGAAGTACAATATTTCCCAGATCTTTTTTTTAATTACCCACTATGTAATTTATTCTAATTTCCTTCGTCAATATTTGAAAATATATTCAATTAAAATAATTTCATTAATACTTTGAAAAAAATTATGAATGTTTAAAATTGTTATGTATATATTCTAAATATTCATTTACTAAGTTGAATAATTCTGGATGTATGGCTAGTCGTGGTGATAAAAAATGTATTATTATTTTTCCATTGATTGATTTTAAAATTAGTCACAGTCAGAAATTCACTTGTATTCTGTGCTTATTTTCTATGCCTCTGTTATCGTGTTTGACAATATAATTATATAAATTGGTTTCTTTAGAAATCGTCCTTTTGCAATCACTTTGTTTATCTATCTGTCGATTTTAACTATATACCATTAATTGTAAAACAATATATGAATCGATGAATTCAATACAGTCAATATATATTTATATATATATATGTATGATGCTAAACTTGTTACGAAAGTAACGTCAAAAATAAAACCTCAAACGAAATAAAAAAGAAATCGAACCAATTTGAGCCAAATATTTGGACAATTTTTATTTCTTTCAGATACCACGTATTGTTTTTATAATGAAATATATAGTTCCTATGGTTTATTTACACGAACATATATATAAAAAAAAAATTCTAATGCATTACAGTCTATGAAGAAAAATATTTTGTTGCGCATTTTAATGGTTTTGTATCACACAGATCATTCCGGTGAGGAGTAGGTTATTTTGTTTCCTTTTCCTTTTCTGTTTTTTATTTTTCTTAATTAACAGAGTGGCGACTGGTCATGAAAAACCGGGAAAAACACAGTCAAGAAAAGAGGAAACTACCAGTATTTTCTCACAGAAAATAATTTAAATAATATAAAGAGATTATATAAACTGAATTTATCTTTAACAAAATACTGGTACTTATCATCTGTATTGACTGTGTTTTATCTAACCACCCTGATTAAGGTAAAATATCTTGAATGAGTTTGTTAATGAAGAAAATTCGGTAATTTGTTTGAAAATAAAATCTTGGAAAATCTGAATAACAGTAAAGTCAATAGTTCTCTTTTCAGTTCTTTATTAATACATGTTAAAATTGTCTGACTTAAATGTTTTTGTTTTGTTTCGTTAGATATAGGGTAACACCCCCAGTAATTGGCATGCACCAGTGATTGGCACATTTTAAAAACATGTCCTAAAATGAGATTTATATCCAGTCTTTTAAAAATTCAAGACCATATATCAGTTATATGCTCATTTACGTTAAAGATTATAACTTTGATTTATTTTACAAGATGACAATAGAGCCTAGGAAAGAGAAACAATTACGGCATGTATCAAATTAGCCATTTTTGTAGCAAATTCTTCTTCTTTCGCTTAAGGAAGGCATGCTTTTCAATTCATTATTATCTGATTTATAATATATTTTAAATTTTAATTGACAACAGTTTTGTTTAGTTAAAAAGGGTTACTTTAATTGTGTAAAAGTATTTTCGACACAAATATTTGGATTTCTGAATTAATGGTAGATGCCAATTAATGGTGCTTCAATTTTTCTAGTTCCAAGTAATTGGCACCTATTCCAATTACAAGGAATTCGCAAGGAATTTGAGATTAAACCATTTATTTTGGAAGTACTTTTAAAATTATAGACTAATTTTGTTTATCATTTGTTTTTATTTGAAAATATAAATTTTATCAGTAATTAGAATCCATTAAAGCTTCATATGACAATTACTGGGGACAGCATGACAATTACTGGGTATTAATGTAAGTATATTGTATTGTTTTAAATTGTTCACATTTCAGACTAATATGCTGATTTCTTACTCTCAAAAACCTGAAATATGGCATCTTCATCTACAATAAATTCATTTAAAGCGATTAAACCCAATGCAAAATGTAAAGTTTTTTTTAATATAAACATATGCCTATTACTGGATCACAAGGTGTCATACATTGGTACTCTAGGTGCCAATTACTGGTGATTTCAGCAACTTTTTATAAATATATTTTTATAAAAATACTTTTTCAATTTTTTTTTGCTTTTAGTGGGCGAAATAGATGCGCAGATATACATTCTTTGATTTAAAAATATTTCCAAGTAAATAGCTTATTTCTTTGTTATGAAAATTTAAGTAAGTTTAACGACAAATTCTTAATGTGTCAATTACTGGGGGTGTTACCCTATATTAAAAGTTTTCAACGGCAGTCATTGAACGATTTGTGTTTGAACCTCATTTGATCTCCAGAAATATATTATTGTTTACGAGCGATTTTACTTTAATTTTGTAATAAAATTTTTGATATACTTACCTTTTATCCAATCTATTATATTAGCTAAACCAAATTAAAAATTTTCCTGCAAAATACCATTCTCGCGAAAATAGTGGAGGACTGGATTTTTTTCTTTATTTTTGTGGTCGTTTAAAGAAGTTACCTGCATCTTAAGGATTTTTCATTTTCTTATGTGGGGCTATTATGCTTGTAATTTGAAAGAATGAATGTTCAAGTTCAGATATGAAAACGAAATTTAATTTTTTTTATATGATCCCTTTTCCTATGGTTTATATTTAGAAAAATGTAGCTCTGCATCTAAGTGTAGTAGAAAAATTGCATTATTTTACGATTAAAATTTACCGAGTTATAATACATTTAAATTTATGAATTTTCAGTGTTTTTTGGCTCCAAATTTGGAAAAAAGTGCTTTTGGTGTCTAAGTTATGGGAAAAAATATCATATATAAATTAAACTCATGGATCGACATTGAATAAAGCTTGTTCCATCCCTATTGATTATTTATTATTTTTTTAAAAATAACTAACTTTAACTATACTTGATTTGTTCTGTTGTTTGTTTCACAGCGGTTAAATTGTACTGATGAGGCCTTGCAGGTTACTTGAAAAAAAACATCTACCAATTCTAGTGTTAATGTTTTTTAGTATTATAAACTTTGATCACGTCTGCCTTACTTTATTCATTTGTTTAGTCTTTTAAAAGTTTCAAATTCAGACGTCAAATGTATGTATTCTGCAAAAATAAACTTCGTATATAAATATATAATAAAGTGTAGCAAATGTCCCATATTTTAAAGCTATACTTAATTTGAATACATTCTGTAAATAGAAATATGCTTCTATCATCATCTATTTAACAGATAATCCTTACATATATCCTCAATTTTTTTTCACCTGGTGTAACAATATTTTCACCTTCTTTGTAGTGTTTTCACGAATGTAAATGTTTAAATACCGTAATTTCGGGTGTATAAGCCGCAGATCAAACAATTCTTTTTCGACCCAGAATTTTTTAAGAAACAAATATAACTAGTTAGATCGCCGTAAATATTTGTCTTCAATCACTAAATAAGATTTCTGGGTCCAAAAAGAATTGTTTGATCCGCGGCTTATACACCCGAAATTACGGTATTTATTTCAAAACTCTTCGTATTGTATAATAATAAATTTGCGGACGCATTCAAAAAGTTAAAAACATATTTATTTACAACATTTTAAACTAATTTTAAATTAATTTAATTGTCTTTTAGTCTTTAAAAAATTTCAAATTCAGACGTTAAATGTACGCACAATGCAAAAGTAAACTCCGTATAAAAGTATAATCCACTGTAACCCAGTATATTTAAAAGCTATATTTAATTTGAATACATTCTGTAGATAGAAATATGTTTCTGTCATCACTTATTTAAGAGATAATCATTACATATATCTTCTATTTTTATCACCTAGTATAAAAATATTTTCATGAATGTAAGTGTTCAAATATTGATTTCAAAACGCTTTGTATTGTATTGTATAATAATAATAAATTTGAGACACATTCTAAAAGTTAAAAACCTTTTTATTTACAACTTTTTAAGCTATTTTAAAAATATATTATTATTATTATCATTTTGCGATAAACTATTTTTCACCAAAAATGTTGCTATAATGGAAAGTGATCTATAGTTCCTTCAAAATTAAGAGAGAATTTAAATAAGCATAAAGATTGCTAATTCACTCTATTAAGTTTCAGTTTTGCGATTTTTCTTTTTTATCGATTTTATAAAAATCACCATATATTGTCGAAATCTAATTTATGTAGTTAATGTATCGATTAAATGTAATCGTTGTTTTTCCTATTTAAATTAAAATAGGAATGGTCAACAATTTTTACTTACCGTAATTTCGGGTGTATAAGCCGCGGATCAAACAATTCTTTTTGGACCCAGAAATCTTATTTAGTGATTGAAGACAAATATTTACGGCGATCTAAGTAGTTACACTTATTTCTTAAAAAATTCTGGGTCCAAAAAGAATTGTTTGACCCGCGGCTTATACACCCGAAATTACGGTACTTTGGTTTTGGAAGTGGAATATATATTTATTTATTTAATAATTAAAATATATATATTCCTTCACCTCAAAAAAGAATAATTTGTTGACAAATATTTGATTTTTAAAATTTAAATCAGCAAAAAAACAATTACATTTAATTGATACATTAATTACACAAATTAAACATTTATTTCAACAAATTATTTTTATAAAAAGTAACGATCATTATGCTTTGATACGAGTCAAGTTAAGGCTGGCGTTTATTGTATCCAAAGCACATGCCTTTATTTACATATTTTCTCTCTTAATTTTGAATAGACTTTAATTATTTAACTTTGAATATGATGTGCATTGTTTATGATGTTGTATAAAGATTCAACTAATAATTTGTAAAGAATATAGCTTCACGATTTCTGCTGCATGTTGACTGGCGGGTTTGAATTCTTGTACTTGTGGTAGTTTCCTCCATTGCATAAATACTCATTCCATCCTATAGAAATTATCTCTGTTTAAAACTTCTAGAAAATATATGATAAAGATTATTTTAAAGGTTTATGCATTAATTATAATATCTTGTTAACTGCAACAGATGATACTTTATATTTACTTCTTTGGGGGTAATCCCATTTTAACTCACTGAAATTTAACGATTTATATTTAGAATGCTTATAAAAGTACGTTTTTAGCACTTTCCAACAAAGTTGAAAAGTGCTTATGCATTCGGTTTGTCTGGCCGTCTGTCCGTCTGTCCGTCTGGCCGGATGGCCGTCTGTCCGTCTGTCCGTCTGTCCGTCTGTCCGCGCTCTAACTCCCGTAAATATACTCGGATTGCTATGAAATTTTTATACATTATTGAAGTTTACCCTAGCACGAACCCTATTGAAAATGAAGTATCTACCATGATTAGTTTATCTACAGAGAGAATCAAAAGTTTCCCATTACATTACGGCCTATGGGGAAAAATCGTTAATATACTCGGATAGCCATGAAATTTTAGGACGTTATTGACGTTTACCCTAGCACAAGTCCTATTGAAAATGAAGTTTCTACCATGATTAGTTTATCTACAGGGCGAATCAAAACTTTTCCATTACATTACGGCCCATGGGAAAAAATCGTTAATATACTCGAATTGCCATGAAATTTTAGGACGTTAATGACGTTTACCCTAGCACAAGTCCTATCGAAAATGAAGTTTCTACCATGATTAGTTTATCTACAGGGCGAATCAAAAGTTTGCTATTACATTACGGCCTATGGGGAAAATCGTTTCAAAGGAATTTTAAAGATATTATACTCTGTCAAACATATTGAAATATGCATTCTATAAAATATAAGGTGAAAATGTAGCTATTATTCATTTACAGGGCCACACAAAAGAATTTCATTAGATAATGGTAAAACGGGGAATTGTGTGTGACATATTTTAAATGTATTAAGCTTTTCGTGTATAATAAAATTGATATATGTCACTGAAGCTTAATTTAAATTATACGCTACTGTTTTGCATAATATGAAGTACATAGCATTTACAGGGCCATACAAAAGATTTCAAAGAGTATATTCTTTCCGAAGTAGCGTATATGTATCCGATGATGAAATGCATTTTAATTATGATATTCGCGTTTATATTTCGCTAAATATATGCACATTATATGGTGTGTATAAATGTTATAGTTGATATACAGGGCTACCCAAAAGAGCTCACCAACGTTACTGAATATGAGCGTAAATTATTTAAACGTGGTTCTTAAATAAGCTATGTATTTTTACGCTGAGATGCATTCAATTTACTGAGAAATGTCTGCAGAATATAGATAAAGGGATATACAGGGCCACGCAAAGAATTCGGTACATGGACGCCTATGAATGATGATTTATGACAATGTGATTTCAGTTGTTTTAAAAGTGGTTTAGTTTACAATAAATTTTAGCCTAATGCTGACGTGTAATAAAGGTACAATGTAAACTACAGAGCTGAACAAAAGTACTCAAGTATGTTTCCATCTAATAGTATGAATTGCTGAAAAAGAAATTACAAGCTACTGGGTATTTTCTTGCTAAACTAAATTTTCCCATTATATGAAGTGACATATGAAATACAGGGCTGTTCTAATGTACTGGAATACATATTTGGGTATATTTGGCTATACACTATTATTTCCCTAAATTACAAAGTTTTGTTAAAGATTTCATTAAGTGTTGGAAAGGGCTTCATAATCTATGCTTAACGCATGATTTTTCTTACTTGTTGTTATATTATTATACATATGTTGCAGTAGAAAACTGTTTTTTTAAGTGTTTTATTAAAAATGATGACTTGATAAGTGATAAGCGGCAGGGCTTCGAAAAAGGGGTGTCAAACGGGGAGAAAAGGTATATTATCGTAGACATGACCTAGACAAATGTGACATAATAAAAGTAGTTTTAGTCCGGAAGCTTGTCAAATAGGTAGTCCTTTTTTGTTGTTGTTTTTTAATCCTTTGAGTTCTGATGGATGAATTTTCTACCACTTAATCGTTATTCCGAAATGTCACAATGGCACCGGAATTTTCAATCAAAGTTACTTGACAAATGTTTTAATGCATTCTTTCGTGTAAACAAATTTTTCCTTTGTAAAATACTGGTACCAACATAACATTTAAAATTTTCAAAAAAAAAAAAAAAATACCCACCAGAGCTCAAAGGATTAAATGCATGTTTTGCAATATGGCATCAATTCCAAATAAAATATGTATTTTCAACAATTGCATAGAAGATATATAGTTATAGAGCGCAAATGTTCCTTTCGATGATATTTTCGAATTATTATCATTATTATGCTAGAAAGAAAACTGCGCACAAAGGGGAAACAAACTAAATAAAACTCAAATTTTTTATATTTAATAAATTAATTAAATTATCGTTAAAGCTTTTAAAATTACAAAACTTGATTAAAATGTGTCTTGAAAAGAAATCGTCGAATAATCATCGTAAAGTCGCTAACTAACCGAAAAGCATTCGGAAATATTGCTATAAACAAAAGGACAACAGATAGTGCATAGAATTGATAGAAAACATCCTTTAATGATAATTTAAGAACTATTATCCTGATCATAGTTAAAAGAAAACTGGGCATTAGATAAATAAAATAAAATAAAACTGATGTAAAAATGCAACGATTTTATGCTTCAAAATTAATTAAAGAACCGTTATTTTTTTTTTCAAATTTTCAAATTAGTTTAAAGTTGGGTTTTTCTTTTAAAACTAAGAAATCTTTACATAATCTCTTTTGCAATGTCTCAGCATATGTTATCAAGAATATTATTGGAGAAGAAATGATTTTCTTCTGCCAAAAATGTATCACCTTGTTAAAAATTAATTGGTGTGATATAAACTTGGTCCGGCAGTTTTTCCCTTAGGTGAGTAGAGAAAGATAAGCTGGGTACCGAAGATAATTTTATGGAACAGTTACTAAATACAAAATGTCCTGCTTCAGCCTTTTGTTTTGCAGAGTCCCATTTTAGCTCTTTTAACTATAAAGAAAAAAATGAAAATATTTATTAATCAATGTATTTTAGTAAATTTGAATTAATTATATTATATATAGTATAACATAAATGTATACAGAGTGTTTCCTTTTCTTTTCGTTTAAAATAGTTGGTGAACCCAGTTGGTGACTAATAAATTCACCAAAAGTAGTTGATGAAGCATGGGCTTTCATATTTTAATCTTTAGGGTACTTTTGAAAGTTAAGCTGTGTACAAAAAGCATTTTTATGAATTGGTCACTAAATTAAAAACATCCATAACCTTTCTCGTTGCAGATCTGTTTTAGATCTTTTTATCTGTAAAAAAGGAAAAAAGCAGTCAACTGTTAATTAATATGATTAACATTTTTAGAGTTATAAGGATCTTTCTTTTACACAATTTAATAATAGAGCATTTAAAGTTTATGAAGTTATCATGTCACCATTTCAACTCCAAATAGCAATAATAATATTAAAACAAATGATGGTAAATAATACTAAATTAATTGATGTTATTGATATAATATTAAATCAGTTGATGGTATATAATACAGTAGAACATTAAATCAATGTTCGGTGATTTTTAAGTGCAGAGATTTGCATAATTATTTATCTGAATAAATCTTTTAAAAATATTTAAAAATGCGTTTCGATTTTATTTTGAAATTGCATTGCATTTTATGCAAATCTTTACATAATCTCTTTTCAGTGTCTCAGCATATGTTAGCAAGAATATTATTGGAGAAGAAATGATTTTCTTTTGCCAAAAATATATCAGCTTGTTAAAACTTAATTGGTGTGATATAAACCTGGTCCGGTAGTTTTTCCCTTAGGTGAGTCGGGAAAGATAAGCTGGGTACCGAAGATAATTTTATGGAACAGTTACTAAATACAAAATGTCCTGCTTCAGCCTTTTGTTTTGCAGAGTCCCATTTTAGCTCTTTTAACTACAAAAAAAAAATTAAAATGTTTATTAATCAATGTATTTTAGTATATTTAAATTAATTATATTGTATATACTGTAACATAAATGCATATAGGGTGTTTCCTTAATAAATTATCTTTTGGCTTTAAATAGTTGGGGAATAATAAATCCACCTTAAATATTTAGTGAAGCCTGTTTTTTCAAATTTGAATATTTAGGTGACTCCTGAAACTTAAATTACGTACAAAAGGTACTGTAACAAGGTTCGTTCGGGTATTTTAAGGTATCTAGGTCAAGTACCAGTTTTTTTTTTTTTTTTTTTTAATCTAATTCAAACGCGCGAAAATTCGCTTTTTTAAGAGAAATTTTCTATAAGAAAATACTGGTACCGATGAATTTCTGATTTTGAAATTCTAGGATCCGTACGATCCCTGTATAATGAAGTAGTCACATACACACACACACACAAAAAAAAAAGGTCCAACTTCAACTTTTCTTGTTGCAGATCTGGTTTAGCTCTTTTCATCTGTAAAAAATGAAAAAAAGCAGTCAAAACATTCAGAAATTGAAGCATTTTTACAATGTTTTTTATTAACGGTATTACATATCATATCGCACCCTTGCTACAAAAGTGTCATAAATAAAAAAAACTTTGGCTTTCAGAAAATGCGAAAAACTGTTTCAGTTGTGGTAGGTTCAATAGGCAGGACATGTTATATAAACACAACTGCTACCTGGTTTCTGGATTTTAAGTGTACTGCTTTCTACTTTAGGTGATTGATAGAGGAATTAAATTCACGTAGAATGGCAGCCATAACTCAAAAACTCTAATTTTAGGTAGATTTCGTAAGAAATACTACCTATTGCAATCGCACCAGTTTATATATCTATCTATCTATCTATCTATATATCTCACTTTTTTATGGACACGATAACTTCTATAATTTTTCACCAATCTCCACCAAACTTGTACATAAAATCAAAGGGGATAAAATCTTGGCTAAGTTCGTTAATGGGCAAAATCGGACCAAGGGGGTCGGAATAGGGGGCGTTTTTGTAAAAACCAAAAAAACGCTATAACTTCTTAATTAAAGTAGATATCGAATCGGTTTAAAGTTTATGTTACTTCTTAAAAATGGGCTAAAAGTATATGCATGACAGATTTTTGATAAATTTAGAAGTGGGCTCAAGGGACGAAAAAAACAGGGATTTTGAGAGAAAAAAATTCATAACTTCGTCAATTTTCAAGATATTAAGTCCAACTAATTTTTTTGTAAATTTTCTTAAAATTATCTAAAACTTTTGTATTTACAAGTTTTTGATAGGACCAACTTTTACCGACGAAAAAAATTAAAAACGAAAAGAAAAAGGGCGCTGAAAAAAGAGAAAAATCCATAACTCCGTCAATTTTTAAGATATCAAATCTGATTAAATTTATTTTACATCTTCTCAAAAATATCTACAACTTTTATATTGACAAGTTTTTCATAGGATCAATTCGTATAGCAAAAAGAAATTAAACAAAAATAGGAGTTGGAGAAAAAACCTCAAATCCAAACTGCTTATATTCTGACTCATTTTTAAATTCATTTTTGATTCTAAACGCATCCAAATGGTAGATCCTCTTATTTAGAAACTGTATAAAGTGACGCATTGGTCAATTTTCTGATAAAGACAGAATATATTTCAAAAAAGGCTACCAAAAAGGGTATTTTGAGCAGAATTTCCGAAAGTCATCCGGACTGAAAATTGAAGGAAGTATTCAAATAAGAAATTGCATTTTTTTCTGACTCGTTTTTAAATCCATTTTTGTTCTCAAACGCATCCAATTTACAGATCCTCTTATTTAGGAACTGTATAATGTGATGCATTGGTCAGTTTTTTGATAAAGACGGAATATATTTCAAAAAAGGCTACCAAAAAGGGTATTTTGAACAGAATTTTCCGAAATCATTGTGACTGAAAATTTAAGGAAGTGTTCAAATAAGAAATTGCGTTTTTTTTTACTCGTTTTTAAATCCATTTTTGCTCTCAAATGCATCCAATTTACAGATCCTCTTATTTAGGAACTATATAATGTGATGCATTGATCGGTTTTTTGATAAAGACAGAATATATTTTAAAAAAGGCTACCAAAAAGGGTATTTTGAACAGAATTTCCCGAAGTCTGTGATTTTAAAATTTAAGGAAGTTTTCACATAGCAAATTGCGTTTTTTATGACTCGTTTTAAAATCCATTTTCGCTCTCAAACGCATCCAATTTACAGATCCTCTTATTTAGGAACTATATACTGTGACGCATTGGCCAGTTTTTTGATAAAGATAGAATATATTTTTTTAAATGCTGTCAAAGTGAGTATTTCGCACAAAATTTTCCGAGCAATCATGAATAAAGAATTAAGTATGTATTCAAACAACAAATAGGTTATTTTATGACTCATTTTTAAATTCAATTTTTTTCTCAAATGCATTCAACTGACAGTTTTTTGTTATTTACGAGCTGTATAATGTACTGTTTTGGTCGATTTTTTTAATAAATTCAGAATCTATTTCAAAATATGTTGTCAAAACGGGCATTTGAGCTGAATTTTTCTTAAGATGATTCTGATAAAACCAGTTTTTGAAGAAAAATGAAATTAAAAATTTTTCATAAACGGCCAATTGAAGTTATTAAACTGAGTTTATCTCTAATCATATATTTTTTTTTGTTGAATTGAGCACTCTTCGAAATCTACCTCCGCCTATAGGCCCAGCCGACAGGGATTTTTTGAGTTGTGACACTTTTGTAGCAAGAATAAGATATGGTAAAAACACTTTTTCTTTTGTTTTGAATCTGGAGTTATCTTTAAAAACAGTAGAAAAATATATCTCATAACTCTGATATGTTTAAATTTCAGTAGACATCTGACATGTATATATATATATATTTGCGAGGAATATTTACACTATTGAAAAGGCAAACATTTTTATAACAGTAATAAAAGTAATGATAGTACTACTAAAAATTGAATTTTAAGAGTCATTTGTGAGAAAGAAGATTTGAAAAATAAATTACTGTCATATAATTTTGGAGACTACGGTCACCGAAAGGTTAAGCAGCTGGAAATTGCACTTCCTATTATTTTTCATAACATTTTTAAAGAAACAAATAAAAAAGTCCATCTTAAATATCTGATGAAATTTGTATCTTGTTTAAGTTTTTAGTCTAATTTTAAAATTTAATATTCTTTACTCCGGTAAATATGAAAATACAATAAATAATATTTATCCAGAAGGTCATAAATTTTGCACATAGGAATTAAAACAAAAATTAAAATCACTTTTGTCGTATAATTTTGGAAACCATGCAGTGGCGTAGCCAGAGAGGGGGGGGGGGGTCCAATGATCTGGATACCAATAGCAGTGTTAAGTTTTCTTCGCTTTAATTAGCAGTAGAACATTCTCCAAATTATACGAGGCAACCAGAACTTTACAAAATTAGTGGTACTGAGAACATTTGGACCCCCCCGCCACCCTGGCTACGCCACTGAGGCTACACCCTATTGTGATAATGTTGTTTATAACGGCAAATTACCTATGCTAGGAATATAGGCCCGAGGAAGGATGCCTCCGTGGGGATCTCCACGCCCGGTAGAAAATTAAGAAACTGGCAATTATATTTCATAGCATTATGAAAAAAACAGACAGACTAAAAAAGAAATGCCGAGCTTAAGTACCGTACTTTCCGCCGATAATCCATGGACCAAACAATTAAGTAGTTATCTAGAAGTTTTTACCCGTATGTGCTTCTTAAATGGCGGTAAAAATTTAACTTCAATTATTAAATAAAATTTCTGGGTTGAAATATGATTGTTTGATCTGTGGATTATTAAAGGTAATTACGGTATCTAAAAATTTGTACCTCGTTTAAATTTCATTCTAATTTTTAATTTTAATATTTCATAATTATGATAAATATAAAAATCCAATGAATAATATTTATCCTAAAGCTGGTAAGCTTTTAACATAGGTATTAAAATGATTTTTAAAACACTTTGGTCGTATTATTTGTGAGACCCCGTCGGCTGAAAAGTTAAGAAACCGGCAGTTGCACTTCCTATTACTTTTTCACAGCACTGTTTAACAAACAATTTCCAACACCAACAAATACAGCTTTAATATCTAATAAATATTATACATCGTTTAAATTTTTATTCTAACTTTAAATTTCAAAATTTCATAACGATGATAAATATAAAAAATTAATATATTATATTTATTCCAGAGGACATAAAGGACCAAAAGGACTTTCCATACAGGAATGCAAATTTTTTTCCAGCGACTTTTGTCGTATAATTTCGGAGACTTCGCCGGCTGGAAGGTTAAGCAACTGGCAATTGAACTTCCTATTATTTTCCACAGAATTGTTAAAAAAAAAAAAAAAAAAAAAAAAAAACCGAATAAATGTTCAGCTTAACTTTCTGATAAAATTTACACCTAGTTTAAATTTTTAATTCTAATTTTAAAATTTAATAAGTGCGATAGTTATGAAAATTCAATAAACAATATTTTCCCACTAAACTATATTATTTAGTCCAAATGGACTAAACAATATTTATCCTAAAGCCAATTTGTATATGTAAGAATTTAAAAAAATGTTCAAATATCTATCCATGGATGGCGCTGCGCTCTCTGAAATTACAAAAATACTTAAAAGTGTATTTCTATTCAAACTACTTATTTTCCTATTTATTTTTAAATTTATTTTTGCTCTCAAACGATTCCAACTGGCAAATTCTTTTAATTAGAAAGTACACAAAGTGCCGTGATTGTCGATTCTTTGATAAATGCAGAAAATATTGCGAAAAAGCAATCAAAAACGGCATTTTGAACTGATTTTTCCGAAGCGGGAGATCTGTGAACGAAAAAACGGGTCATACTGAGAAGGTAATAGCTTATAAACCAAATTCTAATGAATTGAGCGTAAAATGACATCACACGGCACCTTATACGTCTCTTCAAAAATCCCCTTAGTAAGTTTCATCTTTCTACTTTTAAAAATGAGTCTGAAATTGTATCGGAAAATTTCGAGCTGTTGAAGGTGAAAAAGCGTTTTTTCGAATACACCCTTAACTAAATTCCAAACACAAACCATTTTCTTTCGAGTTTTAACAAAGCATAATGGAAAACAAGCTAGAAAGCAAAACTTTTCTGACCTTTGAATTATATAACTGTTATTTTGAGCTTTTGTACAATATTTTGGACAACTCATTGCCCTACATTGACGAAAATTTGAACTGTTTTTAAAATTTACTGTCTATAAAATGTAACAGCCATCTTATAAATCTGTCACTTATTTCATCTCTATGTTTAATATAGCTAATTTTTTTGTACATTTGAGACATTCTATATATATAAATAATGTACGTCTAAGCATGCATAATACATAATAGCATGTTTATCTATTTATTATATTTTTCAAATTTCAATCTTGGTAATTCATTCAATAAAGTGTAAATTTTATAAATATTTAAATGAGGAAGTTTATCTCTATGATAATCCTCCCTCCCTCCATACATACACGCACACTATCTTTTTTCCGAATTGTAATTTTTGTCAATACTGTGATTTTTATTAACAAATGGGTAATCAAACGTAATATGGTGTCTTAAATATTTATAGAAGCTGGTTCAATATTTCAGTAAATAGTTACGTGTTATTTCTGACAAACAACGTATAAGTTATGTTATTTTATTTTGCTATAAAGTAAAATTTAGTCAAAATGATGATTCAATAAAACATAATTTTCTCAGTACATAAATACATATAAAATGTAACATAATTACCTATTTGAATTATGTCCCAATTCTTGATCCACACTTAAAAATATCATTTTAAGTGTAACCAATCCAATCCCACTGAGTAAAAAAACTTCGAAACTGGTTGGCATCCTGAAAAATAAATATTGAATATGAATGTTTTTTTTAAAGTATCACACCGCTTTATCTAAATTAATAAAACTTATTATAAAATAAGGTGAATTCATGATAATACATTAAGTTTTATGAAATTGTACTAAATCAATTATAAATTTATGAATACAACTCAAACTTTATCCAAGATCATAACAATAATTGGTTATAGCTACTCGTGGTTTATTTTAAAACAAGAAATGCATTTGTCACTTTTCTAAAAAATGACAAAAATTTAGAAAAAAAAAATTTCTTTTCATACAAACTGAATTTAAAATAAAGGGATGCTTTTTTACGCGAACTGTATAAAAGCAAATCATTACATCTGGGGCAATTTTGGCAGTATGAGATTAAAATTAATGGATACAAATAATGTACCACCACCTTTCAAAAGGTTCATTTCAATTACATCAAAAATCTATGCGATAGAGTGTAAACTGGAATAGAACCGAAAACTGAAAAAAAAAATGATCAGGACAATTGGCAGAAATATGACTTTGCGTATAAGAGGGCTTAAAAGACTAGAGCCCCCCCCCCCCACCCCCGAAAATCATAATTTTTTTTTAATCACTTGCAAAATTCATTAATTTTATCATTCCTGCAGAGACCTATCCACACGCGAAAATTATCATATTTACAATACGGTTACGGAAAATTAATCTAAACTTATATATATCTCTGATGTAAATGTGCTATTTTTGTATAAAAATGAACACAAGTTAAGTTAAGAGAAGATAAAAAATTAAGAACCTACCGGACCCGTGGTCGGGTTCGGGTAAAATTGGATTACTGGATCAGATGCAGGCATTCAGGACTCAAGTGCTGTTTAAAATTTCTAAAGCAGCCATACTCAACTGCAATCCATCAACATCTTATGTGTGGCCCGAGATATGCAATAGTTAATCTATATTTTTGACATTTTGAGATGTGTCTGAGACTTTGTTTGAGTGTGCTTGTGTTGTAATTTCTAACTTATTATTAATATATTTTTTAATTATTGACTTTTTTTAATACAGTCATTGTGTGTGTTTTTTTTTAAAGAATTTTGCAGTCAAAAATCATTTTACTACACTTTTATACATTTTGTTGGAATATAAATTCTGCCCTGTTATTTATATTTATTTTTAAATTATGCTAAAATATCCTAAATATAATTTGCTTAGAAAAATTTCGTTTCATATGCAGTCTTATTTGTGATACATCAATATCCTATATATTTTATCAAACATTGTTTAAAATGAAACAAAAGTGCATTATACATTTTTACTTTTAAAATGACATGAAATTGCACTATATATTTTTATTTTTTAAACGATAAATATTTTTATATTGGGAAATACTCTCTGAAATTTTGGAACTTTAAATATTCTGCATTATTATTTTACACTTTAGAGTTATTACATTACTAATATAGACTATGATTTCATTACTTTATTTTGTCATATTGCATTTGTTATTTTACTATTTCCATTTGTATTGTCATTATACATACTATGATTGTATTATATATTACGATTTTACATTATTATGTAAGCATAGCCTGTTGCGGTCTACTAGTTCAGCAAATACATGTCTGCCGACTGCGGAATTTCCTTTTAATAAGATACAGTATAGCTGTAGTATCGCCAAATGGTCAACATTTATTTTATCAGTATTGATTTCAGGGGAGGGTCTGGGGGGACATCCCTTCCGGAGCAATGAAATGTGTCCACCTCGGAAAATTTGAGATTTTGTGTTTCTAGTGGTCAAAAAGTGCCATCCCCCCCCCCAGAAGTCAATAATGTTCCCCCCTGGAGACACAGAAGCCCTTCCCAGAGAAAAGTGTCTGAATTCAACATTGTATTTTATTCAAATTGCTACCACTTTTTTGAAATAAAAATATTCGTCTTATTTAATGACAGACTAAATAAGGTGAATATTACAATTTCAAAAAAGTGGTAATAAGTAAGTAAGTAATAATAATAACAATAAAAATAGTCCAAAAGCACAACACTGCATGGCTGTCCAAAATGAATAAAAAAATTCGCCAATGTTTCATTTGGTCAACAGATGGCGCTGAAGTCATATTTCTGGAAACAGTTACCTCCAGAATCTAAATGTGTAGGTAGATATTCATTTCTCTATTTCAGTTCGTGAATGAAAATTTTCATAAATAATAAAAACCGACAAAGTTGGCTTTACGCTTTTATCCCTTAAACCGTTTATTTATCAAGAAAAGAAAACGAGGATTATGTTCTATTCTAGGATTTTCACTTTTATTTATGACAGTAAAAATAATCTTAATCTTTTATTAGCGGGACAGATTAAGTTTCTACAATTTGAATTCTTTTATGGTTGGGAAAGAAAAAAAAATGTATCGTGAGAAGGGATTGAGGCCATTTGAAAACTATGTTCATTAAAAATATATGCACATTAAAAGAAAATGCCACAACTATATCATTAAGCTCGTGTAGACTAAGAAATTTTTCTGTTTTAGAAATACAAGTATTGCGTTGAAAAAAACAAGCGGAAAATTTATAAATGTTATTAATCTGATATCAGAAGGAAAGGAAAACTTGAACTTAACTGTTTTAAATAATATTTTGAAACATTAAAAAATAATAATCTTGAAATACATTTCATGATAATTCATTTAAGAGGCCATCCATAGATTATGGCGACCAAATTCCGTGGCAATTTGACCTTCCACACTTCCCCTATGTCCGAGGTTGTCATACTCGACTGTGTTTTTTGGCATTATTTATGACGGCCGATTATGTACACGGGGAATATAGCTCAAAGAGGGGGGAGGGGGTGCCCTCCGTGGGGGGTTTTTCGAAGGAAATTTAACCCGTATTTACGCAAGGAAATCTAAGGTTCAATGAAACCCACGGAAAACTCCGAACAATTAGGCCGACGGACGCGAATGGGTTCGAACCCAGTACCTCCCGCCTACAAGCTTTACAGCAGAACCTTTCGGCCACTGGTGGGGCCTCGCAATCGAATAACCCCCTTTCACCCCCGCTTGTTATGACGTCAAATTATTTACAATGATTGTTTAAAGCTAATTTTGTTTCAAGTAGTATTACATTTATTTTTTATACGTTACAAGCTACCCACTAGAATTATTAAATAAATACCATCAAGATCTTTCCTTCTTTTATTCCAAATCGTTGCAATGAAAAACCTATCACCATTTGAGTAAAAAATGCATAATTTTGATGAATCTTAATTATGCGCTTTTATATAATGCTTATAGAATTGTTTTTGTATGTTGGATACATAAAGATTCTTCCTCCTTCTTGAAGTGAGATATAAATTATAGGTGAACCCTAACGGCAATGCTTGCATCGGAAAATCCAAGAAATTTCTGTTTAAAACCACAGTTATTTATTAAATTAAGCTTTTAAATGCGATTTTGAGGAAATAATTAGTACTTTATATTTCAAAAATTAAAAATAGCCATCTCCTCAATGGTAAAAATTGAGATTAACTATTACACTCTTATTTGTTGTGACGTCAAAGGCAACTCTTTTTGCCATTATTGCAACTCTTCTGCAAATTGGATAAAAAAAAAAAAAAAAAAGAGTTCAGAGAAAAGTATAGAGAAAACGTGTTGGTTTGGCGTGAAGCTAAAATTGCAAACGTGAAAGAGTTAAAAAGGGTCACAGTTCGGCCCAAACACTTGTGGCTCAATTTGAAAATTTCTCATTGTCCAATAAATTCAGCCCCAGATTTACATGCCTGTCTTATCTTGAGTGATATTTGACTTTATATTGCAAGGAAATTTGACGGTATAAGCATCTCTAATACACTCTGAACTCTATGTGTTTGTTTGAATCCAATTTTCAGTTGGTACGCGGAGATGAGTATTTTTGTGACGTCACACTTTTAGGGTATATATCTAACGACTTTGTAGTAATCATTTTACATATTATTAATTTCTGAATAGGATATGGAAGAATTTTTAAATAAATTTGGAAAATTATTACTACGGCAGGAGTAATATACGATAGATTTAATAAATTTACAATACTTTTTCTTCTTTTTTTTAATCATAAATTATTGGCTCAGACAAGTAACTTCTATTTTAAAATTTGCCTAACAAAACGCATGTTTGAAATAAACGTCATACGCACGCATTCACCATTTACCTCAACGTAGAAAACGTGAGTCAAACATTAAAATTGTATTCATTATTAATCTGATAGGATTTCCACCACTACCAGGTCCAATCAGGTTAATCGGGAATATCATTTGAGTATTTAACCCAGATTTTTCGTGGTTGAAGTGGATGGTAAATACGAGCATTAACAACGCAAGCAGCCAAAAGGCCGAATTTCGACATCAAATGTGAAAATTGCATGCATTTTCCCAAGGTTTGTTAACTCAATAGAATTGTTTTATAAGTGTCCAACGTGAAAAATCATATATGTTTTTTCGCTTACCTTGTTTTCACTAGGTGAATATAGGTGAAAACAAAAAAAATGTGCAACTGATGGGGAAAAAAGAACGTTCAATATTTTGTGTAATTTTTTTTTCATCTTGTAAGTTAAAAAATGGGTTTTGATAGTAATGTTTTTTTTTAAACTTTTCTAACTTTAACAATTTTGTGTGGTAAAGTCAAGATTCGGTATATCCCCCCAAAAACGTTGGTGCATTCCTCTTGTGTAGATATTTGAGAAGTAAGAAATGCTGGATTACCTGCGCCTATGTGTGACTTTGGCATTTAGCAGTATTTTATTGAATAAAAGCCCACGTGGGAAAACATCCTCCTGCGCTATTAAAATTAATTAAATTAAATTATATTACATTAAAATCTGTTAATATTTGAAAAAAACTAAGAAAAACATTATAGATAGAATTTTTGGTACTATTAAACTCTTATTTTGTAAAAACAATTTAGTCCCATCTTGTATAATAATAGTGAATTTAAAGATAATCTTAACATATAAATTATTTAATTTTTAAACGACGTATGAACATATAAAATAATCCAAATTTTTGGTTAATTTTAACTTAAAAATTTTCCTTCTTGTAATTATTCATGGGTCTTAAATCAAGCATATTTCCAATAGGATAGCATCTAGTTTTGTTTTCTCTTAACAAAATTCATTATACCTTTATATTATAATTGTCATTCGATCGGAATTCGCTTTAAGGAAAATATACTATAATATTCTTTTATAAATCGCCTCTACTGAATTATTTGAAACCATTTGCTCTACTTTAAGGCAGAAAATAAAACAGCCAGAACATTCTTAATGAAAACTTAAGTAATATTTCAAGCACTTCACTAATTTTAACTTACAAATTTTCCTTCGTGTAATTATTCACGGGTCTTCAATCTCGCATATTTCCCATAGGATTGCATCTAGTCTTGTTTTCTCTTAACAAAATTCATCATACCGTTATATTGGAATTATTATTCGATCGGAATTCACTTTAACGAAAATATACTACAATATTCTTTTATAAATTGTCTCTCCTGAGATATTTGAAACCATTTGCTCTACTTTAAGGCAGAAAATAAAACAGCCAGAACATTCTTAATGAAAACCTAAGTAATATTTCAAGCACTTCATCTCAAATAATAAGGAATATTTTCTACTAAAACAGGAAAACTCAACTTAAAAAATTAAAATCACAAGTAATTCTATGCAAAACAACAGCTTAAGCTCATATCTTAAAAGCACATGAACAGCATAAAGTGATCGTTGTTCTTATTAACAATATCATCACGTGATGCTCATATTTCGGAAACAACCTTCTGAAACGAATAATCTTGAGTAAACACATGAAATATTGCATTCTAAATTTAAAATTTGTGTCAGATATGAGAAATAATGTTTTATTTCAGCGAAGAAAATTTTTAATATGAAAAACGCGGACCAGAAAAGCAATCAAAGAGAACAATTTCGAAATAACTCTCTTTTACGGAGACTATCTTATAAAACGGCGAATTTCTATTATATATTCATTCCATCAACCTCGCGTCTTGTCATCATATCGGCTTTCACTGTTATTATAAACAGATGCATTAGCGTTCAGTCGATGTTTAAGATTTGCTTCGTGAAGGATTTTTATTTACTCGAGTATTTTGGCTCTAGTCTCGGGGAGTTGAGATTTATTAAATAAAAGCAATCAGAATCATGCATAATTTTGAAGTTTAATATGCGAAAGTAAAGGATGATGTAAATGTGTCGTATCAGTGTAAAATGTATCAAATTAAATGGAGTATATGAAGCATTTGAATGTTTGATGTTGTTTGTCTTGAAGTAATTCTCTTCTAATAAGTGCCCATATTAAATATGTCTGCTCAAAATCAATTAGTACGAAGCAAGTCGACAGAATGTTAAAAACGCCTGTTTTGGATTTTGTGAACGAAGAAGTTCATTTGTTTATTTGAATCGGCGATTTAAAAAAAATTACAAAAGTCCACTTTTTTTAACCCTCTAATTGCCAGGGTAAAACGTGTTCTAAAAATTCTATAATTCGGAAAATCTCAATTCATATCAGAAAATTTCAATAAAAAAATTCTCTTTACCTAAATATGGAATGTCTGTTATTAACCTTCCTACCCTGTTGAAATTTTACTCAAACTTGATTAAAATGTTTGACACCAGAATTTTTATTTAAATCCATTTAACATATTTATTTAACTTAAATCTTTGTGTTTTATATTTAATTTACTTTATGAAAAATTTTCTGGTTTGAATCGAATGCGAAACGCATTATAGGACTGGGTCGATTAGACCCATTCAGGGTAGGAAGGTTAAATAAAGTAAATATTGCTGTTTCATAGTTTCCAACTTTTACGTTTTTTTTTTTCTTACCAATAAAATTTAAAAGAGCATTTTCCTTTATTTTAGGGGGGAGGGGGGGGGATCAGGTTGAATAGTCAGAATATGACCGTATATTTAAAGCACTACGAAAAACTCTGTAGTTTCTTAAACAATGAATGAAACGCAGAAATTTCTTTTTCTTTACTTTCACACATTCTTATGGTTTTATAAAACATTCAAATACACATGTATTTAGTAACATAATTTAATTAAATCATAATGACCAAAGTGGCTTTTGAAAAATATGAATATTAAAATATGCATTTTGCGGTCACGATTTTTCAAATTCTACTGCTGATGTATGTTTAATGTTTTATATATTGTTACTTATAATGCTATATTTTACACTGAACCTAAATTTGGACGTATATTCAAATTCTTTAGTATTATTAATGGCTTTTATAATCATATTCACTAAATTTTACATAAAAATTTATATATTTTTTTCAATCCACAGACAAAAATCAGACTAAATTGAGGTTAAACATAAACACATGTGAACTTTGAATACATATATATTTTCAAGGTTTCATGAAAATTAATTTTTAAATGACGGTACACAGAATACGAAGAAATCAATTTTTAGACAAAAGCCTTCAGAGTTGGCTTATAACAATGCGGCAATTACTTTTAAGCAAGATATTTTTGGCCATAACTTCTGTTCTAATTGGTATTTTTGTAAAATTCTTTTTGCAGTGGATTTGTAACTTTTGAACATTTTGAAATTTGTGAAAAATCATTTTTTAAACCTTCAACGTGACCTGCCCCTTAAACGGTGAAATCTGCAATTAAATAAGTCAAAATATCCTTTTAAATTTTAGTGGTAAGAAAAAAGCATAAAAGTTGGCAGCTATACTATTTTAAAGTCTTGGTGTAAATTTGGGACATCTAGATTTAACGACATACTAAATTCGAAACATTGATTATAGCATATATGCTACCATGGGTATTAGGTAGTTAAATGCATTTTTTTTATTGTAATCGTGTCCTTGAAGATTGACTCACATATGTAGACAACAATTGCATGCGTATTTTACTAGTTACCACGCCAAAATAATCACTTGTTGGACAAACAACATCAATCAGTGACAACGACAAGACCAAATATATCACAATAACAAACAAAAGAAGAAAACAAAATTGTGATAAAACTCGATGATGAATATGTGCTTCAAACCTTTTCGGTACAAAGTACTACTGTTGCAAAAATTTTGAATTAATTGCTTTGCACCATGATTTACGAATGCAAGTTTTTGTAAATAATTGAAAACTTTTCTTCACTTATATTAAAAAAAGCAAAAATTTGCTACAAAATTTTGGTGCCGATGTGGAAATTGATGATTAAAATTAAGTGGGACAGAAATTAACCCACCATGCCGGAAAGGGTTAATGGAGAAATGCGAAAAATATGTGGATTTTGATTAAAGAATGATGAAGCGATTTCGTATCGATCACAGAAGAAACTGGCCTTTGAAAATATGATTAACCCTCTAATGGCCTTGATAGCATATATACTAACCATCAGTCCTTCCAATCTTTTGAATTTTTGAATTTCGATGTTCCACATTCACAACAAAAATTAGGAATATCTGCTTTATTTAGCAAAGGACATTCTGTCATTAAATAAAGCTAAATTCGTTGCTGAAATATTCTGGTATGAATTCAAATTCGCTGAATTATTCCGAGGAAAGTCTAGAATTTCTACCATAAGAATTAGACAGTTGACCATGCACATGCTTGTCTAGACATTGAAGAACAACAGTTTAAACATGTATTGTAAGTTAGAACAGAAAATCCGTTTTTGAAATTTTTTATAATTTTTTTTACAATTTCACTGGAGTTTTTTTTTAAAATAACGTGTAAGAAGCGAATTATAAAAAGTTCATCTTATGTCCGCAGACTATAAGTAATCTTACCACTCTGCGGGGTTTGTTTTCGGACTAGGAATGACAATTGAAAGTAAGAAATCGCAAACGTGTCCCACTGATTGGTCATGACTAGCGTTGCCAGTTGTGCCAATTTTTAAGACCCGTCTCACAGAACCACACCACAGAACGCCAAAAATCACAATTTTTTAAAATCCACAACTTTATTGAAAATTTATTTTAATATTGTTCATTAGTCTGAAACAAAACGAAATTAATATAGTAACATCTATGAAAGCAAAAACTCTCTGCAGTGGAAAAGTTTTATTTTTCTACCGAAGAGAAAACCATACAAGTCCACATACAATGACAGGATATTTTTCTTGTCACTTAGTTATTCTGCTTTTGCAGATTTTACTGCATTCTGATTAGTAAAACCGCCACAACGGAGCCTGTTATAACGAATTTTGTCTTAACACTTTAAATCGCAGAGCACCGCCATTGCTAAAATCTGGAAATGACTGAATGAGCACCGGAATTTACGTACAAACTTATTCGAAAATAAGAAAAAGCTATTTTTACCACACATAATAAACCGAAAATATTTATGCCAGTATTTTTGCGCCATTTGGGACTCAAGTTGGGTGTTCCATTATAATGGAACACTGAAATACAAAGGGTTAAATGAATGAATTATTCTTTTAGAATTGTGTTTTTTTATTCGTATATTAAAGATTTGACACCAGAAATTTTAAGATAGATTTTTAACTTTATTTAGTAGAATATTTTTGTAAGTCTTGCAAGATTAATATTTCTCTCTTTGTAGTAGTTTATGTAGTTTATATAATAGATAGAGCTATATTTTAATTGGTATGTGCATTCAAATATACAGGGTTCCCCTCTCAACGGTGGCAATGGCTAATTTCTAAACCATTAGTCATAGACATATAGTTCCAATTGCAAAAATGCTTTAAAAAGGTAAAGAATTGTTTTTCAAGCGATTTAGCTCAAAATAAAATTTTATTAAAAAATTACGAAAGTTAACTTTTTATACGGTCCCCCGGTCCTATAAGTGATATTTAGTAAATTTTTCCCCCTACTCTAACAAGTAAGAGAAAAAAGGTCCCATTCACATAACATTAAAATTGACAGAGTTATAAAACTTTAAATTTCATGACTTAAACCACTTTTCTGTAGCTAAATACGGATGGACTGAGCTTTAAGGGAACGTTCACTAAGTGCTTAAAGTATTATAAAGGGCGTCTATTTTCAACGCTGTCTAATAGCTAATTCCTAAACCATTTGCCACAGACATATAGATCCAATTTCTGAAAGGTTTTAAATGAGATAAAGAAATATTTTAAAAGCAATTTAACTGAAGGTGCTACCACCGTATAAGTTTTACGGTACTGTTAATTTTTATTATTTAATTTTTAAATTGGTTAAAATAGTTGAAGGCGTGAGTTTTAAAATTCTCTTAATCGTGAAAATCAAATTTTGGGAAATCGCAGCTTTATTTTAAAAGGTGTGGTATTTTGATAAGCCTTTATTTTGCTTAAAACGTTCGTACTTATTTTTCCCTTGCTCAAAATTTCTATTCAAATTTTAACTCACTTCGAAATATCCGATCGAGGTTCAATTTGCACACTTATTTATATCTAATGACAGTATAATATTAATACAATTTTAAGTGCGTACCATTTATTTATTTTATAGGATTACATCAAATTCTGTTAGGTTAAGTAATCTAATAGAATAGTAAATATATGTCATTTTGTAACGATTTGTGACTATTGCTTTTCATAAATTAACAAATTTTCTGTTATTTTTTTACTAATAATTTTAGTACAAATTTTGCTTTAATATATAATCATCAATATAAATTTAAAAATAATATTGTAAATACTATTTTACTCTCAATGTTTAATGTGAAATTTTATATCTTGCGTTTATTTTTATTTCCAGTATATTTGTGACTGACCCCTAATTTGCAGCAAAAAAGATGCTTCAACTTTAAACAGCTATTACTTGGTCAGTTTTAATCGCAGAGGAATGGGACTTTTTTTGTATTATTTGTTACAGTAGTGGGAAGAATTTGCTAAATATCACTTATAGGACCGGGGGACCGTATAAAAAGTTAATTTTCGTAATTTTTCAATAAAATTTTATTTTGAGCTAAATCGCTTGAAAAACAATTCTTTACCTTTTTTAAAGCATTTTTGCAATTGGAACTATATGTCAATGACTAACGGTTTAGAAATTAGCCATTGGCCACCGTTGAGAGGGGACACCCTATATAGTGGTTGCTAAGAACTTTATTTATTTGTTAAAAGTTGAATAAAAAGTGATGCAGATTTACATCACTAGGCACTTAACCACTTTAATCGTCGTGCCTGAGACATTCAGGGGCTGCAAGCTTTAAGGTTTTATTCAAAATTGTTTGATTCCTACCAGTTTTATAAAACGGAGTAATTTTTTTTATTTTGGTATCATTTTACTTGTCATTAAATAAAAAGAATATTTTTTTTTCAAAAAAGTGGTGGCAATAAGGAATTTGAATTTTTAAACCGCAATTTATTGCGACCATTAAAAGGTTAAGGGTTAAATTTTAGACTGCCTCTATGGAAGGAATACTATACGATTATAATTGTTCAGTTAGAAACCTTTCCAATATGAAATTTTGATTCACTCCCTACTGACTCAGCTTACACAAATTTTTGCTGTATAATATCACTGTATTTATTTAGTGCAGTAAAAGCTAATATGACGAAATCTCAATTAATCAGAGAAAGTTTCTGCATTAGACAAATTTTCATCTTAACAAGTATAATTGTATAGTTATTCTTCCATAGGGACCGTGAATTTTTTTCTTTTAAACTAGGATTCCGTTATAAAAAGATTCCGTATTCGTAAGATTTATTGTATGTTTATAAAAATCCTGCTTTTTTGTTACCCTATCTCGCTTTTCTTAACAGTGAATCAGGTACCACAAATTATGGATTATGTTTTGGTGAATCGTGGAATCACCAAATATATTCCACGCTATATAATTATAAAATTAGATATTCAAAATGACATAGAAGGATCATAGAAAATGATCCTTCATTATTATATATATTCAAAAATTATAAATAATATTTATATTATGTATATTGTATATAATTATAGATATTCAAAAATGTATAATTAATTTTATCGCTTGCGATAACGTAATGAAAACAATATGTTGCCACTTTAAAGTATAATCGTGTGTAAAGATATAAATAACAGGGTTTGCACAATTTTATTAGTATTTTCAAAGTACTTCACTGTAGAAAAATATTGCGAAATTTGAGAAAAAAGGTGATGGTTGCGAACATTGTTTCTTAAAAATTAAATTTCGTATCATTAAAAGTTGTGCCAGAGTCCTTAAAAAATATAAGGAGTGTGCGAAGCTTGAATTAGTAACCTTGGCAAAATACAGTGTTTAATTAACCTTTGGATAAATAACGGTGTAAGGCAAAAATTTAAAAGTTTCAACTGTCATCTGTGCATAACAATGCCATAAACCACACTGTTTGTGTATTTTTTCTAATATATTCATTGACCTGTTGATTATGGAGATGGGACATATATATTGTTCCATCGACCATTTCTTAGTTGTCCCATCGACTACTCGCACCACTAATTTCAAGAGAAATGTATGAAAAAGAAATTTTTTTTAAAAAAGGGTGGGAATTAATGTTAAAAAGTCATTATTTGTAGCCCGTAAGATAAAGGTTAATAAACTTTTTTTAATGAATGCAGAAAAATGTTGTGAAAATTCTTCACATTCACATTAGTATTACTTATAACGGTTCTCGTGTATATGTTTTATGCCAAAGCTAATCTTTTCCTTAGGATAGATTATACACAAGGTACAGATTTGGCAGGTCGCAAAAAACTTTAAGGTTGGTTACGTAACAATAAAGTTTAGGAATCACTGAACTAGGTTTATTAAGTTTTTGTTTGTCAAAGATATTCTCACATTCATATATGTTAATTTTCGACACACTCACAAAATCGCACCCCCCCCCCCCAAAAAAAAAAAAAAAAAAGAGCATTAGCAATTAGATAGCTAGTACAATTTCCTTATTTACACGGAATTAGAGTTTACAGCACATTATTTTATTTTACCTTTGTAACAGTAAATACAGTTTCACTTTTTTAAAAATTCTAATATCCTACAGCAATTATGAAATCACTTTTATAAATATCTGATACAGGTGGTAAAAAAAAATATTTTTTCTTTCAAATTTTTTTATTAATTTTTTTAATAATTTTTTTATAAATACTTCTGAATTAAAACTTTTCATTACTCAGTGCAAACAGCAACAATATTGTAACATTCATACATCTTATTATTAAGAAAACCTCATATTATTAAAAATACATAATAAAGTTGCTACGGTGTTCTCAATCCCATAGTCATTTTATATTTCTTGCCGATCTTGAAGATCATTCAATTCATGACACTTATACGTCAGTAACATAAATTTCTTGTATATAAGTGAACATGCTAGATAACAGCTCTTCGTGAATTTAGGAGCAAAACTCATATGTTGTGTTGTAATCTAGCTAATTCTTTTTTGCAGCGTAAGGCAACTGTCTCTGGATATTTCGTGAATCATTTTGCTAGATCGGCAGCTATGAGGTTCCCTACCCATCATAAACAACATAAGGACTTTCCCCCCCGAAAAACCTGAAGATTGTTCACAAATTAAGAGAAATAAAACGCCTTAGAAATAGTCAGGCGAGGTATAAAAGTTGTTTGGGACTTTAAAAATCCTTTATGTGAGGTGGGTTGTGTCTAAAGTGTGAAGTGGTGGATTCCCTCTCTTAAAGTTTACGCTGGTGAGAGATAATGAACTAGTGTTTAAAAAAGTGATGATTTTTGAAGCTTGATGAAATGTCATTCGCACCACTAGTCCACCTATTCCGGGAATTGAATTTTAAGATTGTGTTCATTTTAAACTTGATACTGTTTCCTTTTTAATCCTTAACTGATCAATAGTTTTGGAAAAAAACTTTCAAATAATGTCTTTCTTTTCATGACTTTTACAGGATTTGTAAAGTTTTACCACCGGTTTTTCAAAACAGAAAATTTTGCCTAATTGAATCAGAAAAAAATGGATATGTTTAAATAAATAATCCAAAATTTACACTAAAATTTTTCTAGTGAGAATAATAAATTATGATTGGAGTATGGATGCCCATACATGATACGGGCAAATCATGATTGACAGAAACACTTTGCCCGTGCGATGTACGGTCAAAACAAGGGAGCGGTTTATACATTACAAACGTCTGAGTACATAATTGGTATTTATTGTTCAATTATTGAATGTTACTTGCTTGGCTGGAAAATTCGCTGATGGAAACAGCAAACTCAAATGAATTGAACGTTCAAGAGACAACACAAATCTAATAATTAGAGTTGATACTGAAATTTAAAAAATATGTGTAGTAATGAATAGTTACGAATATGTAGCAAAATGAAGAATTACAGTCGTTTTCACGTTCTGTGTACCTAACACAACTGGAAACAACAGGATTCGTATTTTTCAAAAAGTAATTTTCGCTTTGTTTAACTCTTTCCGGCGTGGTGGGTCGATTTCTGTCCCACTTAATTTTAATTCTCAATTCCCACCAGTGGCGTAGCCAGGGAGGGGGGGGGGGTCCAAAAGCTCTGTATACCAGTAACGTTTTAAAGTTTTCTTCGTCTTTATTAATAGCAGAAAGTTCACTGGTTAGATATGGCGAGCAGAACTTTACAAGATTATCAAGAGCGTTTGGATCCCAACCCTGGCTATGCCACTGATTCCCACCATAATTTTATAAAAAAATTGACTCTTTTATACAGGTTTCGCACAACTGTACCACTAAAATTTTACAGTATTTTCAATGTTTTTCACTGCAGAAAAATAGTGTGTAAATTGCAAATCGAGGGAGTGGTTGCAAATTCTGTTTGCTAAAAATTAAATATAAATTTTCTTATCATTAATAGTGGTGCCGGAGTCCTTACAAAATATAAGGAGTGTGCGAACCCTGTTATAATATGTGAAGAAAAGCTTTCAATTATTTTCATAAAATTGCTTTCGCTAATCGTGGCGTGATTCATTTCAAAATTACAGTAGTATAAATTCTTTGTTCAGTAAAGGATTAATCGCAAATTTCAGTCGACAAACTAGACAAATATTACCTTTCAGAAATAGTGGTATAAGTCTGAAAATATATATTTGGCAGTAAACATTGAAGAGCTGATAAACCCCTTGAAGGGCCGGGGGATAAAATATATTCCACTTAATTTTAGTTGTGAAATGCTCCATTGACGCTAGAAATTTAGACTGAAAAGTTTAATTATTTTAAATATACTTGAAGGAAAAAAAACTTTTAATTATTTTGAAATAAATTGGTTTTTAAATTCAGGTGCTATTCAACGAATTCAGCATTTTGCGAATAGAAGTACATTGCTCCTGAAAGGGTTAAATAGATTTAAAAATATAAATACATGCGACCAATTTGAGCTTATAATTTTTTTACGCTTCTATTTCATGTGTAATATTATTCAGAATATAAATAACAACAATGTGTATCCTAAGTATGCACATTTAGGAAAAAGTATGAAGGAAAAATATTTTAATTATTTCTCCGTTTTGTTATTTGCACCAAAATTTTTAAAATTTTCAGAAAACTGAAAACATTTGTCATCAATATTGTAAAGTATCCCAACGGCATGTGTAATATTTAAATTGAATAGGTTGTATTTATAATTAATGCATTTATATCTTATATTACTGAAACAATAAAAAAATAGGATAAAACTTCACATGTTTATATATACTTAAATACAAAAAATATGGTAGTATAAAACCAATTTTTAATTAGCATTATCGTTGTAGAATTGGAACTACATTGTAAAGTTCAAACGTTTTTTTGTACTATATAGAAAAATCTTTACGGAGAGTAAAAAACTGTTTATTTTAAAGAAATTTTCTATTTTCACCATAAAAAAGTATTTGATAGTTAAAAAATGTATACATGTAGTGAAAAGAACAGAATTTGTTTTTCTAAAATAAACGTTTTTCAACGCATCAGATAACAGGTTTTTCTATCAGTTTTATGGAATTGTTTACAGTGTATATTTGCAGACAGAGAGAGTAATTAACCACAAAAAAAGATAAGTTAAAGAAGATTTTTAATTAATTTTCTTCATTTTAAAATTAAGTGAAACTCACAAATTTTTGGAATCGTTAAACATCGTATTCTGCGAAGTATTTAACATCAAATGTCAGTCGTACATTACAACAAAGAACCAGTAAACAAGCATTAGAAATGGAAAGAAAAAAACCCTTTAAAACGATAAATTGTATCAGCAATATTATTTAATATTGACATAAACATGCTTTCTTAAATCCAAAATTTATAATTTACACGTTTATGCATTAATTTTTTCCTTCATTTAGTCGACCTAACAACTTCAACAACGTGTTTCAAGCTCATATACCATTTTTTAATTATTGCTTTATTTGTTTTAACAAACAGCCATATTTAATACGAAATATCTCACATTTTCGTAAAGATTACTATACATAAATTTCTATGTATCCATTCGTAGTTCAATACCCCCATTACTGTTTCATCTCGAAAACAAAGAAATGAATATTTGACACCAAATAAAATTAACATGAATATTTTTCTGATATCTTTCTCTCTCGGTTACTTCAAAAGAGGAGCTAAAAATTGTCGTTCATTAATAAGATATAGAAATATGCGTTTGTAAAATGAATTCTTAGCAGTAATTTTTCTGTTTTCCGATGTTTTACATTTTGTATTCTGTGTTTAATATTCAAATATTTTAATTAAATCATGCAAAAGATTCTTTCTACCTTAATCACACGATCTCTGGTATACACAATTCGAAGAAAATTTGCAGATTGCATTATTATTCTTATTTTCTAATTAAATGCTTATTATAATATTCAACAGATATTTCGTTAGGCTGAAATGCATATTTGTTTGTTGAAATTTAATATTGTCTTGTTTTACTACGCTGTAAATAGTTCTGTTATGCTGTATATCGTTTTAATATATTAATTATTTTAATCTGTTACACAGATTGCGCAAGCTTTTAATGTTTTTTGTCAGTTATTAATCTTTTATTTTGTATAATTTATCAATAATTTTTCATTGTTTGTAGCCATGAAATATTATTAGTTATTTCGGTATGATACGTCTGCAAACAAAGTAAAACAAAATTCTTGTTTTGTGTTCCTTATTGTCGATTATCTGCGCTAGAGATGGATTGGACATCGTGTATTGTACTTTTTAAAAAGAAGAAATGAAAGTGCTTCGACCCATATGACTGATTACTACCGCTAAATTTTTCTAGCATTATTTCCTTCAATAGATCTCAAAACTTTTATCAATTAATAATACGATAAATACTATTAAAATTTAGTGGTAGTAATCGGTCATTTGGGTCGGAGTACTCTCATCCCTGTCTAAGGGAATCTAAACCTGTATATTTGCACAAGGTTAAAAACTAATCACGGAAAATTCCGTGTAGTAACGAGTGCGACACGGGTTCGAATCCACCACATTTCGGCTACCAATTTCGAGAGTAATGCCTATCAGCTACTGACGTGTTTAACCCATTAGTGCCTAGCGTCCCATTTTTGGGACAGTTTAAAAAAAATCAATTAAGCGCATTTCACACCAGTAAAAAGGAAGATAAATAGATACTTTCTTCCTCGAGATAAAGTCATTGATAAATTAAGATAAAAGTTATTCTTGTTTTAAAAGTGGTGGGAAAATACAAAATTTGAATATTAATAAAGAAAATAATTCAGGCATTAATGGGTTAAAACTAAATGCAGTGTGAAATCCTGACTTTCCAAAGCTATTTCGGTAACTAGATAAACTAGTGTGATAAAAATAGTTTAAGTGAAGTTAAAGTTTTCTTGTGCTAAAAAATTCCAGAGTTATGCGAATCTATACTTTATAGCTGTAACAAATCCAGAATCTAGGTTCATTTCAGTGTGTTGAAAACATTTATCAAATAAAATAAAATTGAACCACACAGTAAAATTCTGACTTTCAAAACTCAGTCCGGTAGATAGATAACTGCTATTAAATAACATCTTATATATCACGTTGAGTGCCACGTCAGTCACCGGTGACTGACACTGAACTTTTGGTTTAAGCCTCGTCAGTCACCGGCATTTGACAGTGTAAAATTTGATATAAAAGAAAAAAAAATATTTTTAAGTAATTATTGAACATTCATTTAAAAATCTTTTATACATTAGAGAATTATATTTAAATCAGAGGCGGCTTAAACGGAAAGTTCATTGACAGTCACCGGTGACTGACATGACACTCAATGTGTTAAAGTAAATAATTTTCTGTTACTAAAATATAATCTTAAATTAATTAATTTCAATATAATTTAAAGTAAAATAAAAAAAAAGTTTCAGCTTTATGCGAATTTGTATTTTGTAGCTAATACAGAACCAGAATTTCAGACGATAATATTTACCTGAAAAAACTTCGTTCATTTTCCTCTATTTATTCACGCATTTTATTTTGCAAACGTATCTATTGCATTCATTTCAATTTTCTTGAAAACGTGAATCAAATTAAAATGATAGTTTACCTTTTCAACAATTTTATTTATTTAAAAATATATGAATCAGTTGGTGAACTCACTACATTTTAATGTTCAAATAAAAATGCATTTGAAATATAAATAAATAAATGCACATTGAATTAGAATTTTAAGAAGATAAAAAAAAATTTGAACTTTTTAAATTTTCTATTACTTTTTTAAATATTGATATTTTTGCCCATTTTTTAAAAGATTTTCAAATGTATATTACACAAGACTGCGCATGGACTTTTGGATACATCTAAAATTACACTTAATATATATATTTTTTACTGGTAAACGTAGTGTAAAAGGATGAAAACACAAATTTATTGCATATATAGTAATGAACTTATAAAAAGAAATTTAAATCTCTATTTCAAGTACAAAAAAAGTGTTAGTATTTTAAACACAGGAGAGTGTCGAAAATGGGAACATGGAAAACAGCCATTTTAAATTTTAATTTGTGCGGATGATTGCGTTGAGTGTATTAACAAAATTTACAATATCTTGCGATATAATTGCCTTATGGGTAAAAATTAGTGTCAAAATATTCATAATTAAACAAGCTTTTATTTAATAAACATATAAAAAAATCGATTTTTTGACAAATTTTGAGGTAACCTGCTCCTTTAAACAAAATTAAACTCCAGATCTCGAATTTAAAAACACCTTTCGGAAGACAGGTAAATTGTTAAATAATATTTATGTTGAAGTATATAATTTTTCCTGTACTAAAATACAATTAAAAATTTATTTTAACGTAATCTTTAAAAAGCTTCAGCTTTATACGATTTTATGTTTTATTTCTATAATAGAATCAGAATGTCACACAATAATTCGTACCATAAAAGTAGAATTCGCAAATTTTTCACCATTTATTCATTCATTGCCTCCTCATGCTCGTCTATACGTTGATTTGAATTTCTTGAAATCATAAATCAAACTAAACGTAATGGAACCGTAGCGTGAAATTTCGACTTTAAAACCTGAACTCAGTGGATAGATGACTGTTATTAAATAATATTTATTTTGAAGCGTATAATTTTCCTGTGCTAAAATATAATTTAAAATTTATTTTAACTTAATCTTTAAAAAGCTACAACTTTACGTGAATTTATATTTCACTTCTATAACAGAATCAGAAGGTTACACTATAATACATACCCTAAAAGTAGATTTTGTTCCTTTTTTGTCATTTATTCATTCACTATACTCCACATGCCTGTCTATACGTTGATTTGAATTTCTTGAAACCATGAATCAAATAAAACATAATGGAACAGTAGCGTGAAATTTCGAATTTAAAATTTGAGTTCAGTGGATAGATGACTGTTATTGAATAGCATTTATTTTGGAGTGTATAATTTTCCTGTACAAAACTATGGATGTCTAAAAACGTAAAATGAAAATAAAGTGGGAGGGGATTTGGCTTTACGTGAATATATATTTACAGTCAAAGTATCACTAGAAAATATATAACAGAAAACTATTTCCCTCATTTTTATGCATATATTTACTCATTTTACTCTGCTACTCGTCTATACGTTGATTTAAATGTCGTAAAAACACGAATAAAGTAAAACAAAATTGAATAATAATAATGCGAAGTCCCAATATTCCAAAATCAATTCGATAGTTGATAACTAATATTAAGTAATATTTCAGTTAAAGCAAAGACTTTTTTACCACTATAATATGGTTATTTGTAGAAAAAAAACCTTTCAACTTTACGCGAATTTGTGTTCCAAATCTATAACACAGCCCGAAGTTCGCATGATAATATGCAACTCAAAACTATTTCTCTCGTTTTTCTGCATTCACTCATTTTACTTATCGTACTTTTCTGTACATCGATTTTAATTTTTCGGAAACATTTTATAACTGTAATAATTTAATTCGACAGTAGAATTTAAAAATCTAAAGTCTAATTTTTAATTGCAGCATTTTTTTTCTTATACTGCATACACTCATCGTTATATGCATTTTTATGTTTCGTAAAAATTTTCTCCGCATACTTCTGAATTTAGATAAATTGAGACATAAATCTATTTTTTGAAAAAAAGAATAACAACACCGCGTATTTTACAGTCAAATATCAGTTGCAGTTCAAATTTTCCCATTTTTCTATTAAACATTCTTTCAGGCGCTGTGAGGAATATTAAAGAAACATTCTTTGTTAACATCAAAATAATATTTCAATATTAAAGAACTTTTTATTTATAGTTTACTTTGATTATCAGATAAAATTATAATGCTTACGCAAGGAGTTTAAATAAAAAAACACACACTTTGCATATCTTCATATATTTGCGTGGCTTATGTTGCAGATAATGTTTTAAATTTAAAGGATTTTTTGTGTGGGGGTGTGTAAGTATGTATGTGTGTGGGGGGTAATCAATTTCTGAAAACTCTGATGATTGAGAAAAACGTAAAACAGTGAGTTACAATACTAAATAAAGCTAACTATTGAGATCAAATGTCAAAATGAAAGGGAATCGTGTATTTTAAACATACGGAAAAAATAGCTGTAATTTTTTATTCCTCAATCCCAATTATTTTTGCTCATAATATTTCAAGAAAAAAATTATGGAAACCTGAACTATATAATATATACTAAATAAAGCTAACTTATGGCATAAAATATTGAAAGATATTGAAAGGGAATCCTGTATTTTGAAAGTATGGAAAAATAGATATACAAAGATTTTCGTTCGTTGCGCTTTTCTTTTGTTTATACTTTTTAAGGAAAGTACGGGAATATTTTAAAAGTATCAGATAGATTAAATAAAGCTAAATTTGTGACATAAAATACTAAATGGAGTGGGAACCGTGTATTTTGAAGATATGGAAAAACAGTTATAACAAGGTTTCTTTTTTCCCACCGTTCCTTTTGTTCTTTGTATTTTTAAAAAATACAGAGAAATTTTTAATAAACTAAATAAAGCTAACTTATGGCATAAAATATTAAAATGAAATAAATATTAAAATGCATCATGTATTTTAAAAGTATGGAGAAACAATTATACAAAGATTTTTGTTCGTTGCACTTTTCTTTTGTTTGTACTATTTAAGGAAAATGCATGAATATTTTAAAAGTATCAGATATACTAAATAAAGCTAAATTTGTGACATAAAATATTAAATAAAAAAGTGAAGCATGACAAAAATCAGATATATATATACATATAACCATACACACACACACACATATATATATATATATATATATATATATATACATATAAATATATATATCTTATTTGCTATTCTTAAAAAACGATTGAGTGATTGAGTTATAGCACATTTTTCTTATAGCTGACATTTTGAAACGATCTGATTTTTGTCACGTGATAACACGCTTATTTATAAATCGATTAGGATATAACTTGGTGTGTACATAGTACATAATGAAACCTGGACCGAGATCGTCAGCCAGTTCCATCCGCCATTTTGTTTCAAAATGGCGGCCATTTAAATTAAAAAAAATTTTTAATTTAAAATTAGGTATACAAAAGTGAGAAATTGGAAAAAAAATTTCTTTTATGCATTTGACCTTAACACAAAGATTCCAAAGCATTTTTGTTTCGTCTGTATCTTAAAAAATGGCTGAGTCATTGCACTTTTAATTTACCGATTTGATGAAACTTGGTGCGTAGATAGTACATACTGATGTCTGGACCGAGTTCGTTGGCCAGTTGCAACAGCCGTCTTGTTTCAAAATGGCGGAATATTAATTTTTTAAATTTAAATTTTAAAATTAGGTGCAAAAAAGTAAGAAATTGAAAAAAAAATTTTTTTTTCGTGTTTTGACCGTGATACAAAGATTCCAGAGCAATTTTTTGTTTCATCTACATCTTGAAAAATGGCTGAGTTTTAGCACTTTCAATTTCCAGTGTGATTGACTTTGAAACGGTCTGAAATTTGTCACGCGATAATACGCATATTTATAAAATGAATTCGATATAACTCCGTGTGCATGGTACATACTAATGTCTTGACCGAGTTCACGAGCCAACTTTATCGGCCATCTTGTTTCAAAATGGCGGCCATTTAAATTTGTCAAAAATCTTTTAAATGTATATGATGTACAAACAAAAAATTAGAAATTGAAAAAAAGGTTCTTTCTAAACTATTTATCTTAATAATGAATTCCGGAGTATTTTTGCTTTATCTCTACCTTGAAAAACTCCTGGGATATAGCAGTTTGAATTTCTAATGTGTCCGACATTTAAAAAAAAATCAGTTTGCCCGGGACAGCACTCGTATATATTAATCGATTTTGATGTGAGTGTGCATGTTCACATGAATTAAGATTTCGACCAAGCTCATTGGTTTGTTTTATCCATCATGCTGCTTTAAAATAGATATCGTGGAATTTGGCGACCCTATAAACCGCTTAAAATAAAACCAGGTTGAATAAAACATGATTAATTTCTAAAAATTCCTATTAATATTTTAATATTCAGTATTGACAAAAACTAGTATTCAATCTTGTATATAATCGTGTTCCATTAATTTGAGCTTCGTATATTTGAATAATATAACTTAATTTAAAATAAATAAATGAGTATATGAAAGATACCTCTTCGTCCCGGCACTACCGGAAGGACTTTACTTATATGTAACCCCCTCGGCTCAGAAGTATCAGATGTGATCCTTCTGAAACAATGAGGTTATATTCAGACATTCCAAATTCTTAAAAGAAATTTTCCATGAATTACCTTTACTTCAGTTAATCATGAAATCTCTGTCGTTACATAAAGAAGATGTTATTCTCTGGGATTTCTGGTGTGAATTCCGAATTTCTAATTAAAACAGGAAGCCATATTAATTTACCTTCGGTTCTGAGGAGGATATTTTTATAGACTGTACCAGCGTAGTGAGTGGTCAGGGAAAAATGCAGTAAAAAAAAAAAAAAAAAAAAGAAAATAGTACCAGTATTTTTTTACAGAAAGTACTCAAAAGAATATAAAGAGATTAAAGAAAGCGAATTTCTATTTAACAAAATACTGGTGTTTAACACCCCTTTTTTAACTGTAGTTTTTTCCCTGACAACTCGCCATCCTGTATACATTCCATTTATATTTTAAATTGTAGGAAATAATCTAAAATCCTGTATTTTACAGATTTAAGGATAATATTCAAATGTTAAAAATAACCTGATTTCTTTTCTTTTTTTTTTTTTTTTCCTTTTTTTTTTTACTTACATAGAAGTACATTTTTATAGACTATACATTCTATTTATATTTTTATACTAAATGAATGTATATATAGAGGGGTTAGAAAAATATAACCATGATACAAATATTGGCAGCCAGCGAATCATAGCCAATACTTGACACTCAATGAAACCCTCTGGTATTTATAAATCTCGTTCCATAAGCTGGATTAAAATAGCTAACTTTTCACATTTTACCTGCAGTACTCTACAATCAGTGTAAAATAAAGCCACATATTACACAATTGTAAAATAAAGCGTAAAAGCTTACTGGGCTACATCTAATGGAAGATAATTCATATCTGCTGGCACAATAAAATTCAGTTCACCAGCGTCACAATTCATTATACAAATGGAATTATTTCGACTGGCAGTAAATAACTCGTTATTGCATCACACAGAAATACAATGGATCATGAAACAATTTTCCATTGTAATATGTGAGTACTTGAATACCAATATTATGTTCAATTTAATTTTAAACAACTTTAGCGAAAGTTCTGTTGTTAACATGTTACGTACACTAATAGGTATTGATCCGTAGCACGAAACGTTTAAAGGATATAGATTGGATAATAGAACATTTGTTATTCGCACAATTGGACTTCCTTGAATCACTGGTTCCACGAAAGTGTATTTATAATGACGTTACTTTAAATTACTAACTAACGTTATTGGTTGTTAACTCAGAAGTAAATATATATATATGATTTAAAAAAAAAACTCCGTTAGTATTGTTGTTTTTAATCAATATTTTAAAAAAAAACCTTGCGTTTAAGGGTGTATTCGAAAAAACACTTTTCCACCTTCAACAGCTCGAAATTTTCCGATACAATTTCAGACACATTTTTAAAAGTAGAAACATGAAACTTGCTGAGGGGATTCTTGAAGGGACGTATGAGGTGCCGTGTGATGTCATTTTACGCTCAATTCATTAGAATTTGATTTATAAACAATTCCCTTATCAGTATTACACTCTTTTTCGTCCCCAGATCTCCCGCTTCGGAAAAATCGGTTCAAAATGCCGTTTTTGATTGCTTTTTTTGCAATATTTTCTGCATTTATCAAAGAATCGACAATCACGGCACCTTGTGCACCTTGTTTGGTGCATTTGAGAGCAAAAATGAATTCAAAAATAAATTGGAAAATAAGCAGTTTGAATCGAAATACACCCTTAATAACATACGTGTTTTTTGTTTTAAATATTGGTTAAAAAAAACACGCTGATGCCAACATCTCTTAATTATTCAGAAATCTGATTCAAGACAAACAAATATTATTTAAACAAAAATTTCAAAATGAAATCTAAAAGGTACCCATTGAAACAAAGTACAATTCTTTATATATATTTCCGGTAAAAACATATTTGTCGTGGATTAGACTCTGGAGTAATTAAGAGATGGTATATGGTTATTATAAGATATCGGCTAATTTTTCGTCATATTACAGCAATATGAATATCTTCATGACGTTATAATAATAATAATGATACAAATCATAACGTTTTTTCTAAAAGATGGACTTTTGTTACAAATACACTGATTTACACGATTTGTGGAATTGATAAGTGAATAGTTGTTTTCACAAAATATTTTTGATGCTAAAAAAAAAGAAAAAAAGAATAAAAAATGTTCAATCACGTAACGTTGCCTAGTTAATGATATGAAGTTACCAAGTTAAAGAATTTATTTTAATCATATACATTATGAAATTAATTTTTTAAAAAATGTATTCTAACCTGTAAATATTCTACCGTAAATCAATTTCTAGAAGTTGTAAAAATGCGAATCCATAGCTACGGCCCACTTTAGTAAGTCGTGTTTTTTTTCTTTTTTTTTTTGAGTAATTCCTAAGAGATTATCCACATTGAAGATTATTTTGCATTATCTAATTAGAAATTCCAAAATTTACATCTGCCTAGCTCTTAAACTACGGAACCGAATGAATTTCCGTTTAGTATCCGTGGGTAAAAGTAACCGAAGAATGCAACCATGATGTCAAACTTGATGTTCGTATTTGAAATTTCAAAGTTTGTGACAACTTCAATGTGGAGACTGCCCGTAAGCTAAAAGTTAAATAACAAAATTGTGGAGCCAATAACTGACTTCATTTTCAGATTCGACGTCGACAAAACCGTAAAAATTGTTGTAGTTTCAATTTCGAAAATAATTACCAAATAAATGTAATAATTAGTAAATAATTGTAGTAATTATTCATATTTGAAAATAATTATGACTAGTGCTATTATTTTCTTGTGATACTAGATGCATCATAGCATCTTGATTCAAATACTACAAACGAGATGAAAATGCATCAAGTCCTAATGCAGCTCTCATCGTTGAATTTTCTCCACTTGACGTGGAAGGTTAGGCGTATTCGCCTCAATGTGTCTCATTTTGTCAAGACAATCGACAATTTCTCAATTTATTAACAGTATTTGCCCAGGGCCTGATTATCAACGGGGCACTATCCTACCAGTAAAAAGAAATAGAATTTTTTCCCTTATTTATGACAGTAATTTCGAATGAAAAAGGCGTTTAAACAAGTTGAAACTTTCCATAAAATTTTACTGGTAGGAGAGTGCCCCGTTAGTAATCAGGCTCTGTATTTGCCCCTGCCGGAAAGAGTTAAGAGCCCGCAATAGTCACAGAAAAAGTACACAAAAAGACCCGGATGACCATGTAAAGTCTATGGGAGCGTTCTTTTCTAATATCTCGCTCAAATTTTAATATTTTTGCATGATTTTTTTGCACAAGATAGCTGAGGGCAATCCACAACCGGGCTAGTTTTTACTTTTTCGATTTTGGTTATATATTTTTTATATTACGATAGTTTCAGTTTCAGAACCGGTTTAAACCGGTTTCGAAAGTTAAAGTAATTTTTTAAAGAAAATGTGAAACAAAAATTGAAAAAGTAAAAACTAGCCCGGTTGTGGATTGCCCTCAGCTATCTTGTGCAAAAGAATCATGCAAAAATATTAAAATTTGAGCGAGATATTAGAAAAGAACGCTCCCATAGACTTTACATGGTCATCCGGGTCTTTTTGAGTAATTTTTCTGTGACTATTGTGTGCTCTTAAGACTTAGAAGTAGAGGAAGCTCGGCGTCGCACAGGGGGGGGGGGGGGCTATTACTCAATCAAATATTTTAAAAATTAAAACCATTTTTTGTGAACTTAAATAATAGGAAATTTTATAATGAAAACTTCAAGTAATTATAACACAATTAATATTAAATTAAAACTAACTACCTATATTCACATGAATTATACATAACCAATTAATTTTGTCATTTACCAATGTACCAATTTTGTCAATACCAATTTAACCTTTGAGAACATTTGAATTGCAAAATATATTTTATGATTCACTAACTACAGTGCAGTAAAAAAAAGTTTTGTAAGAGAATTTTTTTTTCTTCTAGAAATTAGTTTTGAAAAGTATTTTGGGACCCTTTTGTGTTTCAGTGGGTAAGCACGGGCTTCATGGGGCTATTCGGTAAAACGGCCTTGCCGTATATTAGATTTATTTTATTTAAAGATGTTTAAGTAAATTAATTAATAAAGTCAGTGTAAATAATAAAAACAGCAGTTTTTCCCCAAACTCAGAAATTCAGCTGTTTCAGTATCTAAAATAATGTTTTAACCCTTTCTGTTCTGGTGTGCTATTAAAGGGGCTCAGGGGTTGAAAACTTTTCAAAAAATTGATTTTTTTATGATCTAGTTTGATTATTCAATTAATTCTTAACTCAATGCAAAAAAACGCATAAACATATTAGCATTTTTAACGGAGTTATAAGCATTTATGTATCAATACTTACATAGCCGCATCCATATAATTTCAACTTTAAGTCGTGTTTTCTCAAAACTTGATTTTTGACGACTAACACCAAGATTTAAAAAAATTATTTGATGGAATGGCTTGAATTTTTTTTTTTTTTTTTGCATGCATATAACATCATAATCTAGGTTATGAATTAAGGATATAACTGTCACTTAATAAAAACAGTATTAAAAAAATCTCTCAAAGTTGAAAATAAAAAAAAGAACCCTAAAAAATACAACTTTTTTTCCATTAAAAATACTCAAAATATTAAACTATCTAAAATACATTAATTCTTAATCTAGATAATGATGTTATATGCATGCAAAAGAAAAAAAAAATTAAGCCATTCCATCAAATAGTTTTTTTTTTTAAATCTTGGTGTTAGTCATCAAAAATCAAGTTTTGAGAAAACGCGACTTAAAGTTGAAATTATATGGATGCGGCTATGAAAGTGTTGATACATAAATGCTTATAACTCCGTTAAAAATGCAGATATTTTTATGCGGTTTTTTGCATTGGGTTAAGAATTAAATGACTAATCAAATTAGATCACAAAAAAAAATCGATTTTTTGAAAAGTTTTCAACCCCTGAGCCCCCTTAATAGTAGATGTCTTTTAATGGAGTATTATTTTGTTTTAAGAAATATTTCCCCTACTATTTGCGTGTAATAATGTTAGTTTATGTCTATGCATTTAATATATGACTTCATTTATGTTTAGGCATTTAGTAATAATAATTATTATTATTATTTGCTTCATTCTCTTTGCACCGTTTGCGATACTTTTATTTTAAACATACATTTCGCGCTTTAAATTTAAAATGAAAGTTACTTTTCTGAAAGAATCATATGTAATAAAGCTCAAAAAGTATTTGAAAGTTATAGTATAAATTAAGTCTTTTTGTAATACAATATTTTCTAAACATTTGCAAAAATTCTTCCTCAGTCTATTTTTATATGAATATTAATTGAATGGTATGCAAAACAGCAAAACATCCGTTATCTTCAGACAATGAAATATTCGTTAAGCACTAATTAATCTATTTCGACCGTTATTATATTGTTAATATTAACGAAAAAGTAATTTTTTCTAAAAATTGGAAGAAAAAAAATCGGACCCGAAAGGGTTAAATAGAAAATATGATTTTTTAGTAATAATTTGAAATGAGATATTTTCTATTGCTGAAATTTAATGTAGATAAATTAAGTCAGATTTCGCTTACTGCTGAACTATTTCGAAAAAAAAAACACCAGTAAAATTTCTGCAAGTCTTCGAAAAACCAAGACTAGCTAGTTGAAAAAAGAAATCGATTTCCTATTTCAGTTAAATTGCAGCAGATGGCGCCACTACCGCGTAAAGCTTCCAAATTTTACAAAATATTAAAGGTTTAGAACAGATTTCTTTCTATTAATCAATGAACCCTATTAAGGTATATACGCTACAAATGAGGGTAAAACTACTTTTTTATGATTAATTCTGTACCGGAATCGGTAATCATTAATTCTTTTATGATTAAAAAACATTTTTCTCTTTTGTTTCCGAACTTATGGTGAGTTTCCTTCCAAAGTATATTTAAATGCGATCTCGAATAATAATAATAAATAAATAAATAAATAAAAGCTGATCATTTTTAACCCTTTATGTCCAAAATTATTAATTAATAAAAATTTCATCTCTCAAACTAATTTTTCTGTAATATTTAAATTACAATAGACGTTTTATGCAATCATCAAATATATTTTTAAAAATATGTTGTAAAAATAATACACGTTAATGTTTTTTTAACCCTTTATGCCCTAAATTATGTATTAATTTAAATTTAACCTTCCAAAATATTTTTCTTGAATTTTTGAAAGTACATTTGAGGATTTGTGTAATCATTAAAAAAAATTTTGGAAGACTTTGAAAATGTAAAAAAAAAAAAAAAAAAAAAAGAATTGTTTTTAACTTTTTATGCCCTAAATTATGAATTAATTAAATTTTCATCTTTTACAGCCTGTTTCCTGAATATTTAAAACTACATTAGTAGATATGTGTAATCATTAAATATATTTTTAGAAAGATTTTATTAAAATAATAAAAGCTGATCATTTTTAACCCTTTACGTCCAAAATTATGAATTAAAGAAAATTTCATCTTCTAAAATGTTTTTTCCTGAATTTTTGAAAGTACATTTGAAGATCTGTGAATCATTAAATAATTTTTTTGGAAAATTTCGAAAAAGATAAAGAAAAAAAATTGAATTGTTTTTAACTCTTTATGCCCTAAATTATGAATTAATGAAATGTTCATATTTTACAGCCTTTTTCCTGAATTTTTAAAAAAACATTAGGAGATATGTGTAATCATTAAATATATTTCTTGAAAGATTTTATTATAATAATAAAAGCTGATCATTTTTAACCCTTTACGTCCTAAATTATGAATTAATACGAATTTCATCTTCCAAAGTATTTTTCCTGAATTTTTGAAAGTACATTTGTAGGTCTGTGCAATCATTAAATAAATTTTTTGGAAAACTTCAAAAAAGATTATAAAAAAATTTGAATTGTTTTTAACACTTTATGCCCTAAATTATGAGTTAATGAAATTTTCATCTTTTACAGCCTTTTTTCTGAATTTTTAAAAATACCTTAGGAAATATGTGTAATCATTAAATATGTTTTTAGAAAGATTTTATCATAATAATAAAAGCTGATCATTTTTAACCCTTTATGTCCTAAATTATGAATTAATACAAATTTCATCTTCCAAAGTATTTTTGCTGAAATTTTCATAATAAATTAGAAGATCTGTGTAATCAATGAAAACTTAGTGAGATTTAGAAAAACATTATACAAATCATTCACCATATCATTCACCATCATATCATCATTCACCATCATATCATATACCTTTTTCAACCCTTTATGTCCTAAATTATGAATTAAAGAAAATTTGATCTTCCAAAGTATTTTTCTTGAACTTTTCATAATAAATTAGAAGATCTGTGTAATCAATGAAAGCTTAGTGATTTTGAAAAATATAATACAAATCTAACCTTTTTGACCTTTTATGTCCCAAATTACGAATTTATGAAAAAGTCATCTTTCAAAGCATTTTTTCTAAATTTTTCATCTTTTACAGCCATTTTCCTGAATTTTTAAAAATACATTAGGAGATATGTTTTAAATATCATTAAATATGTTTTTCATTAAATATGTTTTTAGAAATATTTTATTATAACAATAAAAGCTGATCATTTTTAACCCTTTATGTCCTAAATTATGAATTAATACAAATTTCATCTTCCAAAGTATTTTTGCTGAAATTTTCATAACAAATTAGAAGATGTGTGTAATCAATGTAAGCTTAGTGAGATTTTGAAAAATATAATACAAATCTAAACTTTTTTTTAACCTTTTATGTCCCAAATTACGGAGTAATGCAAAAGTCATCTTTCAAAGCATTTTTTCTAAATTTGTTAAAAATAGATTTGAAGATTTATGCAATTATGAAATATATTTTTCGGAAGAATTTGTAAAAATAATAAAAGCTAATAGTTTTTAACCCGTTATGTCCCAAATATGTGTTATTTCCAAAACATTTTTCCTAATTTTTTTAAAAACACATTAGAAGATTTGTGTAATGATTAAATGTATTTTAAAAAGATTTCGAGAAAAAAAAATTTTAAATTTTTTAACCCTTTACGTCCTAATTTGTGAATTATTGAAAATTTCATCTTCCCAAACATTTTTTCAATGCATTAAAAGATCTGTGAAAGCATTATAAAATGTATTTTTAGAAATATTTCGCAAAAATAATAAAAGCTGATCTCTTATTACCCTTTATGTTCCAAATTCTGAAAGAATGAAAATTTCATCTTAGCAAATAATTTTTTTTTATTTTTTAAGAAATACATTAAAATATTTGTGTAATTATTAAATGTATTTTTAGCAAAATTTTGAAAATTATTATTTTTTAAATTAATCGTTTTTAACCCAAATGTGTAACAAATTATGAATATAAAAAAAAAAAAAACTACACATTCCGAAGACTTTTCCCTAGTTTTTTTAAAAGATCAGAAAATTGGTACAGTCATTAGATACATTTGTAATATGATTTTATAAAAATAATGAAAGCTAATCGTTTTTAAACAAATCTAAATAATAATAATAATAATAATAATAATAATACTTAGGCAACCTAATCGCAATTAATATTCCAGTTAATTTCTAAATTATTAAATTTCAGATTTTGAATCCTTAATTTATAGCTTAGAAATTGAGAAAGTGTAAATTTAAAATGAACAGTACATATAGTGAACGTTTGTAAATTCAATTTAATTTCATGGAAAAGTTTCTGTTATGTTTTTTCGTTACATTTACTTTTTCAAACACTCTTATTATTGCCCATATAGAGGATAGAACAGATACTAGAGTAAGAACAGATGCATAGAGTGATCCAGCCAGTAGGTGTTCAAATAAAATCAGTGCTACGGGGATTTTATTGTGTTTCTTTTCTTTTAAGTTTTAGAAGTAAACTAACATGATTGCCACAACCATTAACACTAGAACGCCCGGAAGGAGTCCATTCGACTCCAACCATGTGATTAAATTTCAATTCGAGCCAGAATTTTTTTCGTCAAATAAGTTTAATTTAAACCATGCATATTTACGTTAAATAAAACAATAAAATAATTTGGAATTAAAATCCTGGTGTGAAATATTATTATCAAACGGGGTAAAATTTCCGGGCGTTCTAGTGTTAATAAGTGTCCTATAATGGGCACAAATGAAATCCGCTGAAATTAAATAGCAACAAAATTATAAATAAGTAATTTTTTTAAATGCCATTTTCCCACTGGTTGATCAGGCAAAAGAAGTCAAATGAACGTCTAAAAATTTATCTTTAAAATACTATCCTTAGGCTGAGTTTAACAATAACTCTTATAAAATATTATCTTAACTAACCAATATGAAAGTGGATTATTTTAACACCGTAATCGTCTCCGACTGGTCAAAAACTAAATGTTTACAATTTCTATTAAAAAAAAAAAAAAAAAAAAAAAAAAAAATTGAAAAAACACTTCATAAAATGGTTCCTCAAACAGCAAGTATTTGACAACAGTCTGACAACAGGTGCGCTAACATTCAAGCAAATATATTATGTATAGTGCATTTATAAAACTCATTTCCGTCTTAAATGGTGCAATTTTTAAAAACATTGTTCAACTACTGGAAGGTCGACAACTGGCTAGGTCACTCTATATAGAGAAAGTAGTGTAAAAACTATACAAATTATGATGCAAAGTACTTACTGTAAATACAGCAAATTATTAGAACATAATAGATTGCAATAAATCTTAAGTGTTTTAAAGGATAGAGCGAGGAATATGGAGAAAGGATACTAGGGGAGAACATATTTGTTATAAATTTTTTTCCCAGTTGCCTTCTCATGTTAAAAATAAAACTGTAAACACGGAAAGTTTTATGCATATTGCTTAGTTTTAATATAGTTCTGTGATATATCTGCATTTAATATTATATCTCCAAAGCTCTGTACAAATTTTATTTAAATGAAATATCAAGAAGTAAAAGAAAGATAATCATTCTTAATATTCTTAGTAAAATTCTAATTTAACGAATTTTAGTTTATGAGTCCTTATTTCTCATAGATAAAATTGATAAACTAATGAACTGAAAATGTTATAAAAACAAAAATATCTCAGAAACTACAGGTACACGTATAGCTGGGTAAACAATAAAATTCCTTTTTTTATGAATACAAATTTCCAACATCAGATTGTTAAACAAGATTTCTTAAAAAAGTCTCATTTGGTGATATTACGCTGTGCTACATCTATAATAAATCCATGTGTTAATTTATTATAATGTTTATTGTTGCTAATATTTGTTAATTGTTACTAATTGGAAATAAACAAATATGCAGAATAACACAAATAGATGCATAAAAATTGTCAAAATGAAGAATTGTATGCATTAGAAATTGGTTATGGTAATGTTAAAGAAAAAAAAAACCAAGAGTAGAAAAAAAATAATATGAAAATAGATTTTGTGTGATAGTCGTTAAATTTTTATGGAGTTTTGATTTATATGTTTAAAAAAAATCTTAATTAGTAATTTATCCAGCATTAAATTGATCTTACCAAAATAAATGTACAAATATTAAATAAAAATAAATTATTTATTTCTGTAATTCTATACAAGTAAGATTTCAAAATAGGATGGGGAAAAAATTTGATTATCTATTAATTTAAAGAGATCAGTTTTCGAAGTATAGTTGAATTTACAGATTTTGTATATTGAATCAATTTTCTGTTAAAACTAAACTAATTATCACAAATTTAAATATTATCCTATTTGAAGATTTTTTTAATGTATGAAAAATGATTGTCATTGAAAATCAAAGTTCAGCACAGTTTACCATCTTCACAAGTTACAATCTTTTATTTTTATTTTACCGTTAAGCTTTGGATATTAATGATAGTTTAAAAAAAATACTGGATCAATTTAAGCCTACAAAAGAAGTTTTAAAATATATTTCAATTAAAAAATTTTAAGAGCTTGAAGTACTTTTTTCTGTACACACTATTATTTATCTCGTGCTCCAATACTTGGAATTTTGATCCATAGAATATCAATAATGATTTAATTTAAAAATGAAAGTCAACCGATACATTTACGTTATTTCTTATTTTTAATTTTTGATACTTATTTATTTTTCATGTTTAGATGTTTAAAATGAAAAACGAAGATTGCGGATAAATTAAATGCTACAAATCAATTCTTGAACCACAAATCAATTTAAACTTTTAAGATTGAAATTTTTTTTCCTATCTCATTTATTTGAAGTGTTAAAATCTCAATAAAAGTTTACCAGCTTAAAGCGTCCCTTAACATATATGCAGCTCATATTCAAAATATTAGAATAATTGAGAAAAAGTAATAAGAAAAAATTGTCATTTATTTATTTTTTATACTAAGTAAATGCAATTAAATTTCTTATAAATTAAATCTGGAATGTTTAGATAAGATTTTAACGTTTATAAAATATAAAATACAGCACAATAAATTAGGTATACAGCTTCCTTAATCACACCAGAATATTAGAATAAAATTTAGATTGGTTCAAAATATTAGAATATTTTATTTTACGCAACAATATTACCTTATGAATATGAAGTAAATGGTAGTTAATATTTTGTAGCATCCCCTTTAGCTTTCATAACAGCATACAATCGATCTTGCATACTATATACAAGGTGTTTACAAACATTTCTATCAATATTAGCCCAAATAGACTTTATACGTGCCACTAACTCAGTTTTACTTGAAGGAGGATTTTCTTGAAGTTTTTTCTTCATTATACACCATAAGTTTTCGATGGGATTAAGATCTGGTGAATTTGGTGGCCAAGGAAGTACCTTAATGTTGCGTTGGCGGAACCAATTCTTAGTTGACACCGAGGTATGCGGGGACGCTAAATCTTGTTGAAAGATGAAATCACCTTCAAATAAATCTTCTGATGATGGAATCATGTAATATTCTAAAATTTCTTGATATATCAGAGAGTTAACCTTTTCGTAGACGATGCATAACTTTCCAGGTCCTTCTGCATTCATACAACCCCAAACCATGACACTAGCAGCAAATTTTACGGAACGTTTAAGGCATTCTTTATCAAATGCTTCTTGCTTCATTCTCCAAACTCGAATACCTTGATTACCATATGAAACACAAAACATACTTTCATCACTAAATAATATATTTTTCCAATCTTCATTGCTTCATAAACGTCTTGATTTACACCAATTCAATCTTATACGCTTTTGTCTTGCAGTCATGAGAGGTTTTGTTTTCGGTGCACGAGATTCAAATTTAAATTTATGGAGACGTCTTAATGTTGTCGATGTAGAAACTTCAACTCCTTCTTCTTTCCATTTTCGGTGCAAGAATCGCACACTTTTAAAACGGTTTTTCTTAACTATACGCTTCAGTTTCCTGTAATCTCTAGCAGATGTTTTTGGTTTTCGGCCACCATTTCGGCGATTATTTTGAAATTTTCCAATTTTTGAATATTGTGTTAGTATTTTACTAACGCTCGATTGCGAACAATGTAAATAATTCGCTATAAAACATTGATTTTTACCGTGCCGATACAAATCAACCATACGAAGTTTAGTAGATTCAGGAATATCACTCACACGACCCATTTTAAGACGAAAAAGAAACAAACTGCAAAAAAGAATACTGATTTTAAATAAAATAGTCTGAATTTAATCAATGATGCCACCAGTTAAGAATTGGTAATAATTAAAGGAGAATTAATGTGAAATATTCTAATATTTTGAACCACTTGAATAAATATTCTAATATTTTGACTTTTCAAAATAATTTTTTTTGCAATTAATCTTTTCAAAAATGATATTAAATTTAAGATAACAAGTAAGTTTAATCAACAATAAGTTCTTAATAAAAATATCGTTTGCATATTTTCATTAAAAGACATTAAATTACCAAACGATATTTTCAATTTCTAAAAAAAAGGTAATTATTCTAATATTTTGAATATGAGCTGTATGTATAAAACATGCATCTTGAATTTTAACATGTCTAACATAATTTTCTAAAAAATGAAATTTAACAAATTAAAACGATATTTTCAAAGATTAAAGTTTTAGACTTTTTAATGAATTATATATTTAAAAAAATAATAATAAACGTTATTTTTATAATGATCAAAACGTGGCTTATGTAATAACAGAGTCATAACTAGTCATAATTAAACATTAATATTTCTGGACCAATCGTAAACAAATTTTAAATGATATTTCTGTACATTTTACAATTTTCGGTACTGCGAATTTTTAAACGTCTAAATATGGCACATTTAAAATTTTTACACCGTAGTATATGCAAAATGCATTTTTAAATGAAATTTGTTTGAAAGCTGTATCTCAATCTATTTTTAAATTATTAATTTTTCTAGTTTTTAATGCTCCTAGAAACACACCAATATTGGTTCAACGTTATGCCAATATTGCTAATAAAAAGTCAATATTGTTTATATATTGGCATATCATTGGAAATATTTTCAATTAATTCCCAATATTGTACAAATCTTGGCGTTACATTGGAAATATTTCCAATGAATTCCCAATATTGTACAAATGTTGGCGTTACATTGAAAATAATTCAAATGAAACCCCAATATTTCACCAATATTGGCCTTTTATTGGCAATATTTCCAATGAAACCCCAATATTGGCATAATATTGGCTGCAAATATTGGCTAAATAAGGGCAAAATGTAAACACCCCAATATTGGAGCAATATTTCAAGCCAGTGTTACGCCAATGTGCCAATATTGCTCCAAGATGTAGCCAAAGTTGGCCCAACATTATTTGGCTACTGGTTTTTTTTTTTTTTTTTTTTTTTTTTTTTTTTTTTTTTTTTTGTCAGCGTGGCAACAGAAGTATTCCATTTCTGGACATTAAACATGGATCAATCAGAAAACAAATAAAATCCGAACATCACAAGATTTATGACATGTTTCAAATATCTCTATTCTCGACCGACAGAAACAACACTTTTTCAAATGGTTAAAAAAATCACCACATTTTTTGAAATCATATCGTTGCATTTCGTTATATGGATCTAGATCTATCACGAAACTTGGAAAAATGCCAATCAAATACTATATGTAATTTATTATATTATATAAGAATAGGTTATTTCTTCTTAAGATTCAGGTCGAGTAAAAACGTGATAAAATAAATCGCATAACTAAGCCACATTCGAGTTTTCTCGGGATAAAAATTAATTGCAATATATATGAACACGAGATAAGTCGGGATAGTCAGGGAAATGGTTAGCGCATAAAATATTAAATGACGCATAGGTTTTAAAAATAATTTGTAAACTAAAAAACCGAGAAGCTTCCTTTAAGAAGAGTTGCACAGAAAAATAAAGTTTAAATTATTAATTTACTGGGGAGATATTTTTAAAATATGAATAAATCCCACCCTCATAGGTTCAAAATTAGCAATGGGATTTAGGGATTTCGCTGACTAATACGCTTAATACATCTGTTTTTTTCAAGAAGTGGAAGAAAGTTCACATTTTGAAAGCGTATATGTCACATGGTGAAATACATAACATTTATTTTCATATATCATATCCAAAATGAAGTTTGTAGTGTTACTTAAAATTTCGTCAAAAAATCGATTTTTCTTTTTAGTCTATTTAATTGTGAATATTTTGACGCGTAATTTTTTACGCATGTGGTAATTACACCGCGATATATTGCAAATTTTGTTAAAACACTCAGCAAATCATACATATTAAAACTTTAAATGGCTTTTTCTCCATGTATTTCTTCACTTCGACGTTTTAAAAATGTTAAGGCTTCTTTTGTATTTGGGATAGAGATCGTCTAAAGAGTAACGTATTTGTACATGTTCCTTATTAAATATGTGATAATTCCATAATTATAGCTGAATTTGAACTACAGCTTTATTCGTACCCCTATGATGACTGTAATTTACCGATACATATATATATATATATTAATTTTGAAAAAGTGTATTGCTGACATATTGCGACCTAACTTTTCAATCTTTCGAATTTAATCGATGACATTTCAGTGTACTACATATGTTTCAGAAGAACTACTTCTGGATACTGAAATTCAAGGAGCTGAAAGTTTATATTTATGAGATTTCTTTGTTAAGATGCACTGCATCTCAGACATCAGAACACTCCATAATGACCTTTTTGTCTATTTATTTATTTATTTATTTTTTTTTTTTGGAAAAAAAACTCAGAAAAGCAGAAAGTGATTAAAGTTTTAGACAAGATTTCTGAAAAAATTACCATTTTGTGCTGTTAATCACATAAAAGTCAGAATCCCATTGCCTAAGAGGGCCGAGAAGTTAACCTGACTTAGAATTCTAGTCCGATCAGGGCCTGCTCAAAGCATGGGCCAAAAGGTGTGCATTTTTCTAAAAGCTTATATTTTAAATTTATTCTAGTTTTTTATTTACTATGATTAATATTTTGTACTTATAGAGCAAAATTAGTTTAAACACAAAAGGTAATATTTATCCGGATATGGATTTATATGCTTATGTATGTGTTCATATACATTCATATACGCTACGGAAATAGTTTTAACTAAGGAGTACCCCTCTACACTGTAAAAAAACGGTCGATTTTATGGAAGTATTACTGGTAATCTGGACACAGTAGAAATTATTGTTTTTTAACGGAAGAATTTCCGTAAATTCCTGGAAAAACTCGAAAAAAACGGAATATTTTCCGGAATTTACGGAATTTTTTTCCGTTAAAAAACAGTAATTTCTACTGACGCCCAAATTACCAGTAATACTTCCGTAAAATCGTCCGTTTTTTTTTTTTTTTTACAGTGTGGTTTCACCAGATCCTCGTTTTTCTTTGGCTTGATTGTACTCTAAGACCGATCAAAAATTAATCTTTAAAATATCATACTTCGGCTGTGATTCACAATAGTTCTTATAAAAATATCAGTTGAAATAAGGAAGATGGAAGGGAAGCATTTTAACATACCTTTGTCTCGAATTAATTAAAAAATAAATGTTTACACTTTCTAATTAAAGAATTTCATAAAATGGTTTCTTTTACAGCAAACAGCTGACAACAATGTGACAACAGATGCATTGTCATTCAGATAAAAATATTATGTAAAGTGCTACGTATAAAACTAATTTTTTTTTTCTTCTGAAATGGCACAACATTTCAGAATTTTGATCAACTATTGGAAGGATATCAAATACTGTCGAGGACACTCTCTTAGTCCTTTGAGAGTGAGATTAATAATGAAACGAGAAAAATAAAACCCATTTTATCACATTTTGGTTTGGCATAATGACTGTGATATCTGTGAACATTTACTACTTCACTTTGACTAGATGTGCTATTACGGTAATACCTATATTTATTTTGATCATTTGCAATTATCTTATGTGATAAAAAAACAACATTTCACGGTATTTGAGAATTGCATTGGGTATATTTATAAAATATTATTAATAATTGCTTAAATGTAATCAGCTCACATAGTAAGCATTTAAGATTAATTCTGTGCATTGATGTTTTGAGTTATTCCAAATGTGTTGATGCCTAATAATGATGTTTCATTGCGAGGCATAAAATAACTTTTTTACACCGTAAAAAATAAATAAATAAATAAATAAAAATAAATAAATAAATAAAATCGGTAACGTTACAAAGAAGTTTCTAGGAAACTGGGATGCCTATAATTTTATATGTAACTGATACATGAATTGCGTGTATTGCACATATCGCATGCATTGCATGTAATGTATGCCCAGTAAAACAAAAAATCTGTAAGGTTACTCAGAATTGTTTATTAAACGGAGATGTCTAGCGCTTTTTATGTAACTGCAACAAAAATAAATCATGCAATTAACCCGTGTTATCGATGAAATTTTAGTAAGCATACAGATTTCTGTATCTTTACGAGCATAGTTTTGTAAATTAACATCTTTTTACTGTACAGTGTACAGGTAAAATTTTAGTAACTATACTGATTTCTGAAGCTTTTACAAAACTTAGTTTAGTATATTTAAATCTTTTTTTTTTCTTTACAGTGTAATTAGAGACATTTATAGTTAAACTGATAAACGGAGTGACATCTCATTTTATATTTAGGTACATTATATGGCCAAAAGTCACCGGCTGTTTTTAATTTTAAATGTTTTGTTGAATATCTAGAGAAATGCTTGACAAATTATTCTGGAAATTAAAAAATTTAAAGAACATTTTTGGCCTCATATTTTTCAGTGAAGGTTCAATCATGAGGACTAGTTAGAAGACCAACAGCAAACTTAAAAAAAAAGCATTTATAATAAACTTGCAAAATAAAGTACTCGAAGTAATCTGTACGTACACTGTAAAAGAAAAAAAAACTGTAAATTTACAAAACAGTTTGTAGAAAACTGAGATTACTACAACAATTATAGTTAAACATTTAAACATAAACAAAACAACTTTTTATGCAACGGTACCAGCAAAAATTTCATGTAACGGATTCTGTTTCATGAATTTTTGCTGTTACCGTTGCATAAAGAGTTCTAGGAATCCCAGTTTCTTAGAAAAAATTTAGTAACGTTACTGATTTCGTTTTTACAGTGTATGATTGTGCATTTCTACATCTGTATGATTACATGGATCTTGAACAAAAAAAAAAAAAAAAGAGAAACTGACGAAGTACAGTAGAAACAACATATTACAATTAGAATATAGATATATTAAATATTTGACGAAATATGTACATTTGTATGAGATGATTTTTAATTGCGTTTATTCTAACGCCAATAGAAATGTTTTTGCATAATTTAGTATTTAACAATGTGTAGAAACTCATATAAAACTTCTAATATAGTTCAAACTTAGAACGATCTTAGAGATATAGTAAGTTTAATTTCAGTTGTTCCCTAAAAGAAGTTGTATGACATTTTCCTTACACTACACTGCTAAAAATTTGCCCAAAACTGTCCAGTCACTCCATCGTTTCTATTAAAAGCACTTGTATAACCGTAATGTAACTTTATTCTGAGCATAATATTGCCAATAATATGATAAAATGTACGCTGTATAATATGTAATATGGCCAAGTAACCGTTACCTTTAAAAACAATTGAATGACTGGATAAAAAAAAGGGACAACAAAAATAAAAAAACAAAGACAAATATGGAAGATGTGAAAGTAGTATGCACGTAGCTGCCAACTTGTGCGGATTATTTACCATTAAAATTTAATGAAAATACTTCATATTTAAATACTAAAATTACTACTCGAATTTCGGTGATTCAGCTAGCTGTAATCTTCCATAAAATTTTAGTATCATGAAAAATTTGTATAAGTTGACAGCTATGTATACATTAGCTCTTTATATCCTGCTGGTAGTACCATTAAGAAAAAATCAATGTAAAATTTAGCTAATTCGTCTATTAATAAAAGCAGATTTCCCTTTTTGCACAAAATAATTTGCTCAATCATATTTTTTGTATTAAATGACAACTTTTGTATTAAATGGTACTAAATGTTTTTCACGGTAATTAATTTTCCGTACCATGAAAAATCTAAATATAAAGTATGGTCTCATTTCGCTCATTAGTTTTAGCTATAAATGTCCTCAAGTATAGGAATTTTTTTTATAGCCAAACTATATTTATGCATTTATAATAATTTAACTATTTTAGCACTATATGGTGTTTTTAACGAGCTTTCTTAGCTTTGCATGTTTTGAACTAGAAATTTGATTCAATAAAATATAGCTTTTTTATACCACGTGTCTATTTGATGTTATTTATTAATGCCTAGTTTCATGGGTTTACTCATGGAACTAGCCTGATTTAAATTATTTTTTTCTAGTTCATAACATTTCAAATCATGAAAAAGAAGATCTGTGAGTTAAAATTTTGATAAAAAAGGGGTTCACCGTCAAAAGAAAAAAAAGTACTATTTATATTTCTAAAAAATACTTTTAACAATAATGAAATTCTATCCAAACAATTTGTAATTATTAAACACTTGTGTGCCAGTATTGACTTGTTTCAGTAAAATATGGTTGATTTAGTAAAACTGTAACTAGAACCCTATAAATTACAAGGAACTGTACTACTATTTTCGAATAATAATTTTTGTCATATTTAACCATAGAATTTCTGTCATTAAATAAAGAGACTATTTCTATCAGAAATTAGTTATAAAATTAACGCTAAACTTATACGCTTCCAGCTGTAACGTATATAGGGAGAATAAAATTGTTTTAAATCTACAAAGTAATAGGCTCATACCTATTGCTTTGTAGATCCAATATGAATACGCACTTATACGTTTTGTAAATTTTCTGCAACATCTTGGATTTCTAATCTTTACTAAGGAAAAAAGCATTTATAATTATATCTTTTAACCGCATCTTATGACATGATGTCATTCAAAGACGAGATTATTTCAAACCAGCCTAGATAAAATTTCTTCGTAAATTTAAGTCTTCGTAAATTAAGCCTCGTACGTTCCATAAATACGCGCGAATAAGTTCTTAATATCTTAAATGAAGTTTTGCTAAATTGGCAGTCTTTTAAATAGCCTTATAATTGACTTTGATCTTATAAAAGTTTGAAATCAATTACTTTCTTTAAGAAAGAGGCAGATTAAAGGGAAATGTTCTCTGATGTTCAAATGGCATTCACCGATACAGGCATTCAATAAATTTAGAAAAGGGATCTTAGCAAACTTTTTGAACAATATTGTATATTATTATTCAAGTTAAAATTCTAAAGGACAGTTATACCACTTTTAATTTCTACCCATGTACTATAATACTCTTTATATTAATAGATTTCACTATGAGAGTTATTGTTAATAATGTCTTGGGTAGACTTATTGCAAATTTAAATAGACCTTAAGGAGAACAGATGCATATATGGCTGATTGATTACAAAATTCAATGTTAGACTGATACAGAAACTCTTGACATTTTATGAGTAGAATGTAACTAAATTCGAGACAGAGAGCTTATATCTACGGAATTAAAGATGAATATATCTATTACTAATCTACTGAACCTTAATAAGAAGCTTATGAACATTCAAAACAAGTTCTGATCATAATTGAAATTAAAATGCTAACAAGGTAGTTTCTAAGAGGCTTCAAAATAATTTATTTTATTTCAAAAATATAGCATTACAAAACAAGAGTTTTCTTTCAGTAAAATTCTTTAAAATGTGTATTAGAACAACTAATAATTAAGACAAAGTTAGAAGTTTAATCATAAAACTTGTGTAATTAAAATTTTAGAAATTTAACAACTTCTTCATTTAACATTTCATTCAATTGTTTATCCTATGGAAACTAAATAAAGATTACTCTCGAATTTTACATTTAAGGTAAATTTGGTATTTGGGTTGTTTAAACTTCTATTGCCCATAGTATCATTTACGTGGGGTTTAAATTACGGGCGAATGTTTTTTTTCAATCCTACCTCGCACCATTTTTTCAAAAAAAAAAAAAAAATCTTTTACACACGCTTTGAGAACATTTGCAAGAGAAATAGACTACAAAATGTATGTTTTTAAATAGTGGTGCGAATAGAACATAAAAATTGTCGACTGTAATAAAAAAAATTACGATACCCCCCATGATGTATGCAGGGTTGATACGCTTCAGGGGGATTTTACAGGAATAATACCAGTATTTTTTTCCCGAAAAATAAATCTAGGTTAAACACGCTAAATTTTGTATTATTTAATCCTGAATTTTCTATTAGAAATTATTGGTACCAAAGAATTTTCTGGTCAGAAAATTCCAGGAGGCGTACAAAACATGCGTATGCTACTATCAGTGTAATCAAATTAGTGGATTTTTTTCTTTTTTTTTTTTAAATTCAGATGTTCCAAATTAAAACCAGAAATTTAAAGTAATAATTTTTGCTTTATTTATAGTAGACATGATCACCATTAAATAAAGTGAAATTTAATATTTAGAATTTCTGGTGTGAATTCTAATTTTCTGAACTATGGAATCTATAGAGTACATTCTACCATCGATAGTAAAAAGTCAACATTTTAACCCTTTCTTGCGTAGTGTTGCCGGGCCGGCAACACCTAATTTTAATTCCAAACTTGCAAACGGCACCAGTAATATTTTATTATAATTTTGCTTTTACAATGGAAGCAAGCAATTCGTAATACCTAGACAAGTCCTTTATAAATTCCGGTGTCAATCGACAATTTCCCATTTTACTAATAGAGTTTGCTTGCGCCGGAAAGGGTTAACAGCTTGAAGAGCGGTGGGATGTAACATATTTCATTTATTTTTATTAACAAATGTTATATTCACATCAAAATTTTGAAATAAAATTCTTTCTGTAATAGTGTAAGTGGAAAAAAAAAAGGAGGGGAGGAGGTGCTTACTTATTTGCAAATAAATTTTGTTTGAAAATTCTGGCGTCAATAAATCATTTCAACATTTTAGTAACAGAAGTACTTTGTCCCCGAAAGGGTGAACAGGTTTTCTCGAAGACCGTAAGTGTAGGAAGAGTTTGCTTCTTTCGTTTCTAAAAGCCCTTTGACGGCACTAATTTTAAACTGCAATATTATTTTTATTCAATTATAAATTTTTTTCGATATTATAATGCAAATATTTTAGTATGATAAAAATAGTGCATGATTCTTATTTTTAGTTTAGTGTGTAAAAAACAAAAATGTATACTGAATTTGTTTAAGGGATTAAAGTATTTGCTTACGTGGAAGATGATTTTTTAAAAGGTTTAACAAATGACTGCATTATGCACCGCGCCCTGAATACCCGATTTAAGCACTGACACAAAGATGGCGGATGAAGAAGTCGAATTTTTTTAGTGTGCATACGGGTTTTTAAATTTTTGTAGCAATAATTTGGGACCCCAATAAAATCAGGCTTTGGCAGCCGGCATTTTTATGTCAGCTCTCAGGCGTAGTAGTCAAGGGGCAGTGCATTGTGTTATAAAATATGACTATTTTTTAAAAATTAAAATAACCTTTAACTTTTAAATTTTTTCATTTTTTTTCAAATATCTCATAAAAATAATAATCAAATGGAACCTACGCAAAACACATCATAGTCGAATTTAAAGTAATATATTTTTTAATTTTGTAAATATTTTTTTACGGTGATTTAAAAAAAATCTGTTCAAGGTAATGAACGTCTCTCATAATAATACTGTTTAAAATTTTTACAAAAAGACGTCGTAATACATCAAAAAATTTTCAAATTTATGTCAGTTCGTCAACTGTTTTAATAAAAAATGTAAAAGTAATGCAACAATAATAATAGAAGGGGTAGTTCCATGGGTTTTTGCAGTACAAGTCACATAACTGATAATTGTTATGCTTGTTAGCTCGGCTTTATTCAATCAATGCGATATTTCTCATAAAATAAGTTACATTTTTCTGGTTTAAAATACAGATAGCCAAAAAATCGCAGCATGGGAATTACACTACTAGTGCTCATGGAAATAGCCAAAAGATGTTTATTCCAAGTTTCTCATATGTTTACATGTATATTCCCATTCCCGTTGCTTTCCCTGTCGCAGTAGACGGTCAGAATATTTGTTCATTCAAGAAACTTAACACAAGAACGTCCGGCAATTTTTCTCAACGTTAATAAAAATATTTCACACCAGAATTTTTATTCAAAACTATTTAAAATACTTATTTAACTTAATTTTCTGCGGTTGATATTTAACTTTTTTTATGAAGAAATTTTTGGTTCGTGTCAACATTTAAGCATTTGGTCGGTGTTAAATCGGCACCAGCTGAACGTTTTAGTATTAAAGTCGTCGCGCACTAAAAAAAAAAGCTTACGTATCATCAATGCATTGTTATAAAGATTACATGCACTATGTGTATGACAAGGACGCATCAAAGGAGTCAGGAGATTTTAAGTATTTTGGTACCAGAAGTTTCGTACACTGTAAAAAAAAAAAAAAAAAAAAAAAAAAAAAAAAAAAAAAAAAACGAACGATTTTGCGGAAATACTACTGGTAATCTGGACGCCAGTATAATTTACTGTTTTTTACCGGAAAAATGTCGGTAATTTCCAAAATTTTTTTCCGTATTTTCCTGGAATTTGCGGGAATTTTTCTGTTAAAAAACAGTAAATTGTACTGGCATTCAGATTACTAGTATTATTTCCGTAAAATCGTCCGTTTTTTTACAGTGTAAAGCACTGGTCACTATATCTGATGATAGAATTTTTATTCATTAAATAAACCAAATATTACTTTACGAAAGTTCTGGTAACATGTTTAAAAAGTACTTAAAGTTACGAACCCTGTATGATTTATCATGCTCTTACCAAAGCACCATCTATGTAGCTCTTTTTCAAGCATTGTCTTTTGGACCGCCCTGCATTCTTTGCCCGGAAAATGCTACAATTGTACATTGTGTAAAATATATTGATATGAGTTTTCTGGAAAATTAATATACATTATCTTCATTACTGTTAAAGTTGAGTACGTTTGTGAACAATTGTTTCATGAGCAATTTTGTCGCCAGTACTTTTTCAGTTTCTTGACAGAATTCTCAATTACTTCAAATCTCAAAACGTACATGGAAGCTAAAATGAATAGGAAATTCTCTATTCTAAGCTAAAACTAACGGGAATTTTTCAATCTAATTATAGAAATTCCGTAAAATCCAGCAGGATTTCATGCACCTCTCCTACCAGATAATTCATTTTTTGACGGGATATTTCCATTTTTTAGTTTATTTATTTACAATGAACCTCATGAAAACTTAATCTGTCACTATAAAAATAGTGCTTTACGTAGAAAGTTTTCATGGTCTCGTCAAAATTAATACTATGCATATGCATTTGCTAAGAAGAAAACTGCCTAAAATGGAATTTTTTCCATTTATTCGCAATTTCACTTCAGCAGGTTTTATTGTATTAAATCGTGCAGACATCTCTTTACATTTCTTAATTGAAATTTGCTTTCTTTAACTTTTTTCGAAATTTTCTTTAATTTCACAATCTTGAGTATAGTCCTTGGTTATTAGCAGAAATTTTTATTACGATTATTTTATATTTCAAAACAAATTACTCTTTTTCGATGAAATTTTATGCGCATAGGTGATATTTTATGCTTCTAATTATTCCTTTTTTTCTTAATTTAAACCAAACATTTTCCGTAAAATCAAACTCTATGTGCAGAATATTTTTGAAAAAAGGTATTCTTTTTGTGTAAAAGTAAGCTTACCAAATAAAATTTCTCTTCCATTAGCATAATTTCACTTTGGGAATTACGTATGGAATTTATAGAATATTTTATTCTGAGATATAATAAAAATTTATTCATTTGTACATAATATGTGATCATTGCTACGTTACATTTTTTATTTAATTTGAGGCATGGGTGCAATGGTTTCATTGCGAAACCAATCTTTGTGTGAAGATATCTTTTAAAATATTTGCGCATCCTAAAGAAAATTAAACCCCCCTTTTTAAAATAAAATGCAGAAAAATGGAGTTTAAGTTTCGTAACTAAATTAAACAAATGGTATCGTAGCTGGTTCTCTTATAAAAAAAAAATTCTGTCTGTAATGAGAATTATAATTGCGGAGCTAGTATTTAATGTGTGCAACTAAGATACTTCTATATTATTTTAAAGATTTATAAGGAAATTTCCGTACAAAATTGTGTATTTGTAAGTTTGTATATTATTTTGTTTGTATCACAAAAAAGTTTTTGCATATTATTACAAGGCAATTAAAATCTGTAACCATTATCTTGAAAAAAAATCTTAAAAGTCAGAAAAAATGAATTCTTATGAATTAGATAATTGATAGTAACTAATCTAATTTTAATCCAGTGGAACCAGATAATGATACTAGCCTTTCAAAATTTGAAATCATGTCTTCAAAAAATGCTTAACCCTTTCGGGTCTGGTGTACTATTAATATTACATGCCTTTAAATGAGTAGTATTTTGTTTTGACAAATACTTCTGTCATTGATTACATGTAGTAATGTTAGTATGTGTCTATGCATTTATTATATGACTTCATTAAAGTTTAAGCATTTAGTAATAATAATAATAATAATAATAAATATTTTTTTTAATTCTCTTTGCGCCGTTTACAATTGCTTTATCATAAACACATATTTCACGCTTTAAATATTAAATAAAGGTTATTTTCTTGAAAGAATCATATGTAATAAAGTGCAAAAAGCATTAGAAAGTTGTAATATCATATTTTCTAAATATATCCAAAATTGTTTCCTTAATCTATTGTCATACGAATATGTATTGAATAGCACACAAAACAACAACATTAGTTATGTTTCAGACAATGTGATATTCGTTAACACCGATTAAGCTATTTGGATAGCTAGTGTTAATGTTATTAACGTAAAAATAATTTTTTCAAAAACTTGAAAAAAAAATCAGACCCGAAAGGGTTACGTACTATGTTACGTTATGTACTATTCAATATATATTTGAAAATCAAACGTTATAAATTACTTAAGTGATAAAAACTAATTTTATTTTAACACAACCAAACGAATCTAGGAAATGTGGTTACGTGTGTGCAATAAAGTTCCATTTAAATATGATCTTTAGTTAAATGTAGTATCGTAATTTCCGGCCTATAATCCGCGGATCAAACATTTATGTACGGAACCAGAAATCTTATTTCATATTATTTAATGGGTGTGAATTTTTAAGTACTCAGTAACTCTCCTGGATCGAAACATAATTGTTTGATCGGCGAATTATAGGCCGGAAATTACGGCAACTGCTTTTTCTAGGGATGTTTGTAAAATGTAATTAATATTCAACCTGTACTTTATAGTTATTAAAATTCTGCTTTTATCTATTTTAACAGCATTGTTGCTATTATAAGTTTCTTCAACTGTAAATGAGGAATGCTAAATTATGATTTGTTCATTATTTCATGGTTAACTGCAAAATGAATGATATCACTTAAGTTTTATATCGCTAGAATCACTTAATTTTACATAAATTTTGAACAATATTGTTTGATTTCTATAAACAAGTTTTTTCAAAATAAACTAGATTAAAATTTCTTAAGTTTGTAAAGTAAATTTACTGCTAGATTTTTTTGTAAAGCGATCCTCCAATCTAAAATTGGTACTTCCTGATTAATTACAAATGCTAACCAGGCAATAACAAGCAATAGTTTAAAATAATTGAACAGACTATCCAAACTTGATTACTCCAGAAAATAAATTTTACATAAATTTTGAATAGCAATATTTCATTTCTATAAACAATTATCCGGTACCAGAATAACCCATGCTTAATATTCTTAAATTGGTAATGTAAATTTAAAAATAGTTTTTTTTCTTTATAAAGTTGTTTTCTAATCAAAAATAACTAACTTTCTGATACAGTACAGCGGTCGCAGCGTCCCTAAAATTTTTGCACTTATCTACCAGTATTTTAAATAAAAAATCTTCATATTTGATTCCTTTAACATCTTCAATGAAATTCTTCAATAAATATTATCGTTCTAAAATTGTGGTAGAAATGTCTGAAAATTTTAGGAGCGCTGCATTCCTGGAAAAACAATACCCCTTAATTAAACAATAGACCCCTTAATTTAACAATAGTTTTTGATTTTTATTTTGTAAATCTTTTCTCCAATCAAAAATGGTTTCTTTCTGATACAATCTCAGATGCTAACCATGAAATAACAAGCATTAGTATGAAAAACTGAAATACATTATTCCAAACTGATTACTCAGAAAACAATAAATTTTTGCATAAATTTTGAATAATGATGCTTTATTTCTATAAACAAGTTTCCATCACCAGAAAAACACAGATTAAAGTTTCTTAAAATGCTACTTTCTGATCAATCGCAAATGCTAACCAGGCAATAACAACAAATATTTTAAAAGATTTAAACATATTAGTCCAACTTGATTTCCTCAGAAAATAAATTTTACATAAATTTTGGATAGTGATATTTCATTTCTATAAATAAGTATCCAGTACCAGGATAACCCAGATTAAGTTTTCTTAAGTTGGTTATGTAAATTTAAAAACAGTTTTTCCTGTCTTTCATTTTTTGAGTAAAGCTGTTCTCCAAACTAAAATGACTACATTCTGATATAATTTCGGATTGTAACCATGAAATAACAAGCAGTAGTTTGAAAAATTTAAACGAATTCTTCCAAACTGATTACTCCGAAAACAATAAATTTTACATAAATTTTGAGCAATGATATTTTGTTTCTATAAATAAGTTTCCAGGAGCAGAATAATAAAGATTAAAGTTTCTTAGGTTGGTAAAGTAAATTTAAAGCCTTTTTCTTTCTTTTTTTGTAAAGCAATTCTCCAATCTAAAATGCTTATTTTCTGATCAATCACAAATGCTTACCAAGCAATAGTTTAAAAAATTTATACATACTATTCCAATTTGATTTTTCCGGGAAATAAATGTTACATAAGTTTTGGATAGTGATATTTGATTTCTATGAACAAGTATCCGGCACCAGAATAGGCTGGATTAAATTTTCATTTGTTGGTAATATTAATTTAACAATAGTTTTTTATTTTTATTTTGTAAATCTTTTCTCCAATCAAAAATGGCTTCTTTCTGATACAATCTGGAATGCTAACCATGGAATAACAAGCAGTAGTTTGAAAAACTGAAATGCATTATTCCAGACTGTTAACTCCGAAGACAATTTTGATTTTTATACTGATAGATTATTTCTATAAACAAGTTTCCAGTACCAGAATGACATAGATTAAAGTTTCTTAGGTTGGTAAAATAAATTTAAAGCCAGTTCTTTGTGTAAAGCAATTCCCCTTACTACTTCCTGATATACAATTACGGATACTCATCATAAAATAACAAGCAATAGTTTTAAATATCGAAATGTATTATTCCAGTCTGATTTCTCCGAAAACAATTCATTTTACGTAAGTTTAAATAATGATATTTGATTTCTGTAAACAAGTTCTTTGCACCAGAATAACATAGATTAGCAAATTAGGTTGGTAGAGTAAATTTAAATCTATTTTTTTTTTCAAAGCTGTTCCACAATCTAAATTGGCTGTTTAGTGACACACAGTTACGGATGTTCACTATGAAATAACAAATAATAGTTTTAAAAATTGAAATGCATTATTCCAGTCTGATTTCTCCGGAAAATAAAATAAACATAAATTTTGGATAGTGATATTTGATTTCTACTAGCAAGTTTCCGGCACCAGAATAACGTAGATTAAATTTTCTTATGTTGGTAATGCAAATTTAAAGATAGTTTTTTCATTTTTTTTAAATACAGATGTTTTCCAATCTAAAATGAGTACTTTTTTATACATTCTCGGGTGCTAATCTCTAAATAATAAGCAGTAGTTTGAAAAATCGTAACGAATTATTCCAAGTTGATATCTTCGGAAAATT